>CM061133.1:155958533-156648613 GCA_030789695.1 Scilla litardierei
CCAAAACTCGCACTTCAAAAACTTAGCATACAAACGATGCTTCCTCAAAATCTCCAACACCGTCCTTAAGTGCGAGGCATGCTCTTCCTCCGACTTCGAATAGATCAGAATGTCGTCAATAAAGATAACAACAAACTTATCCAAAAAGTCGTAGAAAATCAGGTTCATCAGATTCATGAAAACTGCGGGCGCGTTAGTTACGCCGAAAGGCATAACACAAACTCATAGTGTCCATACTTCGTCCTGAACGCTGTCTTCGGAACATCATCCTTCTTCACCTTCAACTGATGGTAACCACTCCTCAAATCCAATTTAGAAAACACCCTCGAACCTCCAAGCTGATCAAAAATATCATCGATGCGAGGCAACGGGTATTTATTCTTAATTGTCACCGCATTCAACTCCCGATAGTCCACGCACATGCGACGCGAACCATCCTTCTTCTTTACCAGCAACACCGGTGCTCCCCACGGAGACACGCTAGGATTAATATAACCCTTCTGCAAGAGCTCATCCAACTGCTTCCGCAACTCTTCCAATTCTGCGGGTGCCATACGATACGGCGCCTTCGAAATCGGCTGCGCACCTGGAACAAGATCGATAGAGAATTCTAAAGCTCGATCAGGTGGCAAACCAAACATCTCCTCGGGGAAGACGTCGCCAAAATCACGCACCACAGCTGGCCACTCCAGCTCCATCTGCATAGCCACAGCCTCCACCGGCCTGGCCCGAAATCTGACAGGACCAAGCGAACTGCTACCACGACTGAACTCAAATACTGGATGTCCGGGAATCTCGAACACCACCTTCTTCCTCCGACAGTCGATCGTAGCATAGAAGCTCGCAAGCCAGTCCATCCCAAGAACTGCATCATAGTTTATGATGTCGTGGACAATGAATCAGTGAAAAGCTCATGTCCACAGACCACCAACGAGCAAGAATTGCAACCACGATGCACCGAGACCACGCCATTCCCTGTAACGATATTCCAACTCTTGGGAAGAGGGGACGTCGACAAGGAATGCCTCTCCACGAAGCTCCGAGAAATAATGCACATCGATGCACCAGAGTCAAAGAGGACTCGTGCAGGAAATGTGCAAACCAAAACCACACCTAACAAACAATTAACAATCAAACCCTAGTCTAGCAAACAACCATGTTCAAGCAAACAACACAATCTAACAATCAAAACCAGCTAGGAAAGTAACAGCTAGATTGAGGATTACCTGCGATAACCTCATCCACAGCCTCGCTCTCCGCAGCGGTCATCAGAAAAGCCTGCCTCCTCAGCGGAACAGCCTGCCGAAAAGCCTGTCCCTGTGGAACAAGAGCCGCTCCACGTCCAGCAGGAACAGACGCTCGCTGCTGCAACGGCTGTGCTGCAACAGGTGCCCTCCGCAGCTGATTCGCATGTCGACAATCCTTCACGACATGGGAAGCATCACCACAAACCAGACACTGGCCCAAAAACTTCCGACACTGATCCTTAACATGGCCAGGCTTACCGCAGAAATGTCAAGTCTTCAGAATAGGCCCTCCTGGCCTCTTAAACTGAGCAGACTGATTAGGCCTGAATCCAGGTCTAACCACAGCTCTCGCCTGTTCCACGGGCCTCTTCCCAGCACCAACAACAGACCCCCTCCTCTGGTTCACGAGCAGCTCCTGCCTCTTGGCTGCTACTAGAACCTTCTGATAAGACTCCCGGTCAGAAGAGGTCACAAAGCTCTGGAGCTCCGAAGCAAGTCCCTGCAGGAACCTCTGAGCTCTCTCCTCAGCGTCCTGCACCATCTTCGGTGCGAACCGACTCAGCCTCATGAACTCCTGGTGATATAGGTCCACCGACGAGCTCCCTTGCTTCAAATCGATAAAACGCTGCAGCATCTCCTCCCTGGCAGCTTTCGGGAAGAACTCACCCTCAAATCTGGCCTTGAAGGTAGCCCAAGCTATCGGCTCCACCAACATCTTCTCTTCCGCATCCCACCAATTCCGCGCATTATCCTTGAGTTGCCTCTTCGCCAAATCAACCCATCCAGTCGGGGTGATCTTGGCCATCTTTAGATTGTCCTCGATGTTCCGAATCCACTCATCGGCAGCCAGAGGACCCTCAGACCCATCAAAATATGCGGGACCCAGCTCCCGAAATTGCTTCGCTCCTGGCTCAGAGCGAGGGGCATCCGGAAGAGCCCGGGCAGCTCGAGCAAGTGTAGCATTATGGACTTGCAGAAGCACGCCCTGCTGCACTTGCATCATCTGGAGCATCATCCGCATCATCTCACCGCTGGTGGGTTCCCGCTCAGGCTCCTCATCATGAGGGAGCGCACCACTGCCCCCACCACGGGTGAAACACCTTCCTGCCATCTAATGACACAGAAAACGAATCAGATTAGACTCATAGCTTAAGGCTCGGACGTCGAAATTAGTTTATTGGACATTCTAATATTATTATCGTCATTCCAAAAATCGCAGTTACAGAAGGACCTGCATGGGCCACCAACAAAACCTGTCACGACCCGCTTCCCTAAAATGGAGGCGAGACGTGAAAAGGTCCGCACGAGAGTGGAGCTGTGAAGCCCCAAACCCGATAAGCGTCAATAAAACATAAGCAGGTCCCTGTAACCACAACGGAACAACAATAATAATACAAGAGAGACTGAAATAAAAATCTCACATCTCATAAATTGTCCAACATGAAAATAAGTCCAACATCCAGAAAAGCCACCAGGCTAAAAGAAAGAGTCTAAAGGCCCAAAACAAGGCCAACAAAAGCAACGACATAACAAAGTATAGGTGCTATGCACCGATAACAAAACAACTGTCTAAACAAAAGTAAAACACAACGAAGACACTAGGACTGGTCCACAGTGTCCATGTACTCCTCGTCAAACACAAGCTCGGGCTCGGCGTCAGCAAACACCTCGTCCTCAATAAGGTACTCAGGCTCAGGATCTAACATGTGTCACCCAAAAGAGTAAAGGGGCACATGTCAGCAAGTCTAAAAGACTTGGGCAAGGAAACTGAAAGTAAGGCAACTAGCAACCTAGCAGTTATAGTATGCATGACATGGCAGTTATAACATGAGTGCACAATCAAGACATGGCAAGACAATCTGTACAAGGGAACAATCATCGGGACAAGACAAGAGTAGCCAAGCTACTATCAATCTCAATCAATTCACTATTCACGTTTCACGTTGTTTGTAGATGTTTACGCCTTACAGCTGAACGGTTTCACATTCACGCTGAGTGGCCGCTTAACAACTACCCCAAAACCCAGAGTTTAAGCCTTACAACTGCAGTTGCGGATCAGGCAGACTCCCAGTTGAATGACCGCTTAACTCTTACCCCATCCCACACGTAATGGAGCCAGGGTCCCCGCACATGAGCTCAGCAAGTGAGCCGGGGTTGCCCCGCACATGAGCTCGCATTCTTAAACATTTGGCGTAGGGGTGCACCTAGCCGGAAATAAGCAATTCGGGCATTGGCTATCAACCAACACATGGCCCGCTTCTGGAACACGAGCCAGGAACACAAGCATTGTAGCGAAGCTACGCATTCACAGAAATACTTAAAGGATGCAATGACATGACAATTAATTTACGTACCGTTAATGGAAAGTAAACATGACATGGTAATTGTGCAACATGATATATGTCGGAACTAGCTTCGTTGTCAAGCTAATTCCCCAATTTGCGCCTAGGCGAGTATCATTTCGTCGCCTAGCCTCTTTTACGCCTACAACAAGCAAATGGCCTAAAACATGGCCTAAACCCTAAGTGACAAGTTTCACTTGCCTAGCACCGGGGATGACGATCACGAAGGTTCGTCTCGCGGATGCTAATCTACGGGGGAAATCGCTGTTTTGGGGAAACAATCATCAAACAACATGAAATTTCATTAGGGTTTCATAAAAATACCAATAGGTTATAAAAACGTCAAGAGATCGATTTCTTACCGAGAGGAAGCGGAAGAAACACTCCGGAGAACCCTAGGACCAGATCTGGAAACAAATGGAGAAGTTTGGAGAGTTAGGGTTTTTGGGGGATTTGGGGATTTGATGAAAATTTGGGGAAGATGAGAGGTAGATAGAGTGGATGGATGGTTTGGATGATGGATTTAGGGCTTGGGATGGAGGAATAGGGCTTAGAGGAAGATGGGGGCTCAATGGGAGAGATTTTAGGGTTTTGGGTCGAGTGGAGGAAGAAGAAAACGTTTGGGATGGGTTTAAATATGATGGGCTGGCGGCTGCCCAGAAATTAGGGTTTTAACACAGATTAGTCGGTCAAAGAGCAACCACTGACCGACTAGTTTGGCAACTAGTCGGTCGGTCGACCAACGCAGACCGACTAAGTGTAAACAGTAACTTCTGAACGAAAATAGGATTTAGAATTAGTCGGTCCATGAACAAATGCTGACCGACTAGTTTTACATCTAGTCGGTCGATGAACGTTCTTAGACCAACTAAGAGTGAACAGTATTGATACTAAAATTTAGATGATGTGTTAGTCGGTTAAAGAAGCATTGCCGACCGACTAGTTTGCAACCTAGTCGGTCAACCAACGCTCTTAGACCGACTAACGATAAACAGTAACTCCTGAGAAATTTAGAAAGCCAACTAGTCGGTCCAAGAAGGATTGCCGACCGACTGGATCGTCATCTAGTCGGTCGGTGCCCTTTCGTATACTGGCTAATGAGCACCAAAAGTTCCGATACGGAGCGCGGGGCCCCGGGATCGATTCCTAAGACTCCTAGGCTTGATCTAATAGTAAGATACGACCGTTATGAAGTCCGTCACGAATGACATACTTCGAAATCGACAATCCTAAGGAAGAAACGAGAAAATACGACGAATCGATCGAAAATGAAAGCTACGGAGACGAAAACCACACATGAGGAGAAAATTCACCAAAACATATATTATATTATAATAAATCCAGATACATGAAAAGCAGTCGTTACATGGGTCTTCGTTAGTAAGGGAATCAAGCGTACACATGTCTCTCAAGAGCAGTTCGATAAATTTGCTGAGTTAGTCAATGATAACCTTGCAGCATTGACTGACGCCATCAAGCAAATCACCCCGTAACCATTTCAAGTGGCTGCGAAGTAGCCTCCCCCCAACCCATCGCAAGCCGCTGTAGGTGCACTGTCTACGCCAAGAAGCCAGAGGGCTGGGGAGCACAATCCTGAGCGGCAAGTCAACCCACCACTCAATAACACTCCTACGTCTCGACGACGAGCCGAAGTCACAACAACAGTGGGAGTCATAGCAACCAAAGGGAGGGAAACAACAACCGTTCCTATGGGCGACCATTAGGACTCGGGCCTTCCAACAACGGGCGAGCTACTCGCAGTGGCGTGAAACAAGCGAGGAATCGTTGCACTCAAGGTCACAACTGCAGTCATACGAGGCCCATGACTAGGCAGAAGCGAAAAAGTTGTGAGGGGAGTCCTCTTCCTCAGAATCCTCTTAATCGTCTAAGAGGAAGTCCAGTCCAATCTTCCAGCACCTCCATGTGCCAGCTAACTCACCGTCGTGAGGAGGAGCAACCTCTAATTGTCATGGCTCCTGACAGGTGAACTCCATTGAAGGAGAAATTACATCTGCCCCCCGACTGCCAAAGTTTAAGCTGCCATCTCTGAAGCTGTACGATAGCACAAGCGATCCATGGGCACACATCCACAGATACCAAAGCGTGATTGAGCTACATGGAGCTGATTGAGCCCTACATAAGCTACGCTTTTCACACCACTCTGACCAAAGCAGCGGACGAGTGGTACAATGGTACCTGATTGTAACATCGGGTCTTTTGATGATTTGTTTCAGATTTTTTACAGGCAGGTCATGGTAGGACGACGCCAGAAATGGAGGTCAGCCCACTTGTTTACTCTGGAGCAAGGAGAGAAGAGACACTATGAGATTTTCAATAACGCTTCAAAAATGAGAGACTACATGTTGAAGGCACCACGGACGATGTGATCATTGTAGGTCTCACTCAGTGAGTTCACAATGAAGATCCATAGTCGGTCAACGATCACCTAAATCATATCATTCTGCTTAGTACTCCGAGGTAGTCCAGTCACGAAATCCATAATGATGTGCTGCCATTTCCACTCTGGAATCGGCAGGGGTTAAAGCAGTCCAGCAATGTGATAATGTTCAGCCTTCACTTGCTGACACACAAGGAACTTACCAACACTTCGAGCCACACTTCTCTTCATTCCATGCCACCAAAAGATCAGACGAAGATCCTTGTGCATCTTGGTACCGCCAGGATGAATGGAGTAGGAAGAGCTATGAGCCTCATTCATCATCTCCTCTCTGATATCACCTGAGGGTACGCAGATCCTACTGCCGTATCTTAGGGAACCATCCTCATGAATCAGGAAGTCCATCTGGAGTCCAGCTTCAACTTGTTCTCGGATCTTCCGTAACTTCGCATCTCCAGTCTAAGCAGGTTTGATTCGATCTACGATAGTAGACTGAACTTGCATATTCATCAATGATGCAGAAGTCCCGGGTAAAATAACTTCAACCTCCATCTCACTTATAGCCTGCTGAAGCCTCCATTGAGTCGAGAGAGTCATGATCGCTGGTAATCTGCTCAATGCATCTGGTACGACATTCACCTTCCCTGGATGATACTGTAGGTCGATGTCGTAATCAGTCATAAGCTCCAACCATCTGCATTGCCTCATATTAAGCTCCTTCTGAGAGAAAATATACTTCAGGCTCTTATGGTCGGTGTAGATCTTGACTTACTCGCTCAAAAGAAAATGCCTCCAAATCTTCAGAGCAAAGATGACAGCAGCTAACTCCAGGTCGTGAGTCGGATAATTCTTCTTGTGAATCTTCAACTGTCGAGAAGCATGTGCGATCACATGACCATGCTAATGCATGACACATCCAAGGCCCTTGCCAGATGCGTCACAGAAGACTTCAAATCCTCTAGTCCTATCTGGTATAGCTAACACTGGTGCAGTCGTCAGCTTGGCCTTCAATATCCCAAACACCTGCTCAGAAGAGTCTGACCATATGTACTTGACATCCTTCCTTGTCAGGCGGGTCATAGGCTCGGCAATCTTCGAGAAGTCCTTGATGAATCGACAGTAATAACCCACCAATCCTAGGAAACTCTGATGTCGATAACTACTCGAGGAGTCGACCAGTTCTTGACTGAAATGACCTTCTCCGGATCGACAGCGATACCGTCTTCTGATACCACATGCCCAAGAAAGGCGACTCGATCTAGCCAGAAATCACACTTGTTGTACTTGGCGTATAACCGATGATGTCGCAATGTCTCCAGTACAACCCGCAGATGCTCGGCATGCTCTTCTTCATCCTTCGATTAAACCAAGATGTCGTCGATGAAGATCACCACGAACTTATCCAAGAACTCATAGCAGATCAAGTTCATGAGGTTCATGAATAATGTTGGGGCGTTAGTCACACCGAATGGCATGACTACAAATTCATAGTGCCCATACTTGGTCCGAAATGCCGTCTTCGGGTTGTCTTCACTTCTGACCTTCACTTGATGATAACCACTTCGGAGATCCAGCTTAGAGAATACTCACGATCCGCTAAGTTGATCGAAGATGTCGGCAATGCACGGCAGCAGGTACCTGTTCTTTATGGTTACCTTATTCAGTTCTCGGTAATCCACACACATCCTTCTCAACACATCCTTTTTCTTGACCAAAAGAACTGGCGCACCCCAAGGAGATACGCTGGGATGAATCAATCCCTTCTGCAACATGTCGTCGAGTTGTTTCTGAAGATCCTCCAGTTCAGCAGGAGCCATGCGATAAGGAACCTTCTAAATAGATTGAGTGTTCGGCATAAGGTCGATAGTGAATTCCAGAGCTCGATCAGGCGGTAATCCTGAAATATCTTCAGGAAATACGTCAGCAAAGTCTCGAACCACTCTAGGTTTCTCGGGCTCAACTCGCATCGATGAAATGATTATCTCGTTCGGCTTGGCCCGAAACTTGACAGGCCCAAGTGAACGGTCTCCGCTCATAAATTCAAATACAGGATGATCAGAGATTTCAAACACTACTTTCTTGTTGTGACAATCAATAGTAGCGTAGAAATTTCCTAACCAATCCATGCCAAATATCGCATCGAAGTTTGACATGTCGACTATCATAAAGTCTTCCAACAACTCGTGTGCACAAATTACTATGGGGCAAGATCGACAGCCAATAGAAGTCCTCACTACTCCACTCGCAGTAGTGATGCTCAAGTGATTTGGTAGAGAGTCAACATGAATAGAATGTTTCTCTACAAATCCTCGGGATATGAAACAGTGAGTGGCTCCAGAATCAAAAAGAGATAGAGATGGATGAGAGGTTATCAAAACAGCACCTAGTACAAAGGAAATATCTTAGCTAAAAGATAAACAAGTAACACATGCATATATCATAAGCATTATAAAAGAAGGGTTTAAGTAATACCTGAAATCACTTGTCCATCCGACTCAGCCTCAGCGGCTGTCACGGTGAAAATCTAACGTCTCGGCTGGTTCTGCCTTGCCAATGCAAAAGCCTTCTGTTGTGGAGCCAAAGGTGGTCTATGATGAGTAGGTCCAGGAGCTCCACGCTGAACAGTCCTAGAAGGTCCAGAGTCATCGGCTTGGTGCGGCTAGGGCAGTCTCTGGTAGCATGCGCAGATGATCCACATATCAGGCATTGATTCAGTAGCTCTCTGCAGTCCTTCATGATATAACCCCTGCGCTTGCAGTGAAAGCACACTAGCTGGGGTCGATTGTTGGCCGGGGCAGCATGCCTCTTGAACTGTGCAGTTTAAGTAGGTCGGAGGTTTCCCCTAGGTGGCTCCGGTGGACGACTACTTCCTCCAATCTGAAGTGCCTTCTTACACTTTGCAATAAGTTCATGATTCTTAGCAGCATCCATCACTTTCTGATATGTAGTCAGATTCGTCGAAGACATTGAAGACTGAATGTCCAAGTCTAGTCCCTGGAGAAACTGATAAGCACAGTCTTCGGGATATTCTACCAGATGTGGGGCGAATCGACTAAGCATCGAAAATTCTGCCTCGTATTCGTCAACAGCCTGATTGCCTTGTTCCAGGTTGATGAAACATTGCTGCAGTTCCCTCTTGGCTGATCAAGGAAAATATTGAGCGTCGAAACGCTCTTGAAACATAGCCCAGTTGGTGGGCTTGATAAGATGAGCTTCTTCAGTGACCCACCAGTTCCGAGCATTTCCAATCACTGTTTCTTGACAACTTCTACCCAGCCTGCCTCGTCAATGCAGGCAAGACTTAGGTCCTCTTCTGTGGTTTGGGCCTACTCTTTTGCTGCTAACGGGCCTTCTCTCCAAGAAAAGCTCTTCGGGTTCAGCTCCCGAAATTGCTTGATGCATAAGGTGGAAGAGGAAGAAGAGCAAGGTGAGGATGGAGGGAGGGGTTTATCTGTTTCACCTTCAACACCGACTAGCCATGAAGGAGCTCTGGTGGGGGCATCAAGACACAGCAACATGGCAGGGTCCGCCTTCATGATAGAAATTGAGAACCCTATTGACAAATATTGTATGATTCAGTCAGTAATATAAGTTAAAAACTAGCATACAATAGACTTCTTTTGGGCTCAGCTCGAGGTGGAGGTGATGCAGGTGGTGCAAGCTGCTGACTCTACTAGATCAGCTGATGTTGGGTCTCCAACATTCCTCTCATGATACTCATGAGTTCATGGAGGTCGGGAGTATCATTTCCGCTGGTTCCATGTCCGTTGCGAGTTTGTAGTCTTCCTGCCATGCTGTAAAAGGAACAAGTTAAACATTTGTGTACAAAGTCATCCAAACGATTTGGTTAGTGATGATATTCACACTGCTTCTGAAGTATTTCGCAGAGAGGAGCAGGACCTGCATGGGCCACCATTAAAACCCGTCACGTCTCGCTTCCCATTATACTTGGGAGCGAGGACGCGAGCGGGTCCGCATGTGTTTAAAGCAAAGAAGAGGTACTTATTATTATTATTTTCTGCCTTCTTTGACTTAAGCACAATAAGCGTTAATTAGCAAAAGCAAGTCCCTGCACGCGAACATCTCAAAGGCAGTATAAATAGTCATTACATTATAAATACCAGCGTCCAAAGCAAAGTACACAAGCAATTAAGGCCTAGCATGGCCGTACAATCTGCTGAAAGCAAACACACCTTGAAACAACAATTTAAATACTACAACCGAATAGAAATAGCCTGCTCTAGCCTTCTGCAGGGAGGACCTCAACGTCCTCGTAGCTTTGATCGGCGGGGTCCACCTCTAAGATAGGATCCTCAAAAGTAGGGTCCTCGAGGTACTCTGTCTCTGAACCTAACATATATTTCATCAACACATTGAAATATATGTCAGCGATAAGCTCGGCAAGATATTTAAAGTAATGAAACGAAGAACAACTACAAAAGGACAAAAGAACGTTAGTACACAGTTATGAATAATAAGTGCATAAAAGTAAAGTATGAGCATGCATGGTTTTGCAGTTTAAAAGTAAAACAGTTGTAAGTTCAGTATATGATTATTTGTGCGCGTGATAAGTCCATGTCTGAGTAGGTAAATGTTCTCGATACACCCTATCATCGGGGGTTTACCATGACGCTTCTTGCCATTCCTAACTTGGAAGATGGCCAAGATTCTTGCCTCCATTAGTGTGGTTTGGAGGTAGCTGTAAGATGTTCAAGCAACATTTACGGACTCTACTACATGAACCAACCCCACCCAAAGTGTCTTTCTAGTCACCGACTAGGTTTCACCCCATCTGTGTTTCGATGGTTTCACCCCATCTGTATTCGAAGGATATCACATATTGTCACGCCCCGCTTCCCAAAAATATGGAGGTGAAGCGTGAGAAGGTCCGCTCAGACTTGAAGCTACAAAGCTGCAAGTCCGATAAGCGTCAATCAACTTTAATTGGCAGGTCCCTGCAACGCGAAACGAAACAAAGATAATAATAAGGAAATGAGACAAAAGAGAAATCTCAGAAATATCCATAAAATAAGTTTCAACATCACAGAAAAAGCCACCAGGCTGAAAAGAAAAAGAGTCTAATGGCCCAAACATGGCCAACAAAAGTACAACGTACAAAGTAAAGGTGCCACGCACCGACAACTAACAACAATCCTAAACAAAAGAAAGCTCAGCAAGGTCACTAAGAATGGTCACCGGTAGCCACAAACTCCTCCTGGACAGACATGGGCTCAGGCTCAGCGTCAACAAATACCACGTACTCAGCAACGGTCTTTGGCTCAGGGTCTAACATGTGACACCCAAAAGAGCAACGGGCACATGTCAGCAAGTCTACAAGAGACTTGTGCAAGGAAACTGGAAGTGAAAGTAAAGCAACCTAGTAGTTCTAGCATGATGCAATGACATGGCAGATATAGCATGAGTGCAACAAGTAAAGTAAAGTACGAGCATGGCATTTAAATCATGGCATGGATATCAAGTTTTGCAAGAAACATTCGCAAGGGAAAGTACAAGTATAGTAAGCACGTCGTGCACAGAGATTACGCCTTTTGGCTAGAGTGGTTGCGCGGCCAGCTCCTAACTCAAGTGATCGCTTATCCCTGCCCCTCCACGTGTATCGGGCATTTGCTTTTGACCAACACATTAGGCCCGCTTCTGGATCACGAGCCAGGAAGTGTTTTTCATGATGGCATAGGGGTGCACCTAGCCTCAGCAAGGAAGTCAGGCATTGGCTTTTGACCAACACATGTGGCCCGCTTCTGGATCACGAGTCCAGGAAGTATTTTTCATGATGGCATAGGGGTGCACCTAGCCTCAGCAAGGAAGTACAAGTATTGTAGCGTGTGCTACGAATGCAACAATCTACTTGGATGACATGTAAGATGCAATGCATGGCAGTTAAAGGTGCGTATAGATAAGGAATTTAAACGTGGCAGATAACAATGCATGAATGACATGGCAGGGTGACAGATCTAGCTTCGTTGTCAAGCTAGATCTTAAAGTTGCGTCTAAACATCTATCATTTCACTGTCTAGTCTCTTGTACGCTAAAAACGAGGAAGTGGCCTAAAAACATGGCCCTAAGCAAAAGTTGGCAAGTTTCACTTGCCTGCAAGTATACCGTCTGATTACACCGTCCAAAGAGTCCAAAGTCACAATTATCCTACGTGCACCAGTCCACCGGCCTAAAGTCCATATTATTAATCTTGATTAGTGAATTTAAAACACTTTAAAACATCAACTTTAGTCTTGATTAGCAGGCAATGGGTTGGGGGTCCTAGGCGTGCAAAGCGTTACCTCAACACGACGCGAAAGCTACACTGGCGTCGGGTAGCAACGCCAGGGGTTGGAATAAAGAACGCGCTCCAAGTCCAGATTCCAGAATAGATTCCTCGCTCAAAGATCCGGGCAGCAACCGGAGCAACAAACCAAGATTCCAAAGCTAGGACGTGCGACGACGGGCTATGACGTATCGCTACGTCGTAAACAGCAAATCCTCGAAGAGAAAGCACCTAGGTGAGGCCCACAGTAGTTCTAGGGACCAATGGGGTACCCACAATACCTCTGGAGAACTTGGGGGGCACACTGTGGCAAGCGGTGCGGGAGTTGTGACGTTGCGACGAACGTCGCTCGGTCAGACACGGTCGGTGCGGGGATTTCCTCGGTCAGACACTGTGGATGGCCGATGTGCAGTGCGGAGCGGAGATACAGGGTCGGGGCTCTCGGTCGGTGTGGGCGAAGCCTTCGGTCGGTGCGGGCGAGATGCGGGGTCGGGCGCTTGGCGGGCGTTGCAACGTTGCAACGTTGCAACGGAGCGGGCGAGAGCGGGGGATCCTTCGATCGGTGCGGGCGGGATTGCAAGCGGTCAGCTGTGCGAAGCGGGGAGCGCATGGTGCGGGGCTTGGCCTCGGTCGGTGCGGTGAAACCCAAGGAATTTCCTCGGTCGGTGCGGGCGGCGGCTGCTGCAACGTTGCGACGAATCGTCGCAAGCGAGATTTTGGGTTTTGGGAGCGGCTAGGGTTGTTTGCTTGCGAAAATAGGGTTTCCTAGGGGTTGTTTATATAGTATAGAGGGGTTGACTTGGTCTAGGGCTAATTCTAATAGGATTAGGATTTTAAAATGATTTAAAATTCAAAACTCTCTCTCTCTCTCTAGCCCACGCATGGCTAGGGTGCGGCCAAGATGAGCTAGGATTTGGCTCAAAATTCGTTTGAAATATTATAAACTTAATAAAATTTTATTTGGTCGAAAATAATTTAAAACTTGGTATTTAAAAATATTTAAAGCTTTGTTAAAAATGTAAAAGTGGTCAAATAAACTCTAAAAATTGTAAAATAAATATTGGGGTGATCGGGACGACGAGAGAAAGGTAACTAAGAAGACGGATCTCAATTTCGACGTCGAGTGACGAAACTAAAAATAGAAACATCTCACGTCATTAGTGAAAATCACAACGTCTCTTCGAATAAGATCAAATCGTGGGAAAATGACCCGAGAAATGTCGCTCCAAATTAGTGCCACAATTTAATACTCTCAGAGATGTTCACAACGACATATCGCACCAAAGTGTTCACAAACAAACAAAGTCTAAAACAAACACGTGCACGGTCAACAGCACGTGCACGAAGAAGATACGATCGGAAAGCGACCGTTACATCCTCCCCACCTTAGAATAAAGTCCGTCCTCGGACTTTCTAACCTATCTAGTCGCTCTAGTAACTACCCCAATCATGTCACATTATAATTTAACCCATGTATAGCTATTACAAGTGCTTATATATGCACTAGGTAGTCAATTATTAACACTACCAACATGTATGTATTCATGCACATTATACACTTATACCCATGATAGTCAGTCAAATTCATACACGTATTTCAATCATATATATATGCATACATCCTTTATATAACTACTACTAACCTAGCACAAACGATAGTTCAGATACTCACATAAGATTAGTCTCACACTAGCAAACACAATCATTGTTCTACGTACAGGTAACTACCTATGCACAAAACAAATATGGGTATACCACTCCCTAATATTCATCTGATACCAAACATCTCAACACATGTAGTCACACCATACCATTTTTAAATCAAGTTTCACTATATCTAATACACATTCACCGCTACTACAATTTCACAATTATATAGTCATTCAAATGCATGCAATTATTTCACCATACGTTCACATTACATACGGTCCTATAACTATATTCACGACACGCCACACATACCATAGTCACCAAAACTTATAACTAGGCACATACTTACCCGTGCATGGTGCACACCCACGCACGCTAACATTTCATTCACGTATACCAATCGTACCATTATATAACTAGCACATCTACACACCTAGTTTAGCTAGCACACATACGTTCACACAGGTAAGTCCTTAGTAATTAACTATATCACAAGACCAACACCTATAACTATATACTGGTATAGCGACCCATAATCATGTGCGTAGCACAACCAGGCACAAACACTCATATTACTATACATACATCAAACATTGCTATATGCAACTACAGACATACATAACAACATACTTAGAGTATACACACTCAAGCTTGAGTGAGACTTGAAACATATATCAGAATACTCTATATACGTAACACGGTATTTATACATATACCAATACCACTCCAATGTATACACATCTACCAATACAACCATATACATACCATATGTCAATCACACCTAATATTTAGTCAGGTAACACCCACATAGTTCAATTACTTTATATACCATAATAATAATACAGACATCAGCACACGTATAATTATAATACCCTCCCTAATACATGCATTCACCGTATAGTCACACACATGTAGAACATATATTCACACCATATCCTACTACTTATAATTAGTATGCCAATATATATACCTATCCATACATAGTTAAGGTATGCAACAGTCGTGTATACCTCCTGGTATACACGCATACAGCATCCCGTAAAAGCAAGCAATACCAATCAAAATTATAATCCTACTACCATACGTATAACACCAATATACTCATGCAGCAAATACATGACTACTTACGTCTAAGCACAATACGTATCTACGTACGAGCACATGCTCACACGTACTAATACATAGGTCATATAATAGGCCTACTCACTTAACTATACGTACACCTATTATTATCACACCTAACATACACATAACTTTACCAATCATATTATTTCAAACATTATAAGTATGTCCAACTACATACACCACATTAGATATTCCAACACTGTTCTTTATATACACAGACGCCCCTAGAGTGGTATAGCTATCCTCACACATACCTATAAATACTAACACACAAACAATTTCATAATATCACGAATAACTCTGAATATGTATATATCACACAATAGGCAAACATTAATATACTATAGGGGAGTACACTCATTCAAGCCCACATATGCTAACTTAGGTACATGCACCACGACAACATCACCAAGGTCCAAGGCCTACTTAACAAATTTGGGTTGACACAGTCATTGACGAGCACTAGAGCCTAAGCAATAAAGGGAGATCGAGATCGGAAGCGTGACAAGGGAAGGATCGATAAGCACGAGTTCAGATAGTACGAACACAAGGAGACATCTTGATTAGGTGAATCAGTGACTCAATGGTGAATGTTTAGGTAGAGGAAAGGGGGATGTAGTGATACTTATATAGGATTGAGAAAGGAAATAGTATAAATAACATAAGCTAAAATACGTGAAATTTGAAAAACTGTTGTACTTCAAAAAGTTGGAATCCTCGTCTGTATAAAATATTTGGAGATCGATAGAACAAGTTGTTCGAAATAAGTTTGAGTCGAATATTCATTATAAGAGAAAATGATTTATTGGCTTATCGAAAATCATTATGAAAAGGAAGTAAATCATTCATATGAACATTAAGGACGTAGTTTAGAAAATATTATACAGCAGTAATTTAATATAATGTTGGCAAAATTTTTGAAATTCAAAGAATGAAATTAAAGTAACTGAAGAATTTAAGCTCGTGTTAAATGCTTTCAAAGTCTTTAAGCTAGGTAATAATTTAAAATAATCAATATTGAAACTACTTTTAGCGGAACCAGAATTTGCCAAAAAGAAACTGATTTACACAAGGTTCTTAACATACGAGCACAACGAGCATGGTATGGATATATAAAAAATATAATTGAAAATTAGCTTAGAAATTATTCTAAAAGTATGTATGGTGAACGAAAAGATAATAATAACTTAGTAGTAGAATTATCAAAATTGGTAATAAATCTTTAAAACCAATTTATGGAAGGTTCAGATCAGGAAAAGGTTATGAAATAGTAATTTTACAAAAATCTGAAATAAGGAAAACGATGAGCATAACTTTGTCTTGCTGGAAGCTGAATTCCCAAATGACTTGAAAAGTATATCAAAAGTAAGCGCGATGTGTCATTCGAACGACATAAATAAAAAGGGAAAATTATAAGTCGAATGGGAACATGATAAAAATACGGTTCGGAATAAAATTAATATATGAAAGGACAATACATTTTCGTAGGTACGAAAAGTATAGGCTGGAAAAATATCATAAGCTAGTATTCAAAATTTCAACAAAAGTTTTAAAAATCTAAATCAACGAAGGAGTATGAAGTATAAGTATATATATTTAAAATTTGAAAAAATTTAAACTTATGGAAAGAGGAAATCGAAAAAAAATACTTTCAGAAGATTCAAGGTTTGTAACAGAGAGATTCGAAAATTTACGACGATCGTCATGAGGCGATCTCGTGAATCGAGGCAAGGAAAATGGTCGGATGATCAAAACATACATACGCCTAGGATATGAACCAGGAAAATCTACGGGGAAACTCCTACAGTCGACCAACTAAAAATTAAGAAACTAAGCGCTAAGACTTTCTAAGGAGCTAGACGGTAATGAAATGCGTTCAGCTTGGTCCAAAATCGATGAACCCAAGCGAACGACTAAAGAAATTCTAGAAGTCTAATATGGTCAGAGTTAGGCAAGAACTACTAAGGTAACTCCTAAGACAATTAAATCAATTCCTAGCATGGAGTCTAACTAACAATCAGGGGCCTCTAACTAGCAAGCAAAGATGTCTAACTAAGTTTTATTACCACCTAGTGACATAGGAAAACGACTAGACTCAAGGCTTATGACTCGAATGTTGCAATTTATTTAATGGACATTCCATAGTTATTATCGTTGTTCCGATAATTCGCAGTTGTAAGACGGACCTGCATGGGCCACCAAAAAAAACTGTCACGCCCCGCTTCCCAAAAATATGGAGGCAAAGCGTGAGAAGGTCCGCTCAGACTTGAAACTACAAAGCTGCAAGTCCGATAAGCGTTAATCAACTTTAATTGGCAGGTCCCTGCAACGCGAAAGGAAACAAAGATAATAATAAGGAAATGAGACAAAAGAGAAATCTCAGAAATATCCATAAAATAAGTTTCAACACCACAAAAAAAGCCACCAGGCTGAAAAGAAAAAGAGTCTAAAGGCCCAAACATGGCCAACAAAAGTACAACGTACAAAGTAAAGGTGCCACGCACTGACAACTAACAACAATCCTAAACAAAAGAAAGCTTAGCAAGGTCACTAAGAATGGTCACAGGTAGCCACAAACTCCTCATGGACAGACATGGGATCAGGCTCAGCGTCAGCAAATACCACGTACTCAGCAACGGTCTCTGGCTCAGGGTCTAACATGTGACACCCAAAAGAGCAAGTGGTGTTGGGGTTTTGGCGGACCCCCAGAGCTCGGATCCGTGTCTGTCCTAAGTCGGACGGACCACGGAGGCACAAAAGCACAGCGGAAAACCAGAAATCAAAATTTCTACACTAGCTAAACTATTTAGCTAGGCTCTGGGGAGCCAGAACCTAGCCCGATCTATGTCGACTTGGAGTGGGTCTGACCACCCCAAGAAGGATCTACACTAAAGCGACTAATTAAAAACTACACTAGAAAAATGCTTAACCACATACCCGGAATCTTGGCCCTGGAGCAGGCAAGATGTACCGCACCGTCTTGAGAAGCTCCTCGTAGCCGAGCCGCGTTGACCCGATCTCCCTGAGCCGCCTCGCACCCTCGCACCGATCCGCCCGAGCTGCTTTCGCCTCCGAGCCGATCACACGCGATAGAAAGTTTCACTTGAGAAGAAACCCGCGTCTTAGACGTCCGGATCAGATCCAAACCCCCTTTGTAGTCGTGCAAGGACTACTCCGGAGAATAAGAAAATAGAGAGAGAGATTTAGTCGCCGATCGAGCTTGCTCTAAAAATCTGGAGCTACTCGATCATTGACTGGTGTGTGTTTCAATGAGGAGAGTGCACCCCTATTTATATAGGGAGTGAGCACTCAACTTCTCGTTGCGGGCAATGTGGGACAATTCCCATGAAGAGAAAAATTCAATTAAGCCATTTGGCTTAATTTCAACTCTAAAGTTAGCCTTTCACAAAGTCAAACTTTAACGAATTAATTCTCCTCGCATACTAAACTTCAGACACCAAACAAGCTATCAATCAGAAAAGCTTGGAATGGTGAACGCGTAGGAACTGACGGTGACGAATTTCGAATTCGTTTGACCCCTCAAACAATTGCTCAAAGTTTAGCAATTTCTCAAAATTCGTAGCCGTCATTAGGGGTTTAAAAAACCCCTAATTTTGACTTAAGTTGCGGGCGCACCGCTAGACTTAGCGGGCGCGCCCGCCCAAGGGAGCAAGGGCAGGCCGCCCGCCCGCTGCTGCAGCGGGCGCGGGCCCGCTGTGCAGCGGGCCGCGCCCGCTAGCAGCGGGCGCTGGCCCGCTGCTGCAGCGGGCCGCGCCCGTTGTGTAGCGGGCGTGCGCCCGTTGCAGCCAGCGGGAGGCGCCCGTTTAGCCTTTGCACATGGGCCTTTTGGCCCAGTGGGTCTAACCCACTTCCCCTTGAACTCTTTCTGCGTTTCTGGACTCGTTTGAGCTCCGATTTGGACGCGGTTTGAACCTGTGTTTAGACCGGGACGATCCCGTCATCCAGGTAACCCTTTCCAACAAGTTTGTTCCTACTAAATTCGTCGTAACTAATTTACAATACGTTTAGTCAAAGTTAGCATCTAATGCAACGTTGTGTCCCTATTGCTAATGCGACTAACTTTCACAACTTAACTTGTGAATATCATCAAATGATATTTCTCTCTATTCTATATTCCTATTACTAAGACACGAACACTACTCGGTGTGAGACCCTACAGCCTGACCTTACTACAGGTTGGGGCTCGAAACCCCTAGACGACGGTCACTACGAGCAGTAGCTGTCGTCCCTGTTTCAGAGTCATCATAACGTGATCGACCCTTTGACAAAAGTATCATAGGGTTTGCATTGGCTGTGTCAGTGATGAATTCCGTTAGCTAAAATCCCTTCGTCAAGACTGTGTTATTGTTGGCCTAGGGTATGGTTTTCTGTCAACCCTATTAGACAACATTGGTCAGTATACGGCGGTCTTTATTGTATACACGTTGTACTACTTGCAACGTACCCCGGCCGAGGATTAACATAAAGACCGTACTGAGCCTATAACACTAACTTCCCTTTAATGGAAGTGACGAATCCCATCTTAGTCACTTACTCACCTTGGGAGCTTCAGGTGCAGCCCAACCTAAGATCTTTCAGCAGGACTGGTCCTCGAAGCTAGATCATGGGTCTAAGCTATACCGTCCGCTCACAGGTTTGTACAGATGACTTCAGGTCTTAAGGATCAACTAACCTATCATCACCCTAGAGTTATTAAAGACAGATCATTAAAGTTAACCATTTAATAACTCTAACTTGGTCGTTCAGTGAACTCATTCTCCAATGAGCAACTGTGTCTCGTCTCCGACTTCACCAAGTCGAATGACTATGAGATCATCATTACCCGAAGGTAAGACGAAGACACAGTGATCTATCCGATGTGTCGATATCCAGTTCTCGACACATCTACGATCACGAACCGTTTAAGACTTACGTTTCTATTCGGTCGCTTACTTACTCATAATCGAGATCTCATCTAGATATGTAAGGACCTAACTATAAGTCTATGGATATTATCTAAGAATATTAATGCAAATGATTTTATACTTAGAATAATACGTACCATATACGGTATGAACAAGACGTACAATCAAGATAAATTGCCTTATGGGCATATATCTTCCTACAAGGGGCACATGTCAGCAAGTCTACAAGAGACTTGTGCAAGGAAACTGGAAGTGAAAGTAAAGCAACCGAGCAGTTCTAGCATGATGCAATGACATGACAGATATAGCATGAGTGCAACAAGTAAAGTAAAGTACGAGCATGGCATTTAAATCATGGTATGGATATCAAGTTTTGCAAGAAACATTCGCAAGGGCAAGTACAAATATAGTAAGCACGTCGTGCACAGAGATTACGCCTTTTGGCTAGAGTGGTTGCGCGGCCAGCTCCTAACTCAAGTGATCGCTTATCCCTGCCCCTCCACGTGTATCGGGCATTGGCTTTTGACCAACACATGAGGCCCGCTTCTGGATCACGAGCCAGGAAGTGTTTTTCATGATGGCATAGGGGTGCACCTAGCCTCAGCAAGGAAGTCGGGCATTGGCTTTTGACCAACACAGGTGGCCCGCTTCTGGATCACGAGTCCAGGAAGTATTTTTCATGATGGCATAGGGGTGCACCTAGCCTCAGCAAGGAAGTACAAGTATTGTAGCGTGTGCTACGAATGCAACAATCAACTTGGATGACATGTAAGATGCAATGCATGGCAGTTAAAGGTGCGTACAGATAAGGAATTTAAACGTGGCAGATAACAATGCATGAATGACATGGCAGGGTGATGATTTGGGTTCAATATTACATATTTAACCCCCCATTTAACCCTATTTTGTGCTCATGTGATGCTATATTGTTCTCTAATACATTCGTATTTTGTACACAATCATTTATTAGAGAAAACACCTTATTTGAGCATAAAAAGCAATTAATGGAGTATTTCTGCACTTTTTATATTTTTCCTAGCTTGGTCTCGATCTCACGATTCCAACGACTATTTAATTGTATTTTTCTGAGATCTGTGCTAATTACTATGAATTTTTGAATGCAGAATACCAATTAAATGAAGAAATACGCTCAAAATACGAGAAAATACGGCCGCGCCCAATCAGCATTTGACACGTGGCGGCAATCCGTTGACTCCCGCGCGATCCAGTGGCCCAGCGACTCGGAGACGCGGCTTTATTATGGCCGTTGGATCGAGATCCAACGGCCCGCAACGAAACAAAATGCAGCAGCGGCGCCTTCCGATCGTGCATACGTGGCACTCATCGCGTCCGTTGATCCTTCGTCCAGCGGCCGTAAACAAAGAGCGACGCGGCATGATCTTGCCCATCCGATATTAATCCAACAGCCCGAGATCACAGCGCGAACGAAGCTGCGACGATTCTCTCCGGTGCCACGTGGCGTGATCCGACGCGTTTACCGCTGGATCCAACGGTGAAGAACCGCATCAATTTGAACGAGAAGGCGGCTCCCTCAAGCGGCGACGTGGCGAGTCGATAGCCGCTGATCGTTGATCCGACGGCCCAATTCGACTCCGAGTCGGATTCGTTAGCAACGCGGATGCGGGTGCGAGAAGCGGGAGAAGACCCGATCCGATAGCCACGTGGCGCGATGCGGTTAAATCCCGCCTTTGATGGACGGCTCCTATTTACTCCGACGGATGGAGCGGGTTTGGGGCGTAAGCGGATGCGAATTTAGAACCCGATAAGCCTATTTAAACCCGCAAGCCAATTATTTAAGCGTATTCTAGGGTTTTTGAGGCTATACTGGCGTATTTTGGGCGTATTGGAGGCTCTAGGAGCCGTATTTCGCCAGGGAAAAATTCTGTAAAATTCCAGAGGCTATTTTCTTATTTCCAGAGAGTTTTGGTGTCCATCTTGGAAGATTTGGTGATAAAATTCTAAACTTAAACCACATATTTGGTGCTTTTCTATTGTATTTTGCTATTAGATTGATGTATTTTGCTATGAAACTTCATTATTCTTACACCATGAGTAGCTAATTTCTTATTGTGCATGGTATGGCGTAGTTAGGTAATATGATGCGTGTTTATTTGGTTGTATTCCTTGTGCTAAATCGTTAAACGTTGATAAAGTTGTAGTCTTTATTCGTAAATCATCTTTTTCATCTTCCAAAAGAAGTGATTGAGTTGATGATCGCCCCACAAGGGTGAGTTTTGATCTCCCCAAAACGGAGTTTCATATCGTATTTTTGATCTCTCCAAAAGAGAGTTTCATATCGTATTATAACTTTAGCGATGATCTTATTGAATTTTGTGCTTGAACCCCCAAAAGGGTATCTTCCGATGAATTGCTCCCAAAAGGAGAATTCATTGAGTTATATTGGGTATTTTCCGATGAGTTGCTCTCAAAAAGAGAATTCATTGAGTTATATTCATCAACCAGATTAATACGAATCATTGATCCTAACGAACCCATACCATGTGCATACTTTTCGTCGATACTTTCATACACGACTCTTCTTTGTTCGTATTGTTCGCACATCACCATCACGCACTTTCACACCATCATCACCATCATTATTGAAGTGGTTAGTTTCTTTTCGTCGGATTTCTATTTGATTTGAGCTGTGGTTGCAACAGATTTCCTTCCGAGAATTCGACATCTGGACTCCCAGATTATATTACTTGTACGGACTCTTGTGCTTGAGAGAAGCACTATTTCCGGCCCACCAAGTTTTTGGCGCCGTTGCCGGGGAGAAATGGTTTGCTATCATGGTTTATTTCATTTAGAAGACCTTCGGTGAGATCTTTCCACTTTACTGTATATAAATTTTTGTTTAATTTTTTGTACATAAACTTTTGTTTTTTTTGAAAATGGATTATATGAATTTTTATTGCACAAATAATCTGTATGATGCAAGGTACGGTAATGCACACAAACATAGGATGGAGAAGCTCAAGATTGTAAATTTTAATCAAACTGATTGTGAAACTTTCTTTCAGGCCTGGAGGAGGTTCACAAACATAGTAT
This sequence comes from Scilla litardierei, assembly GCA_030789695.1. Taxonomy (NCBI): domain Eukaryota; kingdom Viridiplantae; phylum Streptophyta; class Magnoliopsida; order Asparagales; family Asparagaceae; genus Scilla; species Scilla litardierei. Next base: position 155,981,573 of record CM061133.1, read on the forward strand.
CGAGCTATTTGCAGCATGGGTACACAAATGAAGAGCTTATGATGTCCTTCCTAGATGGACTACGACCACAGCTGCAAGAATTATTGGGAGGCATGACGCCGACAGAGGCGTGGAAATACATTGAGTCTCTACAAGAAAATAAAGAAACCATGGAAGAGACTTCAGAGTGCAATTCAACGGAGCCTTCGTGCCTTGATCGAGGGAAGCAAAGCAGAGACGTACCTTTGCAATCCTTGAAAGAGGAAGTTGACTTGATTATTCAGACACCGGAGTCCACATCCCATCAATCCAAGAGAATTTCTTTGCTCGGAGTCGGCAGATTCAGAAATCCATTGAAGATCTTAATTTGATTGCCACTTGCTTAGAAGAAAATAATTCTTTTGAAATTCAACTTCAAGAATCTAATACAAGTTTATCTTCTATTGCAGGAAAATCGAGCAAGCCATGTCACGTTGAGGACATGAATAAAAATATCTACATGGCAAAAAGTGTGTGCAAAAGAGAGGACGAGCTAGAAATTTTGGATGAACAGGAGGAGGACACAGCCAGGGAAAAGGGTTTTGAGATTATCGCCATGGAGCCAGAACCATTCCCTCTTCCAGTTTTGTCCCAAAATCAATTACCCCTCTCCCCATTGATCGAGCATCATACCGAGAGTAGTGCACATCTTTCAGGGAGTAGTCATCAGCTTGCTTTAATTTATTTCACTTATTTTGATGACTACATTTGGAATACTTTTAGCAATAAGAATTCTAAACTAAAATGGATTGACGTGACTCATCTCTTGCAGGTTACAGGTGAACATCTTATAGAGATGCTGGGAGTTACGTTGTTGGGATCCAATTTAGCTAATGGAGGAAGAATAAGCGCCGAGGAGCGCAAGGAGCAAATTGAACAACTTCCTCCACCATCAAAGATTCGGGATCCGCCATTTGACCACGGTGTGTTCTTTCCAGTAGTGTAGTTTTCAAATGCTTTCTAGGTTGCTTGCTTGAATAAACTCGTACCCCTTTCGACATTGAGGACAATGTCCATCTTTAGTTGGAGGGTGTGTATGAGACCTTAGGCTTTTTTTTGAGAAGAATAAATCACCAAATCTCATCTTTTAAAACTCTTTCGTATGCCACAAATGCGGATGATTATACATTGATTGTGTTCTAAAAATTGTTTATGGGTTGATTAAATTATTTTCCTTCATGAAATTACCGTTAATATGCTATTCATGAAAATTTTCAATTTCCATGATTAATATCTCGAAATAGTTTGAATTTATTTCATGCATGCTAATGTGATGAAAAAGCTTAAGTATACACGATTTATAAGAATAGTCTTCAAGTTGAAGAGGAATTTGGCCATTGTTGTTGATGTTTATGATTCAAAGAATGGGTGTTGATTTGCTTTAAAAAAATGAGAAAGAAAAGAAAAAATATATATATGAATGAAACGAATAAGTATGTCACTAATAAATAACTTGGTTGGCTCGAGCAGTACAGTCCGAGCGGTCCTTTTTGGCCTAATGCCCTATTATCGTCTGGTTTGGGAGCCATTGACAGGAAACTCACTCATTTGATGGAGCGATCCAAGTTATACATTTTTCTGCGAATGTTGCTTGATGCGTGTTACGCGGAACTAATAAAAGAAAAGAAGTGGCGAATAAACTAAGCAACATCAATACCCATGATTTGAACGATCTTTGTGAGATGCCAATTCCTTGGAAACAAGAAAACTAGAGTAAAATGACGTGTTATACTTTCGCTTGCGCAAAACGATGCTTGCATGTTATTTATTCAAATTAAATTAGAGAAAATATCGTGTGATTGATCTTAGTCATGGATTGTGTATATTGATGGTCAAAATCATGTTGGAATGCGTATTATTGAGCCATGCCATAAGCGATTGATAGAATTTATTGTTTTATTAATCATCCGTATTAATCGCTCTTTTTGCTAGAGACTAGCAAATCGCTAGTTGGGGGATGTGATTCGGGTTCAATATTACATATTTAACCCCCCATTTAGCCCTATTTTGTGCTCATGTAATGCTATATTGTTCTCTAATACATTCGTATTTTGTACACAATCATTAATTAGAGAAAACACCTTATTTGAGCATAAAACAGCAATTAATGTAGTATTTCTGCACTTTTTATATTTTTCCTTGCTTGGTCTCGATCTCACGATTCCAACGACTATTTATTTGTATTTTCCTGAGATCTATGCTAATTACTTTGAATTTTTGAATGCAGAATACCAATTAAATGAAGAAATACGCTCAAAATACGAGAAAATACGGCCGCGCCCAATCAGTATTTGACACGTGGCGGCAATCCGTTGACTCCCGCGCGATCCAGCGGCCCAGCGACTCGGAGACGCGGCTTTATTATGGCCGTTGGATCGAGATCCAACGGCCCGCAACGAAACAAAACGCAGCAGCGGCGCCTTCCGATCGTGCATACGTGGCACTCATCGCGTCCGTTGATCCTTCGTACAGCGGCCGTAAACAAAGAGCGACGCGGCATGATCTTGCCCATCCGATATTAATCCAACGGCCCGAGATCATAGCGCGAACGAAGCTGCGACGATTCTCTCCGGTGCCACGTGGCGTGATCCGACGCGTTTGCCGCTGGATCCAACGGTGAAGAACCGCGTCAATTTGAACGAGAAGGCGGCTCCCTCAAGCGGCGACGTGGCGAGTCGATAGCCGCTGATCGTTGATCTGACGGCCCAATTCGACTCCAAGTCGGATTCGTTAGCAACGCGGATGCGGGTGTGAGAAGCGGGAGAAGACCCGATCCGATAGCCACGTGGCGCGATGCGGTTAAATCCCGCCTTTGATGGACGGCTCCTATTTACTCCGGCTGATGGAGCGGATTTGGGGCGTAAGCGGATGCGAATTTAGAACCCGATAAGCCTATTTAAACCCGCAAGCCTATTATTTAAGCGTATTCTAGGGGTTTTGAGGCTATACTGGCGTATTTTGGGCGTATTGGAGGCTCTAGGAGCCGTATTTCGCCAGGGAAAAATTCTGTAAAATTCCAGAGGCTATTTTATTATTTCCAGAGAGTTTTGGTGTCCATCTTGGAAGATTTGGTGATAAATTTCTAAACTTAAACCACGTATTTGGTGCTTTTCTATTGTATTTTGCTATTAGATTGATGTATTTTGCTATGAAACTTCATTATTCTTGCACCATGAGTAGCTAATTTCTTATTGTGCATGGTATGGCGTAGTTAGGGGATATGATGCGTGTTTATTTGGTTGTATTCCTTGTGCTAAATCGTTAAATGTTGATAAAGTTGTAGTCTTTATTCGTAAATCATCTTTTTCATCTTCCAAAAGAAGTGATTGAGTTGATGATCGCCCCACAAGGGTGAGTTTTGATCTCCCCAAAACGGAGTTTCATATCGTATTTTTGATCTCTCCAAAAGAGAGTTTCATATCGTATTATAACTTTAGCGATGATCTTATTGAATTTTGTGCTTGAACCCCCAAAAGGGTATCTTCCGATGAATTGCTCCCAAAAGGAGAATTCATTGAGTTATATTGGGTATTTTCCGATGAGTTGCTCTCAAAAAGAGAATTCATTGAGTTATATTCTTCAACCAGATTAATATGAATCATTGATCCTAACGAACCCATACCATGTGCATACTTTTCGTCGATACTTTCATACACGACTCTTCTTTGTTCGTATTGTTCGCACATCACCATCACACACTTTCACACCATCATCACCATCATTATTGAAGTGGTTAGTTTCTTTTCGTCGGATTTCTATTTGATTTGAGCTGTGGTTGCAACAGATTTCCTCCCGAGAATTCGACATCTGGACTCCCAGATTATATTACTTGTACGGACTCTTGTGCTTGAGAGAAGCACTATTTCCGGCCCATCAAGTTTTTGGCGCTGTTGCCGGGGAGAAATGGTTTGCTATCATGGTTTATTTCATTTAGAAGACCTTCGGTGAGATCTTTCCACTTTACTGTATATAAATTTTTGTTTAATTTTTTTTTACATAAACTTTTGTTTTTTTTTAAAATGGATTATATGAATTTTTATTGCACAAATAATCTGTATGATGCAAGGTACGGTAATGCACACAAACATAGGATGGAGAAGCTCAAGATTGTAAATTTTAATCAAACTGATAGTGAAACTTTCTTTCAGGCCTGGAGGAGGTTCACAAACATAGTATCGAGCTATTCACAGCATGGGTACACAAATGAAGAGCTTATGATGCCCTTCCTAGATGGACTACGACCACAGCTGCAAGAATTATTGGGAGGCATGACGCCGACAGAGGCGTGGAAATACATTGAGTCTCTGCAAGAAAATGAAGAAACCATGGAAGAGACTTCAGAGTGCGATTCAACGGAGCCTTCGTGCCTTGATCGAGGGAAGCAAAGCAGAGACGTACCTTTGCAATCCTGGAAAGAGGAAGTTGACTTGATTATTCAGACACCGGAGGCCACATCCCATCAATCCAAGAGAATTTCTTTGCTCGGAGTCGGCAGATTCAGAAATCCATTGAAGATCTTAATTTGATTGCCACTTGCTTAGAAGAAAATAATTCTTTTGAAATTCAACTTCAAGAATCTAATACAAGTTTATCTTCTATTGCAGGAAAATCGAGCAAGCCATGTCACGTTGAGGACATGAATAAAAATATCTACATGGCAAAAAGTGTGTGCAAAAGAGAGGACGAGCTAGAAATTTTGGATGAACAGGAGGAGGACACAGCCAGGGAAAAGGGTTTTGAGATTATCGCCATGGAGCCAGAACCATTCCCTCTTCCAGTTTTGTCCCAAAATCAATTACCCCTCTCCCCATTGATCGAGCATCATACCGAGAGTAGTGCACATCTTTCAGGGAGTAGTCGTCAACTTGCTTTAATTTATTTCACTTATTTTGATGACTACATTTGGAATACTTTTATCAATAAGAATTCTAAATGAAAATGGATTGACGTGACTCATCTGTTGCAGGTTACAGGTGAACATCTTATAGAGATGCTGGGAGTTACGTTGTTGGGATCCAATTTAGCTAATCGAGGAAGAATAAGCGTCGAGGAGCGCAAGGAGCAAATTGAACAACTTCCTCCACCATCAAAGATTCGGGATCCGCCATTTGACCACGGTGTGTTCTTTCCAGTAGTGTAGTTTTCAAATGCTTTCTAGGTTGCTTGTGTGAATAAACTCTAACCCTTTCGACATTGAGGACAATGTCCATCTTTAGTTGGAGGGTGTGTATGAGACCTTAGGATTTTTTTTAGAAGAATAAATCACCAAATCTCATCTTTTAAAACTCTTTCGTATGCCACAAATGCGGATGATTATACATTGATTGTGTTCTAAAAATTGTTTATGGCTTGATTAAATTATTTTCCTTCATGAAATTACCGTTAATATGCTATTCATGAAAATTTTCAATTTCCATGGTTAATATCTCGAAATAGTTTGAATTTATTTCATGCATGCTAATGTGATGAAAAAGCTTAAGTATACACGATTTATAAGAATAATCTTCAAGTTGAAGAGGAATTTGGCCATTGTTGTTGATGTTTATGATTCAAAGAATGGGTGTTGAGTTGCTTTAAAAAAATGAGAAAGAAAAGAAAAAATATATATATGAATGAAACGAATAAGTATGTCACTAATAAATAACTTGGTTGGCTCGAGCAGTACAGTCCGAGCGGTCCTTTTTGGCCTAATGCCCTATTATCGTCTAATTTGGGAGCCATTGACAGGAAACTCACTCATTTGATGGAGCGATCCAAGTTATACATTTTTCTGCGAATGTTTCTTGATGCGTGTTACGCGGAACTAATAAAAGAAAAGAAGTGGCGAATAAACTAAGCAACATCAATACCCATGATTTGAACGATCTTTGTGAGATGCCAATTCCTTGGAAACAAGAAAACTACAGAAAAATGACATGTTATACTTTCGCTTGCGCAAAACGATGCGTGCATGTTATTTATTCAAATTAAATTAGAGAAAATATCGTGTGATTGATCTTAGTCATGGATTGTGTATATTGATGGTCAAAATCATGTTGGAATGCGTATTATTAAGCCATGCCATAAGCGATTGATAGAATTTATTGTTTTATTAATCATCCGTATTAATCGCTCTTTTTGCTAGAGACTAGAAAATCTCCAGTTGGGGGATGTGATTCGGGTTCAATATTACATATTTAACCCCCCATTTAGCCCTATTTTGTGCTCATGTGATGCTATATTGTTCTCTAATACATTCGTATTTTGTACACAATCATTTATTAAAGAAAACACCTTATTTGAGCATAAAACAGCAATTAATGGAGTATTTCTGCACTTTTTATATTTTTCCTTGCTTGGTCTCGATCTCACGATTCCAACGACTATTTATTTGTATTTTCCTGAGATCTATGCTAATTACTTTGAATTTTTGAATGCAGAATACCAATTAAATGAAGAAATACGCTCAAAATACGAGAAAATACGGCCGCGCCCAATCAGCATTTGACACGTGGCGGCAATCCGTTGACTCCCGCGCGATCCAGCGGCCCAGCGACTCGGAGACGCGGCTTTATTATGGCCGTTGGATCGAGATCCAACGGCCCGCAACGAAACAAAACGCAGCAGCGGCGCCTTCCGATCGTGCATACGTGGCACTCATTGCGTCCGTTGATCCTTCGTACAGCGGCCAAAAACAAAGAGCGACGCGGCATGATCTTACCCATCCGATATTAATCCAACGGCCCGAGATCACAGCGTGAACGAAGCTGCGATGATTCTCTCCAGGGCCACGTGGCGTGATCCGACGCGTTTGCCGCTGGATCCAACGGTGAAGAACCGCGTCAATTTGAACGAGAAGGCGGCTCCCTCAAGCGGCGACGTGGCGAGTCGATAGCCGCTGATCGTTGATCCGACGGCCCAATTCGACTCCGAGTCGGATTCGTTAGCAACGCGGATGCGGGTGTGAGAAGCGGGAGAAGACCCGATCCGATAGCCACGTGGCGCGATGCGGTTAAATCCCGCCTTTGATGGACGGCTCCTATTTACTCCGGCTGATGGAGCGGGTTTGGGGCGTAAGCGGATGCGAATTTAGAACCCGATAAGCCTATTTAAACCCGCAAGCCTATTATTTAAGCGTATTCTAGGGTTTTTGAGGCTATACTGGCGTATTTTGGGCGTATTGGAGGCTCTAGGAGCCGTATTTCGCCAGGGAAAAATTCTGTAAAATTCCAGAGGCTATTTTATTATTTCCAGAGAGTTTTGGTGTCCATCTTGGAAGATTTGGTGATAAATTTCTAAACTTAAACCGCGTATTTGGTGCTTTTCTATTGTATTTTGCTATTAGATTGATGTATTTTGCTATGAAACTTCATTATTCTTGCACCATGAGTAGCTAATTTCTTATTGTGCATGGTATGGCGTAGTTAGGGGATATGATGCGTGTTTATTTGGTTGTATTCCTTGTGCTAAATCGTTAAACGTTGATAAAGTTGTAGTCTTTATTCGTAAATCATCTTTTTCATCTTCCAAAAGAAGTGATTGAGTTGATGATCGCCCCACAAGGGTGAGTTTTGATCTCCCCAAAACGGAGTTTCATATCGTATTTTTGATCTCTCCAAAAGAGAGTTTCATATCGTATTATAACTTTAGCGATGATCTTATTGAATTTTGTGCTTGAACCCCCAAAAGGGTATCTTCCGTTGAATCCCAAAAGGAGAATTCATTGAGTTATATTGGGTATTTTCCGATGAGTTGCTCTCAAAAAGAGAATTCATTGAGTTATATTCATCAACCAGATTAATACGAATCATTGATCCTAACGAACCCATACCATGTGCATACTTCGTCGATACTTTCATACACAACTCTTCTTTGTTCGTATTGTTCGCACATCACCATCACGCACTTTCACACCATCATCACCATCATTATTGAAGTGGTTACTTTCTTTTCGTCGGATTTCTATTTGATTTGAGCTGTGGTTGCAACAGATTTCCTCCCGAGAATTCGACATCTGGACTCCCAGATTATATTACTTGTACGGACTCTTGTGCTTGAGAGAAGCACTATTTCCGGCCCACCAAGTTTTTGGCACCGTTGCCGGGGAGAAATGGTTTGCTATCATGGTTTATTTCATTTAGAAGACATTCGGTGAGATCTTTCCACTTTACTGTATATAAATTTTTGTTTAATTTTTTTGTACATAAACTTTTGTTTTTTTTTAAAATGGATTATATGAATTTTTATTGCACAAATAATTTGTATGATGCAAGGTACGGTAATGCACATAAACATAGGATGGAGAAGCTCAAGATTGTAAATTTTAATCAAACTGATTGTGAAACTTTCTTTCAGGCCTGGAGGAGGTTCATAAACATAGTATCGAGCTATTCGCAGCATGGGTACACAAATGAAGAGCTTATGATGTCCTTCCTAGATGGACTACGACCACAGCTGCAAGAATTATTGGGAGACATGACGCCGACAGAGGCGTGGAAATACATTGAGTCTCTGCAAGAAAATGAAGAAACCATGGAAGAGACTTCAGAGTGAGATTCAACGGAGCCTTCGTGCCTTGATCGAGGGAAGCAAAGCAGAGACGTACCTTTGCAATCCTTGAAAGAGGAAGTTGACTTGATTATTTAGACACCGGAGTCCACATCCCATCAATCCAAGAGAATTTCTTTGCTCGGAGTTGGCAGATTCAGAAATCCATTGAAGATCTTAATTTGATTGCCACGTGCTTAGAAGAAAATAATTCTTTTGAAATTCAACTTCAAGAATCTAATACAAGTTTATCTTCTATTGCAGGAAAATCGAGCAAGCCATGTCACGTTGAGGACATGAATAATAATATCTACATGGCAAAAAGTGTGTGCAAAAGAGAGGACGAGCTAGAAATTTTGGATGAACAGGAGGAGGACACAGCCAGGGAAAAGGGTTTTGAGATTATCGCCATGGAGCCAGAACCATTCCCTCTTCCAGTTTTGTCCCAAAATCAATTACCCCTCTCCCCATTGATCGAGCATCATACCGAGAGTAGTGCACATCTTTCAGGGAGTAGTCGTCAGCTTGCTTTAATTTATTTCACTTATTTTGATGACTACATTTGGAATACTTTTATCAATAAGAATTCTAAACTAAAATGGATTGACGTGACTCATCTCTTGCAGGTTACAGGTGAACATCTTATAGAGATGCTGGGAGTTACGTTGTTGGGATCCAATTTAGCTAATGGAGGAAGAATAAGCGCCGAGGAGCGCAAGGAGAAAATTGAACAACTTCCTCCACCATCAAAGATTCGGGATCCGCCATTTGACCACGGTGTGTTCTTTCCAGTAGTGTAGTTTTCAAATGCTTTCTAGGTTGCTTGCTTGAATAAACTCGTACCCCTTTCGACATTGAGGACAATGTCCATCTTTAGTTGGAGGGTGTGTATGAGACCTTAGGCTTTTTTTAGAAGAATAAATCACCAAATCTCATCTTTTAAAACTCTTTCGTATGCCACAAATGCGGATGATTATACATTGATTGTGTTCTAAAAATTGTTTATGGCTTGATTAAATTATTTTCCTTCATGAAATTACCGTTAATATGCTATTCATGAAAATTTTCAATTTCCATGATTAATATCTCAAAATAGTTTGAATTTATTTCATGCATGCTAATGTGATGAAAAAGCTTAAGTATACACGATTTATAAGAATAGTCTTCAAGTTGAAGAGGAATTTGGCCATTGTTGTTGATGTTTATGATTCAAAGAATGGGTGTTGAGTTGCTTTAAAAAAATGAGAAAGAAAAGAAAAAATATATATATGAATGAAACGAATAAGTATGTCACCAATAAATAACTTGGTTGGCTCGAGCAGTACAGTCCGAGCGGTCCTTTTTGGCCTAATGCCTTATTATCGTCTCATTTGGGAGGCATTGACAGGAAACTCACTCATTTGATGGAGCGATCCAAGTTATACATTTTTCTGCGAATGTTTCTTGATGCGTGTTACGCGGAACTAATAAAAGAAAAGAAGTGGCGAATAAACTAAGCAACATCAATACCCATGATTTGAACGATCTTTGTGAGATGCCAATTCCTTGGAAACAAGAAAACTACAGAAAAATGACATGTTATACTTTCGCTTGCGCAAAACGATGCTTGCATGTTATTTATTCAAATTAAATTAGAGAAAATATCGTGTGATTGATCTTAGTCATGGATTGTGTATATTGATGGACAAAATCATGTTGGAATGCGTATTATTGAGCCATGCCATAAGCGATTGATAGAATTTATTGTTTTATTAATCATCCGTATTAATCGCTCTTTTTGCTAGGGACTAGAAAATCTCTAGTTGGGGGATGTGATTCGGGTTCAATATTACATATTTAACCCCCCATTTAGCCCTATTTTGTGCTCATGTGATGCTATATTGTTCTCTAATACATTCGTATTTTGTACACAATCATTTATTAAAGAAAACACCTTATTTGAGCATAAAACAGCAATTAATGGAGTATTTCTGCACTTTTTATATTTTTCCTTGCTTGGTCTCGATCTCACGATTCCAACGACTATTTATTTGTATTTTCCTGAGATCTATGCTAATTACTTTGAATTTTTGAATGCAGAATACCAATTAAATGAAGAAATACGCTCAAAATACGAGAAAATACGGCCGCGCCCAATCAGCATTTGACACGTGGCGGCAATCCGTTGACTCCCGCGCGATCCAGCGGCCCAGCGACTCGGAGACGCGGCTTTATTATGGCCGTTGGATCGAGATCCAACGGCCCGCAACGAAACAAAACGCAGCAGCGGCGCCTTCCGATCGTGCATACGTGGCACTCATCGCGTCTGTTGATCCTTCATACAGTGGCAAAAAACAAAGAGCGACGCGGCATGATCTTGCCCATCCGATATTAATCCAACGGCCCGAGATCACAGCACGAACGAAGCTGCGACGATTCTCTCCAGGGCCACGTGGCGTGATCCGATGCGTTTGCCGCTGGATCCAACGGTGAAGAACCGCGTCAATTTGAACGAGAAGGCGGCTCCCTCAAGCGGCGAAGTGGCGAGTCGATAGCCGCTGATCGTTGATCCGACGGCCCATTTCGACTCCGAGTCGGATTCGTTAGCAACGCGGATGCGGGTGCGAGAAGCGGGAGAAGACCCGATCCGATAGCCACGTGGCGCGATGCGGTTAAATCCCGCCTTTGATGGACGGCTCCTATTTACTCTGGCTGATGGAGCGGGTTTGGGGCATAAGCGGATGCGAATTTAGGACCCGATAAGCCTATTTAAACCCGCAAGCCTATTATTTAAGCGTATTCTAGGGGTTTTGAGGCTATACTGGCGTATTTTGGGCGTATTGGAGGCTCTAGGAGCCGTATTTCGCCAAGGAAAAATTCTGTAAAATTCCAGAGGCTATTTTATTATTTCCAGAGAGTTTTGGTGTCCATCTTGGAAGATTTGGTGATAAATTTCTAAACTTAAACCACGTATTTGGTGCTTTTCTATTGTATTTTGCTATTAGATTGATGTATTTTGCTATGAAACTTCATTATTCTTGCACCATGAGTAGCTAATTTCTTATTGTGCATGGTATGGCGTAGTTAGGGGATATGATGCGTGTTTATTTGGTTGTATTCCTTGTGCTAAATCGTTAAATGTTGATAAAGTTGTAGTCTTTATTCGTAAATCATCTTTTTCATCTTCCAAAAGAAGTGATTGAGTTGATGATCGCCCCACAAGGGTGAGTTTTGATCTCCCCAAAACGGAGTTTCATATCGTATTTTTGATCTCTCCAAAAGAGAGTTTCATATCGTATTATAACTTTAGCGATGATCTTATTGAATTTTGTGCTTGAACCCCCAAAAGGGTATCTTCCGATGAATTGCTCCCAAAAGGAGAATTCATTGAGTTATATTGGGTATTTTCCGATGAGTTGCTCTCAAAAAGAGAATTCATTGAGTTATATTCTTCAACCAGATTAATATGAATCATTGATCCTAACGAACCCATACCATGTGCATACTTTTCGTCGATACTTTCATACACGACTCTTTTTTGTTCGTATTGTTCGCACATCACCATCACGCACTTTCACACCATCATCACCATCATTATTGAAGTGGTTAGTTTCTTTTCGTCGGATTTCTATTTGATTTGAGCTGTGGTTACAATAGATTTCCTCCCGAGGATTCGATATCTGGACTCCCAGATTATATTACTTGTACGGACTCTTGCGCTTGAGAGAAGCACTATTTTGGGCCTACCAGGTGACAGATCTTGCTTCGTTGTCAAGCTAGATCTTAAAGTTGTGTCTAGACAGCTATCATTTCACTGTCTAGTCTCTTTTACGCTAAAAACGAGGAAGTGGCCTTAAAACATGGCCCTAAGCAAAAGTTGGCAAGTTTCACTTGCCTGCAAGTATAACGTTTGATTACACCGTCCAAAGAGTCCAAAGTCACAATTATCCTACGTGCACCAGTCCACCGGCCTAAAGTCCATATTATTAATCTTGATTAGTGAATTTAAAACACTTTAAAAATATCAATTTTAGTCTTGATTAGCAGGCAATGGGTTGGGGTCCTAGGGGTGCAAAGCGTTACCTCAACACGACGCGAAAGCTACACTGGCGTCGAGTAGCAACGCCAGGGGTTGGAAATAAAGAATTCGCTCCAAGTCCAGATTCCAGAATAGATTCCTTGCTCAAAGATCCGGGCAGCAACCGGAGCAACGAACCAAGATTCCAAAGCTAGGACGTGCGACGACGGGCTATGACGTATCGCTACGTCGTAAACGGCAAATCCTCGAAGAGAAAGCACCTAGGTGAGGCCCAAAGTAGTTCTAGGGACCAATGGGGTACCCACAATACCTCTGGAGAACTTGGGGGGCCCATTGTGGCAAGCGGTGCGGGAGTTGCAACGTTGCGACGAACGTCGATCGGTCAGACACGGTCGGTGCAGGAGATTTCCTCGGTCAGACACTGCGGACGGCCACTGTGCAGTGCAGAGCGGAGATGCGGGGTCGGGTCTCTCGGTCAGTGCGGGCGAAGCCTTCGGTCGGTGAGGGCGAGATGCGGGGTCGGGCGCTTGGCGGGCGTTGCAACGTTGCAACGTTGCAACCGAGCGGGCGAGAGCGGGCGAGAGCGGGGGATCCTTCGGTCGATGCAGACGGGATTGCAAGCGGGCGGCTGTGCGAAGCGGGGAGCGCTTGGTGCGGGGCTTGGCCTCGGTCGGTGCGGTGAAAACCAAGGAATTTCCTCGGTCGGTGCGGGCGGCGGCTGCTACAACGTTGCGACGAATCGTCGCAAGTGAGATTTTGGGTTTTGGTAGCGGCTAGGGTTGTTTGCTTGCGAAAATAGGGTTTTCTAGGGGTTGTTTATATAGTATAGATGGGTTGACTTGGTCTAGGCCTAATTCTAATAGGATTAGGATTTTAAAATGATTTAAAATTCAAAACTCTCTCTCTCTCTAGCCCACACATGGCTAGGGTGCGGCCAAGATGAGATAGGATTTGGCTCAAAATTTGTTTGAAACATTATAAACTTAATAAAATTTTATTTGGTCGAAAATAATTTAAAACTTGGTATTTAAAAATATTTATAGCTTTGTTAAAAATGTAAAAGTGGTCAAATAAACTCCAAAAATTGTAAAATAAATATTGGGGTGATAGGGACAACGAGAGAAAGGTAACTAAGAAGACGGATCTCAATTTCGACGTCGAGTGACGAAACTAAAAATAGAAACGTCTCACGTCAAAAGTGAAAATCACAACGTCTCTTCGAATAAGATCAAATCGTGGGAAAACGACCCAAGAAATGCCATTCCAAATTAGTGCCACAATTTAATACTCTCAGAGACGTTCACAATTACATATCACACCAAAGTGTTCACAAACAAACAAGGTCTAAAACAAACACGTGCACGGTCAACAGCACGTGCACGAAGAAGATACGATCGGAAAGCGACCGTTACACATATGTGTTTAGAGTTTGTAACATAACCCTTTTTCCAAATTAGTTTAATTGTTAGCATGCAGGTAGTAAAGGTAGTTCAATTTAATAACAGGCATGTAGTGAATTTGTCCCAAACGATCAACATTAATAGGACATGTCCATTTAAATTAGCAGACAACGAGCAAAGTAAAACACACTATATGGCTACTAAACGTCGACAAGCATGTTGAAATAAGTTTTTGTACCAAGTTTGAACAGTTCGATTCGCAATTCATTTACCACAAATACTTGCCTTGATGTGGGTTTAGGTGCCTAGGTGGTGATAACTTGAAGCTCGTTTTTTCTGCGTCAAATAGATTTGTGGTATTAGATTAATGGTCATCAACTAGTTAAAATATTTTAAACTAGCTCACTAAAAGTAAATTTAACTTAAGAGGACTAACATCAACTATTTACTGATACTATAACCAAAAATTAATTTATAACTTAACTAACAATGATTAATATGAGAACTTAATTATTAATAACTTCAAACTAACTTATCTTTACTATTAACTTTAATTAATACTTAATTATTAACTTAAAACAAGTTATATAACTTAAAAATATTACTTTAAAAATATCTTAACTAACTTTTATACTAACCTCAAAATTATACAACCTATCTTACTTAATTTAAAACTTACTAACTTAATTTAAAAATCATTTAATAAATTCACTTAAAAATAACTAAACTATAACTTATTTTAATATAATTTAACTTAATTAAAACTTAACTTAATAACATAATCTAAAAACTGATCGCTCCTTATTTGCTATAGAGGAAAACCAAATGGCCGCGCCGGAACACCAGAGGAGCTAGCAGCGCGTATGGCTAGGCTTGTCTCCATCCGAGATAGGTTACGGCCCAAAACCACGTCTACCACCTCTTTATAGTCATGCCGGAGTTGGCGGCCGACAAGAACTTTGAGCTGAAGACATGACTTGTGGTGTTGATGCAGCAAGACCCATTTCATGGGAACTCACAAGAAAACCCTCACTACCATCTGCAATCGTATTGGCTAAATGCGCCATTTTTCCAGATGCCTGGCATGTCGGTTGACGCTATTCGACTGCGCCTCTTCCCGTTTACTCTACGAGATAAGGCATTGTATTGGTTGAGGACGCAAGCCGAGGGGAGCTTCACCACTTGGGATGAGCTGGCGAGTGCATTTGTCAACAAGTTTTATCTGCCATTCAAGACTATTAAGATAAGAAGCGCTCTTATGTCTTGCAAGCAAGGCCCTCAAGAAACTCTATATGAGGGTTTCGCATAAAATCAAATACTTCTGCCTTGATTGTCGTGCCCAATTAATGAGATATTGCATCACTTGACCTCCACCGTCGAATTGTTAGAATCCAAATGATGAGTGCCATTGTTATGTCCTTGGGCCGGCCCTCGAGGAAGAGAGAGATTTTCTCGTTGAGACTATAAAGCCCGCCTAAGGGATATCCTTGCCCACAAAGCCCATGGAAGATGTTAGTCATTAGCTTGGTCAAAGCCCCCCTTGATTTGCCTGTTGAGCTTCTGTAGCTCAAGGAAACGGTTGATTATGGGCTTATTAATGGCGGGAAGAGTGGACAGCTGTTATGCCTATCTTTTAGGGATGAACGTGCCACCATAATGGGTGACCGCTATTCACCAATGGCACTAAGGGGATGCCCATGTTTATAAATAGAAGGTAGACAAACAGTACAAAGGGGACTCCAGAGGTACAGTTCACTGAGTACTCTGACAATCTCATTTTCTATTTTCCATTCTCATATTTCTTCCTCCAAATGCTTGGTGAATAGCGGCCACCATAATGGGTGACCGCTATTCACCAATGGCACTAACACTACTAAAAATGACTTTTACCATCGTTTTTATGCCAGCGTTTTAAAGAAACGTTGGCAAATGTCTATTAGTATTTTGACATTTGCCAGCGTTTATAAGAACGCCGGTAATTGCTAGACTTTTACCAACGTTTATAGGAACGTTGGTAAATGCTGGGCTTTTCCCGGCGCTTTCCGAAGAACGCCGGCAAATGCTGGACTTTTCTCAACGTTTTTGTAAAACGTTGGAAAATGCTGAATTTTTGCCAACGCTTGCTGAAAAAAGCTGGCAAATACTGGACTTGTCCCGACGCTTTTTTAAAACGTTGGGACATGCTGGACGTTTGCCAGCATTTTCCCAAAAATACCGGTAAATGCTGGACTTTTTCCGATGCTGTTGTAAAACGTTGGGAAAAGCTGAACTTTTGCCATCGCTTTCTGCAAAACGCCGGCAAATGATGGACTTTTACCGATGCTTTTTTAAAAAGTTGGGAAATGCTGAACTTTTGCCAACGCTTTTCGAAAAACGGCGGTAAATGCTAGACATGTTCCGACGTTTTTTTAAAACGATGGGAAATGCCTGACTTTTGCCGGCGTTTTCCCAAAAACGCCGGGAAATGCATGACTGATTTGTACATGGTCTCTCTCCCCTGTAAATGATGATGTATCAACATGTATTTTTACGATTCTTTACCCAAATATGATGACATGCTAGAATTGTTTTTGTGTGTGGGTATTTCTAATACATGCATCTGCATTCGATGTGTGCTTACGGTATCTGCATGGGGAACTTCCAGTGTCTCTCCTGACACCTAAGTCAGTTCCAAGTGACGAGAGCTAAGGTCATAAAGAGGGTGAATTTGGCCTAATGTAAAATTACATCACTGATCGAGCATGGCTTTTATCCCGCAAGCTAGGCAGGCCTCTTGCATTAATACTTCCCCCAAGACCGACTAGCTTTCTTCGTCGAACACACTTGGGAGTTAGGAGGTTTGTTGGGTGATTGAGTGGTGCTGTTCAAACAACTCTAAGAAAAAAACAATATTTTAGTTCGTCTATTTCGATTTTAATTACCATTATTTCTCATAAAACACAAACCATCCAAAAGACCAAGTCACCCATATGTAGCATGAGAATATTCGAGTTCGTCTTTTCCAATTTAAAATGACTTAAAAGGGGACTCATGAGTTTTGAAATAAAGCAGTGCTGTTCAGATAAATTATTTCTGAATCATCCTATAAAATGATGTCTCGATGAGAGCAAATGTTCAAATAAACAGGAATGCTTTCTTCTTCTATCCTAAACAAATTAGAGGTTAAAAAGAGGGTAAAATTTGAATAGTAAATTTTTGAATGTGCGCATGAGTAAAACGTAGCAATTCACATAAATTAATTTAGCTCCATCAAATATAGCCCATGAAACTAGGAAGATAAATTACCCACAATTTTTTCTCCCTTCATGTAAACAAACAACTATTACTCTAATAAACAGCCAAAATATTTAAATGACATTCTTGTAAATATTTACATCTGTTTTTCTTTGCAAATAAACAAGTCAAAATTTCGGCTGTAACAAAAAAAACCAATCCAAAATTTTTGCATTCTGCCCAAAAAACGCGTTTGAGAGAATCCCCAAAATTTGGCGGTCTGCCGAAACCTAGGGCACGCCATGCCATTCCGTCGTTGATCTTCCAGTCCCCCCCAATCTTCAGATCAGAAGTACTTATCCCATCACCGATCAGAAACCCTACAATTTCCCGCGAAAATGAAATTCCTCCCGCCAAATCTCGGCCGCGTTCGTTCTTATAGGTCACGAATTTACATCTTGCCGCCGCTCAAGTTGTTTTTCATCCCACCCTCTCTCGCAGCCTTCCCAATCTATCCTTCTACATCCAACAAGCGCCGGCCCCCAGCCCTAAATCTTCTCACGTGAGTCCCCACGCATTTCTCTCTCTTCATCCCTTTCTGATCTTGTTTGGGTCTTTCCCCATTTGATTTGAGTTTGTTTGGATGATTTATTTTGTTGGGTCTTGGTGCTTTGAAGGGAAAACAATTGAAGAGAAAGGCATCAGCAGACGAATTTCTTGTTGCCGCTCCAGCCAGATCGCTAATGAGGTCTGTGTTATTTTCTTGTTTTTTGTAGGAATAAATAAAAATTGAAACTAAAGTTTTAATCTTGAACCTATGCAATCTCATATCCCATCTTCTTATTTTGTTTTTGTTTTCATTGGTTTTATTAATATTCTTTATTTTTTCAACCGAGATGTTGCTCGAATGAAATTATGTTCTCAGTGAACATCTAAGTCCCATGAAAGCATGCTCATTAAAGAAATTTTTTTGATCGGAGAGATGTTCTTAAATTTTCGCTTGTCATAGATAGCCAAAAATCTTAGAATAAATTTTTTCTGAGAACTCAATAATTATTTTTCTTAAAAGATGTTCATACCACAACTGATCTAAACATGTTCATTTATATATATGGTGTTGCACTTTCGGTCCCTTTCTGTATAATAGTTGTAAGAATGCATGATAACTCATCTGTAATGAGCGCGACTCGTAAACCAACAATGAGCAAAGCACAGTATTGGTGAAAAATGAAAGTTGTAATTGGCAAGTTGCTGATAATGTTCATGTCAATTGAGGGCAAACAGTCTCGCTTTCACCAGTAGATAATTTCCAGTTTCAATTAACCTATACAGAAAGCCAAATTGGGTTTCCTAATTATGACACAAAAGAAAGCCAAACATGCTGTATTGACCATTTACTGTTCTTTTAGTTTATCTTTCTGTAGTTATTAGTGAAACATTAATGCAATAAAAATGGATATGGTGAACTTGTATGAATGCGCTTTCTAATATGTGATCACAAATCCTTAATTGCATTCATGTTGATTACAATTTACGAGTAGTGCTTCTTTGATATGTTTAATATTTGCTTAATTTTTAGCTTTTCATGTTTTTGCATCACATATGTGAAATTTTGTATACATATTGGTATGCATCTTCAATTTATTCAGTTTATCTATATTATACCCAAAAATGAACTGTACATGTGGTTGTGCCTTTTAATTTGCGATCACAAGTTTTATATTACATCCATGCATGTTACAGTTTACAATTAGTGGTTGCCTCTCTAATATGTTTAATGTGTGCCTCATTTTTATCTTTTCAATTGCATCGTATATGTGAAATGGTGTATTTAAATTTGTATACATATTCAATTTTCTCAGTGTCTATCTTGTACCCAAATCTGAACGGGATATGTATTCTAACAATGAACTACAGACTCATTTATAATAAATCAGTTGCAAGTGCAAAATCCTGATCATTAGTATTAAACCGAGAATAGACTTTTGCACTAAATGAAGGAAAATAAAATATTAAACAGCCTCACACTCAGTGCATGTGCTTTCCTCTTCATATTCATAAAATGTAAAACAGCCTCGCATTGTATTTGGTTTGATATGAATAATCAATATCATATGTTATAAAATTCTTTGACCGTTGTGACTGTAACGTATTAAGTTTGATATGAATCTTTTTACTATTCTTTGTGTTAATTTTCTGACTTGCAATTTTATTAGAGCAATTCACATATTTAAATCGGAAGAGTGAATCCCAGTTAGGCTTTAATACAAAGAGGCATGTCACCATTCTGTCTATCTTATCAAACTAGGAAGCAGACATGACATTAGCAAAAGATAGAAAATATGTCAAGAGAAGAATTATGAAATATATAGTATTCAAATTTTATCTATTTTTAATAATGTAATTTTGTTTCATTTTTTTGTAGTTTCATAATGGATCGAGGCTGGATAAATAAGTCTAGAGTTACCAAAGAATATGTGGATGGTGTAAAAAGTTTTCTGGATTTTGCATTTAAAGATAAGTCTAGAGATTCAAAGATTCCATGTCCTTGCAAGAAATGCGTGTTTCAAGGTTACCACAACTACAACATCATATATGAGCATTTAATTATAAAAGGGATGTTAGCTAATTATACAACTTGGTTCCATC
This sequence comes from Scilla litardierei, assembly GCA_030789695.1. NCBI lineage: Eukaryota > Viridiplantae > Streptophyta > Magnoliopsida > Asparagales > Asparagaceae > Scilla > Scilla litardierei. The sequence goes on from CM061133.1 coordinate 156,001,397, forward strand.
ATGGAGAGAGTAACGAGTGACAGGAGTGATTCTATCAACGTGTCACGTGAACAATCTTCTACACATTTGGAGGTTGATGACCGGCAACCACTAAATGAGCATGTTGATACGATGCAGTTACTAAATGATGCATTTGAGACATATACGTCTAATGCGGATAATAATCAAACTATGGACAATGCACCAATTGATTCAAATGATGCAGAGTCAACGGACGGGATCAATGATGGACAGAATTCTAGCGAACACATTCCTGATATGAGAAGTTTTCTTGAGTTGGTTAATGATAGCTCAAATCCATTATATCCTGGGTGTGAGAAATATTCTAAGTTATCATTTCTCTTACACCTTTTGCATATTAAATGTTTAAGTGGAATGCCTGGGAAGTACTTTTCTATGTTGCTTGAATTGCTTAATGATGCATTTCCTAATATTGCATTGCCGACTTCAAATTACGAAGCAGGGAAAGTGGTTAATCAACTTGGTCTTGGTGTTCAGAAAATTCATGCGTGTCCAAATGATTGCATATTGTATTGGGGTGATAGATCTAATTATCAATCATGTGATGTTTGTAAGGTATCACGTTGGAAAGGTACAAAGGGTGGTGGAAGCTCAAGTTACGGTGAAAGTCACCTTTCAAAAAACATTCCTGCCAAAGTGTTGCATTATTTTCCATTGATACCACGGTTGAAGCGACTCTACTTGTCATCTAAAACTTCATCCTTGATGAGATGGCATGGTGAGCATCGTACAAAAGATGGAATGTTGAGACATCCGGCTGATGCTCAGGCGTGGAAAGCTTTTGATTTAAAGTACACTTCTTTTGCTTCTGATCCATGGAATGTTAGATTAGGTTTAGCTTCTGATGGTGTTAACCCGTTTCGAACAATGAATACAACTTATAGTACTTGGCCAGTGATTCTTATACCTTATAACATGCCACCATGGGAATGTATGAGTAAGTCTTTTATCATATTGTCAATGGTCATTCCCGGTGAAAAAGGTCCAGGAAAATGACATTGATGTTTACTTACAACCTCTTATACAAGAGTTGCAGCAGCTGTGGGAAGGCGTGGAGGCCTTTGATTCTTTCGCTGGGAACACTTTTACACTGCGTGGGGCATTATTATTTACGATTAATGATTTTCCAGCATTTGCTAATTTGTCTGGTTGGAGTACTCGGGGTCAATTTGCATGTCCTACATGTCAAGCATCAACATGCTCTACATGGTTGAATGCTGGAAAAAAGTGGTGTTACTTGGGTCATAGGCGATGGCTACCTGAAGGACATGTCTTCCGTAGACAGAAAGAAGCTTTTGATAAATCTGCTGAATATGGACAAGCTCCAAACCCTCCAACTGGAACTGATATATTAAGACAAACTATATCTAAGATATGCGAGTATGGAAAAGGTAAAGATGTTGGCAAAAAAAGAAAGAAAATTGGAGAAATAGATGAACAACAAGCTTTGTGGGATGATGAAGAATTAGCCATTCTGGAGGAGGATGAAGTTGGTGAAGACAATGAAATTAACAGAGATGGTGCTGCTCCTGGTGGTCTTGCTTATAAACAGTGGAAGAAAAAAAGTATATTTTTTAAGCTGGAATATTGGGAGCATAACTTCTTACATCATAATTTGGATGTCATGCATATAGAAAAGAATGTTTGCGATAATATTATTGGCACATTGATGAATATCAAAGGAAAATCAAAAGACAATTTAGCTGCTAGAAGAGATTTGCAAGATTGGGGTATTAGAGAATGGCTTCACCCAGATGATAATGGTGAATATCATCCAGCCTTGTATACAATGAATAAAAACAAAAAGAATTGTTCTTGAAGACCTTGAAGAATATTAAGGTTCCAGATGGATATTCATCCAATATATCCAGGTGCATTAATATTGAACAACAGAAAATAATGCCCCTAAAGAGCCATGATTCACATGTGTTGATGCAAGATCTACTTCCACTAGCCCTGCGATGCTCCATGCCAAAAGAAGTAGCATCAGTAATAATTGAATTATGCGCCTTCTTCAAGAGCTTGTGTTCAAAATTTTTGGATCCTGCAAATTTGGATATAATGCAAAATCGTGTAGTTGTGACACTTTGTAAGATGGAGAAACGTTTTCCTCCCAGCTTTTTCACCATTATGGTACATTTGGTGGTTCATCTTGCAACCGAGGCAAAGCTTGGGGGACCAGTGCATTACAGATGGATGTACCCCATTGAGAGGTATATTTTGATATTTAATTGGTATTAGTTTAATGTTCATATTTATTAGTTAATTTAATAGCACATATCTTTTTGGCAAGGATTTATTGGTTTTGAAAACTTTTGTCAAGAACAAATCCTGCCCCGAAGGATCAATTGCTCAAGGATATTTGGCCAATGAATGTTTGGTTTTTTGTTCTAGATACTTCAAGGGAGTTAACACATTGTTGTTTGAAGGGAGAGTTAATAAATCTTTGGAAGGTGAAGAGTTGACAGGAGCTTACTTGTTTGACACATCAGGACGTGCTATTGGTGGTATCATCAATGGCACTATTGATAAACAATCCATGATGTTTGCTCATAGATATGTACTTCTACATAGTAATGAACTTGATCAATGGCGGGAGTAAGTGCTTCTTGACTACATAAAGAGTGTAGATTAGGGTGTTCTCTTCATCTTGATAATTAACCTATCTTACAGGAAATTTATTACACAAAAAGAACTTGAGGCTAGACCAAGACATCTTACAGATGTGGAGTTGCAAACCTTAGTGATAAAAGAGTTCTCCAAATGGTTGCAATTAAAGGTGCAAACCATATGTTAACTTCAAAAGTCCCAAAGGTTGTGACACTTTTCTAAAACTAAATGCATGCTACTTTATTTTTTGTAGGTTCCTAAAACGATTGAAGATAATGAGCCAGATGTTATAATTGATTTGGCACGTGGTCCATGTCCAGTGGTGAGGATGTTTAAAGGGTTCATGATCAATGGTTATAAATTTCGAACCAAATCAAGTGAACAACAAAAGACCACCCAAAATAGTGGTGTTATGGTTGCTGTCGATAACAACCATCCTGACAGACAGGGAGATGACGATGAGGAAGTTTATTATGGATCTATCATTGATATTATTGAATTAAATTACTTCGACAGCTTTAGAATAGTCATGTTCAAATGTCAATGGTATGATATCATTCATCGTACTGGAATGAGAAGAGACGAATATGGATATACGTTGTTAAATTTTGATAGGCAAATTCACACTGGATCTCAATGGCAGGATGATCCATTTATTCTTGCATCCCAAGTTCAACAAGTGTTCTATGTCCAAGACGCCAAAACCCCAAATTGGCACGTTGTACTGAAAACAAAACCGAGGGACTTATATGATATGGGAGTAGAGGATGATGATAGTGTTTGTATTACATCATTATCATTACCAAATGAAAATGTTGCTGATTTGAATGAAGAGCATCAACATTGTAATGGGATTTAATAAATTTCCTTGTATGCATAGATTTGACAACATATGGAGTAGTCAACTTTATTTACTTATTATATAGTTACTTTGTAGGAACATTGTGGCATCGTGATAGTCTTGGTTTTTTCCAAATCTTTTTGTTTTATGAGCCAAGAGGTATATAGTAGTCATTCCAAATCTTCTTGGTGTTGTTTATACTGTTCAGTTCTGTTTACATGGTATTCTTTCACATATATTTAATATTATTTCTTCCCAAAGTTTTAATTATGAATTTTATAATTTAGGGCAAAACAGATGCAGGAGGAAGCATGATCGATAGAGCAATTGCTGTAAATTCTTCATTTACAGAGGCATACAATAACTTAGGTAATTGGTTGACTCTTTTCCATTTCATGACACATTATTCTTGTGTTATTGTTAACTTGTAGTCACATAAATTCTCATCATATGTGAAGAATAAAAGGGGCTCTCTCTCATGGGCACCTTTTGCGTTTCTTGTTGGTGGGATTACAGAGGTGGATTTGGTGCTATACTTTGAAAGGGTTTGAAAAAGCATTAAAAGACCCCCATAAAGACATTTCTTTTTGGCATCAAGCCCTTGGTCTTGAGACCTCATGGGATCAGTTGGAGTTTTGGAAACACACATGGGTGCCCAGAAAGGCCAAACACCAACCCCTTGGCCTATGGGCTACCTAGTTGTGCAAGCAGAGTCTGCAATTTGAGCATGCTACACCAGCATATGTCACCAATACGGCTACAAAGAGTTATTCTAATACCCTCACCTAGATTGATTTTCCAGACATTATATCTGAACACATTTATTAAAGACGAACATCATTCATATTTACTTATATAAAATTCTTGTTTCAGATGCCTTGGAGGTGTTTCTAAATCTCCTGCTTCAGGAACACCATGAATCATGATCGCAAGTTGTGTTATTTGTGAATGACAAATAATGCTGATAGTTTGAGTATGATAATTATTACTGAACTGAAATATACGTTTTCTTCACTTTGAAATGTATGGTTTTTGGAGCATGCATGTAATTTTGTTTTCTGAGTGCATATAAATATATAAAATAATATGCTATATATATCAGCTGTGACCATGTGTGCTAACTTCCACATCCGCTGTGTGTCCTGTAGCCATATTAGTACCCTTACCCGTCTCTGCTTCCTAGTAAAAAATGAACATGCCTTTAGTTTAATTTCAGGTCAAACTTTCTATAAAGTGGCATTCTTTTGTTAGTAGTCATTCAACCCTGAGAGTTTTTTTTGCCGGCTATTATTGTTGACCATTCACATACGTTGATTTCAATTCCATCTCTTTCTATCACTGTTAAGGTGCAACATTTAGGGACCTAATAAAGATAGAAATTTAACCTTGAAGCGTAATTGGATGTTTTCAATTGTACATATGCAGGGTTTTAAGGAATTCGAAGCGCACGACTTTGCAAGGACAGGAATCATTGCAACTGAAAAGGTTTTAGTTTTTATGACCTTTTTTATCTTTGCATCTGCATTGCAAGCACAAATTAATTACTATTGTCTTCGTCAACTATTTTTGTGAGTTGAGATTCATACTCTCTGTGTCCATCCAACATTCACACTGGCTTTTGAAATGGCAAAATGCAAACTAGAAAAAGAACTTGATAGCAGAAAGAAAACATTGGAGTACACAGCTTTTATTCATTTTGCTTTTTACTCCTAAATTTTAACCCTAACACTTGTGACCCTACTAATTACCCTGGACCTTCTAACGTTCACTCCTTCAATGGCCGTAACATTTTTCTCTAGCATCCATCAAATGTAATCCCTAGCTTTTCTCCTGTTATTCGAAATTCCATATGTTGAATAAAACATGCAGGTAATGCATTGAATGATTTTAGGTAGAATGGGCTGAACTTTGTTTTACTCAACTTTCAAAATAGTCAATAGGGAAAAATTCAGGTGCCTTTATATGAATAATTTGACATCAAAGTTCCCACTTTACACTAATTGGTGGTTCTTCATTTTGGCTTAAGAAATTGGAAGATTATATTTGGTTTAGGTGCATGATACCTAATATTTTAAACAACCGAACCTAAAAACCCAAAATATCATTATGGACGATATTTATATCGTCTCATATGATATCGTATCATACGATATGAAAGTCACATTGTATGCTCTTTCCCCCCAATATGATATGGGCATCCAGTTCGTAGCGAAATCTGCCCATATCGTATTGTATCTTATGATATGACTTGCATATCGTACGATATTGAAAACCATGGTTTTAACTCATGTTCTGACATGAAGTTCTTCAATATTGTCAGTTCATCCTGTCAGTCTGATTCTCATTGTATAATTTTTAACATAAATTTTTTGCATCTTATACGCAACATTCTAAATTATACTGGATAATATTTTTCTTAGCTTGATTTTGATTAACATGTCACCATTTAAGTGATGCGAATGGCCTTAGTATACCGTCGGAAAGATGTTTAATTTCTAAATGAAAATATTATCTTGTAGAACCAGCCTGAAGAACGTAATTAGAGCAAAATAATCCCTGAAAGATGTTATCTGATTCAAGTTGACTAGTGTTCCATTGTCACATTTCTTCACCATCAGTGCAGTTTCATATTCTATATTTTACTGGAAAATGCATAAGAATGGTGCTTCATATAATTCCAAGGAATGATGCTCTAGTAAGCATACATTGGGCAAAAATGGTTTCATTTCCTCAGCACAAATAATTTTTATCTTCTTTGATGAATTTTCCTTCATCTGCATTTGGATACATGCTTATTTTTCAAAAACTGTGTTATTTATTTGCTTGTTCTGCCACTATTCAAGTTAGAGTGTAATTGATTTGATAGACATTGACATCATTATGATTCACACTGGCCTGTGAGACTTGTTATGCATGCTATAAATTAAATGCTTCTTTGTGCAAGAAATTAGTTGAAGTTTCATGTTTTGCTGTTAAACAAAACCCAGTATGAACGAGAACAATGGATATTATTTTGCCATTTCTTTAGTTAACTTGGTTGATCTGAGCTGCTTGTATATCCCATGTATTGCTATTAAATGCACCCAATGCACACGTGCACGCGCACACGAGCACACACGAGCAGAGCTGCCAAAGTGGAGATGCATTCTTGGACTATTACATGATCATATATTAGGGGAGAATACGTCTAGCCACTGTTTGAAATATTCACCGATATGACTTGAAATCTTCCAATATATCATTTTGACATGGCATTGATTTCGTATATAGGATTCCGCACCTGATAATGCTTCACGTGAGATCAATGTACTAAATTATTGAACTAAATTTGAATACGGCAAATACTATTGAATCTGTTACTGTGCTTGCCACTGCAACCTGAATCTGACATTGCACCATACATTATCATAGAATTTGTATTAGCTTATTGAATTTGGGAAAACTCATGTTATTGAGGGTGTGGTAGCGACTGAAGTATTTTTATACAGAAAAGAGCAAACTTTAAAAGTATTTTTAGTAAAAACCAGCAGATACACATCATGTTCCATATGGATGGGTCTACATGCAATTTGGCTCGATGCATCCCAGTATTTGCAAATATTGTGTTGTAGTTTGCTCTAGTTTCTTTTTGTTCATGTCAGTAAGCACATTGAATCATTAGGAATTTGTCCTTTGTACAACCATTCTATATATATATGAGTACATCAAAAAGTTGTTCTATTTATTACAGTAGGTTCTACATCGTTAAACAAAGAAAATGCAAAGACTCAATGAAAGAAGGCTCATTCATGTCCCTTGTACATGGTCATGTTCTCTTACCTACAACCATTCAGTGTGGTCAACAGTCTATTAATTAATGTACATGCAATAGTAATGTCATGGGATGGATGCGTTGTCAAGTAGATAAATGATGTTTTTCATTATGTTCCATCCTATTTATTTTTTCAAAATATTCATTGCTTTCGTCTATTTCGACTTTCATATATGATTGTTTAACTAGTGACAATTGTTTATCTCCTTAATACTTAACGAGCCTCCAAAATCTATAGTATTTATAAAGATCAACCAACATGCATATCTGTAACGACTGGTTTTTGTATGATTGGATTATCAGTGTGTTTTGCTTGTGATGGTGGGTTCTCTCCTTGTGTGGTTTCCATTTCCATAGTTCTCGCTTTCATTCATCTCGTTGAGATTTCCTAGCTTTCGTTTTCATTCCTTTTGATGTGATCTTCTAGCTTCTTCCTTAGAATCATTGAACTCGAAGTAAGTCACTCGTGACGAGCTTCATATCGATCATATCTTAGCGATAGGTTGATCCTAGAAACCTTAGAATTCATCCCGGACCTTCGTGCTCCATTTCGAGACTTTTCGTGCACGTTAGTTGGTTCAAGAAGATCAACCGACCGACTAGATTCCAATCTAGTCGGTCAGGAAATCAATTGGAACCGACTAGTTCATTCAATCAATAATTCAGGAGTTACTGTTTATCGTTAGTCGGTCCAAGAACAACCACCGACCGACTAGATGTGAAACTAGTCGGTCAGAACTTGTTCTTTAACCGACGAGTTCCCTTGATTAATTTCCCCCTAAGTTACTGTTTATCTTTAGTCGGTCTGAGAACATCTTTCGACCGACTAGATTGTAAACTAGTAGATCAGCCATTGTTCTTCGACCGACTAGTTCATTGATCATCTTCCCAGCCGAGTTACTGTTTGCTCTTAGTCGGTCACAGTTATTCGACCGACTGACTAGTTCCCAAACTAGTCGGTCAGCCATCCTTCTTTGACCGACTAATCAGCCCAGGAAACCCTAGTTTTGCCCTAGCCGCCACACTTTTCTATAAATACGCCCCAAACGTTTTCTTCTTCTTCCTCATCACCCCAAACCCTAATTTCTCCCCCATTGAGCCCCCTTCTTCCCCAAACCATTGATCCTTCATCCCAAGCTCTTCCATCATCATCCAAACCCTCATTTCACATATCCTACCTCTCCTCAACCTCAAACCCTCATCAAATCCCCAAAAGCCTCATCCAAACCCATTTCTCCAGATTTTCCCCATTTCCAGATCTGAGCCGGATCGTTCTTCCGTCACCGTAGTTCTCGGCGTCGTTCCTCTGCTTCTTCACGGGTAGTACTCTTCCTTTAATAATCTCATAACCCACACTTGATATTTGTGAAACCCTAATAAAATGGATCATTAGAAATCGTAGGGTTCGATTGTGAATACGGATTAGTTACCATTCTAATGTTGTTTTTCTATGACAGTGATCCATTCCCGTAGATAACAAATTTGTGTGATGTGCTTTCGTTGATCGTTCTCCTCGGTGCCAGGCAAATGAAACTTGCATCTCTTGAGTTGGGCCATGTCTTAGGCCATTTCCCTTTCTTTAGCGTAAAAGAGACTAGACGGTGAAAGGATAGCCGTCTAGACGCCATTGACCTAGCTTGACAACGAAGCTTAGTCCGTCACCCTCATCATGCTTGTATGTCACGTTTAAATTCAATTAACGGTACGCAAATATCTGTTCATGGCATTGCATATTGATTATTCTTCGTGGCACACGCTACAATGCTTATATTCCTGGCTCGTGTTCCAGAAGCGAGCCCAGTAGTTGGAAACCCCAACGCTCGATAAATAAGGCTAGGTGCACCCCTATGCCAAGTGAAATACACTTCCTAGCTCGTGTTCCAGAAGCGAGCGCTGTTAGTTGGAAACCCCAACGCTCGACACTTATGGGTGGGGTAAGAGATATGCGGCCACCTGAGCCCCGAGTTGGCCTGATCCGCCACTCCGGCCAGCAGGCGAAATCTCTAGTGCACAAGTGATTAATAGTGATAAGTGAATCGTGATTAGTGCTTAGTGATTGCTACATCATGAGTGTGTGACAATCTCTCTTTAAAATGCTGCATCAAACTAAACGGTCATGTCATTGCTTAATATAATAAGTGCTAGGTTGTTAGTTACTTTCAGTTTCCTTGCACAAGTCTTTCCAGACTTGCTGACATGTGCCCCTCTCTCTTTTGGGTGTCACATGTTAGACCCAGAGCCAGAGCTTTGTTGCAGGGGATATGGTGTTGCTGATGCTGATGTTTGTTGTGGTGGTGAGTGGACACCAGGGGCCTGTCTTGAAGACCGCTCGTGTCCACTTCTTTGTTTAGGTTTGCTGTTAGTTGTTGGAGCGTGGCACCTTTGTATGTATGTTATACCTTGTTGGCCATGTTTGGGCCTTAGACTCTTTTCTTTTAGCCTGGTGGCTTTTCTGTGATATTGTAATTTAATTAATGGATTTTCAGAGATTGAACTTTTATCTGTCTCTCCCTCTTGATTATTGTTGTTGTTTCGTATTGCACTGCAAGGACCTGCCATTTGTAGTTCTATTTGATGCTTATCGGACTTGCGGCTTTTCAGCTTCAAGTCTGAGCGGACCTTCTCACGTCTCGCCTCCACATTTTTGGGAAGCAGAGTGTGACAGGTTTTATTGGTGGCCCATGCAGGTCCATTTGCAAATGCGAACTATCGGAACAACGATAATAATTAAAGAATGTCCATTAAATGAATTAGAACATCCAAATTATAAGCCCGGAGTCTAGGATTTAGTGTTCCTATGTCTTAGGTGGCTGGTAGACGTGTTAGGGCATCTGTCTCAGCTTAGTAGGAACACATTAGATCAGGACCCTAGCTAGACTTAGATAGACGTCTGTGCTTGCTAGTTAGGAATCCTTGATTGTTAGCTAGACTCCATGTTAGTGATTTGTTTGATTGTCTTAAGAGTTACCTTAGTGGTTCCTGTCTAGCTTTGACTAGGATAGACTTCTAGAATTCCTTGGTCTCTCGCTTGGGTTCATCGATTTCGGACTAAGCTGAACTCTTTTCATCGCTGTCTAGCCCTTAGGGAGTCTTAGCGCTTAGTTCCATAATCTTTAGCTGGTTGACCGTAGGAGATTCCCGTAGATTTTCCTAAGTCATATCCTAGGCGTATTTATGCTTTGATCATCCGACCAAATCCCTTGCCTCGATTCCCATGACCACCACGTTTCTATAATCGTTGATCCTTCGAATGTCCCCATTCGGAAAGCTTAATTTCTTTTAAAGTTATTTTTCTATTTCCCTTATTAAAGTTTTCGCTAAGTTTAAATTTTGTTTTAAACCCGCTACGTATATACTTGAATTTCTCACTTTTCGATTGAGTCAAAATTCCTTGTAGATTTCGGAGTCTAATGGTTGTAATTAAAATTGCTATCTCGTAACCATTTTCTCGTCTATATTTTCGCATTTTGGTTTAAAGACTCCAATACTATTTTCGAAAATTCGATATACCATTTTCTAACTATGAGATCCATTTTAATCGCATAGCATACATACTTTAAAATCTTTTCCAAGCTAAATGGAATTTCAATTGTTATATGTATACTTATATCTCGTACTCTTTCGTTGACTTGAATTAATTTTTGAAATTCGAAAGTTTTGACGAGATTTTGATTACTGTTTTATAATGTTTTACAGCCTATACCTTTCATACCTATTTGAATATCTTGTCCATTTTCATAAATCGATTTACTTCTGAGCCGCAATTCTATTTTCCAATTCGATTTATGAATTTTCCTTTCTTATTTATGCTATTCAAATGACTCGTCGCGCTCCCTTAATATACTTTTCAAGTCACAGATGATTTCAGCTTTCAACAAATCAAAGTTATGTTCAAATATTTTCCCGACTACAGATTTTTGGAAAATTACGTTTCCGTAACCACTTCCCTTGTCCTCAATTCACATGACCACCTCATTACAATTATCCTTGATCTTCCAAATGTTTTCCGTTGCAAATCTTGATTCTTCCAAAGTTATTTTCGAATGCTTTCCTTATTTGAAGTTTCACTCAATTTAAATTTTGTTCTAAACTTCTTTAAATATGTCTCCCTAAATTTCGATGGAGTTAAAAGTCGTTCTTGAATTTTGAAGACTTTTGGTCGTAATTTTAAAATTACTATCTTGTACTATTTTCTCTAACGATGTATCTTTCGCATTTCGATTTTTAAACTTTATTACTATCCTGATGGTTCGATATACCGTCCTTTTTCCTAACTACAAAAAAATTTATTTTAACCACTTATCTTACATACCTTTAGGGGTATTTTTCCAAACTGAATAGACTTCAACTAAATTTTGTATATATCAATTATAGGTTCGTCGTACTCGTACTTCAAAAGTTTTTATACCAACACATTCTTTTAGCGAATCCTTATTTCTCTAAAAGTATCTTCGATCTTCTTCTTTCGTTAAGTTTAAATTTGTTCGAAACACTTTTGATGTATGTAAGGTTTCATGCTCCTTCGCCGACTTAAATTATTTATGTTTTTAAATATCGAAACTTGTGTTGAGATTTTTTGATTAGAAGTTTATAATATTTTCAGCATATACTTTCGTATCGATATAAATGTCTTGTCCCTTTTCATATACCAATTTCATTCTGAACCGTATTTCTGTTTTCCTAACTCGATTCATAATTTCTTTTCTTACTTGTGCCATTAAAATTTTATTCGAAAACACCTCGTGCTTACTTTTAATAAACTTTTCAAGTCCCTTTGGACTTCGGCTTTTAGCAAGTCAATTTTATGCTCAACATTTTCCATATTTCAGATTTTTGTATTTAAAAAAATTACTATTTCGAAATCATTCCTGACTTAGACCCTTCATAAAACGGTTTAAAAGTTTTAATACTAACTTGATGAGTTAAATATCCTTTTCTCTTTCCATACTACTAAGATATTATCTTTCCATTGACCATACGCACTTTTAAGATAATTTCTAAAATATGACTTCAATTATTTTTATATATCGGTACCACGTTCGTTTTGCTCGTACATTAAGATCTTGTATAAATTAATTTTTGTTGGCAAATCCGGATTTCTCTAAAAGTATTTTCGATATGGTTTATTTGGGATTTCTCTTCAGTTTTAAGATTTGGAAAACCTTTAGCATGCGCTTAAATTCTCCACACTATACTTGATCTGATTTCAATCTTCGAATCTCAAAACTTTTCCAAAATTTTTAGATTGCTGCCGCATAACATTTCTGACCTATTTTTAATGTTCGAGTAAATGATTTCCTTTTTCCTCATGATGATTTTATATAAGCCAATAAACCACTTTTCCTCTTATTACGTATATTCGTCTCAAACTCGTTTTCAAACAACTTGTTTATCGACTTCCAAATAATTTTATACAAACGAGGACTCTGACTTTTTGAAGTACAACGGTCTTCGAATTCACGTATTTTAACTTATGTTGTTTACACTACCTTCTTTACGTATTCCTTAAGGGTATCATTGCATCATCTTTCCACCTAAACATTCACAGTCTTACCCTGATTCCCCTAACCAAATTTGGCTCCTTATCTTCGTCCTAGCTGAACCCATGTTTTTCGATCTTTCTATTCGTCATGATCTAGGTTCGGTTCTTTCCTATTGTCTAGCCCATAGAGCTTGTCGTTGCCTGTGTCAACCTTGTTATAGTTTGGTGGGCCCATTATTTAAGTGGTTATGTCGTCGTAGTGATGACTTCGTGGTGTGTATATAGTGGTATGGGTGTTGGCATTTGTATGTTGTGTGTAGGTAATTTTCTGCTTGAGTATGATGTGATATACGTATGATAACAGAATGATAATTTTGATTGGTACTACTTGTTTTATAAGATGTCGTATGCGTGTATATCAGGAGGTATACCCGACTATTGCATCTCTTAAACTTGTATGTAGTTGATGTGTTGATATGGTAATTATAGATTGATGGATATGGTGTGAAAATATGTGATACGTGGATGTGTATGCCTTGGAGTGGCATTGGTATGTGTATGGATACTGTGTTACGCATATAAATGTCCTGCTATGATTTGAGTCTCACTCAAGCTTGAGTGGCTATACTCTAAGTACTTTGGTATAATTGTATGTGGTGGTGAATAGTGACGGATGATGTATGTATGGTGTTTGAGTTGTTTGTGCTTGGTTGTGTTACGCACACGATTGTGGGTGGCTATACCAATATATAGTTATAGGACTATATGTGAGGTGAAAATATGGTGAAATATTTGCATGTATTTGAATGACTAAATAAATGTGAAATTATTTTCAAATAAGAGAGGCTTGGTGATTTTCTTATAGTAAGTAATAAGTGTTTATTGTTGTATAAATATATTGATTATATATATGTGATTGAAATACGTGTATGAAATTGATTGACTATAATAAGTATGAGTGTACTATTTGCGTGAAAATATGTGTGTAGTGGTAGTAATATTTGATTTCTAGTGCATATATATAAGCACTCGAAATGAAGGTACTTGGTTGAATATATGATGTGATATTGGTTGAGGGTAGTTACCAGAGCGACTATATATATGTTAGAAAGTCCGAGGACGGACTTTATTCTAAGGTGGGTAGGATGTAACGACTGGTTTTTGTATGATTGGATTATCAGTGTGTTTTGCTTGTGATGGTGGGTTCTCTCCTTGTGTGGTTTCCATTTCCATAGTTCTCGCTTTCATTCATCTCGTTGAGATTTCCTAGCTTTCGTTTTCATTCCTTTTGATGTGATCTTCTAGCTTCTTCCTTAGAATCATTGAACTCGGAGTAAGTCACTCGTGACGAGCTTCATATCGATCATATCTTAGCGATAGGTTGATCCTAGAAACCTTAGAATTCATCCCGGACCTTTGCGCTCCATTTCGAGACTTTTCTTGCACGTTAGTTGGTTCAAGAAGATCAATCGACCGACTAGATTCCAATCTAGTCGGTCAGGAAATCAACTGGAACCGACTAGTTCATTCAATCAATAATTCAGGAGTTACTGTTTATCGTTAGTCGGTCTAAGAACAACCACCGACCGACTAGATGTGAAACTAGTCGGTCAGAACTTGTTCTTTAACCGACTAGTTCCCTTGATTAATTTCCCCCTAAGTTACTGTTTATCTTTAGTCGGTCTGAGAACATCTTTCGACCGACTAGATTGTAAACTAGTAGGTCAGCCATTGTTCTTCGACCGACTAGTTCATTGATCATCTTCCCAGCCGAGTTACTGTTTGCTCTTAGTCGGTCACAGTTATTCGACCGACCGACTAGTTCCCAAACTAGTCGGTTAGCCATCCTTCTTTGACCGACTAATCAGCCCAGGAAACCCTAGTTTTGCCCTAGCCGCCACACTTTTCTATAAATACGCCCCAAACGTTTTCTTCTTCTTCCTCATCACCCCAAACCCTAATTTCTCCCCCACTGAGCCCCCTTCTTCCCCAAACCATTGATCCTTCATCCCAAGCTCATCCATCATCATCCAAACCCTCATTTCACATATCCTACCTCTCCTCAACCTCAAACCCTCATCAAATGCCCAAAAGCCTCATCCAAACCCATTTCTCCAGATTTTCCCCATTTCCAGATCTGAGCCGGATCGTTCTTCCGTCGCCGTAGTTCTCGGCGTCGTTCCTCCGCTTCTTCACGGGTAGTACTCTTCCTTTAATAATCTTATAACTCACACTTGATATTTGTGAAACCCTAATAAAATGGATCATTAGAAATCGTAGGGTTCGATTGTGAATACGGATTAGTTACCATTCTAATGTTGTTTTTCCATGACAGTGATCCATTCCCGTAGTTAACAAATTTGTGTGATGTGCTTTCGTTGATCGTTCTCCTCGGTGCCAGGCAAGTGAAACTTGCATCTCTTGAGTTGGGCCATGTCTTAGGCCATTTCCCTTGCTTTAGCGTAAAAGAGACTAGACGGTGAAAGGATAGCCGTCTAGACGCCATTGACCTAGCTTGACAACGAAGCTTAGTCTGTCACCCTCATCATGCTTGTATGTCACGTTTAAATTCAATTAACGGTACGCAAATATCTGTTCATGGCATTGCATATTGATTATTCTTCGTGGCACACGCTACAATGCTTATATTCCTGGCTCGTGTTCCAGAAGCGAGCCCAGTAGTTGGAAACCCCAACGCTCGATAAATAAGGCTAGGTGCACCCCTATGCCAAGTGAAATACACTTCCTAGCTCGTGTTCCAGAAGCGAGCGCTGTTAGTTGGAAACCCCAACGCTCGACACATATGGGTGGGGTAAGAGATATGCGGCCACCTGAGCCCCGAGTTGGCCTGATCCGTCACTCCGGCCAGCAGGCGAAATCTCTAGTGCACAAGTGATTAATAGTGATAAGTGAATCGTGATTAGTGCTTAGTGATTGCTACATCATGAGTGCGTGACACTCTCTCTTTAAAATGCTGCATCAAACTAAACGGTCATGTCATTGCTTAATATAATAAGTGCTAGGTTGTTAGTTACTTTCAGTTTCCTTGCACAAGTCTTTCCAGACTTGCTGACATGTGCCCCTCTCTCTTTTGGGTGTCACATGTTAGACCCAGAGCCAGAGCTTTGTTGCAGGGGATATGGTGTTGCTGATGCTGATGTTTGCTGTGGTGGTGAGTGAACACCAAGGGCCTGTCTTGAAGACCGCTCGTGTCCACTTCTTTGTTTAGGTTTGCTGTTAGTTGTTGGAGCGTGGCACCTTTGTATGTATGTTATACCATGTTGGCCATGTTTGGGCCTTAGACTATTTTCCTTTTAGCCTGGTGGATTTTCTGTGATATTGTAATTTAATTAATGGATTTTCAGATATTGAACTTTTATCTGTCTCTCCCTCTTGATTATTGTTGTTGTTTCGTATTGCATTGCAAGGACCTGCCATTTGTAGTTCTATTTGACGCTTATCGGACTTGCGGCTTTTCAGCTTCAAGTCTGAGCGGACCTTCTCACGTCTCGCCTCCACATTTTTGGGAAGCGGGGCGTGACAATATCTTTATAGTAAAATAATTGCGCATGGAGTACCACCATCTCAGCGAGTATTGTTACCATTGACCATATTGGCTGTAAAGAAAGATATCCATTTCTGGTCATTTCTGGTCATCAACTTGTGACTTTTTTGTGCTAAATGCAGGTAGAAAAGAGTGACCGTGGGTTCAGCAGGCCGGCCCTCCTCCCAACACTGAAATAAAGGATTGCATTTGTCGGTATGCTTTAATTCATAAACAGTTTAAATACTTTGTATATGTTGCTTTTGGCTCAATTCTGACAACAAGCATGCTTTTAAGAACTTTCTAGCTAAACTTCTCGTGGTGAGGAAAAAAATTAAACTTACTTCTTTGTAACATAACTCTGCATTGTTCTTTTTTCTAGGCATGTTTCTAGGTAATGTTTGAATTTTTCTCTTGAATTGGAATTACTTTTCAGCATATGGACAATGAGATTTTAATGAGAAATACTTTTTCCAACGTGCTTATGATTTACACACTTCTCTACACATACAGATTTAGGTGAATTAACTATGGCCCCAGTCAAGAGAAAGCTGAAAATGATTTTTTCAAGACAAAGTCAAGATGGTGGCATATCATCTGTACCTACAAGAGATGAACCTGTATTATCTGCACCTCCACTCGCACCTGTGCCAACTGCGCCTGCACCGACACAATCTACTCCAACACAGCATGTAGACGTGCCCCTTGCACCTACAGTTGTAGCGTCTTTTTTGGAAACTTCATCATCTACTACACCTTCATCATCTAATACACCTTCATCATCAACTGCACCTGCTAATGGTCAGTCACATCTTCATTTGAATTAAAGTTTCATCACTTAAAATATTATATTTGTCATGTTTTAGCTACCTTATGGATTTAACACATTTTTGTTGTAGATAAGAATACAAGAGGTAAAACCACGATGAAAGACATCTGCACTCTACCAGCAGAAAAGAGAGTACATGTTGGGACAAACAATCATGTTCAACCGATTTCCGTAACTACATCGTTACTTATGAACTACCTTGGCACATTAGTAAGGAGTAATGCAATAATTCCTTTTCGTGCAAAGTCATGGCACAAGGTTGATAATCCATACAAAGATCATCTTATTACTCTTTTAAAGGTATGTCTCTCACTTGGGCCAATGTCTATTTTGATTTTATAAATGACGAAACCATATATTGCTTGATGCGTGATATTGTTTTCGTTTTCTATTTACAAAAAAAATTTGAATACGACCCGAACATGGATGAATTCCTTCTACAATCAGCAGGTCATAAATTACTTGATTATAGATGTGAAATGAAGCGTGATTATTATGCAAAAAACAAGAAGCCAATGGAAATTCCCGAGTATGATTGGCAAATCTGGGTTGAGAGGTGGAATTCAGAGGATATGAAGGTGATCTTTGTTATTATTTTCTGAGTTTTATTAAAGTTTTTAAAATCTTCTATATAATGCCTACTTTCATCTCATTAAAATTTTTAATTTCGTAACTTTGTAGAGAAAGTCTCAAAAGGCGAAAGAAAGTGCTGAATCACAAATAACTCGCCATAAAATTGGTTCCAAGAGTTATGCTAGAGAAAGACATGATTATGTATGTATACCTTATTTTAGTTTTAATTGTTATTTTTACTTTTTAACATGGTATATTTTATGAAAAATGTTTATTTACAGGTGCAAGAGCATGGCGTTGAGCCTGGACCACTAGATTTTTTCTCTATCACTCACTCGAAAAAGGATAAAACATTTGATCATGTTACTGCAAATATTATTGTATATATTTTATTTAAATTTCACTTGGTTTTTATTCTTACAATTGCTTTAAGTTGATATTGAATCATTTTTTATATTGACAATAGAACACTGTTAATGATCAGGTTGATGAAATGGTTGAAGATTCAACAGACATAGAACAAGTCCATGTAGTGCAAGAAGCGTCGCTTAATGAGGCCTTGGGAAAAGAACGACCTGGTCGTGTTCGAGGATATGGACTTGGCGTCACACGATCTAAGCTCACTACAAGTACACCATCAAATTCTAGTCAAAGCGATGCACGAGTAGTGAGGAGGCTGGAGAGTGAAGTAAATTTTTATAAAAAACTTACGCTTCGCTTGTGGAATGAAATGCACCCAAATGAGCCTGAACCAATTTTCGATCAAATGACTCCTCCTTTTGATAGACAGGTATTTTTACTTATTCTCCCAAACCCAACTATTTTTATTTTAGGCAGTAATCTGAAACATTTTTGATTTTTTTCAATGTTTTTTCAATGGTTTTCTATTGTTTTGTTCAAGTTTTGTTGTAGTTTCTGGACTTCCTTCCCTTAGCATGGCTATAGTTTTTTTTCAATGTTTTTCAAAGTTGGCTATGATACTGTAAATGTTGTGTGCACGATTTTTCTATTTATAAAGGGTCTCATTTGAATCTGTGAGAAACTAATAACGATGTTCTGACCAACTTTCATGTATCGTATCTGAAATATTCCTCGTTTGTTGGGTGCAAATACAGGCTCCTGATGCTAGTAGCAGGCCGTCATGTAACTCAAGCAGAGGAAGTTATCCATCAACCAATGAAAATTGAGTAAGTTATGTATTGAGAGTATATTGTTTGATATCAATTTTTTTGCAATATATTGATAAATGTTTTAAGAAATTTCTTCTTCTACGCCAGTTCCTAGAACCAAACAATGAATATTAACATTTCCAAGCATGTTCCTAGTTTTTTTGTTATTATTTTTTGCAGAGTAAAACATTCGGGTTGGCTTAAACTTGATATGCATAAGATAGTGAACTAAACAGCCTTTTTTTAACATTTCTGTTGAGAATCCATATGAGAGGTAAATGTTCACAATTCCTTGGCATGATGGTTAATAGCATCACCATTCTGTTAAGTGGTTGTGACATGCCTCAATTCAGTTTCCTCACGTATGATTGACTTTTTTTGAGATTTTGATAAGCAAATTTTTTACTTTGCTGATATCATGGGTTACCCATTTCTTTTCTTCTTCCTTTCAAGGGTTGGGAAGCCATGTCTTCTTTTGCAGTTCACTGGTAAGAGGTTCCAACCTGTGCATGACTTGACAATTGGTGTTGAATTTGGGGCTAGGATGATTACTATAGACAACAAGCCCATAAAGTTACAGATATGGGATAAGATTGTCCATCTGGCATCTACGAAATAAGCTTGTGTTTGCTCATTTTATCTTAGTTTGAAACAAGTATTATAGTTTAAGAAATATGTAGAATAAAGAAAGTTCACCCATTGTGCATGTTTTCTTAAGATAATTATCAGTCCTCCAAATGAAGTTTGGAAACTCTTGCTGATGAATGTCTGAGTTGTGTTTGCTTCCACAAGCAGTTAATCAAATATTATATCTTATGCACAATCAAACTTTCAGTTGAGAATCCATATGGGAGGTAAATGTTCACAATTCCTTGGCATGATGGTTAATAGCATCACCATTCTATTAAGTGGTTGTGACTTGCCTCAATTCAGTTTCCTCACGTATGATTGACTTTTTTTTTTGAGATTTTGATAAGCAAATTTTTTACTTTGCTGATATCATGGGTTACCCATTTCTTTTCTTCTTCCTTTCAGGGGTTGGGAAGCCATGTCTTCTTTTGCAGTTCACTGGTAAGAGGTTCCAACCTGTGCATGACTTGACAATTGGTGTTGAATTTGGGGCTAGGATGATTACTATAGACAACAAGCCCATAAAGTTACAGATATGGGATAAGATTGTCCATCTGGCATCTACTAAAGAAGCTTGTGTTTACTCATTTTATCTTTGTTTGAAACAAGTATTATAGTTTAAGAAATATGAGAATATAAGCAAGTTCACCCATTGTGCATGTTTTCTTAAGATAATTATCAGTCCTCCAAATGTAGTTCGGAAACTCTTGCTTGCCCAGGCAGAGATTTACATGCTTTTAACTGTCTTATTATTTATTTATGTACTTAGTTTTGGGAACAAGTCAACTAGTCTAACTTTCCATTATATTAACAAATATAGCATTTATTTATTGCACTTTCCAAACTATGTGATATCTAGTGCAAAGCCTTGCATATCATACATTTCTATATCAACTTCTCAACATGTTTATTGAAATTTTTATGCCAGCATCAACATACTGCTCTTTTTGATGTGATCTGTGGACTGTGCTTTTGCTCTTTACTCTGTTTGATTTTAGTTTCTATTATTCTGTGCTACTGGGAAAGACTAAACCAGATTTGAGTATGCCTTTTCAAAAGTTTGAAACATAACATGATGTGTGTTGAGTAACATCAATGGCTTTTTTCCATAATAGTTTTGAAGGCTCAGTGAAACCCCCAAAAGGAGAAACCCAACTTGTGCAAACTGGCATGAAAGTTTCTTTATTTATATTCATGTTCCTTTTGGAGAGAAAATCAATTAAAAAAGTCAGAACTGAAAACAACCAACCAAAAAAGTTGGCATATTCAACCAATAATATAGTTTCCTGTATTGAAACCATTCACTGACTCCTAATCATTATACCTCTCAATGATCATGTCTCAAAAGCCCATCTCCAGACTGCATTTGACAACTAATCAGGAAAAAAACGCAGAGAGTTTATATCATGCGTAATATTTCAGCTTCTTTCCATTCGTGTGCTTGAATAACTTAAAACTACTTTAGAATTTTGCCCCCGATGAAGGATATGCAGAAAAATACTGATCTAATCCAGAAACATATGATTTAAGTAGGACATTAGCATTTTGAGATTCCAACATTATTCTGAATTGATGGTAATTTGAGCTACTTGTGTGATAATGGTGCCCAAGTCTGAAAATGCTTTTGCAAATTCAATCGACCGGTGTATATTCCGTTCATTTTATACAAAAATATTAGAAGTTTCAAATCCGAGTCATCTTTTAAACAATTCAACAGCCAATCTGGTATTTAGTAACCGGTTTTTTCCTAGTTATTTTGTATTGTTAAGCTTATTGATATTTTTGTTGTTAATATAATTATTGTTTTACTTTCGACATTCTCATGGGTTCAATCGGTCAAATTATGCAGGGTGCTGGTGGTGGCAGGGGTGGATTTGGTCGTGGTTCGGGTGGTTTTGGTGGCCATTCAGCTTCCTTGGAATAGATGTGTCCCATGAGTAGTCCCCGACTCATCACATGTTTTTGCCAGAGTTATGTATTAGGAACCCTTCAGTTCTGTGCATTGAGAAGTATCATTTAGTTTAGAGTTGTCACGCCCCGCTTCCCTTAATATGGAAGGCTAGACGTGAGGAGGTCCCCTCAGACGTGGAGCTGTGAAGCTGCAGTCTGATAAGCGTCTGTAAAAATTTCGAAAGGTAGCAGGTCCTTGCATTGCGCCGAAACAACAACAATAATAATAATGCAGATAAAAGAACATCCACCAACAACATCCAATAATTATTACAACATCACAGAATAGTCACAAAAGTACAAGTCTGAACAATAGGCCTAAAGCATGGCCAACAAAACAACGAGAGATAGGTGCTACGCACCGAAACCTAACAGCGACTAAGGAAAGATAATAACTAAGGGGAGACTCCAAACGAGTCTAGGACTGGTCACCAGTGTCCTCGAACTCGGTCTCTGCAGGGACCTCAAACTCAGCGTCAACGAACTGGTCGTCCGCTACTACCTGCTCTGTCTCAAAGTCTGACATGTGACACCCAAAGAGGAAAGGGCACATGTCAGCAAAAGTCTCACTAGAAAGGCGGAGAACTTTTGTGCAAGGATACAAATATAGAAAAGCGACTAGCAGTTCTAACATGATGAAATGGCATGACATTTAAGAATGCAACATTTAAATGAACAAAATAATAACAATCAAGCACGTCGTAGCAGAAAGCTACAATTCATTATTTCACGATTCACGAATCACTGATTTATCACTTCGTGCACAGAGTTTCCGTCTTTTGGCTGAAGTGGCTGTACTGGCTCACTTCTACGCTCAAGCGATCGTTTAACCCTACCCCTCCACGTGTATATGGACTGGCGCCCATCTTCTGGATCACGAGCCAGGAAGTGTTATTGGCATAGGGTTGTGCCCGCTAAGCAGGTGCCTAGCCTCAATAGTTACAATTATTGTAGCGTGTGCTACGCAATCACGATAGAACAATTTGATGCATGACATGTAATGAGCAGTTAAAGTGCGTACAGTTAATTGAAAGTAAACGTGACATGGCAGCATGAATGGAAATAGGTAAAAAGTGTCGGATCTAGTTTCTTTGTCAAACTAGATCAATATGGTCGTCTAGGCGACTATCATTTCACCGCCTAGTCTCTTTTAAGCAAATACAAAAATTGGCCTAAAACGTGGCCTAAATAATTACTGGCAAGTATCACTTGCCTGTTTTCGGTGGTATCGATTGTCGTAGGTTCGTCTGGACGGGTACTACGTGTTGGTACTTCCGGTTCTCTGTTTTAGTTAAATAAGTTAACGAATTAGGTCCCTTGCAAGATAAGCACAAAATTAAGTTAATCCCTAAATTAGGTTCGTCATATTTTTATTGGGTTCTCCGGCTAGTGTAACGTTTATATAGTGTTACGCTAACATGATACGCCTTATATTATTCTAGTTTCATTACCTTAACATTATTTACAATATTAACATGCTGAATTTAAATTATACGAGCAAATTAACACTTAAAATTTCACTAGCAATTACTTACAACTAATTAACGTTAACAACCAACTAATTAACTAGGCTAAACACATGGGTAAACAGGGTATTAAGTATTTTACCTACTAACTTAGACTAAGGTAAAAAGTGACATGATATAATTCTAATCTTATCTACTAACATTATTTAATCAACTAACATGGTGACATCAGGTTAAACTATAAATAATAATTCTTACTAAAACTAATTAACTAAGTTATTTAACATGCTGAAATAAAGCTAATTAGCCGATATTAGACCTATTGCTAACAACTTGTTAACTAACCGAATACCAATTAATGATAGGGTTATTATCTTGCTAACATTACATGGTTAACATGGTGTTAAAATTATTAATAAGTTACCTACAAGTTTGACCATGGGTAGAAAGTTACACGGTTATAACTTATCTAACTCCCTTCATTCTTTAATAAGACTAATTTTAACTCTCTAACACTCTCTCTTTAATAAACAGACATCCCTTTTATTTCATACTTTTTAAACCAATGCTGCCATTATCTACCCATTGGTCCCTTCATCATTTTTAATAAGGCCAAAGCCTGTCAACTCCTCATTTATTCCACCCTCTGTCATTCATTCAAAACTCTTTTTATAACTCTCAGCCTTCTCTCTCTCCTATCTGTTCTCAATTCGTTTTGCCCTTTGTTTTTTTTTCAAAGCTGCAAGGTCACGCAAAAGAGGAGGAGAGGGAGTCTTACGTGCATGGACACGAGGGAGGAGGGGACGGCTGGCCGGCGGATCTCTGAGTGGCGACGGGCGGATCTGGCGGACGGCGGCGGTGGAATCCAGCCAGGCGGCGGCGGCGGGTCGGTCAGGCGGCGGCGGCGGAAGCTGACCGACGCGCGCGGCGGCTGTCCGGCGGCCTGGGCGGCGGCGCGCGCGTGCGTGGGTTGACGGTGAGAGGGGTGGAGGAGGAAGGAGGAAGAAGAAGGAGGAGATGAAGGGTTTTGCTGATTTTTTTTGGTAGATCTTTGAGTTTAACAGATCAGAAACTTGGGTATTGATTCTCTTGAATCTGAAGTTTTATTTTCAGATGTTTTGGCTTGTTTTGCTCCTCCTCTCAATTTGATTTTTGTATGGAAAGTGGGTTGAGATTGGTTTTTGTGTATGGTTATTTTGCTGAAATTTGTAGGAGGAAAGAGGATGGATTTGCAGTTTGTTTTGCAGGGGAGACGATGGTGCCTGTTCTTAAGGAGAGATAGCACAGGAGACAACACTTACCATTTGTCAAACCCAATTTAATATGATTAGGATGGAAGTTATTATAACTTTAGACCAAAGCGATTGTAGAGCCGTGTCCGTTTGCTTGAACAAAATAAATGTATGACAACTGTGACTAATTGAGGAGATGTATCTGGTTGTCTAAAACGTGTGTGTTGTCGTGTAGTTAAGGGTTAAGACATTTACGTAATTAAGTGTAATTAGTCATCATTAAAAATGAAAAAGTAATTAGTGAAATTAATTAAAAGTAATAAAAATTTGTAATTAGTAAAATAAAGTAATTAGTGAAACAATTAAAGGGTTTAACAATTGGTAATTAGCACGACAATTAAGTTAAATAATTTAGTTAGACTTGATGGTAAATATTGACAACACGGTAAAACGAAAACATTGACGCGCTCGCGTCGACACGTACGGACAAAAAAGTTAACAGAAATAAAATACTGGCATGCACAAACGAAAAACTCGCCTAAAAATACTGGCCGTTACAAGAGTTGTTTGATTGCGTTTTGTGATGCGGAATCTTTATGTTTACAACCCAACAATATTGGGTGTTGTGGATCATGGTTTTTGTTCCTTGCTGTACTTTGGAATGTTGTACTCAACATAGTTGAAAATGAAGGATTGTGGTCTATTGTTACATGAAGAATGGGAAATTATATTTATTTTGTTCTAATGGTATTTCATTTATTCATATGGAATTACACGAAGAAACTAACTTGTTGCATGTGTGAGCGCTTAACTCTTTGAATTCTGCGTTTAGGAAGCATAATAGTGACATTTTATTGAAATACATTTGTATTTAATTTGTATCAAACGCATTTTTGAACGTTTCAAGAAAACGTCAGGAATGTCTTGGTTATTTACCAACGTTTAAAGAAAACGCAAGGGAATGTCTTGTGTATTTCCCAACGTTTCAAGAAAACGCCAGGAATGTCTTGGTCATTTCCCAACGTTTCAAGAAAACGTAAGGGAATGTCCTGGGCATTTTCCAACGTTTCAATAAAACGCCGGGGAATGTCTTGGGCATTTTCCAACGTTTCAAGCAAACGCCGGGAAATGTCATGGGTATTTCCCAACGTTTCAAGCAAACGCCGGGCAATGTCTTGACATTTCCCAACGTTTCAAAAAAACGCCAGGAAATGTCTTGGGCATTTCCCAACGTTTCAAGCAACGCCGGGAAATGTCTTGTCATTTCCAAACGTTTCAAGAAAACATTGGCAAAAGTGGGCATTTCCCAACGTTTTACCAAAACGTTGGGAAAACATTTACCAACGCCAACTTTTCCCAACGTCTTTGCAGCGTTTCAGAAAACGCTGGGAAAACATTTGCCACCACTTCAAAAACGTTGGGAAAGGTTTAAAAAACGCTGGCAAAAGTCCTTTTTTAGTAGTGTAAGGGGATGCCCATGTTTATAAATAGAAGGTAGACAAACAGTACAAAGGGGACTCCAGAGGTACAGTTCACTGAGTACTCTGACAATCTCATTTTCTATTTTCCATTCTCATATTTCTTCCTCCAAACTCTTAGTGTGACTGGATCGAGACTATTTTACTTAGGTCGATCTTGATATCCCCGAGACATCTTAAGTCGTTACTTACTTAAGCATCGGATAGGATTTGGGTCAGAACCCAGATCCGACCCCCCGACGAGTATCGGTGGTGCAAGTCAATCAAGGCACGACTTAGGGGTGGTAATTTTTAGCACGGCACGATAAGACCCTGCCTGGGCCAGCAATTTTGGCCCAAAATCATTATCGGCCCGAGCCGGCACGGCACGGTTCATTTTCGTGACGAGCCCATGCCAAGCTATTCGGCCCATTGGGCGGCACGGCACGGCACGATAAGACCGTGTCTGGGCCAATAATTTTGGCCTGAAATCTTTATCTGGCCGGGCCGGTACGGTTAATTTTTGCACTGGACCCAGGCCAAGCTATTCGGCCCATTGGGCGGTACGGCATGGCACGATAAGACCGTGTCTGGGCCAGTAATTTTGGCCCGAAATCCTTATCTAGCCGGGCAGGTACGGTTAATTTTCACACCGGACCCAGACCAAGCTATTCGGCCCATTAAGCGGCATGGCACGGAATCGTTTTAAGTTTGCTTGATTCAAACAAAATAGCTCGATTTACAATACAAAGCAGCTCAATCATAAACCAATATTTGAACCCTACAATTATTACAAAATAAAGTAGCTCGATTCAAACTTGTAGAATAAAAAATAAGCTAATTGGACATCTTGTGGATAGCTTGAGTTCATAGTCTGAAAATTTATTACACGAGAATTTACTCCAAGAAAAAAGCTCATGTGCTAAAATATCAATTTGCTCTAGAATTTGCATATATTTGCATTCTAAATTAAACTCTAATAACATTTAGAGATCCAACATTAACACGGGGGTGAAAATCTAATAAACAACAGAGTCTACTAATTCTTTCAACCTTATTGGGCTGGACCGGACGGCCTGAATTTTTATCGGACCGTGCTCAGACCGCACCGGAATGGCCCGAAGTCTTATTGGATTGGGTCGGCCCGGTCCTTTAAGAAAATAGGACCGGACTAGGCCGGCCCGATAAGAACGGGCCGGCCCGAATTGCCACCCTAGCACGACTCAGCAGAAAAGCCGAAGTGTCGTAACCTACGACCCTGAGATTGGTCGAGTTTCAGCATCGTAACACGAAACCTGCCCATCTTCGGCACATGTTTCCTCTACCTCGGGTTCCACCAACTGCTGACGAGGCTCCATGTCATCGAAGGTGTCCACGTTAGCTCAATTTAATGTTAACCTGAAGCCAGCCGGGAGCAATATGTTTGAAGGACCGGATGATGATCTGTACCGAAATACAACGGGTTGTGAAAAAAAAAAGCAGCATATAATGAAATTAGATTCCTCGCAATGATGGAGGATGGGGTAAAAGGTGGAGCTGATGGAGATGCCATGAATACATGTCGTTAAAATTACTGCTCCTTGATGAATAAAATTACAGCTCCTAATGAGAAGTAAAAGAATGCATTTCACATAATGGAGTAGTAGTGGATGAAAGAGCTAAAGAAGGGGAAGAAGAGAAAGGCAAATGACCTAGAGAATCAGCTAAGAGATCCCCCATTTACGTGGGGATACTCAAAGGTACCTTGGCCTCTTGACCTCTGGCAAGCGTAACTGGAAAATTTTTAATGAAACTAAATATCCATGGCATCGCATCATTGGCTATCACGAGATCATGTAACCATATAGCTTGGGCAACGGTATAAAGTATCAAGCTTTATCAATCACTCTCTGCAAAGCTACACATGACTGGTTAGTTGACACAGAGATTTGGATGATTTTCAGTTTCAAACAACTAGAAAAAAAAATACAGTCAGTAATTTGTTGTCCCCGGGAGGATGACCAAGTCTTCCACTTATCAACAAGAGAACCACGGAAAAATAGAGCCAAAAGGACACTTGAATAGATTTTTGAATGAGCTGTAAAGGGGAAGGGGAGGAGAAAGAGTAGAGCAAAGAGAGGCAAAAATAGAGCAAAAAAACGAACCTAAGATCATTCATGTGATATCAATGAGAGGAGCATCTTAAGGTGTAGGTTTTACACAGTGAATGTGAACATATTCTCCTCATCTAAAATAGTTGATTTAGACATCACCGTCTCTAAGGATGACCTAAGTGGACTAAAAGCATAGTCTGACAAAGACATCGATATTAGAGTTCGAAATGTGCAACATTATCATGGAAATGAGAAGTTTTACACACATCCTATACCATGACACATTCAAAAAGATGGCAGTCAATAGGAGTTGGCTAGTTTCATGTTCTAATTTCCCAATTAGCTTTACGAGAAAATTGGCTAACTAACATGGGTCAACCCTCACTTTTGATTTCTACCACCCTATTTAAAAACTTTGCTAGAATACCACCCCCTCGAAAAAAGACTAAAATACCCCCATTACATTCCCAAAAATTAAAACCCAAAAAAATTAAACCCCCACCTACGAAAACCAGCGGACTGGTCGGGGGTGTTGCCCTAGGCACATACGGCATGAGAGGAACTCCGTGCTCGATGGGTCTTCAGCTTACAGCCGCCTTTGAGCTTGGCGATGGGTTGGATACAGGGGTAGTCCTCCTCCTCGTTAATGTTGCCCAGACCCCCATTCTCATGGATGTGCTGATGAATTCATGGTTGATAAATTCTGAATCATGATAAGGGAAAATAGTTCAACATTAAGATATGGGAAGTTCAAAGGAGAATGCGAGGAGGAAACTAGACCTGAACGGTGAAGGTGTTGCTGATGACTGCGAAAGCACTCACTAAGAAGAGAACCCAGAGCTCAAAAGATCTCATTGTAACAAAAACTAACACCTTTCTGTCTCTCTTTCTCTCTCTCTCTCTCTCTCTCTCTCTCTCTCTCTCTCTTTTGGATTGGTTGGGGGGTTGGAATGGCTTTTAAGTAATAGAAGAGCCCATCATGAAGAAGAAGAAGAGGATTTGGGGGGAGGGGGGGGGGGAGAGAGAGAGAGAGAGAGAGAGAGAGAGAGAGAGAGAGAGAGAGAGAGAGATTGTGGGAAGAAGTGTAAGGAATTGAATGCGAAAGGTTGGGAATCGAGGAATTAATGAATCGAAAGGTGATGCCTGTGTAACGGTCCGTATTTTTCAACACAACTATTTACATATTTAATCTATTTTCAAATTTATTTTACTATTTTGTAATGCTTCGTCAGAAGTTTTACGATTTCGAAAATTTCTTATAAAAATATTTTGAAGTATTAGACTAGTCATGAAGTATTCTAGTAAGTTCTAGTTTCATCAAATACTCAAAACAAATCTGATAAAAATTCATTTTCAGTTATTGCTGTTTTTGCTTAATGAATTTATTTTCTATACAAACATCATCAAAACGTTTTCAAACTTCTACGGTATCATTACATGATCATTTAGGGCTTTCCACATTAATTTCGTGATTTTCTGATATCATATCAATAGAGAACCCGCAAACCCGCTTTCTAAACATTTTGGCTAAAAACTGGTATCCCCGTAGTCCAAACACCGAAACGGACTTCCTATTCGCGCTCCTCACGATGATACGATCTCGTGGGTATGTTTTCGTAATTTTTCGGACACGTTTGGTATAAGGGGCAAAATCGTAATTTCGTTTTTTTACTAATTACTTTCACTAATGGAATTTTACTTATTACTAATTAACTTTAGGGTTATTTAGTACTGACCCCCTGTGTTTTCTCGGAAATTAGTAGTACCCCCCCTATGGTTTCAATAATTAGTAAGACCCCCCTCCGCAATTAGTATCACCCCCCCCCCCCAGGGTTTCTCAAAAATTAGTATTACCCCCCTATGGCAGGGGGGTCTTACTAATTATTGAAACCATAGGGGGGTACTACTAATTTCCGAGAAAACACAGGGGGTCAGTACTAAATAACCCCTAACTTTAACCCTAATTACTTTTACCTAACAATTACGTTTATAGTTTTGATACCCCCGGCAGCCCACGTTTGTTTCATTTGCATCTTTCGTCAACACCTACCTAACCCTTAATTGCTTTGTATTAATTACCAATTGACTAATCAATTAATTTTATATTAAGTTAAAAATTATTTAAATTCCCATAACTCTCTCTCTCCCCTCACTCAGAAAATAACCCAGGC
Organism: Scilla litardierei; assembly: GCA_030789695.1. NCBI lineage: Eukaryota > Viridiplantae > Streptophyta > Magnoliopsida > Asparagales > Asparagaceae > Scilla > Scilla litardierei. Next base: position 156,031,276 of record CM061133.1, read on the forward strand.
CCGACTCACGTAACCCATCTCTCTCTCTCTCGTACTCTCTCCCCCGAACCCATGCGCCCCGCCTCCGACGATGTCACGGAGCTCCTCCGGTGACATCGCAATCGCTCCCCTCTCCATTTCGTCATCCTCTCCGACCCACGTCGAACCCCGCCGTCAGCCCGAACGGCGATCCGCCGCTGCCCACCAACGACATCCCCCCGCGTTCACCATCTCCTCTCCCCTATCTCTGATGACCACCCTAACAGCACCGCCAGCGCCTCCTATCCCTGAGTCGCCGCGAACACGCCGCAGCATAACACCGCCCGCTCCGACCTCTACCGCTCCGTCACGGCCGCCTCCTATCGCCGACGAGTTTCCCGAGCTCCACGCTTCGCATCCGCCTAGCCCCACAACCTCGCCGCCGGTGACGCCGCAAAGCTCAGCCCCCCTCTCGCCGTCGACGGCACCAACCCCCCTCCCGCTCTCTATCTCCGTTCTTCGTATCTCGCTCGCCCCCCACCGTGAATACGCCGTCGGCAAGCCCCAGCAGCGCCCTGCGCTTCCGTGCCTCCTCCGCTATGTCCGACGACCCCCAGCATCGCCACCCTCCCACACGCCGCCACAGAAGATGCATTCAGCGCGCCCCACCGACGACCGCCTCTCCGCAGAGCCCCGCTCCGCCGTCAGTGAAGGCCGCCGACATCCCACAGCACCCCGCCCCGCTCTCTGCCCCACTGCCAGCCCCCACTAGGCCCACCAATCACCTCGCCACTGCTCGCCGGAGCTCCGCCTGTCTCCGTTGCCTCGCCGCCCCCCGCCGAGCGCAGCTCCGACGACCCGACCCCCGTGGCGACCGCCGCTCCCATGCAACGTAAAACACAGGGTAAGTTGTTAGTATAATGTTTTTAAAAACGAAATAAGTATTTACGTATTCGTATATAGATAGTATTTCGTATTTTATAAATTATTATATAAGTATAAATGGTTTTAAATTGATAGTTAATTATATAATCCCAGAAAATTACCAGACTAGCTCCAAAAAATTAGAAATGACATTCTGGTCCTAATGGCACTAGTTTCACCTCAATCTGATTCTTAATTTTTTTCAGAATAAATTTTTAAGCCTAAAAGTTAAATACGTGATTTTCGTTCAAAAATCAGTAACTTGATATTTTCACGTACACTAATATATGAGAAAAATATATGCTATAGTACTCTTCAATACGGTCATTTTGGCAGCTCACTTGAACCATTTCGATGCAGATTGTATCCAGAATAAATGTTTGAATAAATACGTTACTAATTGAAAAATAGTTTTTAAATTATTTTTGAGCTTTTAAAAAAATTATAAAAATTAATATAAGTTTCAGAAAAATATTTGCTCCTACAATAAAATTATTTTCATCATATCTAGCCTATATAAAAAGTTAGAACACTTTTCGACAACGTTTCAACCAGTTTAGAAAACCAAAACGATCGGATTATTTAAATAGGAAATGTAGCGTTCTTTAACCAAGTGTTCTTGTGATTGCAGGTGCACCAATATCCGTAGAAGCCCTAGAACCAGTTTCGGCTTGCTACATCGATCTCGAAATCTGTAAGTCACGACTAATTCTAAAATTAGAAAATTAGATAAGTGTACCCGTATGAACTTAGGACAACACTACAGCCTATGAACGGCTACTTGACTTGAACTGAACTAGAAACCTAATCAAATAGAAAAGTAATCAACTTCAGATTACTTTGCCAACTTTCCACTTTCGTGGTTGTAACACACAATCATCAACTTGGGTAAATTGTGTGTTAAACAATATTTCTACATGCTCGAAGCATGGAATCGGTATTACTGTTGTTGGACTTGTCGTTATCCTCAGTTCGTTCTGGCACAGTCTGCTTTGAAATGAGTTACTACTCTCTGGTTTTCAATAAGAAAGTCAACCATTGGACTTGGATTGACTAGCATCGTGTGATACATCGTGTGGTATATCTTGTGAAACATCTTGTGGAATATCTTATGGAATAACGTGTGGAACATCTCGTGGAACATCATGAAAAGAACATGTACATAGATCACTTGACACTTCACTGGGGTTTTTGGGGTAACTCATAGTTTGAGAGAGTGCGGGAGTGACTGGAGTTCAATCTACATGTCTAGCTGCCTGGGTTTTTGGCATCATGTCTAGCTGCCTGTGTTTCGGCAAACAAAATATGATGCATGTCAGCATCATGTCTAGTTGCCTGGGTTTTTGGCATCATGTCTAGCTGCCTGTGTTTTCGGCATTCGTCTGGGTCGCGCCCAGGCAAGAGATGAACTCGATGGTCACATATTGTACTCTCCGACTTGAGTCACGTAGTGTAGTTACTTTTGCACAATCACTTTTACTTTACGCACTACAGTCACCTTTACTTTACACGTTCCATGCACGTTACTGACTACACCTATGCAGTCACCAGTACTTTACTTGTCGTACTTTTAGCAGTAGCATGTTTCTTGTCTAGCCTGCTTTACACAGTACATTGGCTCTCTCCTTTTCAGTTCAGTTTTCCTTTACTTTTCAGTTGTGTACAGTTGTTGTTCAGTACTATACTTTTTCACTCTGGTCTGCTTGTACGTAGTTATTTTTGTCATACTTGTGCACTGCTTCTTTTCTATATTTAGAATTGTTGTGACTTACCTACGGTTCCATCTCCGTGGCACCGTAGACGACGTATATATGGAGGTAGATGCTCTTGAGCTAATAGCGCCAGAATTCGACCGCAGCTTCCAGAGTTATTTTCAGTTATGTACTTTTCTTCTTTTATGTATATCTGTTGGAACATCTTGTACAGTATTTGAGTATTTTTGTACATCTCTGCATCGTGGCTATTTTGTTTTCACTGGTAACCTGCAGGACGTGCGCAAATATCAAATAAGTAACGGGCCCCCCAAGAGCGGGTCGTTACAGCCTGAGGGAGACATGAAGGGGAAGCAGCAAAGCTTTTCTGCTATGCGCACCAGTGCCAATATGAAAAATCGAGTCTGATAACTTCGCCAACATATACGTTAATATACACTAGTATATGTTGGCGTATTCAGGCGTATACTAGTGTATTTAAGTGCATACAATGACATAACCAGCGGACGTTTTCTCGTTGCTGCCTTGGCTAGGAGGGTGCCTGGGAATCCTCTTCCAAGGATCTATCGATGGGATACTTCACACGTACTGCCAGGTGGCTATTCCCTAGCCGGGCAGACTATATATGATGCTGAAGATGTAAGAATGAATTTAATTTCCAATCTTTTTTGGTTTTTTCATTATATTAACTGATATGTCATTGTATGCATTTAAATACACTAGTATACGCCAGAATACACCAACATATACTAGTGTATATTAACTTATATTAGTGTATATTAGTTTATGTTAACGTATCTTAGCATTTTCTTTACCACATACTTATTAGTTCATTATTCTTGCAGTTGGCTTTCATGAGAGTAACCCCTGAAGCCGCAGAGTTGGAAACTGACTACTACAAGAGTGTACGAGCATACCTTGATTACAGGCCGGCTTATCTAGGATATTCAATGCCTCCAGAAAAGAGGTGTGGACGATGCAGGGAGCCGGGACATAATAGGCAAACATATAAGGGGAAGGAGTATGTACCATCTCAAGCAATATATGATAGTGTAATTTGTAACAATTTTTTCAAGACAAAGCAAATCCATTGATGAAAATTTAAACTAATCATTTGTAGCATGAATAAAGTCAGATAGCAGCTTAAACATCCATAAGCAAAGTAAAGTGTCAATTGTCTAAACGTAAACTAAAAACATAATCAATATCCAACTGAACATGTTCACACTTTGATATCCTTCTCATCATAAACATATCTCCTGGAAGTTGTCTTGGACCACTTGACAATATCCACAGCTAGTTTCCTCCTGTAATCAATGAAGTGGGAAGCAGATAATCAATGGACGTCAGTCTTCACGATGCATTGAACAAATTTGATAGCATAAACCCCCACAGTCCCTACTGTAAAGACATCCTAAACATGTCTATTTTGTTGATTGGAACATGTCTGGATATTCCTTAACTTGCATGTTCAACAACTGGAGATGAGCATCAATATCTTGCAAAATATGTTGGAATATGTTAGTTAACACTGGTTTACTTGACAGAAAGAAGCGTAAAGCAGTGCATATTAGCGCAAAAAGGTGTATATCAGTTAATGTGAAGGAAGATTAGTACATACCTCACTAGGAAGCCAATAAGAAAATCTTTGTCGATATGGGCTTCTTTGTCAGCAGTGCATATCAGCGTGGGCTTCTTCTTCTCAGATAGCAGCTTCAACATCCATAAGCAAAGTAAAGTGTCAATTGTCTAAACGTAAACTAAAAACATAATCAATATCCAACTGAACATGTTCACACTTTGATATCCTTCTCATCATAAACATATCTCCCGGAAGTTGTCTTGGACCACTTGACAATATCCACAGCTAGTTTCCTCCTGTAATCAATGAAGTGGGAAGCAGATAATCAATGGACGTCAGTCTTCACGATGCATTGAACAAATTTGATAGCATAAACCCCCACAGTCCCTACTGTAAAGACATCCTAAACATGTCTATTTTGTTGATTGGAACATGTCTGAATATTCATTAACTTGCATGTTCAACAACTGGAGATGAGCATCAATATCTTGCAAAATATGTTGGAATACGTTAGTTAACACCGGTTTACTTGACAAAAAGAAGCGTAAAGTAGTGCATATTAGCCCAAAAAGGTGTATATCAGTTAATGTGAAGGAAGATTAGTACATACCTCACTAGGAAGCCAATAAGAAAATCTTTGTCGACATGGGCTTCTTTGTCAGCAGTGCATATCAGTGTGGGCTTCTTCTTCTCAGCATCTTTGTCAACACCCTTCTTCTTCCTATGTTTTTTGTGGTCTTCATGTTTCAAGTATGGGCTAATGGCAGCAGCTGCAGGGCTCAAAAGATCTCATTCCTAGATAAAAAAGATCGCATTCTTCTTCCTCCTAGCTCAAAAAGATCTCATTCAAAAGATCTCATTTCAAGTATGGGCTAATAACAGCACCCTTCTTCTTCCTAGCTCAACAGATCTCATTCCTTACACTTCTTCCCACAATCTCTCTCTCTTTCTCTCTCTCTCTCTCTCGCCCCCCCCCCCCCCCAATCCTCTTCTTCTTCTTCATGATGGGCTCTTCTATTACTTAAAAGCCATTCCAACCCCCCCTTCGTTTCTCCCTCCCTCCCCCCCCCCCCCCCCTGTCACGCCCCGCTTCCCAAGAATATGGAGGCGAAGCGTGAGAAGGTCCGCTCAGACTTGAAGCTACAAGGCTGCAAGTCCGATAAGCGTCGATCAATTTAAAACGGCAGGTCCTTGCAACGCGAACGAAACAAAGATAATAATAAAATGAGTTGAGACAAAAGAGACAACTCAGAATATCCATAAAATAAGTTTCCAACATCGCAGAAAAGCCACAGGCTAAAAGAAAGAGACTAAAGGCCCAAACATGGCCAACAAAAGTACAAAGTACAACGACGGTGCTACGCACCAACAAAACTAACAAAAGGCCTAAAACAACATAAAGCTCAACAAAACTCAAAGCAAGGTCACCGGTGTCCACCAAAATCCTCCTGGCAATCATGGACTCAGACTCAGCGTCAGCGACTCATCACGTACACAGCAATGATCTCTGGCTCAGGGTCTAACATGTGACACCCAAAGAGAAAGGGGCACATGTCAGCAAGTCTGGAAGACTTGTGCAAGTGAAACTGAAAGTACAAGTAAGAGCAACCTAGCAGTTCTAGCATGATGCAATGACATGGCAGTTTAAGTATGAGTGCAGCAGGTAAAGAAAACAACAAGTAGCTAGCATGGCATGGCAAGTGTGGCAAGACTAATAACATTTACAAGGATTTCTCTAGTCACGTTTTCATGTCATTTGCAGAGTTTACGCCTTACAGCTGAAATGACTTTCTTTCACACTGATTGGCCGCTTAACTCCGCCCCACCCAGAGTTTACGCCTTACAGCTGCAGTTGCTGATCAGGCAGACTCCCAGCTGATTGGCCGCTTAACTCTTACCCCATCCCACGTGTATCGAGCCAGGGCCTTACCCCCGAACGGTAATGCTCGCTTCTGGATCACGAGCCAGGAAGTGTTTTTAACAAGTATGGCGTAGGGGTGCACCTAGCCAGGACAAGCAAGTACAAGTATGTAGCGTGTGCTACGAATGCAATATTCAACTTGGATGACATGTAGAATGCAATGCATGGCAGTTAAAAGTGCGTACAGATAAGGAAAGTAAACGTGACAGTTTAGTATGCATGAACATCAAGTTTAAAGGGTGGATCTAGCTTCGTTGTCAAGCTAGATCAATTAGGTGACGGATCTAGTTTCGTTGTCAAACTAGATCAAATAGGCGTCTAGCCAGCTATCATTTCACTGGCTAGTCTCTTTTACGCTAAAGGCAAGGAAGTGGCCTAAAAACATGGCCCTACCCAAGAGTTGGCAAGTTTCACTTGCCTGCAAATACGACGTCTGAGCACACCGTCCAATGAGTCCAAAAATCACAATTATCTACGTGCACAAGTCCACCGGCCTAAAGTCCATATTATTAATCTTGATTAGTGAATTTAAAACATTTAAAATACTTTGAAAATACTGATTTTAGTCTTGATTAGCATGCAATTGGGTTGGGGGTCCTAGGGGTGCAAAGCGTTACCTCAACACGACGCGAAAGCTACACCGGCGTCGGGTAGCGACGCCGGGGGTCGGAATAATAGAACGCGCTCCAAGTCCTGATTCCAATATAGTTTCCTCGCTGGAAAGTTCAGAGCATCAACCCGGGCGACGATTTCAGATTCCAAAGCTCGCACGTGCGACGACGGGCTACGACGTGCGACGACGTCGTACGCAGCAAGTCGTCGAAGAGAACACTCCTAGGTGGGGCCCACAGCAGTCCTAGGGGCCTTTGGGGGACCCACAATAACTCTGGAGAACTTGGGGGGCCCACGGTGGCAAGCGATGCGACGGGTGCGGGGTTGCGACGTTTGCTCTCGGTCGTACTCAGCCAAATGCGGGGATCTCCATCGGTCGCTGCGGGGGAACGGGCTGTGCAGCGCTTGGGGTCGGTGCGGTCGTCGGTCACAGCGGTCGCTGCGGGGGAATTCTTCGGTCAGACACTGCGGAAGCGGGCTGCAGCGCTGCGGGGGTTGCAACGGAGCGGGGAAGCGGCGATGCGGGGGAGCGCTTCGGTCGGTGCGGGCGGGAGCGTCGGTCGGTGCGGGGGTTGCAACGTTGCAGTTGCAACGTTGCGGAGCGGAGCGGAGGCGGTGCAATCTCTCGGTCAGACCGAGAGATGTCCTCGGTCGGAGCGGGGAGCGGGGGAGCGGTGCGGGCTAGGCTGGGTGCGGGCGGTGGCCTCGGTCAGACCGAGGGAACGGGGCGGAAATCTCCGGTCGTGCGCATGCGACGGCTGCGACGTTGCGACGAATCGTCGCAACGTCCAATTTTGGTTTTGGAAGAGGCTAGGGCTAATTTCTTTGGAAAATAGGTCTTGCTAGGGATTGCTTATATAGTATAGATGGGTTGACTTGGTCTAGGGCTAAATCTAATAGGATTAGAAGTTTAAAATAATTTAAAATTTGAAATTAAACTTCTCCAACTCATCCAAGGATTTGACTTGGTCCAAATGAGCTGGAAATTGGCTCAAAAATTCTTTAAAACGTTTAAAACTTAAATAAATTTTATTTGGCCGAATTTAATATAAAAATTAATTACTAAAAATAATATAAAACTTGTAAAAATTATAAAAGTGGTCAAATAAACTCCAAAAATTATAAAATAAATATCGTGGTGTTCGTGGCGACGAATGTGAGCTAACTAAGAAGACGGATCTCAAATTCGACGTCAGACGACGAAACTAAAAATAGAAACGTCTCCCGTCAAGAGTGAGAATCGTCACGTCTCATCGAGTAAGTTTAAATTGTGGGAAAACGACTCGAGACACGTCGTTCCAAATTAGTGCCACTATTTAATACTCTCAGAGACGTTCCCAACGGCATCTCACACGAAAGTGTTCACAAACACACAAAGTCTAAAACAAACACGTGCACGGCCAAAAACACGTGCACGAACAACGCACAACGAAAAGTGGTCGTTACATCCTCCCCACCTTAGAATAAAGTCCGTCCTCGGACTTTCTAATATATCTAGTCGCTCTAATAACTACCCCAAATCAAGTCACATTATATTTCAAACCAAGTATATTCATTACAAGTGCTCATGTATGCCCTAGGTAGTCAAACATTATTATTACCAACACGTATATATATTTACATTCACGTACGTCATATAATTATGCCTATTGTAACCAGTCAACTCATACACGTATTTCAATCATATATATAAGCATGCATTCCTTATAAACTACTACCTACCTAATCACAAAACAATATTTCAGACACTTATATAAAGATAGTTTCACGCTTAGCCAATACAATCATCGCTCTACCTATATGTAGCTACCTATGCACAAACATCAAGGGTATACTACCCTCTAATATTCATCCAATACCAAGCATCTCAACACATATAGTCACCCATACCATTATTAAATCAAGTTCACTATATCTAATATACATTCACCACTACTATAATTTCACAATATATAGTCATTCAATTACATGCAATTAGTTCACCATATATTCACATCACGTACGGTCCTATAACTATATTTACGACACGCCACATATGCCATAGTCATCCATACCTATATCTAAGCACATACTTACCCGTGCATGGTGCACTCCCATACACGCTAACATTTCATTTACGCATACCAATCATACCATTATATTACTAGCACACATACACACTTAGTTTTAACTAGTACGCATACGTTCACACAGGCAAGTCCTTAGTAATTAACTATACCACAAGACCAACACCTATAACTATATACTGGTGTAGCGACCCACAATCATGTGTGTAGCACTACCAGGTACAAACACTCCTATCACTATACATACATCAAACATTGCTATACTCAGACTACAAACATGCATTCAATATACTTAGAGTATACCCACTCAAGCTTGAGTGAGACTCAATACACATATTAGAATATTTTATATACGTAACACGACATTCATACATATACCAATACCACTCCATTATATATATGTATATATATATATCTACCAATACAACCATATGCATACCATAGGTCAATCACACTTAATATTTAGTCAGGTAATACTTACATAGTTCAATCACTCTATATACCATAATAATAATAATACAGACGTCAGCACACGTATATTTATAATACACTCCCTAATACATGCATACGTATTCATCGTATAGTCACACCCATGTAACATATATATATTCGCACCATAGCCTACTGCCTATAATTGGTATACTAACACATCTATACGTACATAATTAAGATGTGCAATAGTCGTGTATACCTCACGGTATGCACGCATGCAACATCCCGCGAAAGCAAACAATACCAATCAAAATTATAACCCTACTACCATATGTATAACACATATATACTCAGGCAACAAAACATGACTACTTACATATAAGCACCATATATATCTACCTACGAGCACATACTCACTCGTACTAGTATATAGGTCACTCAATAGGCCTACTCTCTTAACTGTACATCCACCTATTATTATTACAACCTAACATACACATAGCTTTACCAATCATTTTATTTCAACCATTATAAGTATCTCTAACTACATACACAACTTAAATATTTCAACGCTAACTCTAATACACACCGGCATCCCTAGTATAGTACAGCTATCCACACAAAATCTATAACTATTAACACACAACAACTTCATACTATCACGAATAACTCTGAGTATATATATCTATACCACACAATAGGCAAGCATCAAAATACTATGGGGGCAAACTTATTCAAGCCCACGTACACAACTTGGGTACGTGCACTACGACTACCTCACGAGGTCCAAGGGCCTACTAAAACTTAGGGTGGACATAGACATTGCCGGGCACTAAAGCCTAAGCAATAGAGAGAGATCGAGAGCGTGACGAGGGAAGGATCGATAAGTACGAGTTTGGATAGGACGAATACAAGGAGACAACTTGGTTAGACGAAACATTGACTCGATGGTGATGTTTAGGTTGAGGGAAAAGGGAGATGTAGTGATGCTTAAATAGGATACAGAAAAGAAAATAGGGGGAATAGCATAAGATAAAACACGTGGATTTTGAAAACTGTCGTTCTTCAAAAGTTGAAATCCCAGTCTGAAAAGAAATATTTGGAGATCGATAAAAAGAGTTGTTCAAAGTAAATTTGAGTCGAACATTCAAAATAATAGAAAATGGCCTATTGGTTTTAAAAATCATTTTGAAAGGAAGTAAAATCATTTACGCGAATATCAAGGACATGGTTTAGAAAATTCTATCAGTCAGTAATTTAATAAAATGTTGACCAAAAAGTTTTGGAAGGTCAAGAATGAAATCAAGTAGCGGAAGATTTAAACTCATGTGAAATGCTTTCGAAACTTTTAGGCTATGGAAGATTGAAGATAGTCAATTTGAAACTACTTTTTAGAAAACCAAGGTTTGCCAGGAAATGTAAAACTGATTTACACAAGGTTCTTAATATACGAGCACAACAAGTCTGGCACGGTTATAAAAATAGTTGAAATTCAATTTGGTTTAGAAATTTTTTTTCTAAAAGCGTGTATGGTGAGCGGAAAGAAAATAGTAGTAACTTAGCATAAGAATTATCAGAATCGAATAGCAAATCCTTAAAATCAAATCAGGGAGGGTCTAAAGCAGGAAGCGGTTATGAAAATAGTAATTTTGCAAAAATCTGAACTAGTGAGAGCGACAAGCAAAAACCAACTTGCTGAAATCTGAAATTCCATGTGGCTTGAAGAGTATATTAAAAGTAAACACGATGTATTATTCAAATGGCACAAATAGGAAGGAAAATTATAAATCGAATTGGACAAACGGTTCGGAATAAAATATATGAAAAGACGACATGAGTACGAAAACATAGGCTGGGGAAAATATTATAAGCTAGAGTTCAAAATTCCGACAAACGTTTTAAAATTTTAAATCAACGAAGTAGTATGGGAAAGAGGAAATCGAAGAATACTTTCAGAAGATTCAGGTTTGTAACGGAGAGGGTCGAAAATTGACGACGATCGTCATGAGGCGATCTCGTGAATCGAGGGGAGGAAATTGGTCAGGTGGTCAAAGCATACATACGTCTAGGACATGAATCAGAAAAGTCTACGGAAACTCCTACGGTTGACCAACTAAAGATTTGAAACTAAGCACTAAGACTTCCTAAGGGGCTGGACGGTAATGAAATGCGTTCAGCTTGGTCCGAGATCAATGAACCCAAGCGAACGACAAAAGGAAATTTTAGAGGTCTAGTATGGTCAGGGTTAGGCAAGGACCACTAAGGTAACTCCTACGGCGATCAATTGCTAGAAGGGGGGTCTAACTACCAATCGGAGGCTTCTGACTAGCAAGCACAGACGTCTAACTAAGTCCCTTACCACCTAGTGTCCTAAGAAATCGACTAGACTTAGGGCTTATGACTCGGATGTTGCAATTTATTTAATGGACATTCCGTTATCATCGTTGTTCCGTTAATTCGCAATTGCAAGACTGGACCTGCATGGGCCACCAACAAAACCTGTCACGCCCCGCTTCCCAAGAATATGGAGGCGAAGCGTGAGAAGGTCCGCTCAGACTTGAAGCTACAAGGCTGCAAGTCCGATAAGCGTCGATCAATTTAAAACGGCAGGTCCTTGCAACGCGAACGAAACAAAGATAATAATAAAATGAGTTGAGACAAAAGAGACAACTCAGAATATCCATAAAATAAGTTTCCAACATCGCAGAAAAGCCACAGGCTAAAAGAAAGAGACTAAAGGCCCAAACATGGCCAACAAAAGTACAAAGTACAACGACGGTGCTACGCACCAACAAAACTAACAAAAGGCCTAAAACAACATAAAGCTCAACAAAACTCAAAGCAAGGTCACCGGTGTCCACCAAAATCCTCCTGGCAATCATGGACTCAGACTCAGCGTCAGCGACTCATCACGTACACAGCAATGATCTCTGGCTCAGGGTCTAACATGTGACACCCAAAGAGAAAGGGGCACATGTCAGCAAGTCTGGAAGACTTGTGCAAGTGAAACTGAAAGTACAAGTAAGAGCAACCTAGCAGTTCTAGCATGATGCAATGACATGGCAGTTTAAGTATGAGTGCGGCAGGTAAAGAAAACAACAAGTAGCTAGCATGGCATGGCAAGTGTGGCAAGACTAATAACATTTACAAGGATTTCTCTAGTCACGTTTTCATGTCATTTGCAGAGTTTACGCCTTACAGCTGAAATGACTTTCTTTCACACTGATTGGCCGCTTAACTCCGCCCCACCCAGAGTTTACGCCTTACAGTTGCAGTTGCTGATCAGGCAGACTCCCAGCTGATTGGCCGCTTAACTCTTACCCCATCCCACGTGTATCGAGCCAGGGCCTTACCCCCGAACGGTAATGCTCGCTTCTGGATCACGAGCCAGGAAGTGTTTTTAACAAGTATGGCGTAGGGGTGCACCTAGCCAGGACAAGCAAGTACAAGTATGTAGCGTGTGCTACGAATGCAATATTCAACTTGGATGACATGTAGAATGCAATGCATGGCAGTTAAAAGTGCGTACAGATAAGGAAAGTAAACGTGACAGTTTAGTATGCATGAACATCAAGTTTAAAGGGTGGATCTAGCTTCGTTGTCAAGCTAGATCAATTAGGTGACAGATCTAGTTTCGTTGTCAAACTAGATCAAATAGGCGTCTAGCCAGCTATCATTTCACTGGCTAGTCTCTTTTACGCTAAAGGCAAGGAAGTGGCCTAAAAACATGGCCCTACCCAAGAGTTGGCAAGTTTCACTTGCCTGCAAATATGACGTCTGAGCACACCGTCCAATGAGTCCAAAAATCACAATTATCTACGTGCACAAGTCCACCGGCCTAAAGTCCATATTATTAATCTTGATTAGTGAATTTAAAACATTTAAAATACTTTGAAAATACTGATTTTAGTCTTGATTAGCATGCAATTGGGTTGGGGGTCCTAGGGGTGCAAAGCGTTACCTCAACACGACGCGAAAGCTACACCGGCGTCGGGTAGCGACGCCGGGGGTCGGAATAATAGAACGCGCTCCAAGTCCTGATTCCAATATAGTTTCCTCGCTGGAAAGTTCAGAGCATCAACCCGGGCGACGATTTCAGATTCCAAAGCTCGCACGTGCGACGACGGGCTACGACGTGCGACGACGTCGTACGCGGCAAGTCGTCGAAGAGAACACTCCTAGGTGGGGCCCACAGCAGTCCTAGGGGCCTTTGGGGGACCCACAATAACTCTGGAGAACTTGGGGGGCCCACGGTGGCAAGCGATGCGACGGGTGCGGGGTTGCGACGTTTGCTCTCGGTCGTACTCAGCCAAATGCGGGGATCTCCATCGGTCGCTGCGGGGGAACGGGCTGTGCAGCGCTTGGGGTCGGTGCGGTCGTCGGTCACAGCGGTCGCTGCGGGGGAATTCTTCGGTCAGACACTGCGGAAGCGGGCTGCAGCGCTGCGGGGGTTGCAACGGAGCGGGGAAGCGGCGATGCGGGGGAGCGCTTCGGTCGGTGCGGGCGGGAGCGTCGGTCGGTGCGGGGGTTGCAACGTTGCAGTTGCAACGTTGCGGAGCGGAGCGGAGGCGGGGCAATCTCTCGGTCAGACCGAGAGATGTCCTCGGTCGGAGCGGGGAGCGGGGGAGCGGTGCGGGCTAGGCTGGGTGCGGGCGGTGGCCTCGGTCAGACCGAGGGAACGGGGCGGAAATCTCCGGTCGTGCGCATGCGACGGCTGCGACGTTGCGACGAATCGTCGCAACGTCCAATTTTGGTTTTGGAAGAGGCTAGGGCTAATTTCTTTGGAAAATAGGTCTTGCTATGGATTGCTTATATAGTATAGATGGGTTGACTTGGTCTAGGGCTAAATCTAATAGGATTAGAAGTTTAAAATAATTTAAAATTTGAAATTAAACTTCTCCAACTCATCCAAGGATTTGACTTGGTCCAAATGAGCTGGAAATTGGCTCAAAAATTCTTTAAAACGTTTAAAACTTAAATAAATTTTATTTGGCCGAATTTAATATAAAAATTAATTACTAAAAATAATATAAAACTTGTAAAAATTATAAAAGTGGTCAAATAAACTCCAAAAATTATAAAATAAATATCGTGGTGTTCGTGGCGACGAATGTGAGCTAACTAAGAAGACGGATCTCAAATTCGACGTCAGACGACGAAACTAAAAATAGAAACGTCTCCCGTCAAGAGTGAGAATCGTCACGTCTCATCGAGTAAGTTTAAATTGTGGGAAAACGACTCGAGACACGTCGTTCTAAATTAGTGCCACTATTTAATACTCTCAGAGACATTCCCAACGGCATCTCACACGAAAGTGTTCACAAACACACAAAGTCTAAAACAAACACGTGCACGGCCAAAAGCACGTGCACGAACAACGCACAACGAAAAGTGGTCGTTACACCCCCCCCCCCCCCCCCCCCCCCCCCCCCGCCCAATCCTCTTCTTCTTCATGATGAGCTCTTCTATTACTTAAAAGCCATTCCAAACCCCCCCCCCCCCCCCCCCCCCCCCCCCCCCCCCCCCCGTTTCTTATGAAAACCAATCCAAAACAGAGAGAGAGAAAGAGAGACAAAAAAGGTGTTAATTTTTGTTACAATGAGATCTTTTGAGCTCTAGGTACTGTTCTTAGTATTTTTTTGGGTTGGCTACTAGATCAAGAGAAGGAATCAATTTTTTTGGTTTATCACAAACTTGTTCGCTTAATTTCTCTAAATTACCAAAAACTTTTCAGCAGTTATCCTTGAGCTAAAAGAAATACAGTTCAGCGAGAAAATTTTTGATTTTTTTAGGGGTTAGGTAAAACTTTTCAGCGTTTAAAACTTTTCAGCGGGTAAAACTATTCAATGTTTAATTTTTTTGGGTTTAATTTTGTTGGGTTCTCGTCGTAGCGATTCACCTGAGTAGAAGAAATACAGTTCAGCGAGTAAATTTTTGAATCTTTTTGAGGGGTTAGGTAAAATTTACCTTCTTTTTGGGTGCCATGGCGAGAATCTTGAAAGGTTTGAACTTTGAAGAAGATGAGTGAAGGGATGAGAATGTTGTTGCTGATGCCGATGCCGATGATGCCGCCATTGGGTTGAGGTTTTTTGAGATGTGCAAGAGATTTTTAAATGGGAATTTGATGATAATTCATTAGCGTGTCATCCTCTTTTTGTTTTTTTTCTCTGCTCGTGTTTTTTTTCTCGGCTGAGCGTTATGAGCCAATCAAGCTGATGAAGAGGCATATCCAGTATATCTAGTTATAGAATGGGGATCATAATGGGCTGGTTTTCGTAGGTGGGGATTTAATTTTTTGGGTTTTAATTTTTGGGAATGTAATGGGGGTATTTTAGTCTTTTTTTCAGGGGGTGTAGTATTCTAGCAAAGTTTTTAAATACGGTGGTAGAAATCAAAAGTGAGGGTTGACCCATGTTAGTTAGCCAATTTTCTCTTAGCTTTACAACCATCATGTGGAACTCGAGGGAAAGATGTACCGTACCGTCACCATTAGAGATAAGAGTCCTTTCCAGAACACGGAGAGGGTTGAGTTCTTGGTCATCAGAATGATCTCAACATATAATGCACTATTTGGATTTCCTTCTTTATGGTGTCGAGGGCTGAGTGGCTTCTAAATTAATTTAAAGATTGAAATCTTCCATCTCTACAGGAGAAGCTGATAGAGGTCATCCGGTCTCACTAAATGACCAATAACCAGAGAAGAAATTAAGCCGAGGTTAGATCAGTGTTGAAAGAGGCAATGATCTTTCGTAATGAAGTTTTTGAAGAAGAATATGCAGATGTGCTTGCATGATCAGCCACCGAGATGCTAGGAGTTGACCCATGCATCATTACATATTAGCTCGACGTTGACCCTACCATCATGTGGTTCAGATAAAAGAGAAGAAGTACAGATATTGCTCCATGCAGGTTTCATTAGAGAAGTCTACCAATCCCCAGAATGGCTTTCTAACATTGTGATTGTATATAAGTCAAATTATAAAAACAAACCCCTCTATTATTAGTATAATCCACCAATACCCCCTAGGCCCAAGGAAAGATATGTCAGGCAATAAGCCATGAAAACAAACCCCACAATTAATTGATTAGGCAATTATTAGACCAAATTATAAAAGAGAATAATGGGTATTATACGGCATATGCCTCATATGACAAGACACATAAAGGTGGAAGTAGAAGCCCCACATGGACGTGTACTGTACTGGTATATGAGGTAGTGACTTATATGCTATATGATACACATTATTAAAGTATCTCATTCTTAACTTTCTAAAGTAATCGCCCGCTTCCTATATTTTACCTGTGCTTAGCTTAGGATTAGATCAAGTGTCGAAGGAGTCGAATCAGCAGAACACGCCCGGATCCGGCTTAAGATAATGCTCGCGTCTTCTTCGCTGAATAGACTTTAGAGCGAGAGGCTTTGACCGACACCTATTCACAAATAACAATCCAAGCCAAATAGCTAGTCTCCACTGCAAGGCCGGCTTCACTGATCTTTTCAGAGCATTCGTCCATTTAGGGTCTGTTCTTTTGTAGGAAAGTATAAATTGGAAAAGTTGAGAAGTGTGGAATCTGATGAGAGAGAAATTTGGGTTTGAAAGTTGGTTGTGGGACCCGTAGCAACTTTCTTGTGTATGTGTGTTCTTTTGGATTTGAATGATCAAGATAGAAAGTGAGATGTGGGGTCCACTTTTGCTAAAATAATTAATTAATTAGTATTAAATTAAGCAACTGAAATTTATTTAAGAATTTTTTAAAAAAAAAGCTAAAACAACGAATGCGCCGCGGAGAGAGAATGGGAGGGGGACCCACATGTTAGGATTCCTGCGTAATCCCCGCATTGTGCGGGGATTGCTCGGAACCCAAATGGAGCCGGCCACGTAGGATTTCCCAACCGCAAGGTTTTTTTGGCAAAAGAACACACACAACGAACTAGGGGAAAGTTTAGATGACGAGAGGTTGAACAGTAAATTTGTGGAGGAATCTCTCCAAGTTTCGGAGAAAAGAACAGGGCCTTAGCAAACAAATGACCGACGCTTCCTTTATAATAAATAAATAAAAATAAAAATCCCATAAAAGCAACAAGCAAATTTACTCGCACAGTTGAATAAGTGGTGATTGAGGGGACAACGGCATTGCCCCATCCAAAGGCGGCCAAAAACGTGGCCAGATATCGACCCTAAAGTTTTAGGTTAACAAACATCGAGGTATCTTTCCTCTCTCCACATGTTCATAATGAGCGGTCGAGGGTCGCCCAACCCACTTGCCGCATTTTCATAAGGGCTTGTTCTTTTGGGGTAATTTGAGAGGCAATCCCGAAATTTACACTGTTGTGCGCACTGTAGCGCGAGAAAACCGAATTAAAAAAACCGTGGCCGTTCGATTGTTTTCTCGTGAGAAAGCAATTCCCAATCCCCGCTGGCAGCTCCTGAGGGCGATTCTCGAATCCCTTTGAAACGAAGGGATTTCGCTGCTTTCCTCGTCCTCGCGTGGGTCCCGGCGCCTACGCTCACCTCCCCTCGCTCCATTTTCGCCTCGCTTGCTCCTATCTCAAACCCTAGCGAGGGGATCTTGCGTCAGCGGGGCTTGCTCCGTTCCTGTTTGGCCGCGGTTGCTCCGTTCTCAAACCCTAGCTCCTGGTTCGGCAAGCTCCATGGAGATTGGTTGGGTTGCAAGCGGTTGATCTAGTGCTTGATCTACGCGGAGGTGACCTAGCCGCCATGGATCTGCTGGTGCTGAGCTGTGTTTCTTCTTCCCGTGGATTCTAGGGCTGCCGCCTGAGATCATCGCAGCTGATCTAGCAGGAGTGCCCTTGCCATTGGGATCTGCCAGGTTTTGGGGGTTTTGTCTGCTCGGCTTTGATTGAACCATTGGGAGGTATACCTACAAGCAATTCTCTGATTATTTGGCTAATTTCTGTGATGAACTAGGTTGCCAGTAGCTGAGATTAATATCTATGATGCAAGCAAAAAAATTTGGTATGAGCCTGAGCAGATCGGGTACGGCAAACAGGCCCAAGGGTAGAAAAAAATCAGATTCATATGGATATCAATTGAAACTTGCACATATCAACATGCACAAAGCAATGAGCATATAGGGTCTGTCATACAGCAATGATGGCTCCAATAATTTCAGTTTCATAGTGTATGCAAGTTTTCACACTAGATGCAAAATGTAATCCGTTGATTTTGTGCATTCATGTTTCATCAACCCAATGCAATCCTAGCAAGTTGACCCAATTTTATGATGGTGACCCATTTAAGAATTTGCCCTATGATGAAAGCCAAGAAATTAAATTGACACATGCTAAATGTGGATGATAAGGTGTGTTCTTGATATGGTACGCTTGATAAATAACAAGAAATCATCAAAAAACAGTATATTGGTGGGTTATTCTGAGGGCACTGTGGATTGTTGCGATTCAATGTACGGAATCATTGCTAGGAACGGCATTGTTGGATGTTGATCCATGGTGTACGAAATGTTATGGATATGTTTTGTGTGCGTCGAGCCCTATGATGATAAAAAATGGTTGGCGTGAAGGTTCCTTCAATATAAAAATGGGTGTTGGTATTTTGTTGGACATAAAAAGGATTTGGAGTGTGTTATTATCAACTACATGGTACCTGTTTTGGTTTTGGTGATATGTTCATTTTCAAGGTATAAAAAATCAAATTTTAATGCGTTTTGGTGCATAGAATGAAGGAGCAACCGCCAAGCCACCTAGATTTCGTGAAAATGAAATACATCAAATGTCTGAGGGCCCCTAAATATATTGTGTCAAAGTGTTATAACAGTATTTTGACATAGCCTCATTTTCTGGGGATTTCAAAAGAGGATAAAATGGCATTGGGTCTGCCTGACAGTCTCTATATGCTCACTGTCTTATGCATGGTGATATGTCAATGTTTCAAATGATTTCCATATGATTCTGATTTTTTTGAGCCACTTGGGTCTGTCTGACAGGCTCTATATGCTCCCTATCTTGTGTGCAGGGTGATGTGTTCATGTTTCAATTGATTTCCATATGAATCTGATTTTTTCTCCCCCCCTTGGGTCTGTCTGACTTTCCATATATGCTCAATGTCTTCTTTGCATGGTGATATGTGCATGTTTCATTTGATATCCATATGAATCTGATACCCCAAAAGAACACCCATTGATATCCATATGGTGAAAAAGTGTGCCAGCGGGGATTGGGAATTGCTTTCTCACGAAAAAACAATCGAACGGCCTGGGTTTTTTTGAGTCGGTTTTCTCGCGCTACAGTGCGCACAACAGTGTACATTTCGGGATTCCCTCTCAAAATAATGCAAAAGAACACCCCATACCCTATATGCTCATTGTTTTTTGCTTGTTGATATGACCATAATTCAAATTTTTTTCAATATGAATCTGATATTTTGTTGTGGCCTTGGGCCTGTTTGCCATACCCTAACTGCTCACTGTTTTTGCTTTGGTTATACGTGTTTATTTCAATTGAAATCCATATGAAATTGATTTTTTTTCCTCATTTGTTTGCACACTGTGTTCTGCTGTGTTGATAATCGTGTTCGTAAGATGATATCCTTATGAACCTACATTTGTTTAGATGGACCACAATGATGAAATAGTGGCTGTTGAAACATGTTGCACGGCCGCGGCGACGGTCGTTTTTTTTGTCATACAATTTCTCCTATACTACGATGATGTTATGGGTACGCGAGTCCCTAGGGAGCCTTCGGTTATGCGTGATCTGCATAGGAAATCACATATGCGTAGAATCCTTCTAGGGAGTGAGAGTAGTTGTTTGCACTACTTACGAATGAGGACAGCTGCATTCATTAACCTGGCAGCATTAATCAGGGATAGGAATATTCTCAAAGACACTGTTCATGTGTCCATAGAGGAGCAGTTGGCAATGTTCCTTCATATCGTAGGTCACAAGTCAAAGAATAGAGTCATGCAAATTGATTTCATCCGATCCGGGTCTACAGTCAGTCGTTACTTCAACCAAGTAATGCAAGCAGTGTGTGCCTTGAGGGATATGTTCATGAAGCAAGCGCCAAATGAGACTCCTCCCGAGGTTGCCAATAATCCAAAGTGGTTTCCATATTTCAAGGTATGCGTGTATGCGTGTATAGGGCCCTTAAGACTTCATTTCGTGAATGTAAATGTAACATTTGCCTGCTTTAATACGATGTACGATTGCATAGGGCTCATCGATGGGACACACATCGATGCCATGCTCCCAGCACATCTCGCACCCCGTTTTAGAGGTCGTAAGGGGGTGACACAAAATGTCCTTGCGGCTGTGACACCAAACAAAAGATTCACATACGTCATGGCTGGGTGGGAAGGATCCGCAAATGATTTTACTGTCCTTAAAGATGCCTTGTCATTACCACCCCCCACGGGTTGCGAGTTTATGAAGGTAATAGTCATACATAAACCTACTTTATATATTCCAATATTAAAGTGGTCGTTTGATGGAATAGTTGGTGTGTGTTTCTGTGTGTAGGAAAATATTACCTGTGTGATGCGGGTTATACTACCATGCCGGGTTTCATATCTCCGTTCAGGGGCGTTAGATACCATTTGAAGGACCATACCGATCGAGTTCCGCGAAATCGCAAAGAACTTTTCAACCTGCGCCATTCTTCCTTAAGGACGAAGATCGAGTCTACCTTTGGTATCCTGAAGAACAAGTTCAAGATCTTGACATCCAAGCCCCACTATCCCTTCCCAAGCCAGGTTGACACAGTCCTTGCTTGCACGGTTTTGCATAATTATATCCAGATACAAGATCCGCATGACCCTCATCTCCTAGATGATGGTGTTGGGATCAAGGAAGACGGTGATGTTATCAATGAGCAAGATGCTTCGATTATGGATATGTCACAACAGGTGCCATTACGTGAACAAACCCAACAAAGGGACCAGTGGTAAATGCGGAGGGATTTAATTGCATGAGATATGTGGGTTGACTATTGTAAAATTCATAATAATGGGAACACAAGTGAACATGGCATGTGAGGTGTTTGTTATGTTTTAATTATGGATATGGCATGCAAGGATGTGGACCCCTTAAGACTTTATGTTTTATTTATGCGTATGATGTGTATGTATGTGGCCTCAATACATTAATTATGTGTTATTAATGGGTATGGCATGCAACACTTTATGTTTTATTTATGCGTATGACGTGTATGTATGTGGCCTCAATACATTAATTATGTGTTATTTATGGGTATGGCATGCAACACTTTATGTTTTATTTATGCGTATGACGTGTATGTATGTGGCCTCAATACATTAATTATGTGTTATTTATGGGTATGGCATGCAACAACGTTTTCCTATAATGTCACCAATTGAAGTTTAAATTTGAGCTATTAAATTTTCATTTCGCCTTTGATATTTTCATATCTATTATTGGAGTCATGTCTGGGAATCCGAACCAAGGGCGTATGAATGACCGGTCAAATCCGAACCAAAGTTGGAGTGAGAATACGATGTTGCGACCGATGGCGCGTAGGGTGGGAGACTTCCACTACCCAACGCAAGGCATGCAAGGTGGAGAGACGAGTATGCCCTATCAAAACTACCCGTAATATAGCATGCCAATGCAAATTCCTTCTCCCCCTGGATACATGCATATGCTACAAGGGGGGAAGATGGGGGAAGGAATGGGAAACCCCCATTATTTTACCCCGTCTCCCCCTATGGGTATCCACATGACGTCATCGCCCAGCGGGAATGACTCGATGAGGAGGGGAAGTGACTCATCGCGTAAGTCGAGTCGCCGCGATGATTCGGAGGAGCCTTCGGTGGAAAGCCCAAGGAAAAATTCGAAGTCCCCGGTGAACAAAGTGTGGCCGTGGGAGCACGATTTGGAACTTATCCCTTACCTTGCGGAGCAAGTAGATGAAGGAAATAAAGGCGATAAGTCCTTTAAACTTACTGCCTTCAACTCCGCAGCGGCCCACATCAATGCATTATTCCAAACAACATATACCGGGCTAAATGTCAAGAACCACTATAAAACCCTCCGGACTCGTCTCGCCGAAGTGAATGATTGCTTGGCCATTAGTGGCGCAGGATGGTGTGATGATACGAATACGATTACAATGGCACCAGAAACTTATGGCCCGTGGGCGACGGTATGAACTCCAATTTTATACATAAGTCGACATCGTCTTCATATGTATTTTACATACCGTACAATTAAATGCGCCAATGTGTGTGCAGGCCAATCCTAAAAAGATTCAGTATGTGAATCAACCCATTCCGTGGCTTGAGAACCTGCGGAAAATCGTTGGAGACGATGCGGCAAGAGGGGACCATAGGAAGGATATATT
This sequence comes from Scilla litardierei, assembly GCA_030789695.1. Lineage (NCBI taxonomy): Eukaryota > Viridiplantae > Streptophyta > Magnoliopsida > Asparagales > Asparagaceae > Scilla > Scilla litardierei. Next base: position 156,053,823 of record CM061133.1, read on the forward strand.
CCAAAACTTTGGAGGGCCATACCCGGATGGTGAAGGGGATCAAGCAGCGAATTATCAGCAAGAGCATGATTCGACGGCCGCTGAGGGTCCCCCGTACATCCCACCGGGTTCATCGGGGGTATCTACTCCAACGTGGCCTTCCCCTCGTACACCTTCATCTGTGGGGAAGAAGACAACCCGTCGCCAACGCCTACCTGATGTTCAAGACATTATGGAGAAAATGGTTAAATCAGTGGACAAAGTAGGTATGGCCGTTGACCATGTCGCCGAAGCTTTAAAGAACTCATGGCAGAAGGATTTGGGATCGTGTATTTTTTCCCACAACGAGTATCCGTTGGAGATGTTGGCAAAGGTGTACGACCATCTCGCCGATGTAGAGCCAAGGGGTCGGAAGTTTCTTGGGATGCCTCCAGCGGCCATGGATATGAAGATAAAGCTCATCATCGCGGAGCTTGAGAAGAAGGGAGATGATGGTTACGAAGATGGAGGGTGGGATAATGAGAGTATTAACTAATGGGTTCCTTGTGGGTGCTGAAGACAATTGTTCTTTTTGTATTATGTAGCTTCTGTAGTTTGACTAGGTACAATACTTTTGGTGTGTGGGTTTGTTTGACCAAGTCCGATATGATGCCATGATGTTTTGTGCCCTACTATATGATGCCATGTCTGTATGACCACATACTATATGATGCCATGTTGATATGTTGATAAAGTACCATATGAATCTGACTTTTTTTCTCCCCTTGGTCCTGGCTGCCATACCCTATATGCTCATTGTTTTGTGCTGTTTGATATGTGCAAGTTGCAAATGATTTCCATATGAATCTGAATTTTTCCCCCCTTGGTCCTTGCTGCCATACCCTATATGCTCATTGCTTTGTGCAGTTTGATATGTGCAAGTTTCATTTGATAGCCATGTGAATCTGACTTTTTTTCTCCCTTTGGTCCTGGCTGCCATACCCTATATGCTCATTGTTTTGTGTTGTTTGATATGTGCAAGTTGCAAATGATTTCCATATGAATCTGAATTTTTTTCCCCCTTGGTCCTTGCTGCCATACCCTATATGCTCATTGCTTTGTGCAGTTTGATATGTGCAAGTTTCATTTGATAGCCATGTGAATCTGACTTTTTTTCTCCCCTTAGTCCTGGCTGCCATACCCTATATGCTCATTGTTTTGTGTTGTTTGATATGTGCAAGTTGCAAATGATTTCCATATGAATCTGAATTTTTTCCCCTCATGGTCCTTGCTGCCATACCCTATATGCTCATTGCTTTGTGCAGTTTGATATGTGCAAGTTTCATTTGATAGCCATGTGAATCTGACTTTTTTTCTCCCCTTGGTCCTGGCTGCCATACCCTATATGTTCATTGCTTTGTGCAGTTTGATATGTGCAAGTTTCATTTTATATCCATGTGAATCTGAAGTTTTTTCCACCCTTGGTCCTGGCTGCCATACCCTATATGCTCATTGCTTTAGGATGGTTTGATATGTGCAAGTTTCATTTGATATCCATGTGAATCTGAAGTTTTTTCCACCCTTGGTCCTGGCTTCCATACCCTATATGCTCATTGCTTTAGGATGGTTTGATATGTGCAAGTTTCATTTGATATCCATGTGAATCTGAAGTTTTTTCCACCCTTGGTCCTGGCTGCCAGACCCTATATGCTCATTGTTCTGTGAAGGTTGATATGTGCATGTTTCAGTTGATATTCATGTGAATCTGAATTTTTTTCTCCCCTTGGTCCGGGCTGCCATACCCTATATGCTCTTTGTTTTGTGCAGTTTGATATGTGCAAGTTGCATTTGATTTCCATATGAATCTGAATTTTTTCCTCCCCTTTGTCCTGGCTGCCATTCCCTATGTGCTCATTGCTTTGTGCTGTTTGATATGTGTAAGTTTCATTTGATAGCCATGTGAATCTGAATTTTTTTCTCCCCTTGGTCCTGTCTTCCATACCCTATATGCTCTTTGTTTTGTGCTGTTTGCTATGTTCAAGTTTCATTTGATTTCCATATGAATCTGATGTTTTTTCTCCCCTTGGTCCTGGCTGCCATACCATATATGCTCATTGTTTTGTGCATTTTGATATGTGCAAGTTTCATTTGATTTCCATATGAATCTGAATTTTTTCCCCCCTTGGTCCTGGCTTCCAGCCCCTATATGCTCCCTGTTATGTGAGCAATACCATATAGGCTCGATATGTTTACTTCATGCCCAATGATGAAGGGTGTTCACATATGACCGCTTGTCATTCTACTCCCAATTTCTTGGAAGGTTGGCTGGTTGGCTCAATTTTATTATCTGTATCATACATGTCTTTATTTGATTTCCATATGAAACTGAATTTTTTTCTCCCCTTGGTCCTTGCTGCCACACCCTATATGCTCTTTGTTTTGTGCTGTTTGATATGTTCAAGTCTATACAATTATAAGAATTTTCGCTTGTGAAGGTCATGCATGTAAACGGTATATAAAAATTGAGCAACCGCCAGCAACCAGAATTGGGAAATGATTAACTACAATTCTGAGGGCTTATACTTGTATATACTCTTTTATGGTTTTTTCAGGGTGATATGTGCAAGTTTGACTTGAAATCCATATGAATCTGAAATTTTTGCTTCCCTTGTGTCTGTCTTTCAGACTCTATAATTGTATAGACTCTTTTATGGTTTCTGCATTTATGTTGTTTTTGCATTTACGTTGTTTTGTCGTATTTTGTGTATGCAAAGAATTTTTTCTCGTTCTTGTTCCTCCAAGACGTCGTCTCCATTGTCATCCTTCTTATACCATCATAGGTACGTCTTTCACTGACAATTATCACATCAGTTCCTTGTATCTTTCATATTTCCATTACTAATCTGTAATTGTGCAGGGTCTAATGAGTGCAAGCTCTAACCCGTCAGAACGATCACACCCGCGGGATGAGTTGGAATGTGATCCATCAGACTACCGGCTTTGCCACTGTGGCCTGAGGTGCCCAAGGCAGACTTGTTGGTCCCGGCGCGACCGTGGGAGGAGATATTGGACTTGTTCGTCTCGCGTCGAACACTGCGGATTCTACGAATGGAAGGACCTCCCTCACAATGCTTGGTCGCGAAACGTTATACTTCTTTTGAAGGATGCGAATGAAAGGGGACAGATTTTGGATAGCTCTTCAAGCACATTGTCGGATAGCAGGGTTTACGATCTAGAGGGGCAGTTGGGTACGGTAGTTGGACAACTTGAGAGAAACACGGAGAAAATGAATAGGATTATCGGAGATATTGACACCATTAAGTGTTTGTTGTTTTCTATATTAGGCCTAATCATTTTAATGTTGTTGGTTGTGAACACGAAGAATGTATGAATGGGTTGTCGGATAACTTGTAATGATACCAATATGCAACTGTTATTTTTGGTATGAATGTGATATGTTCAAGTTTCATTTGATTTCCATATGAATCTGATGTTTTTTCTCCCCTTGGTCCTGGCTGCCATACCCTATATGCTCTTTGTTTTGTGCATTTTGATATGTGCAAGTTTAATTTGATATCCATGTGAATCTGAATTTTGTTCTCCCCTTGGTCCTGGCTGCCAGACCCTATATGCTCATTGTTCTGTGAAAATTGATATGTGCAAGTTTACTTTGATATCTATATGAAACCGAATTTTTTTCTCCCCTTGCTCCTGGCTGCCAGACCCTATATGCTCATTGTTCTGTGAAGGTTGATATGTGCATGTTTCAGTTGATATTCATATGAATCTGATGTTTTTCTCCCCTTGGTCCTGACTGCCATACCCTATATGCTCTTTGTTTTGTGATGTTTGATATGTTCAAGTTTCATTTGATATCCATTGGGGGGGTTAAATTATCCTATTCTCACCTCTCCCTACCACATACCACAATTTCAATTCTCATTCCCAACTTTTCCAACATCAAAAGAACACAAAAAAGTTTAATGGGACCCACATAACTTTTCCCCTACCAATTCCTCTCAACTTCTCCCCCCCAAAAGAACACAAAACCCCATTTCTCTCTCTCCAAAATTCCTTTTCTTCCCAACTTTCCCTCCCCTACTTCCACTCAAAAGAACAAGCCCTAACTCTTCGCTCTGCAAGTACACTGGATCTGGCGGGCCCTATAAATTCTCTACTAAAGCATGGAAAGACGTCTTCACAAACAATCCTAGAGATTCTCGCAATATCTCTCTCTAATTCTTCCTCTCAAATTCTCAATTCTGTAGCAAAATGGAAAGACCAAACATCTGCAGGTTTGTTAATGAAGTTGCTCCACAAAAGCTGCATGTTGTAAGAGTTGCGAAGCTCAAGGCATCAAGGACATTGGACACAATTGCAGAAGAGGAAGCTGAGTTTGTTGAGGAGATTTAAGCTCTCTCTCTCTCTCTCTGAGTTTGTTGAGGAGATTTAAGCTCTCTCTCTCTCTCTCTCTCTGGTGTGCGGGGAGCGTTCCTAGATTGCTGCAGTTTTTTTGTCATCTGATGGTTATGGTATGTGCAAGGCAATAATTAGGCAGAGGAGCACCCTGTTTGTTTTAAGGCTTTAGACATGGGTGTTTGGTTGGAAGGTGAGTGATTTATTTAACATGTATGTATGTACTCAGCAATAGCCTTGCCCAGGCTGGATCAACGTTTAATTCCAAACATTTCATGTAACTAGGAATTACACAGTTCTAGCCTTTTATTATCATGCCTTCTAGTGTTCAAAATTATTTTGTCACGTGTTCACTTCTTTAGATTTTAACAAAATAATATTTAAGTCCGAAATTTTGGAAGGTCTCGGATTGAACATTTAAATTTTATTAATTAAAATCTTTTTTAAGAGGAGACGTAAGTCGGCCAGCCTTACCCTTCGTACAATGGCCAAAAAAAATAATACAAAAAAGAAAATATTAATACATCACTCATCTTGTGTATCTTCTTCTTCGGAATCTTCGGAAAGGTCCTTCTTGTTCTGTGATCGGTTTTCAGCATTAAACCAATCATTCGTTCAAACCGCAACTTCAACTATGTCTTCCTTCAGTCGTGATCTCTTGTTGCTCAGAACGCAACCACCTGCACTAAAAGCAGACTCCGAAGCAACTGTATATATATGTACATATAATAAATCATGTGCCATGATGGAAAAAATGGATAAAGTGATTCATATCCTTTCCACCAGGCAAGAGGATCAAAATGCTCATCATCCATTACTTCCTCTTAAAAGGGAAATGAATTTGCTAAATATTTAGATAGTTCACTAGTAGAACAATCTGACTCTACTGTTTTTTGTTTCTTCTTTCCTAACATCTGTCGGATCCTGCTAGAAGAAGTACTAGCAGGCATAGATGAAGTTTGTGAAACACTACTGTTGAGTCATTGGGCTAGCGTTTGAGGCAACTCAGTCGACAGATGACTAAGGCCCACCAGGCCCGCCAAAGAAGCCCGATGTCGACTCAATCAAAACCAAAATGGCTAGTCGATCGTTGAGCTCGCTCGAACGTGGGATTAAAGGCGGACTCGAGAATCTCAGGGACGTGCGCAACATGTACTCCTATAAACGGGGAAAGATCGTGGCCCCATTATGGGTGGTCATTATCTCCCCAACGTGTCCTTTGCTTTTTTAAGGAACAGAAGTCGAGGTCCCGACAGAGGTGCAAGGCATTGAAGAAGAAGCCATGGCTGAAATATTCGATGATGAAGCTCTGTTACGAATGCCTTGAAATGCCTAAATTCCCCTCTTCTATTTTCCTTATTAAGTCAAAGGGGCATCTCGCAATGATCTGACCGACCTTTTCGTCGAGGGACACATGTTAGTCATCCAAACGTGTCTGTATCCCGACCTTTGAACCGACGCAATGGCTAAATCAAAGGAATGGAGGAATTTGGCGCATAAACTCAAATTCTTCTGCCTTGACTGTCGTGCCCAATTAATGAGATATCGCATCACTTGACCTCAACCGTCGAATTGTTAGAATCCAAGTGATGGGGGGCCATTGTTACATTCTTGGGCCGGCCCTCGAGGAAGAGAGATTTCCTCGTTGAGACTATAAAGCCCGCCTAAGGGATATCCTGGCCCACAAAGCCCACGAAAGATGTTAGGCATTAGCTTGGTCAAAGTCCACCCTTGATTTGCCCGTTGAGCTTCTGTAGCTCAAGGGTACGGTTGATTATGGGCTTATTAATGGCGGAAAGAGTGGACAACTGATATGCCTATCTTTTAGGTATGAACGTGCCACATTAATGGGTGACGGTTATTCGCCAACGGCACTGAGGGGACGCCCATGTTTATAAATAGAAGAAAGACAAACAGTATAAGGGGGACTCCAGAGGTACAGTTCATTGAGTACTCTGACAATCTCATTTTCTATTTTCCACTCTCATGTTTCTTCCTCCAAACACGCGGCGTGATTGGATCGAGACTATCTTCCTTTGGTCGATCTTGATATCCCCGAGACATCTTAAGTCGTTACTAACTTAAGCTTCGGAGTGGATTTGGTTCGGAACCCAGATCCGACCCCTTGACGAGTATCTGTGGTGCAGGTCGATCAAGGCACAACCTAGTGGTGGTAATTTTCGGCCCAGCACGATATCACGGCACGGGCACGGCATGATAAGATCGTGCCTGGGCCAACAATTTTGGCCCAAAATCCTTATCGAGCCGGGCCGACACGACACGGTTCATTTTCGTGTCGGGCCTAGGCCAAGCTATTTGGCCCATTGGGCAGCACGGCACGACACGATAAGACCGTGCATGGACCAACAATTTTGGCTCGAAATCCTTATCAGACCGGGCACGGTAGCACGGCACGGGCACGGCACGATAAGACCGTGCCTGGGCCAACAATTTTGGCCCAAAATCCTTATCGGGCCGGGCCGGCACGACACGGTTCATTTTCGTGTCGGGTCTCGGCCAAGCTATTCGGCCCATTGGGCAGCACAGCACGGCACGATAAGACCGTGCATGTGCCAGCAATTTTGGCTTGAAATTCGTATCGGGCCGGGCCGGTATGGCACGGTTCATTTTCGTGCCGGGCCCAAGCCAAGCTATTCGGCCCATTGGGCGGCACGGCACGGCACAGAATCCTTTTGAGTTTGCTTGATTCAAACAAAGTAGCTCGATTTACAATACAAAGTAGCTCAATCATAAACCAATCTTTGAACCCGACAATTATCACAAAACAAAGTAGCTCAATTTAAACTAGCAGACAAAAAATAAGCTAGCTGGACATCTTGTTGATAGCTTGAGTTCATATTCTGAAAGTTTATTACACGAGAATTTACTCCAAGAAAAAAGCTCATGTGCTAAACTATTAATTTGCTTTAGAATTTGCATATATTTGCATTCTAAATTAAATTCTATGCTTAGCTTAAAACTAGATTAAGTGTCGAAGGAGTAGAATCAGCAGATTACACCCTAGTTTGGCTTAAGATAATGCTCTCGTCTTTCTTCGCTGAATAGACGACTCTCGAGCGAGAAGCCTTGACTGACACCTATTCACAAATAACAATCCAAGCAAAACACCTCGCCTCTATCAGGTACACAAGGCACATAAGTTACTTGCTTCAATTACAGCCTAGAATTGCCAAGCCAGGTGTAGTGATCAATCGCTGATTTAGTTCATCAAATGCTCGCTCATCAAATGCTCATTGTCATTCTTCTGACCAATCATAACCAACACTTTTCTTGGTTAGACGAGTCAACGGATACAGCTATTTTAGAAAAATCTTTTATGAACTTCATGTAGTACCCAACAAATCCCAAGAAACTTCTGACCTCTGTGACCGACTTAGGAACTGGCCACTTCTCCACTGCAACAACCTTCTCTGGATATACTGCTATTCCATCTCCGGATATAATATGTCCCAAAAAAGCAACCCTTGGCCAACCAGAACTGGCACTTACTATACTTAACATATACTTAGCATACAACTGATGATGCCTCAAAGTCTCCAAGACTATCTTCAAATGCTCAGTATGATCCTCCTCTGTCTTCGAATACACCAAGATATCATCAATGAAGACTACCACAATGTCCCTTAACCTATTCATAAGAAAGATGCCAACAAAATTATCCACTGCTAGTCTCCACTGTAAGGCCGGCTTCATTGATCTTTTAGAACACTCTTCCATTAGGGCGTGTTCTTTTGCTCGGAAAGCTGCGGAATGTTGGCAAATTTTATTGTTCAAGCCCTGCCACCCACGTTCATGGCTAACTTTCACTTTCGCGAAACTGTGTTCGTTTGCGGGCTTGGAAAATTTGAGCGGAAAGCTGACGTGGAGACAGGGATGAGAATCCAAGGGGGACATTTGTAATCCGCGCAAAACGCGCTGGAAACAGAGGATTCCGATGGGCGTGTGGGGCCCATCCTCTCCCCCTCCAATCGGATGCGTTCGTTCGCAATTAAATTTTCATTCGGTTCAGTTTCCAATCAATTAATTAAATAATTTATTAATTAAATAACTTTCCAACCCCACTTTCTTTATCCAAAAGAACACACTACACAGAAGGGGGCCCACCTCAACTTTCCAACTCCACAATCCAACCCCACTTTCCAACAAAAGACCACACTACACACAAAATTCTCTCTCATCAGATTCCACACTTCTCAACTTTCCTCATTTATACTTTCCTACAAAAGAACAGGCCCTTAGCAAACAAATGACACATGCTTCTTTAATAATAAATGATAAAAATAAAAATCACATGAAAGCAACAAGCAGATGATACTCATGTACACTACCCGCCAGTTGCATAAGTGGTAATTGAGGGGACACCAGCATTGCACCCAGAATATCACCCATCCAAAAGCAGCCAAAAAAACGTGGCCAGATATTGACTCTAAAGTTGAAGTAACAAGTATCGAGGCATCTTTCCTTTCTCCACGTGTTCATAATGGGCGGTCGAGGGTCGCCCAACCCGCAAGTCTCCTCTTCGCTCTTCAAATAAACTGGATCTGGCTGGGATCTGGCTGCCTATAAATTCTATACCAAAGCCCCCATGGAAATATGTCTTAACACACAATCCTAAAGATTCTCGCTACCTCTCTCTCTCTCTCTCATTCTTCCTATCAATTCTGTAGCAAAATGGCAAGATCAAACATCTGCAGATTTGTTAATGAAGTTGCTCCACAAAAGCTGCATGTTAGAGTTGAGAAGCTCAAGGCACCAAGAACATTGGACACAATAGCAGAAGAGGAGGCTGAGCCTCTGGAGGGGATTTAAGCTCTCTCTCTCTCTCTCTCTGGGTGGGGAGCATTCCTAGATTGCTGCAGGTTTTTTGTCATCTGATGGTATTGGTATATACGAGGCAATAATTAGGCAGGGGAACACCCTGTTTGTTTTAGGGCTTTAGACGGGGGTGTAGTTGGAAGGAGAGGGATTTATTTAAGATGTATGTATGTATTCAGCAATAGCCTTGCACAGGCTAGATCAACGGTTTACAAGCATGATTCCAAACATTTCATGTAACAAGGAATTACAAAGTTCTAGCTTTTCTTTATCATGCCTTCTAATGTTCAAATATTAAACGTTTCATCAAAACATAGATCATTGCTGCCATAATGAAGTTAACAAACGAGCTTACTTGAGTAATGTTTCGCCTTTTCTGAACCAAGTCTTTCCTCCGCTGTGGATATATATATTGATTGGAGCGCATCCGTATTGATAAAATACATAAAGCATGGCATTAGCTCAAGAAATGGTAACAATTAGAATAAACGTTTTTATAATATGTTGAAATCAATTATAAGCAGCTTGAAATTAGAAGAAAAAAATGTTGTCATTTACATAGCAGAAAAACTGATCAAGTGATCGGTTGGAGCAAATATCAGTTCCTCGACTGTCATGTTCCATCCTCAAGATACAATTCCATCTACTTTCCCTTTCTTTCCATCTGAGAGGAACACGTAGAAATTCGGGGCAGAAACATGACCACAAGAAAGAAAAAACCCCAAGTCTGAATGGAAAAGATTACAGGTTAACACTGGAAAAGGACTGGTGACCGAATTTGGATATCGATGGTTAGGCTAACACCAAGAACTATTTTCCAAGAAGATGGTCAGTGCTTAAGACGTCAGAAGATAAAGAATGAATGAACTGGAGAATCAGGACATTGTCAAAACCTGAAAATTCTTTAAAGATATGCTTAGGGCATCTGTGTTCCATTAGATGAGCAGATTGCGAAATGAGTTAAAAATTAGAAATGATGTGAAAATGGCCAAGGTTAACCTTTGAGTGGCCAACGAAAACCATACCAATAGCGTAAACCCTTTATATCCTTCCAGATTGACATAGCAGCACCTGCTCGTTTTAACAATTGCATTGTTAGTTCTGAACAGACTCCACGACATCCTATATCACGCAGGATTCTGAATGCCACCGCTACAGAATCTCCAAGAACCATCGTCGTGTCTTCTCAAGATGTATCGGACCGTGTATTTACTGCAGACATAACGTGCACGCTAGTTGAGTAAAAAATAGTGTAAATAGATCATATAGTTCTACAGATTACCTGTAATAACTCGGATTCCGTGGTTGAGAGTCGTCTACAAGCTCGGCAGCTTCCTCCAACAATGCCTCAATTTCAGCTAGTTCATTGCCATCTGCATCCCATCCAATGTCAGCTTGCAAGATAGATAGCTGTAACAAAACAAATCTCCAAAAGCATGATCTGGCTTTGGCTGAATTTGCTATATCTTGCCACTGTTGCATCACAAGACGATGATCCAGTTAAAACCAAGAAAAAGGAAAGAAAACAGTAATAATAATAATAATGCAAAAAATGAAATTTCAGGTGGATTGCCTTTGAAAGCATTGATTCATCAAGAATTTCAGATAGGATCTGAATCTGATGGTTAGGGCCTAACACTTCTGCTTTGACCTCTTGCCATTGCCTCACAAGGGATTCAGCTTCTTCTAAGGGCATCTGTCTTTTGTGAAGCAAGTTACCACTATTTGTTGAAGCTGCAGCTAGGGAGGAGAGATCTTCGGTGGGCCATGAATCTTGCAGGGTTCCTGCAGTTGTTTGAAGCTTTAGGTTTTGCCTAAACACTGCCAGAAGCTTCCCAAGAGGATCAAATATGCTCCTATCACCAAACGAAGTTCTTTTCAAACCACGAGAAGAAGTAATCGTCTGCACACAAGCACTTGACCTCGTTGGCTGATATGGCAGCCACTTACGAGGTATCCTACAGTTCCCATATTGCATGGAAAACAGTTTAAATATACTGAAAGAAAAGCATCCAATAATCAATACATGTGAAACCTTTCTTGCCAAATCTCCTGACATACTCCAGCAATCCCAAGACTTCATTTGATCCAATTCAAGGTTTCTTTCTAGCTGAACTGATGGACCAGTAGTAGGACTCTTATCCATGGTCGGTTGGTCATGCAAGTTGGATGGTGCCAGTTGCTTTACTGCTTCCCACAGTGGTGCTGAATTTATATGATGTTGATCACCTGAATGTCCAATTTCAGATTGTCCAACTGACAGTGGACGACGACCAAATGAGGGAACTGGTTTTATTGTACCTAAGTTCTGCTTGCTCCCTCTAAGCGTCCGCCTTGGCCCCCCAAAAAAGTTGGCCTACAGAATGAAAACAGAGAATTAAGAACCAATTAAGTCGGACTGGTGGGGATGCGTGATGGGGGAAGGGAGGGGATTCTTGAATCACGGCACCCCAAAAACTCACCAAAGATGGTGGGCAATCTCTTGTATCTGGAAATATACAAAGCACAGCATCCTTCAGCCATGTTTCCTGGTCAAGTTCAGCAGGTCATCTGGCATAAGACAACTTCAACCTAAGGGAAGATTTCTATGATAAATGACAGGGAACTTGCTACTGCAATATTTTGCATTAAAAAGCTACAGTCGGAACATAAAAGTGACATTTTTCAATACATTCATCCGGTGACTTGTATTGTTAAACAGTGTCATCAAAAATAAATGGAGAAGTAGTCGTCAAAGCCTCCAATTACTTATCTTAAAAAAGAGGTATTTTTTTATAAATATTACTCTTTTTATAGGACTATCTGCAATAAAAAATAAATAAGAGAGTTTATTTCAGTTGCATAATATCAGGAGGCATGCTTTTATCATGTGTTTATTAAGAATTAAATGAAGTTTCCAGGAATCATATGTTGGTCCTATAATAGCCTGTAAAAAGGCAGAAAATAATAAAATTAGTTGTAAAAAACAATTGATGACGGAGTTTGTATTTATTGTAAGAATGCATGTCTTCTTGTTATTATATTTTATCCCTTCAGTTATTCTTATTCTTCCCTGTTTCATCTATCTGAAGAGCAAGCATTAATTTTCTTTAAACCGATTCCTCTCCACGTAAGGGGTGAAAAAGAAGAGGAAGAAAGGAAAAACATCCATCTGAAGAGCAAGCATTAATTTTCTTTAAACCAGTTCCTCTCCACGTAAGGGGTGAAAAAGAAAAGGAAAGGAAAAACCATGCGTGCTATGCAAGCTTAAAGCTCAAGGCAACATTACCAACTGTCTAAGAAATGAATAGTTGATCTGACAAGAGATCACAGACATCAGTCCTGGTAAAAGATTAGCAGGGTTTCTCAGTTTACCCAATAAATTAAGCAGATACACTTTTGGTGTTTTATGCAATGATTCACAATTGGCATGTTCTTTAAGAATCTAACAGCTTGAATGATCGTTGTTCAAGCACATTTAAGGGGAAAAATTTTTGAAACGCAACAAGCTCTACATTTCTCTTCCTTTTTGTATCATTATTTCGCTCGGTTCATCTGTCCAGAACTATGGATGGTAATTATTGTATAAGTATACAACTGTGTTCATGTCTCCAGTACTCCCTTGTCAGGACTTGGAAGCATGAAGATGAGACATTTCTGAATTTCTAGGTTGCATTCATGTTCAAAGATCATAATCATATGCCTATGGTTCAAATGTTTTATGAGCATCAAACATATTCGACAGCTAAAAGACCAGTGGCCATCAAACTTCAGAAGTTTAAACATCTCTCAAGTGTCAACTGTATGGAACAAATATATGCTCAAATGTCAAGTTAAAATAAATGGTTCACTAGAATCACACGAAGTTCAAAATTTTCATCAATTTTCAATAAACTAGGCAACATACTTAAATTAACATAAAACATACCAGTAACTGATACGCAGTGCGCTTATCTTCGACTTCTTTATTTGAAATATTTAGCTCAAATCGCCTTGACATGGAACTCCCATTCCCTTCCGGTTGCCGTAGCTTTTCGACAGCAACGGTCTCACTTCCCTGTTAAACAAGATTTAATTTTCCATGTAGTTAAACGAAGACTACATGAATGCCCTAGAAAAAGATACCTGCCCAAGAAGTAATGAGCAAAAAGCTTCCTCAAATTTCAAATCCACTCCGTCTGATGCAATCAAACACTCGCAAATTGTCTTGGCTTTATTGACCTGTGCAACAAAAGCGTATGATAACGAATCATGGGACTCTGCAGCAAGGCCTGTGGATTATCATCAGCATAGAAAGTTTACCAGATCAGTCTGTTTTGTTGAAAATCCAAGAGCAATATGCGCAATCATTGCAATATAAAAGCAGTCATAATCAATAACCACCCTCTGGTTCTGAGACTCCAGTGACTTTCTGTTCTTACGAGCAATGGCTAAGGCATCCCAAGTAATTAGTTCTACTATTTCTGTAGCCATTAGCTTTCTCAACGCTTGACTCAAAAAACAAGGCCAGTCTTCAACCCTACAAGATGTTTCAACATCAAGACCCTGTCTAAGAAACTCCCTCAAGGCTGAAATTGCACTTCGTCTGCGTTCTGCATTATCAGGTGTATGTGGGACACCTAAAAGTTCCAGTGTGCAAGGAGGTGCAAGCTCCTCCAAAGATTCTTCTATCTACGACCATGCTAGCCAAATTAATTACTTTGGGCAAGTAATATACACGAAATGAACAAGCAATATTTGAAGAAAGAAACTTGCCTGAGAAAGAAGCGGCAATTTCCCTAAAGAAATTTTGCTCCTTAACAAACATTGAGCTCGAGCAAGGGCTTCAAATCCTTCAGATATTCTGTTTCTCTCAAAACTAATTTTTGCAGTTGAGCACTTCACAACCATATATCAAAGCAATAAGAAGGCACAAGGCATGTAAAAATATTTTCAAATAAATGGAATTTTAATCATTCGTGATTGGAATTTCTTACTTCTGCAAGTGACATGGAGAGAAGCAAATCATGAATATATGGCTTAGAATCTGGAAGTTGTAGAGCAGCTCGGCCAATTTCCAGCACTAATTTCTCTTCTCCAACCTGAAACAGAAGTTCAATATTCCCATCATTCTTGAGAACATAGGATATGTATCAAACTACATTATTATATATCCAGTTAAGCCATGCAATACTTTCACATTAGAAGGAATTGTTAATAAAAGACTGTGTATCCATGCACGTAAGCTACCTGGCAAGTGCCCCTGAATAGTTGATGTAGTATAATTTGATTTGATGTATATAATAACATTAAAGAGGATTGTTTCTATAACACCAGGACAAAAGAATATTGAGCTGCAGAATTTCTTCTGTATTTCAAAGTCTGATACATACAATCATGAATAGTTTGGTAGCAAGAAGTAAAAGAAATATAGAAGATATCTTTGTAGTTTGTACGACCAAAAGAGTTCCCGTTTCATTTGTATTGTTCATTGTGCTCAAGGTTCTATAATGTGCTTATCCATGGCGCAACATTCACTTCCAAATTACTTTCAGCAATACCAAATGTGAATGTGAACATACACATAAAGAGCAAATAAAAAAGCCCCATAATCAGACCATAATAAAACAATGCATCTTTTTCAATTAATTTCAATTCAATAATTACATAAGACTTTTAAGGAGAAGACATTCTTTCCCTTCTGAGAGAATGGGGAAAGGTGCCAAATTTTTACTAATAACAGTTACGAGTGCAGGTGGAAGAATTTCTGACCGCCAAAACCAACATGTAAACCTGACCCAAGATTAGCACTCAAATAAACAGTATGCCCACAATATGACTGTCTAACCCAAACTTATATCATATGACGCCTAGAGCTACTTCCCAAGTGAAATACCGTTCTTTGCGTTGCTGCCAAATGCCACTCCTCAACATCAATCTCAGATCTGCTACAGTTCAAGGCTTATCCCATCTCATACCTATTATCAGGGAACTGTAGGTTGTAAAATTTCAAAGTTACCAAGAAATTTGGTGTTAAACCTGCAGATAGTGTTGGGGAATCAATACACTACCGTCAACACCAAATGTGTGCACATCGGATAAATCAGGATAATATATTGCCAATTAATTCGATGTAGAGTTAGGATTATGAAGGAATCATAAAAGTACAAGAAACCCACCACAATAGCATGACGAATCAATCACACACAGACACAAGAATTTATACTGGTTCGGCCAATCTTCGGGCCTACTTCCAGTCTTCCGTTATCACGACTTCCACTAGATCAGAGATGAATACACGCGACTACCAAAAACTCCTCCAACAATGAGCGAACCCGCTCAAAGTAATTCTAGCATTCTAGCAATTACAATGTCTCATGAACACTCTACAATGGAGAGATCTTACCAGAAACCCTAGAATAAGGAATAACTCACACTCCAAAGCTCGTAACCATCTTCTTCCTCTTCCCAAAGCAAAAGCTCTCTTTGCTTGCGCCTCCGTAGCTTCTAGCATGCGTCCTTAGCTTAGGAATACATAATTAGGGTTATAATATCCATCTTATGACGTGGCTGTTCGATCTGATTAATAATCAATCGAACGGCCCAGATTGAAATCTGCATCAGCCACACAAAGAGCCATCAGATGAAAATCAACTCCTTTGAAACCTTGCACCATCAGATTCAGTGTGGTCAGACGTCTGATAAAATCGACTGCACATGCTGCAGAATTCCAGAGAATTATGGGAAACTACGCCCCATGACATCAAGCCGTCTGAAGGCATGTTATCAAGTATCTAATCCTTCAGCCACGCGTCTGATCATATAGCATCAGACGTCTGGCATGTCTATTCTGATACATCTCTTTGGAGCGGCCAGAACCAGATGTATGGTCTTATACCACCAAACGTCTCGTGACATCAAATTTTTCAGAATTAAGTTTGAGGCATAAACTTCAACATTCTACCCTGCTTAAAACATTCTCCATCACACAAGCAGCACGCCAAACATCACTAAGACACCTCCAAGCTCTTCATAATGGCTCTACCATTATTCCAAGCATCTCTATCCAGATCTAGTATATCTGAAAACACAAATGACAACGAAAATTCATCAACCACTAACCAAGTATAGCTCTAGCTCAAGCAATGCATGAGCTTGACTGCAGCAACCGTCTTCGTAAGCATATCTGCAGGATTATGATTCGTCAAGACCTTTTCCAGCACTATGACCTTCTTCTCTTCCTGTAGAAAGAAGTCTCGCACTTCAATATGATATTAGTTCTTGAGTTCAAGGCCAATGTTATTTTGATGATGATCAACATTAAGTTGTGTGTTATTCATCTTACATGTTTTAGTCTAAGATTTATTATTGATAATCGATGTGGAAACAAAGCATTAGGTGATGGGATGATGGAATCAATGCTATGGAGCTAAAGCATTGCATGCAGATTGAATAATTTTATTGTAACGTTATATTTTTTTATTCATGTATTTTGGCTTTTCTTTTTATAGAATATTTGTAGACTTGAATAGATGCACACACACACACACACACACACTTATATGCGTCATTTTCATCTTAAGGTGTCATAGATTTAGTCTAGAACCCATCCCATTTGATCACTTATCCAAAACACTCTTTATATTGCTTTTGGACATGGTCAGATGTCTGGTGTGTCAGTTTTCAGGTTGCTAGACACAACCATCTGGCAGTCGCCTAAAGCTCATTGGCCAGACGTCTGAACAGAACAGTTGATCAGACGTCTAACTGGTGAACTACACACGATTGAACATTGGGTGTTAGTTTTCATGAGCTTTCTGTTTTTTCACCCACATTTTCTCAGCCATCTGATGTAGGACTCTCAGATGCCTGAACAGTGTCCCAGACGCCTGAGTGATGAACTCCAGACATCTGGTCATCCTGCATTGGATGTTTTTCAATCTGTTTCAGTCTTCTAACCTCTGTCAGTTTTTCTTTGATTGGTATTTCTCATCCATTCCTGACTAATTAGATTGCATTCCTCACTAACTTTCCAACGCATCTTGAATCACCTCAATCGGAGTTCATTTGTGTCTGTTATGATCATTTTTGTGATCTGTTGGTTTTTGGATAGAGTATGTCAGACGCTGGATCAGACGTCTAACCCGTCTTCATCAGACGTCTAATAGGTCTTCATCAGATATCTGATCGTGTCCAAAAATCCAGCCGTTGGAATTTTTGACTAGCTATTTATGGCCAATATTTTTGTCATTTAGTGTGCTGTTTTAAGGTGCCATTTAAACCAGTTTGAGAGGAAGTTTTTGGCATCTCTCCACACATATAGAAAGTATTTTAGAGAGCCAAAAGCGTGGGAATAAAGCTCATCATCTTCACTCTCTCTTCTCCTACTCTTATTGCATGATCTAGTGGTTGAAACCCTAGCCTAAGGAGAAGCTCCTAAGTTCATCAAGTTCATCATCTCAAGCACTTGGTTTCCACACTTCCATGCATTCATCTTCACATAAGTAAAATTTATCCAATGCATAGGTAAGTGTGTATTTTGTTTCATTTGCTTTTGTGAAACCTTGCTCCTGGGTTGTAGGAGTCTCTCTGGAGAGAGAGGTGTGACCCTTGGAATAGTGTGTGTTGCTCTTGGAAAAGAGTGGCCATATCCCGAAAGGGATTTTGTATTTGTGCTCATGTAGTGGGAGAATTGTCAAACCAAGCATCGAGTTATGGTGTTGGTTGTTTGTGTCCATGAAGGGTGTTAGTGAAATCTATGGAGTGCGATTGCAACGTGAAACTGGAGTATGATCATCTTGTAATATGGATCCAAACCAGGATATGCCACGTGGATATGCCACGTGTGTTTGCATTTACTTTGGCGTATATCTATTTGTGCTTATTGTTATTGATGTTGGAATTTCATAATTCCATATTTCCATTCCCATATGGTTTTGATATGACAAACACATCCAGTGCTACTAACTCTATGTATGCAGATACTTATCAATGCTGAATTCCACACAAATGAGATATCTTCATGCATACTCAATCAGATATATCATTCATGAAGCTGCAAAGACAAAGGCACCTAATCCACGACTTGGATATATAATCACTTGATAAGAATCTCCTGCAAAGAAGCTTCTCAGATTCTGTTGCAGATACAGTCCTATCTACGGCTTTATGTAATCAATGTCAAATTTACTTTATTAGAGTCACAAAGCCTTGTGATAATATATCTTAGTCATCTAGGTTCCATTACTCAGAGATCTACACTTCCCAATTTCGAAAATTCGCAACTTTGAAAATTGGCAGCCAATAACCCCATTTTGGTCGACCAATTTTAAACCTTCGAATTTGACTATGGGATTACATATGCAAACTCCCATAACCGTGTAGATTCTAGAACTGTCTTCCAACGGTCGAAATTCTCTCTAAATTTTGGTCGACCAATATGGTCATTTTGGTCGACCAATTTCAAAACTAGCCGTTTTGATCCCAAATTTTCAGGGACGGTTCTTACCCGTTTTCCAACGTTAACTACAGTCCCCAACCGTCCCTAAACACTATAAATAAAGGAGTAGACCCTCTCTTTTTCTTCATTCACTTTCCTCTTCTTTACTCTCTTAATTGTTGAAATCAAGTATTTCATTTTCTAAAGCTTTAAGCCATTAGTTGTTCTTTTCTTATTTTTAAGAAGAAATCATTAGATTTCTTTCTTCGTTTAAGAACGAAAGAACTTGGATTTTTCAACATCATTTTGGAAAGTTGTTTGTGTTCATAATTGCAAGAAGAAATCGATTGATCTCTCTCTTCTTTTATGAACCAGAAAACTTCAAGTGTTGCTCTTCATTACATATCTTTTACATCTTGAAGTTCATCTTCTAAACACCATCCTTGAATTCATTCTCTGAAATTTATAACAAGGCTATAGGTGTTTTTCTATTTCATTATTTAACAGGTTTGAATCTCTGTTTAGAGATTGTACAAAGTTTGGGACACATGGAGTGTCGCCATTTTTGTAAGTTTGTGCTTGCGGGGCAAGTGATTATAGTGGATTGAAAATCTCTACTGGATAGAGGACTGGAGTAGGATCACAAGGATCCGAACCAGGATAAATCTCTGTGTTTGCGATTGATTTAATTTCAGTACTTGTCATTTTATTTCTGTGCCATCTTTGCAAATATTACTAACATTTTATTTGCAACATTTTTATTATATACACTATTCACCCCCCTAGTGTATTGATCCATACAGGCTAAAATTACATTTGGTATCAGAGCAAGGTTAAGATGGCAGCAAGTTCCTCAAACATGAACGCAGTTCCACACAACTACAATCAGCATCCTGAAGGGCACTCTCAAGTTCGTCCTCTATTTGATGGTTCAAATTACTCATATTGGAAAATACGAATGGAGATTCATCTCCAAAGTATGCATTATGAGATTTGGGACATCGTAGAGACAGGATACACTAAGCCAGAAACACCTGTTGCTGATTGGACCGCCAACGACAAAGCTGCAAAGACAAACAACTCAAAGGCCATGAATGCTTTATTTTG
Source organism: Scilla litardierei (assembly GCA_030789695.1). Taxonomy (NCBI): domain Eukaryota; kingdom Viridiplantae; phylum Streptophyta; class Magnoliopsida; order Asparagales; family Asparagaceae; genus Scilla; species Scilla litardierei. The sequence goes on from CM061133.1 coordinate 156,073,537, forward strand.
TGCCATGGATAAACATGAGTTTAATCGAGTATCCCAGGCCAAAAGTGCAAAGGAGATTTGGCACATACTCGAGGTAACTCATGAAGGAACCAATAAAGTGAAGGAAACCAAGATTGCCTCTTTGGTTCATAAGTATGAGTTGTTCAAGATGCAAGACAAAGAGACGATTGGAGAAATGAACACCAGGTTCACTAACATTATTAATTCTCTTAATGCTCTTGGAAAAGTTTACTCTTCTCTTGATCAGGTACGCAAGATTCTTAAAGTACTCTCCCCAGAATGGCGTCCAAAGATCACTGCTATTGAGGAAGCCAATGATCTTTCCACATTATCCATGGAAAATCTAATTGGTAACTTAATGGCACATGAAGTCACATTACAAGATGCAAAAGAAGAATCAGATCAAAAGAAGAAAGTACTCGCCTTCAACGCAACATCAGATAATGAAGATTCAGATGATGATATGGCATTCTTTGCCAAGAACTTCAGAAAATTCTTCCAAAAAGTTAAGTATAATAATATTAAATCTAAAACTACTGATTCTTCTCTTTGCTTCAATTGTAATAGGCCAGGACATATGAAGAAAGATTGTCCACTTCTCAAAGCAAAGTTCAAAACTTCCAACAACAACGATCAATCCAGAAGAGAAAGGAAGTTTGACAAGATGAAGAAAGCATTTGCAGCAACTTGGGATGAATCTTCAGATGATGAAGATGACCATGATGAAAGTGCTAATATGTGCTTTATGGCACAAGATAATGAAGATGAAGTAAGTACTTTTAGTAATGAAGAATTATTAGATGCATTGAAAGATCTCTATTTTCGTTTCAAAAATTTAAATAGTCAACATAAATCCTTGAAACAGAATAATGACGATCTTCTTATTAAATATCAAGAATTATCTTCTTCTAAGAAAACTACAACTATTGAGAATAAATCTTCTCAAAATTTAGATCTTAGTAAAGAGAATGATATTCTCAAAACTAAGAATCTAGAACTTCATACACAAATATCTGAAATGGATAAAAATATTTCCTCACTAAAGATGAAATACGACGAGATGTCTTCCAAAATTAATAAATTTAATAAAGGAAAGACTAATCTCGATGATTTGCTAAAGATACAGTATCCAGCAAATCATAGACAATGTCTGGGATATTCTCATAAGGATGCACCCAAGTCTTGTAGCACTTCTTCTTGTGGAAAAACTACTTTTGTTAAACCACAAAAGAAGAATCACGCATTTATTTTCACGAAGAAAGTAAACATTTCTGCTTCTTCTTTACAAAGAAATGTTATTAACATTTCAAAATCATCTCTTAGGAAACCTACTACAATTAGTATATGGGTTCCTAAGAATTCATGCTTAGAAGATAGAAATTATTATATTTCTCATTGTTTACATTCTATTGTTCATTCTTATGATTACATTAAAAGCCAAATTCCACTTGGGTTTGGCTTCCTAAAATCTAATCCCAAGGACCCTCAAATAAAGGGTACCAATGCTTAATGTGTATCTTTCAGGTACCTAAAAAGGAAAAATGGATTTTGGACAGTGGATGTTCAAAACATATGACATGAAACGTCAACTTGCTTTCAACCATTATATGTAAAGACGGAGGCACAGTTACCTTTGGTGACAACAAGAAAGGCAAAATCATAGGCACTGGAACAGTTTGCAATACAAATCAGCCTATCATTGAGAATGTTCACCTGGTTGACGGTTTGAAACATAATTTACTTTCCATTAGTCAGTTATGCGATAAAAATTACAAAATAGTTTTTGAACAAAATGATTGCATTATTTATGATTCTGATATGTCATCTGTTTTGTTCCGTGGTAAGCGTAAGAATAACATTTAATCTTATGCATGTCTGTTACCACTAATAATCATTGTTTAATGATTACATTAGATGATACACTTTTATGGCATAAACGTTTTGGACACACTAATTTCAAAAATCTAGCACACATTTCGAAACACAAATTAGTAAATGGAATGTCAAATATTTCTCTCAAAAACAAACATTTTTGTGATGCCTGTCAACAAGGAAAAATGCACAATTCTTTTAAATCAAAGGACGTTATCTCAACAAAGAGACCATTAGAACTTTTACACTTAGATTTGTTTGGTCCTTCAAGAGTAGCTTCTTTGAATAGAAGTAGATATGCATTTGTCATTGTTGATGACTATTCAAGATATACTTGGGTTATATTCTTACAAAACAAGAATGATGCATTTGAAGAATTTTCAATATTTTATAAAAAGATACAAAATATCAAATCCTCTAACATTGTCACTATTCATAGTGATCATGGAGGAGAATTTGAAAATGAATCTTTTACCAATTTGTGTAATGAAAATAGCATTACTCACAATTTTTCTTTTCATCGTGCTCCTCCTCAGAATGGAGTAGTAGAAAGGAAAAATAGAACTCTACAAGAATGTGCAAGAACAATGCTTTGTGATAGTAAATTACCGAAATATTTTTGGGCTGAAGTTGTCGCAACTGCTTGTTACATTATGAATAAAGTTCTTATAAGGCCATTACTTAATAAAACTTGTTTTGAATTATTCTTTGATCGCATTCCACGTGTATCATATTTTAAAGTATTTGGATGTAAATGTTTCATTCTTAATACTAAGGATGCACTTGATAAATTTGATTCGAAATCTGATGAAGGTATTTTTGTTGGATACTCAACACGTAGCAAAGCCTACAGAGTATATAACAAAAGAACTTCAACAGTTGAAGAATCACTGCATGTCACATTTGATGAGAATCCCTCATCTAATTCTCCCATTATTGATGATGAAAAGAATATATTACCGTTATCTAATTCTTTAGATAATATCAAACTTGATGAAATTGATGCTACTAAACATTCTGTTGAGTCTATTTCAGATAATACAGATCTTTCCAAGGCATTTGCACAAGTTCCAAACCATCCATCGGATTTAATCATTGGAGACATTACAGATGGAGTTAGAACTCGTCGTCAAATTGAACAAATGGCGCATTGTGCTTTCCTTTCATCCATTGAACCGAAGAACATCAAAGATGCATGTGAAGACAGTTCATGGATTATCGCTATGCAGGAAGAACTCAATCAATTTCAACGAAATGATGTTTAGGAATTAGTCCCCAGACCAACAGATCATTCAATTATTGGTACCAAGTGGGTATTCAAGAATAAACTGGATGAATCTGGTCAGGTAATTAGAAACAAGGCACGATTGGTTGCACAAGGTTATAATCAAGAAGAAGGTATTGATTATGATGAAACATATGCACCAGTTGCTCGTCTTGAGTCTATTCGTATGTTGTTATCATTTGCATGTTTTAAAGATTTTAAATTATTTCAAATGGATGTCAAAAGTGCCTTTTTAAATGGTTTTCTCAATGAGGAAGTTTATGTTGAACAACCTCCTGGTTTTCATCATGAAAATTTTCAAAATCATGTTTTCAAATTGAAGAAAGCTTTATATGGTCTCAAACAAGCACCTCGTGCTTGGTATGAAAGACTTAAAAGCTATCTTTTAAATTCTGGTTATAATATTGGTAAAATAGATTCCACTCTTTTTATTAAAAATATTAAATCTGACATAATCATTATTCAAATATATGTCGATGATATTATTTTTGGTTCTACTAATGAATCTCTTTGTCAAGATTTTTCTAAGATTATGCAGAAAGAATTTGAGATGAGTCACATGGGTGAACTCAATTACTTCCTCGGTCTTCAAATCAAATAATTGAATGAAGGAATCTTCATTCACCAAAGCAAGTACTCTAAAGAACTCATCAAGCGTTTTGGTTTAGAAAGTTCTACAGAAAAACGTACTCCAATGAGTACATCTACTTCTCTCGACAAAGATTTAAATGGTAAGAGTGTTAATCAACGTCTTTACAGATGTATGATTGGCTCTCCTTTATTTAACTGCTAGTAGACCAGATATTATGTTTTCAGTATGTTTATGTGCACGCTTTCAGGCAGATCCTAAACTTTCACATTTAACTGCCGTAAAACGGATTATTAGATATGTTAAGCACACCTCTGATTTTGGTTTATTTTATCCCAAGTCAAGCACATTTGATTTATTATCGTATAGTGATGCAGACTTTGCTGGTTGCAAATCAGATCGTAAAAGTACCAGTGGTACATGCCACTTTTTAGGTCATGCTTTAGTATTTTGGTTTAGCAAAAAGCAAAACTCTGTTTCCTTATCTACAACCGAGGCAGAATATATTGCCGCCGGTTTAGCATGTGCTCAAATCTTATGGATGAAACAAACTATATCTGACTATGGTATTGATTGCTCTACTTGCCCTATTATGTGTGATAATACTAGTGCTATTAATCTTTCTAAAAATCCTGTGCATCATTCTCGTACAAAACATATTGATGTACGTCATCATTTTCTAGATGATCATGTTCAGAAAGGAAATATAGTTCTTAAATTTATAGCTACTGAACATCAGACAGCTTATATTTTGACCAAACCATTGAAAGAAGATACTTTTATTAAGTTTCGTATGAATTTAGCGATTATTAGTGAATCGGACTTATGACACATTCTTATTTTTATTTATAGAATTTTTCTCAAATTTTTTTTCAAATTTTTCTGGTTGTTTTTAAAATTGGTCAACCAATTCACCAATATTGGTCGCCAATTGTCGAATTTTTTATTATTTTTTAATTTTTTAGGTAACTACTTCGTCTTCCCGCTTATTCTCGTTATCCGTTCCCTCCATTTCTGTTTCAGAAACTGAACCTATCCTTTCGTTTTCAAATTTTGGTGGGATTCGTTTCTTAAACTTCTCTACCGATTGGAATGATGTCCGTTCCAACTTCCCTTAACTAATTCTCTTTCCTATTTAATTCTTGCCTAGGGAAATGATAAGTCTCCAAAATATCTTCTGCCCATTTTCCCGAAGCACCCATTCCCCCAAAAAAAAATCTCGCCGGTCTCTCCTCTTCCCAAATCTCCGCCGCCCTACATCGCCGGCGATCTCCCTCTTTCTCTTCGGTGCCTCCCTCAAAAGTCCACCCCGTCGACCGATCTTCCTTCTCCTCTCCTCGCTCGACCATCCGCCGTCTTCCTCCGCCGATTTTGCGAGACCCGACCGTCAATTTCACCGGATCCATCCCAGTTTCGCCGACGACCACCCCAAATCTACCCGCCGTCGTCAATTGTCTCTCGCACGGCTCCGATTTCCTTCGTTCCGCCGTCTTCCGCCGTCACCACAGATGGATCCCCGCCCCCAGGAATTCATTGCAACGGCCTCCCCAGCCTATTTCCGATCTCCGGCGGCTACGCAGCATTTCCGCCTCTTCGAGAACCTCCCGTTCCATCCTGAGCGTCATGTTGACTTCAGCGACCACAGATTCTCCAGGATCTTGGCCCCTCTCCATTCCGCCGGCTTGGTTGGTCTCTGGTCCACTACGAACCACACCCCATACTTTCCGACCCTAGTTCGTGAGTTTTACGCAAACCTGGATTCCTCCAAACAGGTCGGTATGCTTTCAATCTCCACTATCGTCAATGGTTTCTTTTTTCGGCTGACTGGTCCTATGCTCTCTTCACTTCTGCATTTACCCTCGCACAATGTTCAGCCTCTCCCTGACACTCTCAATGACCCTTCAATTCGGCAGCTTTTGTCTCCTGATTTTCGTCCCAAGCGATCCGCTGCGACTCTTCATCCGCCTTCTAGAATGATGGTCAAGATTATTCTGACCAATCTAGCCCCGAAAATTGGTTCTCTTAATTACATTAGTAACAAAACCGCCCGCTGCCTCTATGCTTTAATGGGAGAACTTCCCATATGTTGGGGTTCTGTTTTGCTCGAAACATTAGCCAAACCCGTTAAGACTCACATTTTCTTGCCTTCCCTGATAACTCGCATCTTAGAGGCTTTTCAGGTTCCATTTGCCAACTCTGCCCCGATCTTCAACCCCGTTGATTTCAATTCCGAGACATTAACCCACATGCAGTTAGTCGTGTCTGACACTTCCGAGCCTGATGATGATTCCGATGCCGCTGTCTCTGATCATGACACATCTCCCATTCCATCCCGTCCTATTACTAGATCCATGTCTCGCTCTCCTCGCACCTGTACTCGCTCTCCCCGACCTCGTCCCACTCCTACTCCCCATCCCACTCCCACCCCCGGCTCCTCTTCTCGCACACGTGGTCGTGGTCTAGTTCACAAGCGGTATTCCACTTCTGCTGCTTCCCCTAGTACTCCCATTACCCCCTCGACTGGCCATGATGCTGTACTTGGTGAGATTCGTGCTCTCCGTCATTCCATGCCTCGTGGTTTCCAGGATATTCAGACTGAAATGCACGAAGGATTCCGCGGCATTCAGACACACATCAGTTCCAGCGATGCTACACTGCAGGGTCATAACACCATGATGGAAAATCTTACGGTTGCCGTGGCCTCATTAGCGAATCACTTTGAGTCTCTTCACTTCCGCGTCACTCGTCGTTCCACCAATGCGTCTCCTTCACAGCCTGGATCCTCCTCTCGGTCGTAGTCTTCCCAGGCCCTGTTTTCTGCTGTTTGTTGCTGTTTTTCGTTGGTTGCATGATGGTACTTTTATGGTTGGTTTGGGTACTTTTGGATACTCCTTACATAGGTGTTCGGTGCTCTTTCTGGTGATGGTTCCTTGCTTTGTTGATGTTGTTAGGAACTATGAGGATTCTGTGGTTATGTTGGTTATGTTGTTTTGTTGTTCTGTTGTAGTTCATATGTTGTCTCTGGGATGTATGTTGTTCAGACTCTGGGTATATGGGCTGAGGGTTATGTATGGTGTTGTACTTTCGCCTTAGCTATTGTATGGTGTTGTTTCTTCACTTCGTTGGATATTATGTACATGGTTGTTTTGTTAGTCCCTGTTTTTAGTATGTTGTTCATTTGCCTCAATTTTATACTCCATTGCATAATCTGTTACTGTTTATGTCTTTCTTTTCCTGTGTTTGTGCTATATCCATTTCTATGGCCAAATATTTGTTCCCTTTATATTTTGCAGGTTGCATCCTGTTTTTTGCATTTTTTATTCCAGCCTAGGCCTCATTTTTGGTGTATGTTGCTATCTACCTATTCTCTTATACTTGGCCTCATTTTGGCACTTTTAGCATTATTCCATTCCAGGATATTATTCCATGCCCACATATTTTTTCCTATAAGTTATAGTTGGCACGCACATATTTTCACATATGGGCATTTCGCACTACTGCCACAAGCCATATCTCTTGTGTCATTATTTCCAATTTTTTTGGGGACACTAATATGTGCTACCTGTTTTAAATTTATTTTTTCCCTCTACACCTATCGTCCGTGGCTCAGTCTTTACTGACCTTCCATTTTTATGCCTGAATTAGAATGTATTTTTACTACCCTGCCCATTCATTATTTTTAATGGCCTGCTCCATATTTCGGCCTATATATATCTTTTCTGGTATACTACTCAATTTCCACTACTACCCAGATTTTTGTTCATTCTTTTCAGGCAATATACTCATTTTCTTTTATCACCATTTATATTTCCCTCAAATTTTCTCGCTTATTTTTTAGACTAACTCTACTTTGCCTCTTTTTGAGGATTCCAAAGGGGGAGAATATATTCCATCTACTCAGGGGGAGTATTCACAAACTCCACATATTCAGCGGGGAGTATATCTGATATGTTCAATTTTAACGATATATTTTTTTCTCATGTTTGTCATCATCAAAAAGTGGGAGAATGTTGGAATTTCATAATTCCATATTTCGATTCCCATATGGTTTGATATGACAAACACATTCAGTACTACTAACTCTATGTATGCAGATACTTATCAATGCTGAGTTCCACACAAATGAGATATCTTCATGCATACTCAATCAGATATATCATTCATGAAGCTGCAAAGACAAAGGCACCTAATCCACGACTTGGATATATAATCACTTGATAAGGATCTCCTGCAAAGAAGCTTCTCAGATTCAGTTGCAGATGCAGTCCTATCTACGGCTTTATGTAATCAATGTCAAATTTACTTTATTAGAGTCACAAAGCCTTGTGATAATATATCTTAGTCATCTAGGTTCCATTACTCAGAGATCTACACTTCCCAATTTCGAAAATTCGCAACTTTGAAAATTGGCAGCCAATAACCCCATTTTGGTCGACCAATTTTAAACCTTCGAATTTGACTATGGGATTACATATGCAAACTCCCATAACCGTGTAGATTCTAGAACTGTCTTCCAACGGTCGAAATTCTCTCTCTAAATTTTGGTCGACCAATGTGGTCATTTTGGTCGACCAATTTCAAAACTAGCCGTTTTGATCCCAAATTTTCAGGGACGGTTCTTGCCCGTTTTCCAACGTTAACTACAGTCCCCAACCGTCCCTAAACACTATAAATAAAGGGGTAGACCCTCTCTTTTTCTTCATTCACTTTCCTCTTCTTTACTCTCTTAATTGTTGAAATCAAGTCTTTCATTTTCTAAAGCTTTAGGCCATTAGTTGTTCTTTTCTTATTTTTAAGAAGAAATCATTAGATTTCTTTCTTCGTTTAAGAACGGAAGAACTTGGATTTTTCAACATCATTTTGGAAAGTTGTTTGTGTTCATAATTGCAAGAAGAAATCGATTGATCTCTCTCTTCTTTTATGAACCAGAGAACTTCAAGTGTTGCTCTTCATTACATATCTTTTACATCTTGAAGTTCATCTTCTAAACACCATCCTTGAATTCATTCTCTGAAATTTATAACAAGGCTATATGTGTTTTTCTATTTCATTATTTAACAGGTTTGAATCTCTGTTTAGAGATTGTACAAAGTTTGGGACACGAGGAGTGTCGCCATTTTTGTAAGTTTGTGCTTGCGGTGCAAGTGATTATAGTGGATTGAAAATCTCTACGAGATAGAGGACTGGAGTAGGATCACAAGGATCCGAACCAGGATAAATCTCTGTGTTTGCGATTGATTTAATTTCAGTACTTGTCATTTTATTTATGTGCCATCTTTGCAAATATTACTAACATTTTATTTGCAACATTTTTATTATATACACTATTCACCCCCCTAGTGTATTGATCCATACAGGCTAAAATTACAATTGAGCTATTCATTTTCATTTCCGTTGTGTTGTGCACTTAATTTTAGTAACTTTTGATTACGCACGTTTGCTTGTCATTACATTATTCATCCCCCTTCTAGTGCATTGTGTAGCCACATGTCCAAACATATGCTTAGTCTTAGAACTGTATGCCTGATGCTCCGCCAAGTGGATAGCGCTCTGGCTATCACAATAGACCTTCGTCACCTTTTACGAAATACTCAAGTCTCTCAGCAGACTTCCCAGGTACTTACCTTCCTTGATCGCCTCAACTGCAGCTATCAGTTCTACCTCGGTAGTTGAAAACGCTATAACGGACTGAAGGACTGATCTCCAGGACAACTCAGCATTGCCCAATATAAAGACGTATCCAGTTGTAGATCTCATGTCCTTATCACCGCATAATCCGAATCACAGAATCCGGATATCACCAACCCGTGACCCTTGCCATAAAACAAACCAATGCTAGTTGTTCTTTTCAGGTACCTCGGTATCCACTTCACAGCTTGCCAGTGTTCCTTGACAGGATTCTCCATAAACCTGTGATGAATCCAACTGCCTGCGCCAAGTCCGGACGTGTGCATACCATCGCGTACATTAGACTACCCATGACACTCGCATAGGAGACTATAAACATGTAGCTTCTCTCCTCATTGGTGTTCGATGACTATTTTGCAGAAAGATGTACGTGAGCTCTTAGTGGTGTGGTGACAGGCTTCGCATTCTTCATTCCATATTGTGCTAGGACCTTCTTTATGTATCCCTCCTGGCTCAAATCTCAACTCTCCTTTCTATCTATTTTTTTGATTTCCATTCCAAGGATCTTTGTAGGCCCCAGATCCTTCATATCAAACTCTTCTGCAAGCTTTCTTTTTATCCTATTGATTTTCATCTTATTCTGTGATGCAATCAGCATATTGTCCACGTATAAGAGCAAGTATATCATCGTTCTATCATCATGTGTGCGAACATAAATACACTGATCCTTTATACTTCGCTCAAAACCAATACTCAGCATGAAGACCAATACTCAACTCTCCTTTCTATCTATTTTTTTGATTTCCATTCCAAGGATCTTTGTAGGCCCCAGATCCTTCATATCAAACTCTTCTGCAAGCTTTCTTTTTATCCTATTGATTTTCATCTTATTCTGTGATGCAATCAGCATATTGTCCACGTATAAGAGCAAGTATATCATCGTTCTATCATCATGTGTGCGAACATAAATACACTGATCCTTTATACTTCGCTCAAAACCAATACTCAGCATGAAGGAATTGAATCTCTTATATCATCATTGCCTTGGAATCTGTGTAAACTGTATAAGAATTTCTTCAACTTGCGTACTTTCTACTCCTTGCCCTCTATCATGAATCCTTCATGCCGGCGCATGTAGATCTGTTCATCAAGCTCTCCGTGTAAGAACACTATTTTCACATCCAGCTACTCCAGCTCTAAGTCCTGAGCTGCTACCAAGACCAACTACACATGTATGGACGTATCTCACGACAGGCGATATAATCTCATTATAGTCTTCTCCTTTCCTTTGTGCAAATCCTTTGGCCACCAGCCGAGCTTTATATCTTACATTGCCATCATCGTCTTCCTTGACTTTGTATATCCACTTGCATCCAATGGCCTTCTGATCCTTAGGCAACTCTATCAGTTCCAAACTGTCATTCTTGTAGAGAGATTTCGTCTTCTCTTCCATCGCTAGTTGCCACTCTGCAGCTGCACTCAATGTATGGGCCTCATCAAAAGTCAACTGCTCTTCGTGCTCAATGTTCAAGGCATATGTTTGCATATCGTCAAATGCAAAAGTAGCAGTAGAGTAGTTCCACTCTCCCAGTTTTGCTGGTGCTCTCCTAGTCCTCGTTGCATCGCACATACATCTGACCCAGTGTAGGAACCTCACCATGAGTCTGAACCTGATCTGTCTGTGTAATCTGCTCTTCTTCAGCAATCAGGTTATGGCATGTCTCAGCATCTCGTGTCTCAATCTCAAGAGAAGGTAGCTCGACCTCAGCGTCAGGCTCCTCAGAACAATGTTCATCATTTGATTGAGTCATCGCTGGCCTGACCATCGATAACTCATCAAATGTGACATGTTTACTAGTGAACGTCTTCTTTGACACAAGATCTAGCAACATGTATCCACATACTCCTTCGGGTTATCTAAGCAAAATGGCCTTCATGTCACTTAAATCAAGCTTATCCTCCTTTTACGACAGGACATCCAAACACCCGCAAGTACGAGTAATCACCAATCTTCCATGTCCACTCCTCAAGAATTTTGAAACTGATCACCGAAGATGGTAGTCTATTCACAAGATGCATGGCGGTAGTCAGAGCTCACCCATATATTCCTTCAGGAGTCCAGCAGTCAAACTCCAGCAACGGCACTTCTCCATCAGCGTCCAGTTCAGTCTTTCTGCAACACCATTTAATTGTGAATCCCCAGGTGTAGTGTAGTGCCTCAAAATACCATGTGATCTGCAGAACTCTTTGAACACCCTCGACATGTATTCTCCACCGTTAACTGATATCAACACCTTGATGGCCCTCCCAAACTGCTTCTCAACAAAGGCTTTCCAAGATTTAAACTTCTCAAAGACTTGATCTTTTGATTTCATTAGATAGATCCACACCTTCCTCGAGTAGTCATCAATTAAGAACACAAAATACTTCGCTCCCCAATAAATTCTGTACCCCTACAGTGCATATAAATGTTGTATCCTTCTTCCATTCATCGCGATCAGAGACCCTTTTGACACCTTCAACATGTCACCTTCAATGACCGTCCTGCACCCCAATCCAGCTAAAACACCAATAGAAATCAGACTCTTCAAGTCTGGCACATGACGCACATCTGTTAGTGTTCTAAAAACTCCATCATGCATCTTGATCCTCACATCTCCAACTCCCACTGTCTTGCAATCCATATTGTTCCCCATCAGCATGTTCATGTCTTCTTTAGAACAATATGAACTGAACCAGCTTCTATGCGGCGTCATGTGGAAGGAGCATCCCGAATCCAAAAGCCATGAGATCACATGATCTTCAAATGTAATCGCCATCAGAATCTCATCATCATCGTTGTCATTGCTACTAATTCATACTGAAGCAGAATCAGAAGCATCTTCCTTTCCCTTTCCATTCTTCTTTAGCTTGGGGCAGTCTCTTCTCCAATATCAGGTCTCTTTGCACAAGTGACATCTGTCTTTGCACCCACATGATTTAGATCTCGACCGACCCTTATCCTTTCGAGGGCCAATGTCGTCTTTGGAATCTTGACATCCCCTAATGAATTAGGCATCTCATTGATCACCACTCTCTCGACCAATCACCTTCACGCGAAGAATTTAGGAGTGTACCGCAGACTCAACCTCATGCAAGAATAATGTTTTCCATCCATATACCATGGACCAAACCAATGGGTGAAGTCATCTGTCAGAGAACATAACAATATCATCACCAATTGCTCGTCCTCGATGTTCACCCCATGCTCTGCAAGTCAGACACAATCTTCATGAAAGCATCGATATAATCTATAACATGAGTGCACTCCCTCATCTTTAGTACATATAACTATTGCATCAGATACAACCGACTCGTCAGATTCGTCTTCGCATAAAGTGCATCTAGCTTCTTCAAAGCTTTTCTACAGTACCTTCCTCATACACCTTCCTGAGTACTTCATCTGATAATAACGACAGTGCACTTAATGTCTTTTTCTTCATTGCTTTCTGTGGCTCCGTGACAACCATATCAAAACTGTCCTCGAAAACAATCCGATAAAACCCGTCACTCATCAGAAAAGCCATCATCTTTAATCTCTAAAGACTAAAGTCGTTTTTGTATGTGAACTTGTCCATCTTGAACGATGTGGATAAAGACGACGTCTTAACTTCCTACTTCCTTCTCCCCAATACTCTGATACCATTTGTTGGAAAATCGATACACTATCGTCAACACCAGATGTGTGCACATCGGATAAATCAGGATAATATATTGCCAATTAATTCGATGCTGAGTTAGGGTTTTGACATAATCATAAAAAGCGCAAGAAAACCACCACAATAGCAAGACGAATCAATAACATAGAGACAGGAATTTATACTTGTTCGGCCAATCTCCGAGCGTACGTCCAGTCTTCCGTTATCACGACTTCCACTAGATCAGAGATGAATTAAAGAGTTTACACCCGACTACCAAGAACTCCACCAACAATGAGCGAACTTTCTCGACAAAGTAATTCTAACACCGTAGCAATTACAAGATCTCATGAACACTCTACAATATATAGATCTTACCAAAAACCCTAAAATAAGGAATAACTCCTACTCCAAAGCTTGTATACGTCTTCTTCCTCTTCCCAAAGCAAAAGCTCTCCTTGCTTGTACCTCCGAACTTCTAGCATGCGTCCTTAGCTTAGGAATAGATAATTAGGGTTATAAGAGCCATCTTATGTCGTGGCTGTTCAATCTGATTAGTAATCAGATCGAACGACCCAGATTGAAATCTGCATCATCTGCACAAAGAGCCGTCTGACCCAATGCGGTCAGGCGTCTGATAAAAATCAACTCCTTTGAAACCTTGTACCATTCAAACGACTGATTCAGTGTGTTCAGACGTCTGATAAAATCGACTACACATACTGCAGAGTTCCAGTGAGTTAGGAGAAATTACGCCCCATGCCATCCAGCCGTCTGAAGGCATGTTGTTAGGCGTTTGATCATTCATCTAGGCGTCTAATCATATGGCATCAGACATCTGGTGTGTCTGTGCTAATACATTCTTTGGAGCGGCCAAAGACGTCTACCAGACGTCTGGTGATAGCAGATTTTCCAGAATTGAGTTTAAAGCATAAACTTCAACAGATAGGATTCGATTCAATTTCTGCTGACATATAAAGATCAGTCTATGACAGTACTAAGTTTATTGACAATGATCCGATTTTTGGCGATCACATAGAAGTATCCCGTGGTGACAATTTTTACCCCAGTTCTGGATTGAATTTTTTAAGTTTCCATCGAAAACAGCATGCCCATTCCATAAGGCAACAGTGAATGTCTGTGTGTTAATGGACATGTGGTTTTTGCGAAGAAATTTTCCAACGCTAGTGGCACAAACAACACCCTCCCTATTTTTTATAATGTTTTTATAAAATTGATGCACACATTCTAAAACCTCAAAAATGCAAATAAGTGTGAACCCTAAGGCAATTTGATACTCGATCCACTCATCACAAAAAGTTCTATTTTTCTGAAACCGTTAAATTTGTAACAATTGGATCGAGAGTCAAATAATATTGAATTCACTTGAATTTTGGTAAGTTGATGATTCATGATGTGTAGAACACATCTGAAAAAATAAATAAATAAACATGACGTATATATGCATCAGTGCGAGAAAGTTTCTTGCGTTTACAGTATATATACATTATTCTAATATATATATAATAATAATTAAATTGATTTAACTAAAATAATATAAGTATATACTCAAAATTCAAAATCATTCCATTCTGATTCGAAGACATAAAGAGTGAAGTGGATATTTGCATCATCAATGTCAACTAGCATAGTCCTAAATAGAAAGAAACACACAACAAAACATCTTATGTCGGGCAAATTTGGTTGGCTAAAGCAATATGAAAATTTTGTTTTTTTTTCTCACCAACAAAGAGAAGTACTTGACGGACGAATATCTTCGTAGATATCACAGAATCAAAAAAATCTTATGTCTGGCAATATGCTTGGAAATCAGTCCCACTAAACAACCAACAGGTGAGCATGCCCTAAGATGACAATCAAGATCATGACACTGCACTCAGAGGTTGAACCCACACACATTCCATACAAATATAGACATGTGTAAGGTTGGGAGAGTTAAGCCTGAACTAGCAAACCGAAGTCACTTTCGTAACCATACTACCTATAGCTAACAAGTGTCCAGTACAACGGGAACAACTAGAAAAAGAAGTTGAGTTAGAAAGCCGTATGATACGTAGTAACTATCTTGTATTGTTCGAGGAGTAATCGGCGTACTCCGATCAGTGGAGGAATATTTGACTCTATCAAACAAACAGGGAATTGGAGGTAGCATTCCATCGATTTCAAGTCAGGGACTGGTTCCTCCGGCCATTTTTCTGTGTCGGTGTTCTATGGCCCACTTATCATATAGCAAAGGTATTTAAGAAATAAATCTAAATTACTTTTAGATGAATCTAAGGTTTATATTCCTATTTAGAAAAAATGGATGGAAAGATAATATAATCAAAAATTATGGGACAAAAAATAAATCCACTTGGTTCCAGACTTGGTACAACCAGCACTTCTACTTGATTTATTCACTGGCCTTCCTCTTGCTGGTCGGCCTTGATGTGTGGCTGCTTTCTCCGGTGCTAGCTCTCTGAAAGCGTAGGTATCTGTATCGGCTTGCTCGCCTCCATTTTGTCCAATAATTCGAAAAATGTACTCTGATTGCCGTGTTGCCTAACGGCGTACTCTATTTTGCCTATTTCGCCTACAGACAAGTCATATACTTAGCATCTTCATACGGGAGATGAAGACAAAATCAACCCATAGAAGCATATAATGGTGTCTTTTATTAAATACTAGTCATAACCCGTGCCCGCCGGCACGGTTCATTTAAGATTTTCCCATGCGAAATCTTTGTTCCCCGAAATTTTTTTTCAAAGCCAAAATTTAAAAGAAAAACAAATTAGTTTACAATATTTAGCGGTACAGGCGCCTTCGGCGCGGAACAACAAATTCAGAGCATGCGCTTTCGACACAGAACACCAAATCCGATGTGGGTGCTTTTGGCGCAGAGCAACAAATTCGACGTAAAACAATAATTTCGACGCAGGTGCCTTAGGCGCGGAACAACAAATCAGCGTTAAAAATGGCACGGGCGCCTTTAGCGCGGAACAACAAATTCAGCGATTGCGCCTTCGACACAGAACACCAAATTCGACGTGGATGCCTTCGGCGCAAAACAACTCATTCGATGTAAAACAACAATTTCGGCGTGGGTGCCTTAGGCGCGGAACAACAAATTAGCGTTAAAAAATTTAGCTGGCGCCTTCGACGATGGCTTCATATACATATAACCAGTGCCCTTGGGACACTGTTCATTTAAAATCTTGGGCCCACTAATTTTAAACAAACATCAATAATTATGAGTTTCCCCTGAAATATCAGCAGATGATATCGAAATTTTACAGGGTTTTGCAACGCTGATCAATGAGTTGGCAGCATCTCACGCGTTCATTCTTTCACAGCTCGCGTTCATTCCCAAGATGAGATTGTGTGTATGCACAACATTTTTTTCATAACTAATATTAAAAGGCTATTCCTAATTTCAATGCTTTTGTGTATTCCCAACAAATTTTTCTTTAACCCAAAAATTTCCCTCCAAAACTTGATGTGACATTGCCACATAGGACAAATTCAAAATCTGCCCTCAATTGTAATATAGATGTTAGATACGGTTATTTGAATATAGTATAATATAATATTAAATATGGTCTTCTTTTCTGCTTTTTGGTTCCGTAAAGAAAGGCATCACACGTATTCATATTCTATTCTTATTTCCTAAAGTGATTCACTAGCTAATATATATGTTAAACATGTTTTTTCTTCTTTTTTTACTTTTGCAAATATGCTTTTTCTTCTTCTTCTTCTTCTTCTTCTTCTTAGGTGGTTGATTAGATAGAGTAGGTTGCAGTAATTTATTAATTACAGAGTGACTCATGACTCATGACTCTGTACATTATCTTTATTCTTAGGATCATGATAATACTTATTGTCACCATCATACTTAGTCAAAGATGGTATTTTATCTTTATTCTTAATATCATGATAATACTTATTGTCACCATCATACTTAGTCAAAGATGGTATTTTATCTTTATTCTTAATATCATGATAATACTTATTGTCACCATCATACTTAGTCAAAGATGGTATTTAAGACTTTAAACCCACAATTTCTGTCTTTTAAAATTATATCATCAATAAGAAGCTTCTTTTGATATTCCAGTATCCTTTTTTCTTGACCAGCAAAGTCTGTAACAACCAATGGCACTATGTCTACCCAATAATCATTCTCATCAAAGATAAAATCCCTTTTATGGCCTATTTTGATTCCAACATTAACAAGTGTTTCCTTTTTAGTGATATTCAATTTGATCCAATCTATTTTGAATTTAGATGTAACAGGGGTCAGCATTGTTCTTTTAATATCTTTGTATTGGGACTCAAACTATTCTTTATTGACCAATGCTTTAGCAAGACCCTTGTGCTTAATAATCTCCTTGCCTCCTTGAGACAGAATATAATAACTCTTGCGTATGGTTTTACATATGTACATAAAGAAAGTCGTTTGCCCCCCAAAAAAAGGGTTATACATGAAGGGATGTGGATAATTCAATGCGAGGCTACCCATAATGCTACTAAAGCAACCACTGGATATCAATCTGCTTGAAAGGACTCGGATGCAGCGAATCAAACTACAGAGTGATCGTCAAATGGTTGGCTCGTTATTCGGTGCTCTTCTATCTTCAGACTGCTACTACTTAGCTCAGCAGTTCTGTCTTATTTGAGTTGTCACCACATCTATGCCCATGCAACAGAGAAGATAACAGCAACTACCGTGCCCTACCAAAGAGGCAAGAGATATGCCATACCACTGCTACTAAACTCCCTAAACTTCAGCTAGAAAAGTCAGAAAAGAAACCGGTAGCTACTACCTACCGCTAAGAGATGTAGCTACATTCAAGAAGAAAGAACTCGCTTTGAAACCTAAAAAGGACAACTACTTCTTGCATCTTGTTGCTAATCGACAGCCCTTAGAAGAACCCCGTCGTCGAAGGGTAAGTTACTCTATCAACAGACCTACTATAGGATAGGCTACTCTACCTACTAGAAGACAAACGGGAATATATAGTAGGTGTCAGTGAGCACCAAGTTCAAAGAGATCCTTAGAAGCTAGTCAATGCAAGGTCTTGCTTATCGACAATCCTACTAAGGCAATGTAATACATAACCTAACCCTAAGAAAACTATGAAGGAGCACGTTAAGGTTACAAAAAGGTCAATCAACTGATAACAAAACTAAAGGAACTCTCTCCTTTGTAGTTGAGCTCAATGCTTAGAAGTTAAGAAGTAAAGTGTCTTCTCTTGAAGAACTACTCATGAGGAAGTACTCCTAGCTAGCTCTACTTGAGGAAGAACTCCTAATCTTAGTTGTGCTACTATTTGTGCTGAGCAAAAATAAGCTTCAGAGAGGAAAGAACGAGAGGCGTTGGAATGTGGGACGGTGGATGCAAAAAGAACTCCAAAAGTTTCCCAGTCAACAATTTTCCCTTCCAATTTTTCCCTTCCATGCACTTTGGTGTCGCTTGCATTGGTTCTTGAACTGAACAACCCCACTCTCGCTCGATGCTTTGAATAGCATAGCTTCATTTCCAAACAATAAAAGGATCCAGGCACGGAGCGTATACGTATATAGATATTGGAAGTGGTATGTGCATGGTGTAGGTGTATCACTTACAAGAATGAAGCCCAAGTAAAGTTGTAATGGACCAGTATTTCTCTCCCTCTCTTCTTTATTTTTCTTTTTCTTTTTCTTTTTTCCCCTCTTTCTTCCTTGGGCGGCCCACCAACCGAGCCCATCAGCCCATCACTCATTTTTTCCTTTCATATTTTTTTCCCTTGGTCAAATAAGCCCAACGCTTAACCTGAGCCATTTCCTCTTGCTTCATCGCGCGAACGTCTCTCTCTCTCTCTCTCTCTCTCTCTCTCTCTCTCTCTCTCTCTCTCTCTCTCTCTCTCTCTCTCTCTCTCTCTCTCGAAGTCCTAAAACAACCGTCGCCCGTAATCTTCTCTATCACTCCATGTCGTTACGCCACTCCGCCCTCAACGCACGTTGGCCGTGTGTCTCTCTCACGTCCAACGGTTCAAATCTCCTTCTATAACTTCTCATCGTTGGTTTTTCATGGGTTTTAGACTTGCAAAAAAATTTTGTTTCCTCCAAAACTTTTAAAGTTCAGTTCTTTGATTTTGGGATGTTTTCTGAGGTCAGATCTTTGCAAAGCTTTCAACTTTTCCCTGGTTCGAGCAAATTGGAACTGTGGATCGGCAAGGTGAACAGGCTTGTTTGAAGATTTCGGTGGTTTTCGGCTTCGATTCCTTCGGTTAATTTCCATAATGTTTGAATCTTGTATGGAGAAATTTATTTCATGCTAGGAAGTGATTTTAGTTCTTAAAGATTCATGCAATGATAAGGACTTTTGTTGATTTGGTTGATGAAACTATTTATACTCATGTGAGAATGAATTGTGACTTCTGGTTTTGTCCAGGGATTTTTCTCTTTTTTATGATGTGAATTTGAAGCATATGACATGATGATTTTGGGAGTTCCTTGAGGAATTATTTCCTTGTGAATTGAGAACTTTACTGGGCTCTGTAGTAACATTCGCCACTGCCCTCTTGATCTCTGTCTTACAGACTAATTTCTTGTCATGTCCTCGTGTGGCTCACGACCCTGCATGTCTTCTTAGGGACGCATGCTTATTGTTCTGTTGTTTAAGGGACTTACGGCCTGTCTGTTTGGGACCTTACGCCATCTCCTGAGTTATTGTTTTCTGATTGTCATGGGACGTGCCTTGCACATGTGGGAATGTGGCATGCTCTGTTAATTTTGTTGGATATAATGTTCAATGTCCATATAGTCTGTTCTCGGCCATTGAAGAATCAGCCATTTTTAAGGCTTAACACAAAACTATGATCCCTTCAAGCTCATTTTTAGTACTTCTACGAATTGATTTGTTTTAATTAATTTTCAGCCTTAAAACTGAGATTTCTCGTAAAAGAAAAATGTTTTTTTCTTCTTGATGAACTATTGAACCGAAATTTAAAGGCGATGAGTTTGACTCTTTCAACCAAGAATGCAAACTCTTTGAGGTTAGTATTTTTATCATGTCCTTTAATTTGTTGCGACTTGTGAAATAATTTATTTAAACATGTAATGATTAGAATGTTGGTATCCTCTTTAAATTTCGTAGTTAAGGGACATATATAGAAAGATGCTGAAAAAATTGTGACTCGTTGCTGGAATATCTCATTTGACATATATTAATGTTGGGACATGAATTAAAATAGTATTTATTACTCAGAACCTTTACCGTATTTTACATGATACGAAACATAGACAATTCCTGAAAGTTATAACCATACATGTTGGCTCTACTGACATGCAACCTAGAAAACAAGTAGACAACTAGAAAACCTTACATTACTTGTACAAAACCTAACAATCACTGATAACTTGAACAACTTCACATGACTCACTGGGTTTTGGAAAACTTATAATTGAGAGAGTGCGGAAGCGATTGGAGCCATGCTTTCGGCCCGTATCTCGGAGGATTTCTGTTTCTAGATCCCGAGTCCCTGCCAACTGTTGACCCCTCAAACTCGACCCGTGCTAGCACCATGCGGTCCAAAGGTGGTCTCCGGGTTGCATATCGTACTCTCCACCCATTATACATCACGCTCAGAATTGGATAACATTAAACTTTCTAGTAAATTGTTAGCATCAAGACAATCATAACAGGTTACATTCAGCATTGTATCATTTATACATGTTCACCTTTATACCTCTTTATTTTGCATTGTTGCTGCTGATTGGTTTAGGTATAATCTACTCTACTGAGTAGTGGTACAATTCTTGTTGTCTCCATTAGGTGACGAACCAAAATATGCTGAGGTAGCTGCATAAGAGGAGTTGGAGTTCTCTGTACAGGACACAGAGTTTTGAGTTCAGGTCGAGTGATGAGCATCATATTGTAGTTTCATTACATGTATTTCCTTTCCAGTATGAGAGTTGTACTTTTATTTCTCGTGTGTCAGAATTTGTAATCCTTTTAATGAAGAACATCAATGAAATAAGAATCTTTATTTCTTGCTTTCTCTACATTGCTTTCGTTGGTATCTGCAGGACCTGTACCTGCTTTACATGAAAATGGACATACCCTAGAAAGCGGGGCGTGACAAAAGTAGTTAAGCAAACACAAGTAGTTCATCAGTCCGTTCCTAGACGTCTCCCGTTCTTCATTTCATCATCTTTGTTGTCTTGTTCTGTACAATAGGTCCCAAGCTTGTAAGTAGTTCATCAGTCCTTTCCTAGATGTCTCCCGTTCTTCATTTCATCATCTTTGTTGTCTTGTTCCGTACAATAGGTCCCAAGCTTGTCTCCTCCCTCTTCTTAAGTTAAGAAAAATAATAATGTTGTGTCAATTGAACGAACATTGTAAGAACCACCACAGGCCATCCACATTTTTTATTGTTAACAAGCCCACATATTTTTATCCTTATATTAGGAGTCCATAATAAGAGGCAAGTTTCATTAATGAAAAGAAAGGCGGAGGCTTGATTTCAAATATATTTTTTATTAACAGCCCGCCTTTTCTTTGAGCCTTCTCAATGATCAAACTTACAGATATGAACTGAGTGTCATTTAAGGAGTAAGATCGAACAAGGAGAGGGATACGGAAACGATGAAGTAATGAAAGAGGAAGTCATTATATAGATCGAATTCGAAAAGGAGTTTTTTATTTGATAAAGTTGGAGTCTTCGGAGGATTCTAATTAGTTGAGTTAATTTAAGAGTTTTAGTTATTTGAGTCTTTTTGTTATTTAAGTCTTTTTTTATTTAAGTGTTTTAGTTGATCCGGAATTTTTAGCCCTAAGCAGTTTCATAGAGTCAAGTTGTAAGCCTATATAAAGGCCACAAACTTTTTAATTTATTTAATGTAGAATTCAATGAAAATTAATTTCTGGTGTAAACTTTTAGTTTCTTCACAAATTAAATTTGTTGCATTGGTGTGCGAGAGTGTGCTTAATGCCTGAACGAGAGGTCCGAAGAATCTCGACGTGCAAGGCCTGTGAGTCAGTGATCAAAAAAATTCATGTGTGCGAGTTCCGAAAATTTATCAAACCCCTAATCTATTTTGCCTCTAAGTTCCCATCGCATCACTCCCCGTTTCCGTCATACGTCAAATTGGTATCTTTAGCTGGTTTGTTTTCTTTTCTTCTTCATCCATAAAAAAGAAAAATAATCTTAATTTTTCTTTTTTTTATCTTTTTCCTCATAAAAATTCTCCTTTCTTTTAGTTAGGTTTTATATCACAAATAAATAAAAATCTTATTTTTTTTCCTTTCCATTTTTTTGTCTTCCTCTTATCTTTAGGATTTTAGGGGGGAAACCATAACTTTTACGTCAACTTTTTTCCTCAAAAAGACATCATTTTGTTTTTTACATTTTTCCTTTCTTCAACTTAGATTTGAATTTTCAAAAAAGATCAATGAAAAAAATCAAAAAAAAGATTGATTAAAAAATAAAAACAGAAACAGGAAAAAATAGAGATCAAAATCAAAAATAAAAAAAATGAAGAGATAAAAATAAAAAGATATATATATATATATAATCAAGAAAACAATAAAAATTGAGATAGAAAAGATATTTTCCAAAAAAGAAGAAAAAACTATTTATTGTCATCGTCGAAAAAACTATTTATTGTCATCGTCGTCGTCCATCGTCACCGTTTTTACCCCCAGACATATTCATCTTCCATGTGGTATAATTTGAAGAAATAATTGAAGCAGTTTGTGCAACTGAAAGTCTTCTTGATGCTGATAAAGATATATGTGAATATGGTGCTCATGTCAATAACATTAGGCATTTACCTACAACATTTGAAGATGAGAAAGATTGACAAAGGACCAATATTTTTCATTTCTACATCAAGGTACGTGACAAGGCATACAAAATTATAATTGATGGAGATAGTTGTGTTAATGTTATCTCCAAATCAACCTTAGAAAGAATGGGCCTAGCAGCTGAGCCGCATCCATAGTCATATATTGCAACTTGGATTGGTAAGACTATTCGTTTAATTAACTAACGATGTTTAGTGCCTATCCAGCTTGTGAGTTATCATAATCACATTTGGGCTGGTGTTATACCCATAAATGCAGCACACGTTTTGTTGGGAAGACCTTGATTGTACGACCTAAATGTGACGAGTTCTGGATGGTTAAATATACACACATTCATATTTAATGGAAAAAAATTGTGTTGAAATCTTACTAACCTAAGATTCGAGTTGCTCAACAAAATGTGTTAAACTCCAATGAGCCAAGCGTATGAAGTTCTTTGACAGTCGAACAAGAACCTGGGTCAGATGTTGTGTCCAAGATCAAATTAGAACCATGTCTACATCTGTAAAAAATTAAGTTTAAGCCAAGAATCTACCGCTAGAGATTGACCCAACACTTAAGGCAGAGTGTAAGCTTGAACATGAGATAAAGCCAGATCATAACCAAGAGATTGAGACAAACCTTGCACCCAAGCCTGAATTAGAACATGAGCCCGACTTAGAGCCTAAGCAAGTATTGGAAACACAACAAGGGCATGAGCACGGACCAAAATTAGAGCCTGAACCCGAGTTTGATCCAGTAACACACCCAAGTCAGATCCTTATCTAGATTCATCAGTTGAGCCCGCACCAGAACTGTCAAAAGAAGCGCTACTGGATCCGATTGAGCACATCTAGCTTGTTATCCCAGATCCTCCTCACATAACCAACAAACAAGTTCTGACTACTTTTCTATCTTTCATGAATTGAGAGAAATTATCGGAAGATATTCGTCGGTCTATTTGGCATCTTATTATACTTCAAGGTTCGTGGACGTATCTTCTTCAACTACATAAGACTATTGATTTCTGTCCAGCTGTGCTACTTTTGCCGACCTTCACCAGGAGGTGAAGTTCTTAATGTTAGTGGTTGTGCCCTAGGCCAAATATTTGGACCTTTTTATGTTATGTCATTTTCATTTATAAAATGTTTCTCTTATTATTGTTATTATTATATTGCTTGCTTGTTTCTTTATAATAATGTTTGAATAGTTGTGTTATGCTATTCTAAGCATCACTGGTCATTCATCATTAAAGGTTTAATGAAGAATTAAGACTAGTATGAGTTTGGTAGATAATTATGAGATACTTATATGTATGGTGATACAAATCAAACTTATTGTTGGAGAACATGTACTGGATAGACTCGCTATGAGATCATTACATGGATTAGTGTCATAAGTGATCTCATAATAGTTATGTCATTGAATCCTTAGACCTGAGCTCATCACAGTTTCCTACATAAGGAACATCATATTTTGATATAATCAAACGTTATCTTTAATCAGAAAATCATAAAGGTTATGATCAAATATGATGTGAATTATGCAGAGGAAAGTGAATGAACAAGATGAAATTTGTCCCTCTCCTATGAGAGATATCTAATGGTCCCCTCGATAAGTAGGACTGAGAAATACATGTCCGTGCTCAAATGAATGTCATTTGATTTTATCAGTCTACTTAGAAAGCGAGAAATTAAATGTTCGAACTACATAAGTATGACACTGCCCATGACTTATGTTCAAATAAGATATCGTGTGACAAAAGGATTATGACATGTTCTATTGGTTAGGTTAATATCGGACTAACGATATTCATATTAATTGGGTAGTCAAAATGTCTTGCTAGAGACCAATTATGACTTGTGGGCTTCTAATGAGATTAGGCCCACTGCCAATTTAATATAAGCCTATTGGGTCGCACACAAAGAACGAATTGCATAGGATAGGGTTTAAACATGATTTCGAATATGATTTGAAATTCGTGATAAGGTGAAATATCTTAACAGTCAGATATCGTATCTTGTTAAGATATTATCTCTAAGATATCGCCGCTTAACTAAAATACGTTAATGAGATAACGTGGGATTCTTATCCCTAAGATAGCGTCACGTAACTGAATGTTGTTAAGGGGTTAACGTATGATTCTATATAAGATATAGAATCACGATTTTCAGTTTTACGTTTTTCAATCTATCTCCTTCGTTTTTGAGAAAAACAAAGAGCGAGAGAAACCCTAGTTGCGGCAAAGGAGCTAGCACCCTCGCAAGTCCTGTTCGTGACGTTCGCGTGTGGATACCGATCGAGGGTGGTCGTTCGTAGAGCAGCACCTGTAGTCCGACGGATTCAGATCGTCACAAAGTTTAGTAATCGATTCGAATCAATTAGAAACGCATGGATCTTGGTAGGTTTCTATTTTCCGCTACGTATAAAGTAGTTATGCATGATAGAAACCCTAACAGTGGTATCAGAGCATCTTGCGAATTCAATTGATTTGAATAATGCCATGTTTATATGTATGAGATGTCTATATATTTGCTGGCATGATTTTAACCTGTATGTATGATGATACATAAACACGATTACATGTTAATTGAAAACACAATCTGTTTAATCTGTATGTATGAGATACAAATAATTGATGTTTAATAATATACATGCCATGTAGATGGCCACGAAATTAATCACTGTTAATTTGATCAACATGCTTTATGATTACGCTGTTATTAACATGATTAACGTGATTATTGTTAATATGATTAACATGTTAATTTATGATCATTGTTTAATATGATTAAACCTACGGTAATCACTGTTTAATATGATTAAACTTACGCAGATCATTATTTAATATGTTTAATGTGATTAAACTTACTGTAATGATTATTTAATATGATTAAATCTACGCAGATCATTGTTTAATATGATTAATATGATCAACTAACACTGATTAATGTGACTGTTTAATTTGATTAAAGTAACACTGATTTGATCAGCAGAGTCTGAGCAAATACGATTAAAATGATGCTGATATGATCAGCAGATTCATCACTCAGAAATTTAAATAGGGGGTTTAAAGGCAGAAAATCATTAATGAGATTACTGATAATTCAAAACGCCGTATTCGTTGCGCATTATATGTCGTGGAAGTTATTAAACAGAATTATGACACATCATTTTGAATAAAAAAATTGATGCCATGCTATGTGATAACATGATTTGTTTTGATGTATATATGATGTTTTACATGCTATCACACGTTTCATATATGTTATGTTTATCAGTTTTGTATGTGATGCGATATATGATAATATATGTGTATGAGATGCCATGTATGAAATGATGCATAATATATTAATATAAATAGACATCATAACTTAATTGTTAAAATTCCCTCACCATAATTTTAAGTCGTATGCCACCCATGATTTGAATACCTGTCAAGAATATGATCACCAAAATGTGGGTTCTGCCAAAGCGAAGTGCATTGGGTTATCATAGTAAGGCAGGATTGGTAATCGTGCTACCCATATATTTAAAAATGGTTAGACTTAATTAGGCTATCAAAATGGTTTTGGGCCTAAAGGCATTAGATGGGATTATAACATGCTGAGACATATGATGTCAAAATCCCATAAAGAATCTAAGAATTATATGAGATATAATTGGTAAAGTGTTACCTCCTAAATAACTTGATTTTAAATGACATGCCAAAGCTGACTTAAAGTTAGGTGAAATATGGATCTTAGCCCACTAAAGTGTTGCAATTGTTGTAATTAATATTGAGGGTTATTAATTTTGTGGGAGCTTTATTGAACATTTTAAAATGAAATTGGTACTAATGTTTATTTTGCATATTTGTAGATCAATGGCATCTCATAACACTTCTGCACTATCACTGTGATCTGTCCTTGAGAAGGACAAGCTGAAAGAAAATGGCACCAACTTCCTTGACTGGTTCAGAAACATGAGAATTGTTCTCAAGCATGAAAGGAAGTTGTATGTCCTGGATGATCCTCTCCCTGAAGAACCACCTACTGATGCTTCAAAGGCTGTAAAGGATAAGTATAAGAAACATCTTGATGATTCTGTTGATGTTGGTTGTCTTATGTTAACCACTATGTGCCCAGAACATCAGAAGGATCTGGAACACATGGAGGCTTATGAGCTGAGTGTTCATCTCAAGGAGACTTTCCAACAACATGCAAGGCAGGAAAGGTATGAGACTACCAAAGCTCTGCATGCTTGCAAAATGGCTGAAGGTGCATAAGTTAGCGCTCATGTTTTGAAGATGAAAGGCTACATTAATCATCTTGAAAGGCTTGGATTTCCCCTCAGTTTAGAACTGGCTACGGATTTGATCCTTAATTCATTGACTGATGATTTTGATCAGTTTGTCATGCAGTACAATATGAATGACATGGAGAAATCTCTTGCTGAGCTGCATTCGATGCTTAAAACTGCTGAGCAAAGTATAAAGAAAAAGCCTAGTCATGTACTTATGGTGAACAAAGGGAAAGGAATGAAACACAAGGGAAAGGCTAAAGCAAGAGTTGCTGGTAAGCCTAAAGGAAAGGCTAAAGCAAAAGTTGCTGATAAGCCTGTAAAAGTTCCAAAGGAGGGAGTTTGTTTTCATTGCAATGAACCTGGTCATTGGAAGCGGAATTGCAAACTCTATTTGGAAGATTTGAAGAAAAAGAAGAGTAGTGAGACTACATCTTCAGGTATTTATGTTATTGAAATTAACTTATCTACTTCTACTTCATGGGTATTAGATACTGGATGTGGATCTCACATTTGTACAAATGTGCAGGGGTTGAAAAGGAGTAGACACCTGAAAAGGGATGAAGTGGACCTACGAGTTGGAAATGAAGCAAGAGTTGCTGCTTTAGCTGTAGGATCCTATGAATTGTCTTTGCCAAATGGGCTTTTATTAGTGTTGAATAATTGCCACTATGTTCCTACTTTGAGTAGGAATATTATTTCAGTTTCTTGTCTGGATGATGAACAATTTTATTTTCTTATTAAGAATAAGAGATGCTCCATTTATTATGAAGATATGCTTTATTGTATTGCTGATTCATATGATGGCCTTTACGTCCTAAATCTAGACAACTCCAACAGTGGAGAAATTTATAACATAACTGCTAAGAAATCCAAACCCAATAATATGAATCCCACATATTTATGGCATTGTCGTCTTGGCCATATAAACGATAAACGCATATCTAAGCTCCATCAAGATGGACTTTTAGAGTCATTTGATTTTGAATCATTTGAAAATTGCGAATCTTGCTTATTAGGCAAAATGACAAAGAATCCTTTCACTGGATATAGTGAAAGGGCCAATGATTTATTGGGCCTAATACATACTGATGTATTTGGTCCATTAAGCATCCATGCTAGGGGAGGATTTCAGTACTTCATTACATTCACTGATGATTTCAGTAGATATGGCTATATCTATTTAATGAAACATAAACATGAATCATTTGAAATGTTCAGAACTTTTCAAAATGTACAAAATCAACTTGGCAAAACTATTAAGGCACTTCGATCTGATCGGGGTGGTGAATACTTGAGCCAAGAATTTGATGATCATCTCAAGGGTTGTGGAATTGTTTCACAATTAACTCCACCAGGAACACCACAGTGGAATGGTGTATCTGAAAGGAGAAATCGAACCTTATTAGATATGGTTCGATCCATGATGAGTCAAACAGATCTTCCATTATCCTTCTGGGGCCATGCCTTAGAAACAGCTGCGTTCACCTTGAACCGAGTTCCATCTAAAGCGGTTGAAAAGACACCATATGAGATATGGACTGGGAGAACACCTAGTTTGTCTTTTATAAAAATTTGGGGATGTGAGGCTTATGTGAAAAGACAAGTTTCAGATAAGTTAGCCCCAAAATCTGATAAATGCCTTTTTGTGGGATATCCTAAAGAAACTAAAGGATATTACTTTTATAATCCCTCAGAGAACAAAGTGTTTGTTGCTCGAAATGGTGTCTTTCTAGAAAAGGAATTTATTTCTAAAAAAACCAGTGGGAGCAAAGTACACCTCGAAGAGTTTCGAGAACCACAGGATGGTATAGAACCAACGATGGAAGTTCAACAAGTTCCACAAACAGTTGTAGAACCTGTACGAGCTACACAAGCACCACACAGATCTGATAGGCCACGACATAAGCCCGAGAAATATGGATTTCTCATAACGGACACTCGTGAAGTACTGCTCATAGATCAAGATGAGCCTACTACCTATCAAGAAGCTGTGTCAAGTCCAGAATCTGAGAAATGGCTAGGAGCCATGAAATCCGAAATGCAATCCATGTACGATAATCAAGTTTGGACCTTGATTGATCCACCTGAAGGAGTTAAAACCATTGGGTGCAAGTGGGTTTTCAAGAAGAAAACTGACATGGATGGCAAAGTGCATACCTTAAAAGCAAGACTTGTTGCAAAAGGTTTCAAACAAACTCATGATATAGACTATGATGAAACCTCTTTGCCAGTCGCAATGCTTAAATCAATAAGGATTCTAATTGTCATTGCTGCGTACTATGATTACGAGATATGGCAAATAGACGTCAAAACAGCGTTTCTTAACGAAAACTTACTCGAGGATGTGTACATGACACAACTTGAGGGTTTTGTTCATTCAAAGAATTCTACAAAGGTTTGCAAGCTTCAAAGATCCATTTATGGATTAAAGCAAGCTTCTCGGAGCTGGAATCTTCGTTTTGATGAAACAGTCAAAGAGTTTGGATTCATACAAAATGAAGATGAACCTTGTGTATACAAGAAGGTTAGTGGGAGCGCAGTAGTATTTCTTGTGTTATATGTTGATGATATATTACTCATTGGAAATGACATCCCTATGTTGCAAACAACCAAGACTTGGTTAGGGAGTTCTTTCTCAATGAAAGATTTAGGCGAGGCTGCTTATATCCTTGGCATTAAAATCTATAGGGATAGATCTAAAAGGATAATTGGTCTGAGTCAAAGTACATACATAGACAAACTGTTGAATAGGTTCAGCATGCAATAATCTAAAAGAGGATTCTTGCCAATGTCTCATAGCATTTCTCTTAGCAAGACTCAATGTCCTAGGACATCTGATGAGCGAGATCGCATGAGTAAGATTCCTTATGCTTCGGCTATAGGATCTATCATGTATGCCATGATATGTACTCGACCAGACGTGTCGTATGCTTTGAGCATGACAAGCAGATACCAGTCAGACCCCGGTGAAAGTCACTGGACAGCAGTCAAGAATATCCTTAAGTACTTTAGAAGAACTAAGGATGCATTCGTGGTGTATGGAGGATTGGAAGATGAGCTAGTTGTAAATGGTTACACAGATGCAAGCGTCCAATCTGATAAAGATGACTTTAAATCGCAGTCTGAATATGTGTTTATGTTAAACGGAGGTGCTGTAAGTTGGGAAAGTTCCAAGCAAAGCATTATTGCAGATTCTACAACAGAAGCTGAGTATATTGCAGCATCAGATGCAGCTAAGGAAGCAGTATGGATAAGGAAGTTCGTTACTAAACTAGGAGTAGTTCCTAGTATCGCAAATCCAGTGGTTCTCTATTGTGACAACAATGGTGCTATTGCACAGGCAAAAGAGCCCAGATCTTATCAGAGATCCAAACATATACGCAGGCGTTATCATCTCATTCGAGAAATTATTAAGAATAATGACGTTGAGATATGCAGAGTACCAACAGATGACAACATTGCTGATCCACTTACCAAAGCTCTCTCACAAGCCAAACATGATAAACATATGAGGTCTATGGGTATTAGATACTTGTATAATTAGGCCTAGTGCTAGTGAGAGATTGTTAGTGGTTGTGCCCTAGGCCAAATATTTGGACCTTTATGTTATGTCATTTTCATTTATAAAATGTTTCTCTTATTATTGTTATTATTATATTGCTTGCATGTTTCTTTATAATAATGTTTGAATAGTTGTTTTATGCTATTCTAAGCATCCCTGGTCATTCATCATTAAAGGTTTAATGAAGAATTAAGACTAGTATGAGTTTGGTAGATAATTATGAGATAATTATATGTATGGTTATACAAATCAAACTTATATGTACTTGTTGGAGAACATGTACTGGATAGACTCGCTATGAGATCATTACATGGATTAGTGTCATAAGTGATCTCATAATAGTTATGTCATTGAATCCTTAGACCTGAGCTCATCACAATTTCCTACATAAGGAACATCATATTTTTGACATAATCAAACGTTATCTTTAATCAGATAATCATAAAGGTTATGATCGAATATGATGTAAATTATGCAGAGGAAAGTGAATGAACAAGATGGAATTTGTCCCTCTCCTATGAGAGATATCTAATGGGCCCCTCGATAAGTAGGACGGAGAAATGCATGGCCGTGTTCAAATGAATGTCATTTGATTTTATCAGTCTACTTAGAAAGCGAGAAATTAAATGTTTGAACTATATAAGTATGACATTGCCCATGACTTATGTTCAAATAAGATATCGTGTGACAAAAGGATTATGACATGTTCTATTGGTTAGGTTAATATCGGACTAACGATATTCATATTAATTGGGTAGTCAAAATGTCTCGCTAGAGACCAATTATGACTTGTGGGCTTCTAATGAGATTAGGCCCACTTCCAATTTAATATGAGCCTATTGGGTCGCACACAAAGAATGAATTGGATAGGATAAGGTTTAAACATGATTTCGAATATAATTTGAAATTCGTGATAAGGTGAAATATATTAACTGTCAGATATCGTATCTCGTTAAGATATTATCTCTAAGATATCGCCGCTTAACTAAAATACGTTAATGAGTTAACGTAGGATTCTTATCCCTAAGATAGCATCGTGTAACTGAATGTTGTTAAGGGGTTAACGTATGATTTTATATAAGATATAGAATCACGATTTTCGGTTTTACGTTTTTCAATCTATCTCCTCCATTTTTGAGAAAAACAAAGAGCGATAGAAACCCTAGTTGCGGCAAAGGAGCTAGCACCCTCGCAAGTCCTGTTCATGACGTTCGCTTGTGGATACCGATCGAGGGTGGTCGTTCGTAGAGCAGCACCTGTAGTCCGACGAATTCAGATCGTCACAAAGGTTGGTAATTGATTCGAATCAATTAGAAACGCATGGATCTTGGTAGGTTTCTATTTTCCGCTACGTATAAAGTAGTTATGCATGATATAAACCCTAACACTTAAGCTGAGTATAATGATAAAGATCAAATTCGAATTGGAGCCTTTTATTTGATAGAGTTGAGTCTTTGGAGAATTCTAATTGGGTGAGTCTTTTTTGTTATTTTAATAGTTTTATATATTTGAGTCTTT
The DNA here is from genome assembly GCA_030789695.1 of Scilla litardierei. Classification (NCBI taxonomy): domain Eukaryota; kingdom Viridiplantae; phylum Streptophyta; class Magnoliopsida; order Asparagales; family Asparagaceae; genus Scilla; species Scilla litardierei. Next base: position 156,105,781 of record CM061133.1, read on the forward strand.
TTGTTATTTGAGTCTTTTTTATTTCAGTGTTTTAGTTGATTTAGAATTTCTAGTCATAATCAGTTTCAAAGAGCCCAGCTGTAAGCCTAAATAAAGGCTACAAACTTTTTAGTTTTTTAATCAAGAAATGAAAGAAAATTAATTTCTGATATAAATTTTTAGTCTCCACAAATTAAATCTTTTGCATTGGTGAGCGAGAGTGGACTTGATTGCATGGACGAGAGCTCCGAAGAATCTCCACGTGCAAGGCGTGTGAGTCTGTGATCGAAAGATTTCCAGCGTGCGAAATCCGAAAATTTATCAAATCCATAATCTACTTTTTCACAAATTCCCACCACATCCCTTCCCACTTCTGTATTGCGTCATCATTGCTAGTAGTAATGACTTTTCACGATCCATTGGTTCCTAGATCTATCAAAAATATTCTTTTTGCCAGCGTATATAATAAGATAGAGTGAAAGGTTCCGCCCCGAAACCAAGGGGATACTAACTAACAACTGAGTCCCTCTCTTCGAACCGCAGGAGATAGTTGCCCATCATACGGCTCACCGACTTCACTTGCCTCTAAGAGGGCTCACCCCAAGAAGGTTCGGATCACTTACAATATATAGGTCTACGAAGGGGTGAGGAGCATTTCAAGATGATTCTTTCATTGTCGGGACGAAAAAGGAACCCTTGACTGGAAAATGTGAGTCTGTTTTGTCCACGTTAACCATCCCCCTATATCAAAATGATCAAAACGGAACGCAAGTTTGCTTATTATTCCCGTGTTTGATCTTTTCAATCTCTGCCACGCTTCCATGTGGGCAGAGATCCATGTAGAGAATGAAGTGTGGCCAATGCGCTTGATATGCCCTTCAACAGTGCTTCTCGAGGTCCACTATCTCCAAGAATAAGGCTCTGTTAGCCTGGGCTGAAATAGGGATAAGGAGTCAAAATTGAAACCCCTAACGTTCGGGGTTAGCTCTATAAATGTGTAGAGCCGACGTGCAGTGTATAGTAGTACGCACTTCTAGGCCCCTTACCGACTATTGGATCATTCCAGTGTTTCAGGTAATACGGAACAAGTTTTGAGGTCTCAGTTTCAGTGTCGGTTTCGGTCTTATGGAAATTTTAGGTTTTGGAAAGGTTTCGTCTGTTTCGGTATTTTCGGTTTCGTCTTTATTAACAGTTTCGGTAGTTTTATACCATCAAAAATACTAACTAAAATATTAATTTCAAATACTGACTAAAATATTAATGTATAATAGTATCATTTATTTAGAAGAATTAGGTATATTCTATTATTTATTTATAAGTGTTTTACAGATTTTTCTATTCACCATACCCATTTTGCTAACATATTACACTTTTTTACAAGTTTGGCATTTTGTTGCTAAATGGCAAACATGTAAATAAATGCAACATGATTAGCAAAATGTGTAAGGTGAATGGCAGATTAATGCGCTAGTCAAACTACAAAATTTGATAACATGTTGCATTTATTTACAAGTTTGCCATTCCCTGCTCTTAAACGGTTTTAAAGATAATAACAAACTAATAAATAAGTGTAATATGTTTAGCAAAAGTGTAATCTGACTAGTAGCACTCATTAGAAGCCGTCGTGAGTCCGTGACTTTTGAAGAGTTTTGATCGCATGGAATTTTCAGGGCTTCGTCGATACTTTCTGAATCGACAAGGAGTTCGTCGAGGATTTTTGAAGCACCTCAAAGTGGCAAGAAGTTCGTCAAAGCGAGGTGGCGAAAGTCGTCGAGGTGGTGAGTTCAATTCTTCATCTTCTTCCTTTGTTTACTTTATTCTCCAATTTTTTTATGTTTCCGCTTCTTCGTCTAGTTCTGCAATTTTGGATCATCGTCTTCCTCATTTTCAAGCCAAACCCCCAATTTCGACCGATCTTGGCCGAAACCCTAGGGTTCTGCCAGAACCGAGAAACACTGCAAGTTTCTATCTCGTTTGACTCTGAGACCGAAACGGAACGGCCGGTACCGAACGGTATTGGCCAAAACCTTTATCCATGATATGGACCCTCCGACATACATTGCAGCAGAGCTGTTCATAACCGGCGGATTTACACGCAGTTCTTTGAATCAAACGTCGAATTAAATCGATTTTATTTTACAGGTGCATGGATCTATCTTTCTATTTATTTATTGCTATAAATAGCAAGAAGCCCCATATCCTTGATTTGGCCAGGAAACACAGCATTGGGCCTAGGAAGCGAAGGGAATGAGCTTGGTTACTTCTACTCCACGCGTCTTTATTTTGTTGTGTACCAGTTCTGCATGCGCTTCACGTGTCATTGCCACTTTACTCTCCTCTTATTTCTTATTTGGACGGTTCAGATGGACTTTACTATTCTTTCCCAACGAAAATGAAAATGGATGTATCACATCGAGATGTCAATTCGTTTTCCACCCCAAATGAGATGAGAAATTAGTCACACATGTCCCTTCATCATTCTGAACTGAGGCCCGGCTCGGCTCATGTGGTTCCAATAACCGACGAAGAGCACCTCAGTATACGATCATGCGCAGTAACTGGGAGTTCTATTATACCTATGGCCAACTTTCATTTACCAAACCCAGGTTCATCTCGTGTAGTGATTGTGGACTCATACAAGGATACAGAGTCGACGGTTGATGTATCAGACTCAACCCTATCTTTCGTAGCATGCATTTCCATCCGTGTCGCAACTGATTCGTTAAGCTACGTGTCCGGACGATACTTCGGTCCCCCAACATTACTCATGGGAACCTTTCGGCCGCCCAATGACCTATAACGCTAGTCACTACTCCTAGTGGGGCTAGGAAGTAAGCCCCACAACCCAAAGCAACAAAGAACAAATAGAATTTGGTACAAAAGTTAGCTAACGGAGGTATTCCTACGTATAACATAGTAATGGAGAGAAAGTTGTTCTTCTGAGGTAGGCTTGCACCTGCGTCAAGGTGGCCGTAAATTCCTGGAATGGGCCTGAACTGGCAAACCGAAGTCACTTTCGTAACCATACTTCTAAGGAATAAGGATTTAAGATTACCATTCACTTACCGTAAATTCCGCTAATGGTTTAACAGAGGAGAAGCTTTTTAGATCCTTTGTTGTAAGACACTTTAAATGCTATAATGTTGATAGCATGTTTTAGTCTTAATGACCAACTGTATCAGTAGTAATAAGCTACGATAAAACAACACGACTAGTTAAGAGGACAAATAAAGTATCAGCAAGAGGCATCATCACATCATTTAATAATAATGATGTGTCAGGTATCACAAATAGAGTATCAGTAAGGGCTATCTCAAATCTATACACACATCATAAGGTCACATTATTATGTATAGAAGATGTATCAAACATAACAACAGCAATAGTAAGGCTCACATTATCCTATAAAGGAGTAGCACAAGCAGAAATACTTATGTCTTCAATAATATCATCATTTACGTTAGGTGATGCAGTGATGTTATCTAATGTCAAGATATGTCAGGATTGACGTGGAAGACAATCCAGCATATCAAAAGTTTGACAGTTTGGGCTCTCAAATATGGAATGTTAAGCATTGTGAACTAACATGACCAGAGCACAAACAATGTGAGCACCGAAGGGGGGGCCATCAAACTCTGTATCTCAAAACGTTAACCTCCTTCAATAGCTATAGTTACCGATTGCGACAAGTAACTAGCATCAATATCAAAAATCTCAAAAAATCAACTGAAAGCTTACTAATCCCCAGTAGTCATAGCTTTGTGCATATATAACGGTTTGCCCACAAGACTAATAGATTTACTAATAATTTCGAAATACCGCAATTTGAAATGAAGAGCTGGAAATCTCATCCAAACTGGAACAAATGCAAGCAAATCGCATCACAAACCTATATCAGCACTCCATTTGTGGTGAACAATCAAGCGACCATTAAATAGACAATGATCATCTTGAATAACTCTAGCACAATCATCTGTCGGACTAAATTTTTAAAAAATAACAATTCTCTCTAGAATAAACATCAGCAGAACATGTTGGCTTCCAAAGACGAGTAAAATGGGTTTTAGAATGGTAAAATACATGTTCTTCAATGGTAAACTACGTGTTCTTCAACCAATGTATTATCCTAGCAAATAACATTAGCATCACTTTCTGCCATAGTTATAATTATACAAGTGACCATCTGGATCCTTTAAGGGTTCAATGTAATCAAGCCTGCAATCAACACTCATGTTATGATCAATTATGTGGATGTTTTTCTAACTCATCAGTGTGGTTCACGTGATAAACTAAGGAGTTATGACCCATTGCAAATTGTTGAACAATAGCCTTCCTACCCAAATTAAAGGTTTGTTGTGCTTGATTATTAGTGAGATATAATGAAGGTTTAGTGCAATTAAGTACAGCCCCACCAAATGAAGCTTCACAAGCCTAATATTGAAGCTATCAACCCACTTGTGCATGGCCAACGATGGTCATTTCCACCATCACCATGCCTGCACCGTCACTCACCTACTCGGTAGCACTTAAACTAGAACATGTGTAACTTCGATCGTTCAACCTAAATAAGCCAACACACGTCATCACGTCCTAACCACGGGTCTACATATGATTTTGCCCCAAGCCAACACCTAATCATCAATGCTGCCAGATGACAACCCCCATGTCGTCAGAAGCATCAACCCCGAAATATTACTGGAGATGATGTAGTGCATGCCTCCACTTGCTACCTTAATCCAGAACTATGTGTGCCCTTAAAATACCCCCCCCCCCCCCCCAACAGCCCATTAACCCTATCGCCCTCAAGCCCAATGGGAACCCCAGCTTACGAAAGGTCTGGTGACCTGCTGGTGGCCATTACCGACTTATGCGCTGGCAAGTTAGGACTGGACATTTTAGGTTTTGTTGTTCGAGGAGCTGCCATCCGCCATCAAATTTAACAATGATTATATAGATATATGGCAAAAAATTTGTATATTATTCAATTGAGAGCTGTTTTTGAATGGTGTTGCTGACTAAAACAAAAGTATGGGTAGAAATACGGCTAGTATTGAATCTTGAGAATTTAATGTGTAGGATGATAGTGTGAAAATTTGGTCGAAACCAAAAATTCTGGGGAAAATTTTGAATGAAACTAAATCTGAATGGAATTAAATTTAGGAAATTGTAATTTTAAATTTCGAGGGAAACTAAATTTTAGATGAACTAAAATTTTGAGTGGAACTAAATTCCCTGGGAGAACTAAATTTAAAATTTTAAGATGACTAAAATCTAGACGGAAGTTGAGTTTTATATTTTTGGAGTAATTAAATCCGGTGGGAACTGCACTTTGGGTGAACTAAATTTTAGTTTGAATGTGAGTAACATTTTTTGTTACATTGTGAATATTTTGAAGATGTCTGTAAAAATTCTTGGGATTTTGAACATGATATAATTTTTTGAGGGAAAAGATTCTGAATGGATTGAAATCTTTTGGGTGAAAATTTTGAATGCCACATGATCTATGGTCACCGGTTAGGATTAGTTTATTAATAAACAATAACTTAACATCATATATATTATACTAGTCATAACCCGTGCTTGCGATCACTGTGCAGTTAAGATTTTCCCCTGCGAAATCTTTGTTCCCCAAAAAAATTATTTTCATAGCCAAAATTTAAAAGAACAACAAATTAGTGTAAAAATATTTAGAGGCACGGGCACCTTCGGCGTGGAACAACAAATTCGGCACAGACGCCTTCGACATGGAACAACAAATTAGCATAAAACAACAAATTCGGTGCGTACGCCTTCGGTGCGAAACAACAAATTAGTATAGAACAACAAATTCGGCGCGGACGCCTTCGGTGCGTAACAACAAATTAGCGTAAAAAATCGGCACGGAACAACAAATCGGCGTACAAATATTTAGGTACACGGGCGCGTTCGGCGTGGAACAACAAACTAGCGAAGAATAACAAATTCGACGCGGAACAACAAATTAGCTCTCCATAAATTTTGCTCCACAAATTTCGCTCTGCAGCATCTTCCTTGATGGTGATCCCCGTGACCATTAAATTGCACTGACCATTCGAGCTGATAATGTGTGAGCATGACAAATACATGCCAATGCATTAAACGCAACTGCACTTACTCTGCTGCATTAAGTGCAAATGTGTAAGTGTGACTAAGGCATGCAAATGCATTAAATGCAAATGCAGTAAGTGCACTTGCTTTTCCACAAAATGCATTAAATCCACGTATAAATGTTGTCCCCCTACTATAAACTTCCCTTTGTTCGGGACTGAGATTTGCTACGTCCGAGGTAAGAGAGGGTCAGCTGCGTTTTTCATACAAATTTCAAAATATTGAGTTTTCCAACCAAATGGATTCCCCCTCAAAACTTTCTCAAAACTTATCTCAACCTTCCATTCCCCAAAATCAAATCGCATTCACTCCTTTATCTTGTCCTAGTCAGCCCTAGGATTCAAAAACAGTTGTCAAATGTAATATAGATATATGGATTTGACTATGAAATTTTCATTTATATCTAAACAAAAAATTAACATTCTAAACATAAACATTATGAACCTATATCTAAAATAAATTCCATTGGGTATTGTCTAACCCATTGTAACTATCTTTCAGTATATGGTTTACACATGCATCAAGAGGGTGATAAATATATCCTTTTCATAAAATTCCGGGATGTTGATTTTGTTGTCATTTTATTTATAAGTACAATATATCCATATCAATTGAAATTTTGTTTGTAGATAGTTGAGATATGTTAATACACATCTAAAAATGGATTTTTAATTTTGCTTCATATATTTTATTTTTGATATGTTAAATTTTCATTCAAAAAATAAACAAAAATTTAATAGTATGTGGGTATGTGTGCGTGAGGTAGTTCATAACTAATTACTAGTTTCTACATTGACCTGTTTTACCAACCGTAAGGACACATTTCACAATAAAACACATAGCAATGTGCCAATGGAAAATTTTCCGCTAAAATAACTGGTAAGCTTACCTCCTGTAGAAGGCAGAGTGCCCCTGGTAGCCAAGACCAAGGTATCCGGAGAGAAGATCTAGGTGGAATATTATCTTTCAAATTGCCAGCGTATTCTGGCTCGAAAAGAATCTTGTCCCTTACATCCACCAAGAGATCCTACAAACAGGAATCACAATGCATCATATTCAGATTTATTATTTTTATGCAAGAGGTGCATGTCATGTAATTAGAACAGTAAATACCTGGCGGCAAACAACAACATCTGTTGTGTAGCCATCCTCAATCTCTGAATTTCTCAATTCCATTGTTGCTTTAACAACCTCATCCTTTTCAGCTTTCTCAGGAACACCTAAAATCTGCAATTTTATTAGAAATGTGGCCATGAAGGAACGATCCAACTTCACCAAGGCAATGAGCTGACCAACAAATACAGAAAAGAACCCCAAAATATGCTCAGAAAGTTGTATTTCAGAAACTATAAAACAGAGAAGCAATTCAATACAGCATGAATGTGTGAAACTTTTGTGTGAAGACCATAGTGATACAGAATTTTTCATGTACCTAAAAATGACAACTGTAAGCGTTAAATTTCATTCCTCTATATCAGATTTTTTTTCAGAAGAAAATGTGAAGGTGGAAACAAAGAGACTCTAGGACAAGAATTTGGTAATACATGATCAAATTCCTCATAAGTCATAACGAAAGTCTTACAGAGATAAACATCTCATATTCTCCTTGTCTTGAATAGCAAAGAAAATACATCGATTAGCGGAAGCGCGGAATACAAGTGTTTGCTGCAGTGGTGACTTTCCTGTAATTTTTTCTAGAGGGTTTGGAAAAGCTGCCCATTTAAGTCTATTTACCTTGGAAATGTCTCATTTAAAAAAATTCCAGACCCAATTAGTTCATCAACAGTCTCCACCATGATGTCGCCATTGAGAAGATTGTTAATGGCCCCGGCATCATCATCCAACCTCCAAAACCGTTTTCCAAACAGAATATTACTCAATTCCTTCAAACAGAATTTTGTTAAGGATCTGTGAGGTGTGCAGCAACAAAACAATAGTTCATCAACAGTCTCCACCATGACGTGGCCATCGAGAATCATACTACAATCGAGTTTCCCTAGCTAACTAGAAGCATCATTAGCATATTCTCATATTCACTGCCCAATATTATAGAAAAAATCAATCTGATTTCATTTTCATCTAGCTTCCTTAGTGTATTGCAATTTGATTTCATCCAAGATCACCGAGTTAGCAATTCACATTCAAAAAATGACGCTAACAGTAATCGAACAATTTTGTTCGTTAATCAAACAAGTAAAAGATAAATCAAGCAACCTGATAGCAAGTGACGGGGATCTCCACAAACGATCCAAGCATCTGCCCACTCTCGACCGTCGGCGCCTCCATCGTCTTCAACCTCGCCCATGCCTTCACCTCACCCCAGCTCGCCCGAGATCCTCCAACCTTGGAAACACCACCGGTAACCTTATCGCCAAAAGAGACCCCGCCTCTAATAGTCAAAGCCAAGGCCCCTCGCCTCTCCCCAAGGTCTCCATTGCCGAATCCGTGCCGAGACGGCGACAAGCTAAGCACAAGGTGAACCAATGCCATATCAATAATCGAAACCCAATCTACATCTCATTCGTGACTCGCTCTCCCTCCATGAGAACCGATCAAAAGGGAAGGTTAGGGCTGGGGATAAGATTAGGGTTTTCGTTGTTTTTTAAAGAGCATTGGGAGCAAGCAAGAAGGAAAATTGGCAGGATTCGGGACATTGGGCTATAAAAATTAAAATTTTAGCAGATACCAAGAGCGTAGCAGAAGGAAAATTAAAGGGAAAAGAAAAAGGGGAAAGGGTAAAAAAGCAAAGAAAAAAGAAAAAAAAAGCATAAAAGGTAAATACTGTTGAGATAGATTGAAAGAAGTGTAAACAATTACCTTTTAGGAGTAGGCCATGGCTCTCAATATATTGACTTCATAATGTGATTTGGAGTCCAAGGGACTCTCCACTAAATGAGTGGGAAGTAATGGAGAGATGATGAGGGGAGGGAGGCCAAAAGTCTCCCTCAACTCACAACACTCCCCCTCATCTCTCCATTACCTTGGGTTAAGCATATGAATACTTCAGGATTCAGTATGCTAATGGGGTGGATACTTCTGGATCCAGAGCCACTGTGGTTGCCTCGTTAAAACCTTAGCTGTGGAAACCCAGTGGGAAAAACCAGCCGCTTAAGGGAAAAGAGTACAACTATTGAGGGACTCCCCCTGATCTGTACAAGCTTCAGGCTTGCAGATCTCCTATGTATCTATACAATCATCTCCTATTCGTCTATACATCCATCATATTCTGAAAGAAAATACAATCATCACTCATCTATACAAGTTTCACTCATCTAGCGGCTATTGGAAAGTAGAGGCGCTCTGGAGTGGAATGCTCTTCGAAGTCGGCAGATGACTCCACTAAAGTATTCTTTGAATCAGTATTCAGTGTGTTTGCAAGGTACTGCTGGACCTGGCTGAGCGTTTTCAATACTTGCTTCTTGGAAGATGAGCTTCTCAAAAGATGTAGACATTGGAGGATGATGTGTAGATATTTAGGAGGTGGCCGAACTATTGTGTTTTAGTCATCGCGATGATCTTTAAACCTGCATATGCAATATATATCCATTGACCCTTGGAAGTTGCGCAGAAGCAGCTTATCCTTGGTCTAGTGTTGCTCTCCAGGGCAACACTGTATCTGGTTAACAACTTTACTGGGGACGTTCTATCAAAGATACGTGCAGTTGGCCAGATAAAGAAGTGTAACACGTACACTAGAGCTAGGCTCTTCGGGACCTAGGGTAGCAGGTCACGCCCGTTTGCCTTTGCACATGGGCCTTTTGGCCCAGTGGGTCTAACCCACTTCCCCTTGGACTCTTTTTGCGTTTCTGGGCTCGTTTGAGCTCCGATTTGGACGCGGTTTGAACCTGTGTTTAGACCGGGACGATCCCGTCATCCAGGTAACCCTTTCCAACAAGTTTGTTCCTACTAAATCCGTTGTAACTAATTTACAACACGTTTAGTCAAAGTTAGCATCTAATGCAACGTTGTGTCCCTATTGCTAATGCGACTAACTTTCACAACTTAACTTGTGAATATCATCAAATGACATTTCTCTCTATTCTATATTCCTATTACTAAGACACGAGCACTACTCGGTGTGAGACCCTACAGCCTGACCTTACTACAGGTTGGGGCTCGAAACCCCTAGACGACGGTCACTACGAGCAGTAGCTGTCGTCCCTGTTTCAGAGTCATCATAACGTGATCGACCCTTTGACAAAAGTGTCATAGGGTTTGCATTGGCCGTGTCAGTGATGAATTCCGTTAGCTAAAATCCCTTCGTCAAGACTGTGTTATTGTTGGCCTAGGGTATGGTTTACTGTCAACCCTATTAGACAACATTGGTCAGTATACGGCGGTCTTTATTGTATACACGTTGTACAACTTGCAACGTACCCCTGCCGAGGATTAACATAGAGACCGTACTGAGCCTATAACACTAACTTCCCTTTAATGGAAGTGACGAATCCCATCTTAGTCACTTACTTACCTAGAGAGCTTCTGGTGCAACCCAACCTAAGATCTTTCATCAGGACTGGTCCTCGAAGCTAGATCATGGGTCTAAGCTACACCGTCCGTTCACAGGTTTATACAGATGACTTCAGGTCTTAAGGATCAACTAACCTATCATCACCCTAGAGTTATTAAAGACAGATCATTAAAGTTAACCATTTAATAACTCTAACTTGGTCGTTCAGTGAACTCATTCTCTAATGAGCACCTGTGTCTCGTCTCCGACTTCAGCAAGTCGAATGACTATGAGATCATCATTACCCGAAGGTAAGACGAAGACACAGTGATCTATCCGATGTGTCGATATCCAGTTCTCGACACATCTACGATCACGAACCGTTTTAGACTTACGTTTCTATTCGGTCTCTTACTTACTCATAATCGAGATCTCATCTAGATGTGTAAGGACCTAACTCTAAGTCTATGGATATTATCTAAGTATATTAATACAAATGATTTATACTTAGAATAATACGTACCATATACGGTATGAACAAGACGTATAATCAAGATAAATTACCTTATGGGCACATATCTTCCTACATCTCCCACTTGCACTTAGGCTATTTATCTCGGTATCTCATGCCGTTATAGCATATCAGTCACTTTGACATTTGATATGGCAAAACCTAAGAGTGGTTCTACTAATAAGTATCTACAACGAATTTTAATGGATTGAAATTACATCTCTTGATCACACAGGTTGATCCTTTGGAAAAATGATTTGGATCAATTTTCCTAACTTTGTATAGCTAACAGTTGGCTTATACGATTTAGATGTGGGGTCTAACATTTCCGTAAGTCAGTTCTAGCTCACTTCACTTTATTGTGTCAATATGTCAATTACATATTTGACACCCTAAGTCTCTATATATACTATTAAATCAAAACAATTTTGACTTAATGATTTATATAGAAGATTCATTAAAGTGAAAAAATCCTTTTTACTTAGTCTGAAAAACGGAACTAAGTATATTAATACGCTCCCACTGACTTTAAGAATTACCTGGTCAAATTTCTTCAACATAATATCTAAATCATATTTAGATTTATGAGCAAAAATAACCATTTGGTAAGTGCCTTAGATGGAATGTACAAGTGTCAGATTCGGTTTGACGAATGAGTCAAGTCAAGATCATTTTAAGGAATCTTGACATTGACTCGTTCAATCAAAACGTTCTACACTGTACAAATTCCTTTAACCACATTTAGTATTAACTCTTTTAATAACTAAATGCAGATGATCAAGAATTAATCTTGATGTGCGTATTATTGTGATCGCACACAATTTATACGTCCCCTGGAACCTACACTTAACTACTGATTGACTTCTAGCATTTAGTCAGCTCCAAAATCAATATTATCGAAGCAATACACCATTATTCGAAAATATACGCAACCATCACAGAAAAGCCACATCCACAGAATTTGAGCCAATTCAATTTCAATTGCAACAAACGAGACATCCATTCCAAAACAACGGGTTCATAAAAGGAACCTTAATTTGTTTATCAAAAATAAACCTTGAGTGCAAAGCACTCATTCATTGTTTTCGATCCTTAAAGATGATACATTTTATTCAAAATAAGAAAAATATCATCTCCATCACGATCAGCGTCTCCAGAAGTCTTTGAGCGGTCCCAGCAGCAACTGTTGCTTTAATTGCCGACCGATCTCCGTACTTCTCCAATATCCAGTTCTTATCAGCCACCTGTATACAGTACACAGATGTCTATAAGTATCTCATACTATATGAATGGAAATGATTGCATTTAATTGAATTTTAATTTGTACCTGAGGTAGAGGCATCAGTATGCCCCTTCTTCTTCTCTGCAAGATAGATCTTGCAGTTCCTCTTCCAGTGGCCAATCTTGTGGCAATGGAAGCACTCAGATTTCGACGGGGCCCCTTTGTTCTTTTTCTTCCCATTCTTAGCCTTCGCAGGTTGTGGGACCTGCCTCTTCTTCCCTTTGCCTTTCGGCTGGTCGGAAGTAGCAGAGCCAACAACCAGTGCAGCCGGCTTCTTATGAATCTCCTCAAACTGCCGGAGCATATTGAGGAGACCCGAAAGATCCGTCTCAAGGCTGTTCATTATAAAGCCAGTTATAAAAGGCTTGAAATCGGGAGTCAAAGACTTTAGGATAATGTCCGTGGACATCTCATTGTCCAGGACAAATCCTAACTGGGCGGCGTCCTCCACGTACCCGATCATCTTGATAACATGATCTTGTACGGGTTCCGTCCCCATCTTGGTGCCCCAGAGGTTGCTAGTGGCCTCGAACTTGGCAGCTCTTGATCGCTTGCCATACAACTCTTGTGCGTTGAGGAGCATGCTTTGAACATCCATATGTTCATGCTTCCTCTGCAACTCGTTGGTCATCGAAGCCAGAGTAAGGCACCTGGCCTTCTCTGCATCCCTCTGGTACAATTTGTAGGCTTCCTTTCCCTCGTGGGTCGAATCTTCATCCGGCTTATCTGGAGCGTCCTCGAACAGTACGTATCCTATTCCGGCTAGGGAAAGGACCAACTTGATGTTCCTAAGCCAGTCTTTGTAGTTCGTTCCATCCAGCACGTTCTTCTCAACCATGTATCTAAGTCCCGAATCCATTCTGTATTTTATAGATACTATAGTTAGTAAATGTTCGTAGTATAGTTTTAATGGTTTTAATAAAACTATATTCTCCCACTAAATTTATTTAAAGCCATAATAATAAACAATTTTATTATAAAATAATATTTGTGAGAGAGTGATCCGACTACCCTGAGTCTGACAACCTTGAGTGTATCTCAACAAGTTGTCCGACTCTGCAGTCGGTAGACGAACTCGTCGTCAATCATATTTACTATGATTCCCTATCGATTTTTACCCCTAGTCATTTGTGATCATGAGTGTGCTCAACCGGATCACAATGGCTAGCCTAGTCGGACCCTTGTTTTCGTGTCTAGCCTGACTTGCCCCTTTGCTCGGTGTATGCACGACGCGCCGGTTTGGGTCAGGTCTTGGACTACATTCTTGGTTAGACTTACGCCGAAGCTCGAGGGATGAGACAACGGTTTTAGTCAGGTTAAGATGTCAATCAAGAAATCGGTTTCTATAAGATTGACATGTCACGGCTTGAGTGTAGCTCAACAACCGGAACATGTTTCTTACAGTTGCCAACTCCTAAAACAAGGAGGGCTACGATTTATCTTGAACAAGATTATTATCGTATTGACTTAGGTATAGTCGATGGACTTACATAGTCATGAATCGACTCCTTGCGGTCCAGCGGACGCGGCCAGGGAATTGACTAAGCCAGGACCACTTGTTACCCAGTCTAGCTAGGTTGGTCCAAAAACTTTAGCCAAGCACATTGACCGACATCATGATCCATTGAAGGAGTTGTCATCAATCTTATGTTTTCCAAACAACTAAATGGCTTTTAATTAAAACAACTAGTTAATCCTTATCAACTAGTGGATCCTAAAATTCAAAATTTTCCAGATTGGTTGAACATCTTTTATTAAGTCCTTATCAACTATAAGGTTCTACGTTCAACTTACTACCCCAATCTAATTAGGATTTATAAAACAATTCAACATTTTGTCTTTTATGAAAATCATTAATTAAACGATTTAATGAAATGATTTACAAACAAGGGGACTACCCTAATCAGGTATTAGGTTCAATGTTGTTTTGTTTTATCAAACATAACATGTCACTATCATGTTTTAATGGCTAACCTAACAAGGTTTGTGAATACATTATTCAACATGAAATGAAGTAACTAACTTTATCCACATAAAAGAAAGTTTCATTTTTAGTGACATATAAAATGTATTTGCAAGTTTAAAAATTATCTATATAATACAAACATGCAAATCTAAATTTTAACACTTTAAAATTAAAGATTAAAATTTTTAAAGTCTCCCAAAAAATTTTATCGCATAAAACTAGGTCGTTCAAAATTATCTAATAATTTTAAACCTAGGCCTTAAAAAATATTAACCTTACTTCTAAAATTAAAATGTCACAAAATAATTTTAGAAACCTATATGTAACAAAAAGAAAATAATTTATGCTTCATCTCATGAAATAAAATCATTTCTATACTTACATATATTTAAAATAATTTTAGAACTCTTTTTAAAAATTTTAGAAATCACTTAGAAGCTTTTAAATAAAGTTTTTAAAGATTTCTAACTTTATGTAACTAAAGAAAAATTCTTAAATTTCAAAAATAAAATTTTTCTAAAGATTACATAAACATTAAATACTCTTTTAAAAATTTTAATGTTTCATAAAAAATTTTATAAAGTATTTAAAACAAAGGAGACTACTTTTAGATTTATCGCATAAAAATAATATGCTCCAAAATTAAAATAAATTTCCGTGTTGCAACTTTAATTTTGAAACACAAATAAATATTTTCAAAACTAATTTAACATAAAAAAAGTTTTGCATATGAAAGATAAGCATTTTTAACGATTTAAAAAGTCGCTATAGTAGATCTATAGCATAACCTTGCTCTGATACCACTGTCGGGGTTTTTGCGGACCCCCAGAGCTCGGATCCGTATCCGTCCTAAGTCGGACGGACCACGGAGGCACATAGGCGCAGCGGAAAACCAGAAATCAAAATTTCTACACTAGCTAAACTATTTAGCTAGGCTCTGGGGAGCCAGAACCCAGCCCGATCTATGCCGACTTGGAGTGGGTCTGACCACTCCAAGAAGGATCTACACTAAGCGACTAATTAAAATTACGCTAAAACGCTTAACCACATACCCGGAATCTTGGCCCTGGAGCAGGCAAGATGTACCGCACCGTCTTGAGAAGCTCCTCGTAGCCGAGCCGCGTTGACCCGATCTCCCTGAGCCGCCTCGCACCCTCGCACCGATCCGCCCGAGCCGCTTTCGCCTCCGAGCCGATCACACGCGGTAGAAAGTTTCACTTGAGAAGAAACCCGCGTCTTAGACGTCCGGATCGGATCCAAACCCCTTTCGTAGTCGTGCTAGGACTACTCCAGAGAATAGGAAAGTAGAGAGAGAGATTTAGTCGCGGACCGAGCTTGCTCAATAATTTGGAGCTACCTGATCGTTGACTTGTGTGTGTTTCAACGAGGAGAGTGCACCCCTATTTATATAGGGAGTGAGCACTCAACTTCTCGTTGCGGGCAATGTGGGACAATTCCCATGAAGAGAAAATTCAATTAAGCCATTTGGCTTAATTTCAACTTTAAAGTTAGCCTTTCACAAAGTCAAACTTTAACTAATTAATTCTCCTCACATACTAAACTTCAGACACCAAACAAGCTATCAATCAGAAAAGCTTGGAATGGTGAACGCGTAGGAACTGACGGTGACGAATTTCGACTTCGTTTGACCCTTCAAACAATTGCTCAAAGTTTAGCAATTTACACAAAATTCGTAACCGTCATTAGGGTTTACAAAAACCCTAATTTGACTTAAGTTGCGGGCGCGCCCGCTAGACTTAGCGGGCGCGCCCGCCCAAGGGGGGCAAGGGCGGGCCGCCCGCCCGCTGCTGCAGCGGGCCGTGCCCGCTGCAAGCAGCGGGCGCTGGCCCGCTGTAGCAGCGGGCCGCGCCCGCTTGCAGCGGGCGCTGGCCCGCTGCGTACAGCGGGCCGTGCCCGCTGCAGCAGCGGGCGCTGGCCCGCTGTGCAGCGGGCCACGCCCGCTGTGCAGCGGGTGCCCGCCCGCTGCACACAGCGGGCCATGCCCGCTGCTGCAGCGGGTCACGCCCGTTTGCCTTTGCACATGGGCCTTTTGGCCCAGTGGGTCTAACCCACTTCCCCTTGGACTCTTTCTGCGTTTCTGGGCTCGTTTGAGCTCCGATTTGGACGCGGTTTGAACCTGTGTTTAGACCGGGACGATCCCGTCATCCAGGTAACCCTTTCCAACAAGTTTGTTCCTACTAAATCCGTTGTAACTAATTTACAACACGTTTAGTCAAAGTTAGCATCTAATGCAACGTTGTGTCCCTATTGCTAATGCGACTAACTTTCACAACTTAACTTGTGAATATCATCAAATGACATTTCTCTCTATTCTATATTCCTATTACTAAGACACGAGCACTACTCGGTGTGAGACCCTACAGCCTGACCTTACTACAGGTTGGGGCTCGAAACCCCTAGACGACGGTCACTACGAGCAGTAGCTGTCGTCCCTGTTTCAGAGTCATCATAACGTGATCGACCCTTTGACAAAAGTGTCATAGGGTTTGCATTGGCCGTGTCAGTGATGAATTCCGTTAGCTAAAATCCCTTCGTCAAGACTGTGTTATTGTTGGCCTAGGGTATGGTTTACTGTCAACCCTATTAGACAACATTGGTCAGTATACGGCGGTCTTTATTGTATACACGTTGTACAACTTGCAACGTACCCCTGCCGAGGATTAACATAGAGACCGTACTGAGCCTATAACACTAACTTCCCTTTAATGGAAGTGACGAATCCCATCTTATTCACTTACTTACCTAGAGAGCTTCTGGTGCAACCCAACCTAAGATCTTTCATCAGGACTGGTCCTCGAAGCTAGATCATGGGTCTAAGCTACACCGTCCGTTCACAGGTTTATACAGATGACTTCAGGTCTTAAGGATCAACTAGCCTATCATCACCCTAGAGTTATTAAAGACAGATCATTAAAGTTAACCATTTAATAACTCTAACTTGGTCGTTTAGTGAACTCATTCTCTAATGAGCACCTGTGTCTCGTCTCCGACTTCAGCAAGTCGAATGACTATGAGATCATCATTACCCGAAGGTAAGACGAAGACACAGTGATCTATCCGATGTGTCGATATCCAGTTCTCGACACATCTACGATCACGAACCGTTTTAGACTTACGTTTCTATTCGGTCTCTTACTTACTCATAATCGAGATCTCATCTAGATGTGTAAGGACCTAACTCTAAGTCTATGGATATTATCTAAGTATATTAATACAAATGATTTATACTTAGAATAATACGTACCATATACGGTATGAACAAGACGTATAATCAAGATAAATTGCCTTATGGGCACATATCTTCCTACAGGTTTTTCATTTCCAAGGTATGCTTAAAGCTATCTGATATCTCAATGGTCTCTGCAGGAGATCCTATTTGCTTTAAGTCGACCACATGTATGGCGAATATCACAAATCCTATCAACGATCTTTCGAAAAATATATACGGGCAGTATATTGCTTAAGATCAACTAATGATCTTTGTAGCCTTTATGGAGAAGACGTTTCTGCGTCTCTCTTTCATCTCTGGGGGTAGAGTATACCCTACTGGGAGTTTTATATAGATCCCTATATCTATATTGCCGTATATGTATGCAGTCACAACGTCCATGAGCTGCATTTATTGGCTTTTTCAGAGAAGTTTAGGCTTAGTAGGAAAATGATCACATTTCCTTCATTTCAATTTCTTATGAAATCCAACTTATATTACACAGGTTTTACACATTCAGGTGTATGGACTACAGGTCCCAAGACTTTGCTTTTCAAGAGTGAGTCCAGCTCTACTCTTATTGCCTCGTCCCACTTTGGCCAATCTATGCGTTCATGCTATAGAAAAGTGGGTTGACGTCATCGTCGTATTCAGCGACGTGAACGGCAATAGCAAAAGCAAAACCGTCGTCGACGACTGTGCTATTTATGTCCAGTACCTCTCCAGTACGTACATAATATAATGATTTTTCTCCTGTTGTTTCCTCTACAGGGGAAATTAGGAGGGGAGAGATTGCTGGTCTGAGCTCAGCACCCTGTGGATGGATCATTTTAATATATCCAGGAATCTTCCTCTTTCGAGGAATTTATATATATATATATATTTTTAACCTGGCGGGCGTCCCCTTTCCAATTGAGGTACAGCCAATTCTGCTGCCAGTGGATTGCATCCATCTTTGGGAATGTCAATCCTAGCTGGCGTGTCGGCAGCATGGACGTGTGAATGAACAATCTTCTGGTTGTCCGTAAATTTATCCAGCAATTGATGTACTTTAGTCTGAATGTGAAGGATCTTCTGGATCTCATCTTCACACAGAAAAAGTATGCGGATCATAACGAGATTAGGACTTTTGTGTCCTATGATATGGTCTCAGAAGCTTCAGGCTTCTTTAGGCTGCATGTCTATTTCAATGAGACTTTGCTCATCAAATTCACATTTATCAAGACTTGGTGGTAAACCATAAGCAAGCGGCATCAGCAATAAGATATGGCCAAAAGTGGGCCATATCGTAATAAGCGATGCGGAATGCAGTGTGTTGGTCCCTAAATATCAACATGCAACTGAGATTTAAAAATGGACGTGAAATCCATTGGAGTCTCTTTACCAAAGACTCTGATAACTCATTCTGAGTATGAACATGCTACAGGAAGTTCGATTTCAATGCCAGTTGCTTGGCAGAAGTCTTCAAAGATATGTGTAGTTAATTCACCCACATTATAAGCTTTGAGAAAGCTATGTTGCGAGTGAATATAAAGGCACACATAAGACCATCTAGTAGATGCATCAATCAGTACAATGAAGTACCGAAAATGGGCCACTTGCGGGGTGAATAGGCCCGCAAAGGTCACCATGTATTCTCTCAATGAAGCCAGGAGACTCTTATCCCACTTTCAGGAGGGAAGGTCTCTCTAAAAGTATGCCATTTCGACAAAGGAAACTCAATCTTTCGAAGAATCTTCAAGTTCTCCAATGGATTCAGTTGATGATGCGTCCATCATCACTGATCCAGGATGACAAAGTCCATTTTGTCAGAGTTAAAAACTATGGTAATGAAAGGCACTTCTGGTGCTCAGTCAAGTTGGCTTTCTATAGGATGAATATCTGTAATTATATGGGCCCGACGGGGGTCCAATGAAATCGTAAGTAGATTGGGCTTCTGGCCATCCTCTTTACGAGTTACATATTGATATTCAATATTTATTATCCACAGTTTTCAAGTTATGTTCGTTTAAACGAAATATCCTTGAAACCTGGAAAATTCCTATATGTTTAAGGGGAGAAGTTTGCATCTTATAGTCTCGTTGTATGTGGGAGCAATATTAATGCTACACCAGTGCAACGAGGCACTGTCCACAATATTAAATACTTCATCTATAAGCCAAAAGAAATTTTATTTAAGTAAATGTAAAATGACATTCAAATAAATAAAAGTTCGTACAAAAGCAAACTAAAGATGAAGCTACATGTAATATTAAATGCATAAATAAAGATAGGGCTCAATCGAGCAGGTCGTCATTCTCGAAGTCTTTTGCAGTGAAATTCGTTGGCGGCTAAACAGCCGCCAAGTTTGTTTCAGGCAGAGACTTCTGGCTCGCCTGATACAGTTCTTGTAGGTGACGAGGAGTGCGGCAGTTTCTGGACAAATGTCCAGTCATGCCACAACGATGGCATTTATCCTCCCAGTTCTTCTTAGGAATTGACACTTGGTCAGTGTTCTTACGATTCCATGTGAGGTTTCTCATTTCGCTGTTATTGTTGGTCTGGGTTACTTCTCCTCGTGCTGGCTGCATTACTACCTTCCCTTTGTTCTTTCTAGCCTTCTTATTCTTTTTCCACCTCTGGGGAGAAAAGTGGTGGGCTTCCGGGATAGGGGCAGTACCAGCTGGACGTATGTTATGAGTAGCAAGCAGTAAATCTCTATTCTGCTCTGCCATAAGGAGGCAAGAGATCAAATCAGAAAATTTTGTGAAGTTGCGTTCACGATACTGCTGCATGAGGATTGCATTTTTCTCGTGAAACGAGCTAAATGTCTTTTCCAACATGCGTTGCTCTGTCACTTCTTCACCGCACAACTTCAGGCGTGAGGTGATATTATGAAGTGCAGAGTTATACTCAGAGACGGACTTATAGTCCTGAAGTCTGAGGTTTTCCCACTCATAACTGGCACGTGGTAATATCACATCAATTTGATGTTTATACCGTGCCTCCAGCGCTGTCCACAGCTCCATTGGGTCTTCTACCGTTAGGTACTCGGCCTTTAAGGTCCGATCTATATGTTTCCTAATGTAGATAATGGCTTTCGCCTTATCCACATCGGAGACAGTGGTAGGAGTGCTGCTAGACGATTGGGCCGCTTCTGGGGCCTTACTAGCAGAAGCATCGACCGCTGCTGGGGCCGATGAAGGAGCTAAAATTGAGCCAAGGAGGGCCATCGAACGTAAGTGGAACTTCAGGTCCACTCGTCAACTAAGGTAATTATTTCCTGCAGCATCAAGAACTTCGAAATCGACGATTGCCAATTTTGCCATTTATCTATGCAATTTAAAACAAGCATGAATTAATTTAAAATTGAAATTTACGCATTAAAAATATAATAAGTAAAATGTGGGGATCGGCCAGATAACCAAAGACATACAAAGTCCAACGTCCGAATATACAGTCCATAAAGAAAAGAAAAATACAATTTGGAAACCCAGAATGGGTCCCGATATTTTCCAAGTTTTGCCTCCGTCTTCATTTGTCGGTACACCGGTCTTTGGCATAAATACAGATAATCCTCACTTACAAATTCTCTCAAAAAGAAAATAAAATTGCAAGGAATATAAAGGGTATCAAACTGGCCGATCCCAAAAACACATTTTAACTTATATAAACATCCACGCAGTTTTAAATATGCTACAGGCATAACAACCACGCATATAACTCAGGCATATATGATATGGAAAAAGAAACTATGAAATATAATAATCTCTCGGACCACGGGGAGACGTCATACACCGTTAGGTTAGATGACTAACGGCAGAGCGGTCGCAGGATCCTTAAGATAATTATATTTTGAAATATTCTAATAATCCATAAATAATAATGCAAGAGTGATATTTAACATAATACTAGAAAATTGACTAACTGGGCTACAGGCCCAAATAAGAATTTAAAATGAATTATTATTATGATTGGAGCTGCAGGCCCATAAATAAAATAATAATCATTTTAATAATTAATTTAATATTTGGGCCGCATGCCCATTTGCAAAAATTTAATTAACATATTCATTTTGCAATTGGATTAACTGGGCTGCTGGCCCAACTTAGTAGTCAAAATTAATTATTAATCTGAATGGGGCTGCTGGCCCATAAAACTTATATTCATTGTTATAAACTGGGCTTCAGGCCCGAATTAGAACACAAAATTAATTATTATTCTAATATGGGATGTAGGCTCATAAACAAAATGAAAATAATGTTAATTAGCAATGTAAATTATCTGGGCTTCTGGCCCAAATAAGCAGTCAAAATAAATTATTGTTTGTAATATGGACTGCAGGCCCATAAGGGAAATGAAACAAATTTTAATTGTCATTGTTTATGAACTGGGCTTCAGACCAAATAAACATCCCATCTAATTTATTATTAAGATTTGGGTTGCAGGCCCATGTGATATAATCTTCAAAAATAATCTTCAAAAATTTAATTTAACTTAAGTCCTAAATTTTTTTTAAAGGATATTTGTAAGGGAATGTAAAAAGGCCCCAAACCCAAAATTTTACAGATCTCGTTCTTCCCTTACTCACGGCGGCACACAGTTGTTGCCCCCACACACTTGAACTTGTTCAGTGAAAGAAGGCACACATCAGATGCCAAGTGTACTTGTCACTGCAATCCTCACTGAAATGAGTCAAATCAAGACCCATCACTACAGCGAACAGTTTAAAATACTAAAATATATTTAGTTTTAGGCTGCAGGCCCATGTGCTTCTAATGAATTTTTGTTTTTCAAGAATACCCATTGGGGGGGTAAAAAACACCCTTACCCGGAGAATATGCCAACAATTTAATTATTTTGATGTGACTTTGCAGCAAAACGTCATATGCAATTTCATGCCATATTGATATGCATAAAATTATAAAACCATAAACTCCTCCAGAAATCAAATTTTGATAGACTGCTAGTGTCCAGATAAGCATGGACTATTAAAGTTATTTTGATACACATATTTTCAGCAAGCCCACTTGCAAACTTGAGAAATAACGAAAGTTAAAATGTCTGAACATGTTTATAGGGCAGTACATTTGGGGCATAATCAAGTCAAAAAATTTCATTAAAAATAATAAAATAATTCTGATGCACTGCCATTTACCCATAAGGTTATCATGTAATGCAATAGAATTATCTGTCAAGTAATAGAATAAATTAATTTGAACAATCTGTTTAAAGAATCTGAATATTGTTTATACTAATCATATGGGATAAATTTGTATATGGAAATTAACGTGCTGATTGTTTTACCCCTATATTCGAACACTGCAGGTGCTCTTCGCAATCTGTTTTTTTCAAATTGATTTGTTCGCAATCATTGGTTGTCAAAAACAGAGCATCCCTCAGGTAATATTGAGTGATCAACCCAAAAGAATAGTTCTCTCTATTGGAATATCTTAACCTCCATATACAATTTATATTTGTTCAAATAAGATGTCATGAACAACACAATGCCACAAATGAAGAGCATGAGAAGCGGCGACAGAATTGTTAATTTTTTTTAAATAATCTATTAACAACTGATTTGAAAGTGATTTTTAATAGTAAATCTGTGTGAATGAAATTTTATTTTCTTGCTATAGAACATGCTATAGATCTTGTAGAAAATAATTATCACAGATTTAACAACATGCGCATGTTAAAAATATTGATCTAGGGATTATTTTTAATTTTTAATTTTTGATGTTGTACAAGAATATAGCAGATTTAAACAAGCCCAAAATAGGTTGTGTAAAATCGTCGCTAATTTCTGTAACTATCTACGGGATCGAAAAAATATTACCTCTAGATTAAAAATCTAGGGACGATCGTAAAAATATAAGATCCGTAGAAAGCAAAATCCACGCGCTCCTAATGCGCCAAAGATGATCGCCGCAACGGTACGCCGCAACAATAGATTCCTTCGCGCGTTTAGGGGTTTGATTTTCGAGACGAGATGAAAAGCTCAAAAAATTTAGAGCAAACGTGCTGATAACGTGTTGAGATAGATTGAAAGAAGTGTAAACAATTACCTCTTAGGAGTAGCCATGGCCTAAGCCATGGCTCTCAATATATTGACTTCATAATGTGATTTGGAGTCCAAGGGACTCCCCACTAAATGAGTGGGAAGTAATGGAGAGATGATGAGGGGAGGGAGGCCAAAAGTCTCCCTCAACTCACAACAAATACTAATTTTTTGGGCGTATTTACAAATAAATCTATGTATCTACAACAGCATGCAACTGGGTTCTTTGGTTTTTATTTTTGTAAATATATAATGGATTTAATGTAGAAAAGCTGCCACCTGATCCAATGGATCAGGTGGTAAGACACAAAAAAGGTGGGAAGTACAAGCCCCACATGGGCTTGTACTCGCTGGGTCCCACCTTTTTGTGTCTTGCACCTGATCCATTGGATCAGGTGCCACCTGCTCTACATTAATCACATATATAATATTGGGTAGATTACTAAATTATGCTTCGAACAATATTTGATTTTTTTTTTCATTTTAAGCCTTTTTAAAGGAAATGTAAAAAAACATTTCATGCGTCCCATATTCTCAATTAGCAAATTAAAGTAAAATAAGAAGAGTGCTCCAAATTTCATGCAATATTTTAAATTAAAAAAGGAAAACGATCATACTCAAGGTTAATATGCGTACATCATATCCTATTATCTATTTTTATCTTAGAGAAAGATGTGAAAACTAACATAATAACCTAACATGAAAAAGCATAAGAAACTTTAATGACAAAAATAATAAGAAACTTTAATGGAAAAAAGAAAGAAGTTCTTATAATCAAGAGCCAGAGCATGAAAAGAAACCACAATTATAATGGAAAACGAAAGAATATGTCTTGACATTGAGCTAAACTCGATTGGCAATACTTCTTTTAGTAAAAGATGTGAATTCTTTTGCATATTTTAAAATTTTTGTACGAATGATGTGCTGTCAATATTATTACAAATCAACAATGTGACGATGCGTATGTGCAAGAAAAACCTTTGAGTTTGGTTTAAAAGACCACGATGCAATCTCAATAATTAGCACCTTAAGAGCATCCTCATTTGGACTACAACTCTTGGTCTACAACGGGACTCGGGAAACAAAAAAGTGTGGACATGTGTAATAAATATCAGTGTGCAATGCACAAGGGATTCGTATATCTGCATTATATCCCTTTTCATTTTCTTCAAATACGGCAATGATTGTCATAACAAGAAAGAACCCTTTTCCGCATTCATCTATTATTCAAAAGAGGGTGGAATCTAATGATCCACATATACACCCACTCTTTTTGCAGAATCGCATACACCCAATTCTGCACCCATAAAAAAGACCCACTCCCGGGTGGGGCATGCTGTAAGGGACCCTGCGGGGCTACACACACTAGAGGGGGTTGAATAGTATAATAGCAAGCAAAGTGCTTAATTAAAAATTACTAAAATTAAAGTACAATAAGCAGCAGAAAATAATCAGAGTGCTCAACAACAACAATCGCAAACACAAGGATTTTACCCTGGTTCCCCAATACTTGGGTACGTCCAGCCACACCAATATTCACTATATTCCCACAAAGAGAAGTGAATACAAATCCCACAAAGAGATACTTTACCAAGAGGATTTTGTCCTACACAAGAACCCAACCAACCCTACACAAGGGTCAAACTCTCACCTAGAGAATTACTAACTCCAACTTAGAGAATTAGGGTTAGCACTACACTAGGACACCAAACTCCCACTAAGAGAGTTGCTCCCACTAAGAGAGTATCTAATTCTCACAAAGAGAATTAGGGGTATCACAAAGGTGAAACGAAATAACACTTACCTATACCTTGATATGATCTTACCAATGCGATGAAGAAGGCATGCAAGTGAAACTCAAGTGCTTGAGATGAGGCTTTGATTGCACTTGATGATCTTTCTCTCTTCTAGGAATGAATCCTAACACTTCTCACTTGAGTGTATGAAATGAAGAGAAGAAAGATGTTCTCCAAGAAAGGAATGAGAATTAGATCCCTTGGAGAATTTCCATATGAGCTAGCTTCAATGCATGAAGAGAAATATGCTCATGAGAGGGAAATGTGAGAGATTAGGAGTGGCTATTGATTCTCTAAGATATTCAATAATAACTAAGCATTCTAAAAGAACTAAGCCAAATCCTATATATAGGAAGCCAAAAGGAACCCATAAAACCAGCCAAAAACCCAAAGGGAAAAAATCTGCAACGGCTAGATTTTGGCAGTTTATGGTACAGACAGTCGACTGAAGAACAAAAGACAGTCGACTGTTCAACGGCTAGAAAAATTCCAACGGCTATAATCTGAGCCGAGACAGTCGACTGTAGAAGACTACACAGGTGACTGTAAGACAGACAGTCGACTGAATATCCTTCATCAGGTGACTGCTGCAGGGATGGAAGAAATACAGAGAGTTGCACTCTTACTCCCAGTATGCTTATAGGCGACTGATGACCAAAGTACAGTCGACTGTAAAATAGACATGCGACTGTATATCCTTCATCAGTCGACTGCTGCAGAGGATGAAAGCAAAACAGAGAGAGATGCATATTTCGCACTTACGCCTTTCAGACGACTGATGGCCATTTCACAGGTGACTGTAAACATACAGGCGACTGTAAAACAGCAACAGACGACTGTCTTGCAAATTGGGATGAAGCCCAGAAAATGCAAGAAACGCAGAGTCGACTGTCGACCAATTCACAGGCGACTGTAAGAATACTGACGACTGTAAATTGAACATTAGTCGACTGATACGAAAATCTCAAGAAGAGTCGATAGAAAAGTTGACTTGAGCTATGCATCACAGTCGACTGTAGAAGGCTCGACAGGCGATTGGAATCACCCAGTCGACTGTAAAACCTTCAGCAGGCGACTGTAGGAGAGCCAAAGACTCCAATTGAGTCTTTGGGCTAGATGAATCTATTGGGTTGGATTCTATGATAATCCTAATGTTCACTAAGATGGTGAAATGCAAATGCGTGAGTGTATGACCATCTATCAAGGCATTACAATAATCCTAGACTCAAAAAGAGAAATGCAAGTAAATGAAATTACATGGATTACAAATTGCATCTCCTAGAATCTAAGTCTTCAAGCTCACTATACCTTGATGCTCCCCATCATCTCCAATCTTTGGCACTACTTGATGAGCTTCCCTTCATCAAGCTCCAAGCTTTGGCAATGCTCATCTAGATGTCCATCCACCATCATACTCCAAGCTTTGGCTTCATTAGATGATCTTCATGACTTCATCCAAGCTTGAGCACTCCATCACCCTTGGAGGTCTTTAAGACATCCCTTGTAATATCCTCCAAGCATTATGCTTTGTCTCATCAACATATAATCATTAAGATAAACTGAGACTAAAACATAAGATTGATTAGCACACTAACATAATGTATTGATCATCATCAAAACAACGTTAGTCTTGAACCCAAGAACTAACAATCTCCCTCTTTTTAATGATGACAATCCATTATGTGAAAATATAATAAACATTGAAATAAACAATGTGTGCTAACAAACTCCCCAAATCAATATGCAAATATGCACAAAATTTAAACATATACAGCACAAATCATATTGATGGTTGTTATGCAAAAACATACCAATTGAGAATAATGCATAAACAAGCACAAGGTATATTTTTACATAACCTATTTCTCTTCCCCATTGACATATCAAAAAGATGGGTAATAGCCAAATAGGAAAACTAAGGGCAAGAGAAATAACCATCTCATATGCACAAACATAAAGTGAATGAAATTCAATGTGACATATGAATGGAAAATTAATGCTAGCAAGCAAAAATTCCATACTCCCACATAATCATACAAAACATGCAAACATAGGAGTAATGGACACACTCACAAAAATGTGGATACAAAATGTGAACATACAAGCATGGTACCCAAGCAATGGATAACAATGTGAGTGAGCTAGCAGGGTGGAAACCAAACAAAAGAGGATTTTGGTTTCCGTATATAGTCATATGAAAATATAACATTACGCACATATGAATCTATAGACCAATTCATATCAAGCCTAGAAACATTCTCAGGAATTCACAAAGAAAGTGATTTGGGATTCTTAAGAAGAGGTTTGGTTAAGGCATGAGTAGGAGGTGAGGGTGCACGCTTATGAGGTGGAACATAAACATTGGCGTGCCCCGTGTGTGAAACATGCAATTTAGCATTAGGAACATTCACACAAGCATTTCTACCATTCATAGGAACATGTGAAGCATGCAAAGATTTATCATTAATTCTAGCATGCAAGCAATAATAAGATTTCCTATTAGTAGAATCATCATGCATAGCATTCAAAGAAGAAGCATTCATATCAACATGTTTTTGAATAGGCTTCTTAATATATGCAAGATCGGAATACAAAAATGCATGATTTCTCTTTGGCTTAGAAATAATAGTTGATTTTAGGCCAAAAGAGTTGGATGTGACTTTCTCATTAGAATGCTCCCCCATAAAATTTATTTGGGTGCTTCTAAGAGAAGAGCTTGGTTTGTTCACCTTCAATGAAGAGGATCTCAAAACCGTGTCCTTACTCAACTTGAAATTTTCAATTTGAGTAGACAATAGCTCACATTTCTTCAAAAGGGAAGAAATGTTGTCATCCCTCTTGGATAGACATGAGCTAAGCTCACAACATGTTGACTTGAGAGCCAATGTCTCATCTCTCAAAATGTTGTAATCACACTCCGAGTGCATCTTCTCCATTTGGAGTTTGAGAGAAGCATTCTCATCTCTCAAGGCACTCAATTGAGAAAGAAGAGTATCTTTCTCGGTATGCAAAGAATTAAGTTCAACATTATGCGATGCATACAGACTCTCTTTCACAGATTTGTGAAAATCACGATCAAACTCAATACGAGCTTTAAGACAGTCATTCTCTTTGCTCAACATGCACACATGCGAATCAAGAGCAATCTTTTCTTGATTCAATGCAATGGTTTGTGTATCATCACGATGTTTGGATGACAAAGAAGTGTGTGTGTGAGCATCTCTCTCAAGCTTGTTATTATTCGCATTGAGAGAGTTCATAAACAACACATTATCATTTTCAATAAAATTAGCGCGTTGAACGAGAGAGTTACGAGTACCTCAATACCACCGATGATCTCATCATCGCCACATTCCTCTCCTCCATACTTTTCATCAAGATAATCCCATATCTCATCCACCGTCTCTAAATCACATACTTTCTTTGAAACTTTTGGAGAGATGGCATTGAGCAATGCATTCCAAACTTGAGCATCTGAAGTGATAGACATTGACTCCTCGTGATCGTCAAGCCATTGGAACATTTTCTTCCTCCATTTTGAGATGTGTTTACCTTTGAAGACGTGAGGAAGGGAGAGGGGTTGTTGAGACTTAGAAGTCATGCTTGCAAAAGCCACCAAACTAAGGCTCTGATACCAACTGTAAGGGACCCTGCATGGCTACATGCACTAGAGGGGGGTGAATAGTGTAATAGCAAGCAAAGTGCTTAATTAAAAGTTACTAAAATTAAAGCACAATAAGCAGCGAAAAATAATCAGAGTGCTCAACAACAATAATCGCAAACACAAGGATTTTATCCTGGTGTCCCAATACTTGGGTACGTCCAGCCACACCAATATTCACTATATTCCCACAAAGAGAAGTGAATACAAATCCCACAAAGAGATACCTCACCAAGAGGATTTTGCACTACACAAGGACCCAACCAACCCTACACAAGGGTCAAACTCCCACCTAGAGAATTAGGGTTAGCCCTACACTAGGACACCAAACTCCTACTAAGAGAGTTACTCCCACTAAGAGAGTATCTAATTCACACAAAGAGAATTAGGGGTATCACAAAGGTGAAACGAAATAACACTTACCTATGCCTTGATATGATCTTACCAATGCGATGAACAAGGCATGCAAATGAAACTCAAGTGTTTGAGATAAGGCTTTGATTGCACTTGATGATCTTTCTCTCTTCTAGGAATGAATACTAACACTTCTCACTTGAGTGTATGAAATGAAGAGAAGAAAGATGTTCTCCAAGAAAGGAATGAGAATTAGATCTCTTGGAGAATTTTCCTATGAGCTAGCTTCAATGCATGAAGATAAATATGCTCATGAGAGGGAAATGGGAGAGATTAGGAGTGGCTATTGATTCTCTAAGATATTCAATAATAACCAAGCGTTCTAAAATAACTAAGCCAACTTCTATATATAGGAAGCCCAAAGGAACCCATAAAACCAGCCAAAAACCCAAAGGGAAGAAATCTGCAACGGCTAGATTTTTGCAGTTTATGGTACAGACAGTCGACTGAAGAACAAAAGACAGTCGACTGTTCAACGGCTAGAAAAATCACAACGGCTATAATCTGAGCCGAGACAGTCGACTGTAGAAGACTACACAGGCGATTATAAAACAGATAGTCGACTGAATATCCTTCATCAGGCGACTGCTGCAGGGATGGAAGAAAAACAGAGAGTTGCACTCTTACTCCCAGTATGCTTACAGGCGACTGATGACCAAAGTACAGTCGACTGTAAAATAGACAGGCGACTATATATCCTTCATCAGTCGACTGCTGCAGAGGATGGAAGTAAAACAGAGAGAGATGCATATTTCGCACTTATGCCTTTCAGACGACTGATGGCCATTTTACAGGCGACTGTAAATATACAGGCGACTGTAAAAACAGCAACAGACAACTGTCTTGCAAATTGGGATGAAGCCCAGAAAATGCAAGAAACGCAGAGTCAACTGTCGACCAATTCACAGGGACTGTAAGAATGCATGCGACTGTAAATTGAACATCAGTCGACTGATGTGAAAAGCTCAAGAAGAGTAAATAGAAAAGTTGACTTGAGCTATGCATCACAGTCGACTGTAGAAGGCTTGACAGGCGACTGGAATCACCCAGTCGACTGTAAAACCTTCAGCAGGCGACTGTAGGAGAGCCAGAGACTCCAATTGAGTCTTTGGGCTAGATGAACCTATTGGGTTGGATTCTATGATAATCCTAAGGTTCACTAAGATGGTGAAATGCAAATGCATGAGTGTATGACCATCTATCAAGGCATTACAATAATCCTAGACTTAAAAAGAGAAATGCAAGTAAATTAAATTACATGGATTACAAATTGCATCTCCTAGAGTCTAAGTCTTCAAGCTCACTATACCTTGATGCTCCCCATCATCTCCAAGCTTTGGCACTCCTTGATGAGCTTCCCTTCATCAAGCTTCAAGCTTTGGCAATGCTCCTTTAGATGTCCATCCATCATCATGCTCTAAGCTTTGGCTTCATTAGATGATCTTCATGACTTCATCCAAGCTTGAGCACTCCATCACTCTTGGAGGTCTTTAAGATCTCCCTTGTAATATCCTCCAAGCATTATGCTTTGTCTCATCAACATATAATCATTAAGATAAACTGAGACTAAAACATAAGATTGATTAGCACACTAACACAATGTATTGATCATCATCAAAACAACGTTAGTCTTGAACCCAAGAACTAACACATGCAACATGGGAATTGGAGGAGGTTTTGTTGGAGCACGTGCACTCTGTGCATGGCTATTTACTAGTCTATTATACAAAAGAAAGAAGAATCTAATGCCTAGGGCAAAGAGGTTAATAGAATGATGGCCCATGAATTCGTCACCTGTAGAGCCCGTGCACTTTTGTACATGGTTATTTTCTAGTACTCAAATAAAACAAAGAAATTGTTGTAAACGGATGTTGACGAGTGTTTGTATTGGGATTACGTCTTATCCACATGATAAGACCATATCGATTGAAATCCTATCCATGTACGCTCTTTTCTATACTATAATAAAGGACTGGGGTCTCCCCCCAGATTTGATGCTTCACAACACGTTATTAGCACGAGCCATTAAATTTTTTTCCACAAAATCCAATCGTTGCGAAAGTAGAGGAGAAAGCGGTAAATCCACGTGCACGGCTTCGTCCACTACGAACGAGCGTCGTTTTCCACTCGTAGGCTTCGTCAACCGTCGCTAGATCTGGAGGATGGATCTAGATGTATAATCCTTAAAAAATTTATTTTTATCATGATCATGATCGTTTTTTCCATCAATCTCGCAAGGTCGGAATGGAGATTGGGTTGATATTCAAAAACGACGATTTTTAATCGTCGATTTCATGTTTTACATATCATTAAAAACCATATTTATATGGTTCATATTCTCTAAAATATGGTTGCTATCGAATAAATTTGTTAAGCACAAATTTGGGCTACCCTTCACGGCGTCTTCGCCATGCCCACCGACCTTTGCGGCGGCACCGTCCTCACGACCACCCGGAAGGCGGCACCCCCCGCATAATGGCGGGGTCATCCCCCCCTCGAGCCCCACCTCACGGCGGGGTCCCCCCTCTGCCATGTGCGGCCCGCCGCTCTTCGGCTTCGAAGGGGGCGGCGACGGGAAACCCTAGCCACCCCCTTCCCACATGCTTCAAAAAAAATAATTAAACTCTGCGGGCCTGAAGCCCGCAGCCAAGCTGCGGCCTCAGGCCCGCAGGCTGATTATTTCACAAAAAAATTAGCCGCGTGCCTCATGCATGTAACCAGTCTTTACAAAAAAATTAAATGTTGTGGGCTAGCAGGCCGAATAAACTAAAAAAAGAAAAGAAATTGAAAATGAAAAGGGAATGGGGATATTATTAAAAATAAATTGGTTTTTTGGGGCAAAAAATTCAAGAAAATTTGTTAATAATAGGGGACGAAAATGAGACCTTGTGGGGATTATTTGGGCGTATATAAAAAGGAAAACTATTTCCTTTGACGAAGAATAAGTAATTTGGGCATCATTCAAATTTATTTGAACTAGCCCATATAGCACAACATAGGATCATACTTATATGCATTGAATCACTTTTAAGGCTTATTCTCTGGATAAACTTATGCTTAGTTGTTCGGCATTAACTTAATAATTAAGAAGATCCTGCGACCGCTCTGCCGTTAGTCATCTAACCTAACGGTGTATGACGATGCCTAGTGGTCCAATAATTATTAAGTATTTAAATTGTTATGGTTATCCTCCTGTGAATCTGAGATGCCTGTAATATTTATGATGCATGTGATGAAAGTATTTGATGAGCACAAATTTTTGCATGTATGGCTAATTGTGGTTTTGGATCGGCTGTTTAAGTCCCACATTTTACTTTTCCTGCATTTTTCTTTTCTTTTGAGAGAAACTGTAATGAGGAAATTATGTAATGTCCTAGACCGATGACTATTTTCCATATAGGTGGAGGCCACTCTTGGAGCTGAAGAATTTAAAAATGGGACCCATGAGGTTTCTAAAGTTGTAATTTTTCACTTTCGTTTGTGTAATATGGACTGTAATATAGACTTTGGACATTATTTATTTTATGTGGGACTAGCCGATCCACGTAATTAGCTTATTCATGTAAAAATTGCCTCCGCATAAAAATGGCTTATGTATTATTAATTCATGCAAATTTGTGCTCTGCTAGATAAAATGGCAAAAATCGTAAGCGTTGATTTCGAAGTGTTGGATGCATCAGGCAGGAATTACTTGAGCTGGAAGCTCGATGTTAAATTTTACCTGCGGGCTAAGTCCCTCATTTCTGCTGTGACAAAAGATGGAAATGTGACTGGCATTGAAAAGGCGCAAGCCATTATTTATATTCGTCTCCATGTGGATAAGACCCTAAAGGCTGAATACCTTATAGTCGAAGATCCACTTGAGATGTGGACTGCCCTTGAGAAAGATATAAACATCATAAAGATGTTATACTTCCAAGGGCAAGATATTGTTGGGTTTTGATGGACCCTCAGGGCAAAAATCTCTATGAACGTCCTAAGTTGGATGAACAATAGATGCAAAAGAAAGCATGTCGGAAGAAAATCGTTAAACTTTTTAACGAAGTCCTAAGGAAAATCAAGACCCTTAGCCAGGATCTCTACCAACTTGAGGTGGATCTGACCACCCCAAGAAGGATCTAAGCTACTGTGACATAATAAAAAGAAAGCTTCTAAATTACATACCCGGAACCTTGCCTTGGTACATGCAAGGTGTACCGTACCGTCTTCCGAGTCGCTCCCCGTCCCGCGCCGAACCAATCCTCGAACCGCTCCCCGTCTCGAGGTGAGAAATCCCCTTGTCGCTGAGCCAACCGCGCGCTGAAGAAAGTTTCACCTGAATGTGAACCTTCGCCAAAACTTCGGATCGGATCCAAACTCCCTCGTGGCTTTTCTAGAGCCCTTCAGGAGCAAGTCAGAAATTTAGGGAGAGGAGAAAAATATTTATTTTAAGCTTAGATCCGAGCATGCTCCAAAATTTTGAGAGCCGCTCAGATCTAGAGCTTGGGACGAGTTTAGAGGAGGGGGTATGCCCCTATTTATATAGGCGGCTGACCCCTCCCCTTTACTCCACTTCCGATGTGGGACTATGTTTTTAGAGTTTAATAATTCAAGTTAGTTTGCCTTTCATAAAGGCCAAACTTCCATGAATTTTACCTCCCTCACCGTTGAGCTTCAATCTTGATACAACCTATCAAATCGAAGAGGGTTGAACGGTGAACGCGTAGGAAAAAATGGCGAGTCAATTCGACGTCGTTTGACCCCTCGTCGTCTCAAAGTTAGCCAAAAACCATTCAAAGATGGAAAATCCAGCGGTAAAAAAATCCCGGGTTTCAAAAACCCTAACCAGAAAATTCGGGCTTGGTGGGCCTCTATTTTCGCTGGGTTCAGCCCAACAGTTTGGGCTGACTTGTTTTGGCTCTAACTTGTGCATTTGGACTCTATTTTTGACGCGGTTTGAACATATGTTTAGAGCGGGACGATCCCGTCATCCAGGTAACCTTTTCAATGCATTTATTATATTAAATATGGTCTTAAACAATTTAAGACACATTTAACTCCTTTTGCATCATATGCAAAATAGTCTCCTATCTAAGCTTAAAATATCGTTTGCATCAGATACAAATGATCTGAGGGCATACATCCCCCAACATCTCCCACTTGCACTCAGGATCATTTATCCCGAATGCAGAAGATAATTGCAAACTCTTTGCGGTTTTCTCTCCCTTGCATCAAATGCATATTCTCCCTAATGTTTCTACCTATTACTAAACAAAGGTCGCACTCTGTGTGAGACCCTACAGCCTGTCCCTATTACAAGTGGGGCTTGAAGCCCCAAACGGCAGGACCACTAGCAGTAGTTGTCGTCCCTGTTTCAGTATCATACTTATGTGGTTAACTCATCAACATGAGTATTGTCGGGACCACCCTGACTGTGTCCGTGATGAATTCCGTAGTTATAATCTCTTCGTCTAAACTATGTCTTTTAGTTCAAGCCTAGGGTACGGTCAAACTGTCAACCCCAATAGCTCGAATCTGGTTAGTCTCTATCGATCTTTAGTCAAATAATGTTGGACTTCTTCCAACATACTCTGGCCAGAGTTTTTACTAAAGACTGAATTAACTCTACGACACTAACTCCCATTGACTGGGAGAGACGAATCCTCTCTTGGTCATTACTCTCCTCGTACGCTTCAAATGTCACCCAACCAAAGACCTTTCGACAGACCTTGCCTCGAAGCTAGGTCAGTGATCTAAGTGACATGCACAGGTTCGTACATTGACCTCAAGTCAAAAGACCAACTTGTCTATCATCACTAAGAGTTATCATTGACAGATTGGTCAATCATAACCATATGACAACTCTTGATGGGTCGTTCAGTGAACTCATTCTCCAATGAGCACATGTGTCTCGTCTTCGACTTCGCCAAGTCAAACGATCATGAGATCGTCGTCACCGTTATATGGTGAAGACTAAGACACAATGGTCTATCCGATGTAACGATATCCTTCTCTCGAAACATCTACGACCACGAACCCATTTAGACTTATGCTACTAACGGTTAAGTACTTCATCATGATCGAGATACTCATCTCGGTACATGTTTGACCTTGTATTAAGTCTCAGGACTTTACCCAAGTTAATATCTAATGATAAGTACATTATGATTAATTTAGATAAATTTATACCAAACAGCTTACTGTTATTTCGAACAAGATGTTTGTACAATTACACAGAGATAATTGCCTCGAGGGCATACCTATCTCGCTACATCTCCCACTTGCACTTAGTCTCATTGATCCCGGTATCTCATATCGTATTTTACACATAAGTCTTTCTTGACTTCTTGTGGTAGAGCCTTCGTGAGTGGATCTGCTAAACCGTCTACTGTATAGACTTAAGGGGTTTCTATGTTCATATTAGACCAACCATTTGAATCTCATTCAAATAATTCCTATGGTCCTTTGGAATCCATAATATTTAATTTCCCTGGATCTCATCCAGCTCATCGTACCTTACGACAATAATTTTAATAAGTTACTGGTCATTTTAGATGGTTCATATTTAAAAGTGTCAAACTCTTTTGACCACTTTATCAAATATGTTCCATCCCCTTGATGCCTCGCATGTGTTTTATTCGCTCCCACTGACCTTGAAAACTCTCTGGTCAATTCATAAAAGTATGTTCTTCTAAATCATATTTAGAAAACGAACTTTAAATGAATGCACCAGTTTTCATGGTTATCATGAGCATTTACATCGAGTTCGGTCCGAATAGATCCGCATCTGCTGGCGAGACAGTTTCATCATAATCTGTTTATAGGAGTTAGGATGAAAACCGTTCTCTACCAACATAATTGTACTTCACTATTTTCTTTCTGCACCAATCTTCTAGACTCGAAGATTCACTTGCAGTCAAAGAAACCCTTTCTTTGGGCACGTAAACTAAAGTCCATACTTTATTCATGTGCATGGACCTATTGCATCAAGTTGTTAATCAGAGTCTCTACTCTGAATTTCATCCTGGAAGTTATCTTAGACCATCATTGATTATGATGTCTAACTCGACTCTTCGTCTCACGAGACTCGAGTAATCCTTTAACTTCCTAACGATTGATTTAATGAATATCTTACTGATAAGGTCCTCATAGAACCTTATCAAAACCTAGGCATTTCTATCTGGGACTTAACCCAGAGGGAGGATTGTAACTCAGTCACTTTGCCATGAGTCGCACTATGTCTAACAAAGTGCGATTTATGCTCTCCAACACATCCAATATGTTAAGAGACTTGACCTGAGAGAAAATCACATTTTCTTTTAATTATGCAAGATCTATACATCTAAGTATTCGCCTCTTCGATCCGATCGAATCAGTTCAAATACTTCTGTCATTTTGTTTTCTATTTTATCAGACTTGTGTTTCATCAAGAACACGTGTCTTAATAAAATAAGAACAACTTATCCTGGCTAGCTTAGACTTGGGTCCGGGTACATCAGTATGTACGAGACTGCGAGTTCAACAACTCGCTCTCCCACTGTCTTACAGAAGGAGTTTCGGCCATCATACCTTTGAGAATAAGATTCACAAGTGTCCGTAGACTTCATAATACGAGAGGTCAAACCCCTCTTTATGTGACTAGTGAAGCTTTGTCTCTTTGATACGACCTAGTCTATTTTACCATATAAGTTTATTACTATCTTGCGAATTCATATATTAACATTTAATATATTATGTTATAAATATTACTCATTGCTTCAGAAGCAATGTGACGACATTCGCCAAAATGTGTTTTCCTTTTGTATAATAATTATTCTGAAATCGTGACATCAAATATGTCACATTTTCAGTTCCTCCTACTTACGCCTTTACTAATGATAAATAAAACTATCTTTCTCAATTGACTTTCCTGAGTGCCTTCTTCCTTTTCTAAATCTCATTTAGATATTAAATGTCATAACAAAATTACTAGCTGTACAAACACCTAACATGTCCAAACACTTGAGCTTCACAACCTTGAGTTGACTCAACAAGTTACTTGACTCAAGATCTAATTTGGATACATGGTCTTGTACCGCTCATGCACTCATCTTCGAATCAAACAGTTTGATCGAAGTTTCGAACCTTGCAGATCGAAACTGTTTTCCATACAACCTTGAGTTGACTCAACAAATTGTATGGAGAAACTTTCTTTTGAACATCAATATGTTCCAGCTGCCATATACAGGCGAGTGACATGTAGCATGCATTTTGTTGGACTCAGAACTTAATGAAATCATATTCCTTAAGTCTGTCCTTAAGAAGGTCATTTTAATGTCAACGAGAATATAGTTTATTCTATCAATTAGAATTTAACTTGATATTCCATTAAACGGCCTTTTTGACCAGTTAACTTATTCTCTTAGAATATTATGTTTTTGATTCCATCGTAAACATAGACTTACCCTAGTTTAGCATATGTTCAAGTTTTTAAATATAGATAGAATGGCTTTTATCTAACTATATCCTCCCACTATTTTTAGAGATCATTTTAAGCCATAATAATGAACGATTTAATAAAATTAAATATAATGGGAAAGGGACCCGACCACCTTGAGTCTCACAACCTTGAGTTGACTCAACAAGTTGCTTAACTCTGCGATCGGTAGACGACTCTTCATCAATCACATCGAATGTGATTCCCTTATTTGTTTTTACCCCTAGTCACTTATGACCTTGAGTTGACTCAACAAATCATAAAAACTAGTCTAGTCGGACCCTTATTTTCGTGTCTAGCCTAACTTACGCCGGCGCTCGGTGTATTCACGACACGACGGTTTGGGTCAAGTCTAGACTACATCTCATGTATTGAGAAGTTGGTTTCCACAAAGTGTCTATGACATAGCTTGAGTTGACTCAACAACTATATCAAAGAACCTATAGTTGCCAACCTCTAAAACAAGGAGGGCTACGGCTAATCTTGAAGAAGATTATTAACGTATTTGACTTAGATATAGTTCAGGGTGTCATATAATCATGATTTGTGTCATTGCGGTCCAGCGGACACGGCCAGGGAATTGACTAAGTCAGGATCACTTACCCCCAGTCTAGCTAGGGTGACCCAACAAACTTAGCCAAGCACATTGACCGGTATCATGATCCATTGAATGACATTTATCATTTATATATGCGTGCCGTAAACTAAAAGGCTTTTATTAACAACTAATTAATCCTATCAACTAGTTAAATCCTTAAAATTCAAAATTTTAGGATTTGTTAATAACTTTTATTAAATCCTTATTAACTATAAGGTTCACGTGCTATCCTAATCGTTATTAGGATTTTAATAAATCATTTACAACACTTTAAAGTGTAGTCTTTTAATGAGAATATTATAATAACGATTAAAATAATAATCGTCGTTAAAGGACTACCCTAATCAGGAATTAGGTTTTAAAAGGTTGTAATGATTATTAAAACATAGCATGTCATTTAAAATTTATCTTATAAATTTCAAATAGGTTTTAATGGCTAACCTAAAAGGTTTCAACAATTATCACATAATTAAGCATGGCCATTAAAACATAATCTAACTTTATCAACTATAAAATTAGCATGCAATTATTAACCTAAATATCGCATAAAAGGTTTATAACTATTTAACAATCATCACATAATTATTAAACAAGCATCAACACATTAAAAAGTTTATCCTATAAATAGTTAATGTGCAACTAAATTTAACACTTAAATTTAAAAGAATGATTTTAAAACTTAAAACAGTTTCATAAAAATTATCATATAATTTTCATTACATAAACTATGTTTTAAAATCATTATAAAATTTTCATGTTTCAAAAAATAATTTTATCGCATAAAAGAATTTTTAAAAAACACCTCAAATGAAAACGGTTTCATTTTTAACAATAACGCATAAAGTTAAAAAAATTTAGCATGCATTTAAAAGACATTCATTTTAAAAATGTCGCAGTCCTAGATCATCATGCAGACTAAACTCTGATGCCAATGTTGGGTTTTGATGGACCCTCAGGGCACAAATCTCTATGCCCGTCCTAAGTCGGACGAACAAAAGAGGTAAAAGAAAGCACGTCGGAAGAAAATCGTTAAACTTTTTAACGAAGCCCTAAGGAAAATCAAGACCCTTAGATATGATCTCTGCCAACTTGAGGTGGATCTGACCACCCCAAGAAGGATCTAATCTACTGCGACATAATTAAAAGAAAGCTTCTAAATTACATACCCGGAACCTTGCCTTGGTACATGCAAGGTGTAGCGCACCGTCTTCCGAGCCGCTCCCCGTCCCGTGCCAAACCGATCCTCGAACCGCTCCGCGTCCCGAGGCGAGCAATCCCCTTGTCACCGAGCCAACCACGCACCGAAGAAAGTTTCACCTGAATGTGAACCTTCGCCAAGACTCCGGATCGGATCCGAACTCCTTCGTGGCTTTGCTAGAGCCCTTCAGGAGCAAGGCAGAAATTTAG
Source organism: Scilla litardierei (assembly GCA_030789695.1). Lineage (NCBI taxonomy): Eukaryota > Viridiplantae > Streptophyta > Magnoliopsida > Asparagales > Asparagaceae > Scilla > Scilla litardierei. The sequence continues at coordinate 156,145,695 of CM061133.1, forward strand.
GGAGAGGAGAAAAATATTTATTTTAAGCTTAGATCCGAGCATGCTCCAAACTTTTGGGAGCCGCTCAGATCTAGAGCTTGGGACGAGTTTAGAGGAGTAGGCATGCCCCTATTTATATAGGTGGCTGACCCCTCCCCTTTACTCCACTTCCGATGTGGGACTATGTTTTTAGAGTTTAATAATTCAAGTTAGTTTGCCTTTCATAAAGGCCAAACTTCCATGAGTTTTAACTCCCTCACCATTGAGCTTCAATCTTGATACAACCTATCAAATCGAAGATGGTTGAATGGTGAACGCGAAGGAAAAAACGGCGAGTCAATTCAACGTCGTTTAACCCCACAAACGTCGTCTCAAAGTTAGCCAAAAACTATTCAAAGATGGAAAATCCAGCCGACAAAAAAATCCCGGGTTTCAAAAACCCCAACCAGAAAATTCGGGCTTGGTGGGCCTCCATTTCGCTGGGTTCACCTAATAGTTTGGGCTGACTTGTTTTGGTTCTAACTTGTGCATTTGGACTCCGTTTTGACGCGGTTTGAACATGCGTTTAGAGCAGGACGATCCCATCATCCAGGTAACATTTTCAATGTGTTTATTATATTAAATATGGCCTTAAACAATTTAAGACACATTTAACTCCTTTTGCATCACATGCAAAATAGTCCCATATATAAGCTTAAAATATCATTTGCATCAGATACAAATGATCTGAGGGTATACATCACCCAACAGATATGAGTGGAAGAACATGAGACTACATGACTTTAAGTCCATAGCTGAGTACAACTCAGACCTTTTTAGTATCACATCACGTCTGAAGTTGTGTGGTGAGAAGTCTCAGAAGATCGCATGCTGGAAAAGACGTACATGTCTTTCCACGAAAAGGATGCGATACTGATGCAGTATACCGTGAACAAAAGTTCATCAAGTATTCTGAGATGGTGTCATGTTTACTCATGGCTGAACAAAACAAAGAGCTTCTCATCGCCACTCACAACATGCGCTCCTGGCACTGACCCTCCCAGAATCTTACAATGCATCTTCTTCTAAAAATAATAAAGATAATAAAAGAAAAGGAAGACCACAGAATGGGGGACAGAATAAGAAGGCCAGAGGCCATGTCCAACATTGAAGAAATGAAGGGAGGCGGAAGTTCACCTGGCGCAGAAACGACAACAATAGAAATGATGAACCCCTGATTATGATTCAATATCGCGTACTTTATCCCTCATTAGATGGCATTTTGTGCATAATTTGGGTTCATTTTGGCTTCGATACACTCATTTTGATGATATCACTTAATTTTGGAGCTTATCGTTTTATATGCATAAAACATAATTTTTACAGCTTATTAGCATCTTCATCTTAGTCATCTATTATTTTTTCGTTGCAGTTCATGAAGTCTCGATTCCAACGCATATTTTTCCAGAATTTTTAGAGGTCGGAGCAATTTACTGCATTTCTTGGAAGACAGGTGACGGTGCTGAAAATTTCTGGTCTGGAAATTCTGCTATTTTGTGTAGAATTCTGCTATCATTCCAATGTATATTCCAGCCTAGTGATATTTTTCAGTTTTAGTACACTCTGTTATGGTTCCATCATCGCCTGTAACATGTCATTCAGAGATCGGATGATTTTTCTATAATTTTCGTAAGACAGGGTGACGGTGCTGAAATTTTCTGCTGATTTGGGCATAAGTTGCAGGTTTGGGCGCGGATCCGATCCGTTTGGGCTGTTTCCAGACCCGAATTGCTGAGTGTATTTCTTGGTCTTTCCTCCCCTTTATTCCCCTCATTCATTCTTCCACATTCTTCATCTTAGGGTTAGGTTTTGGTGGAGCAACAAAGAAGCAAGGAGGAGCATTTGGTTTGGGTTTTGTTCTTCATTGGAGATCTTGGTGAACTCTTTCCCTCTCCTTGTGTATTTTGATTGTAATGATAATGGATGATGTTTTTAGAAGTAAAAATCTCTCTTTTCTTGTAATAATGAGCTAGATCTTCTTCTTATGTGGTTATATGGTGATTTGTTTTTTTGCTTTGTCTTTGGTTTTCAATCTTGCATGTTTTAATGATTTTGTGGTAGGATTGATGAGATATACTTTGAGTTAGCGACCCTAGTGGGTATCCCTAGAGTGGAGTATGCCTAGTGGTACCATTCTTGTATGCTTGGTTTTTTATTATCTCAATCTTCCACACCCTACTTTCATTGCACACCAACTGTTTGATAAAATGCCACATCCACCGATTGCTCATTCCGTAGCCAGAAAGACAACTGAGTTATATTTGGATTGAACCCATATACTTAGCAACCTCATTAACACTCACCACATAAGCTTCCTCGCCTATTTGCCTCTCCGATTCTCGAACCCTAGGATGTTGGTTTGGTAGATGGTTTCACACACATTTTCACACACTTCCACCCCGTTAGCGTAGTTGGTTGTTAACCATCGTTACCCTTCATACAACAATTGAATTTGTGATTGCAAAATGACTTGTCCCCGTGATCCGACCCGGTTTCACCAGATATAAATTTATTACTTGACGTCCTCATACACTTGGGAGTAGCGCTCATGCATCACATACTTGAGACACGTTCAAGCAATTGGCGTCGTTGCTGGGGACAACGTTTCTTGCATTTACATTTTTGGTTGATTTAGGAAATTTAGGCGTGATACATCCTACTATTTAGTGTGAGTCTTTTTGATTCTTTATCTTCCATTTATTATCTTTCACCTTTATTTATTTTTCACTTTTTGAGTCCTTTGCTATCTTTATTTTCATTTTCTTTTATAAAAATTCAAAAACAGTTAGGGACTTTAACGTCGTAAATTCTTTGTATGATGCACTTTCATTTTCTTCGCACAGGACCACTTCTTTGAAGCTCAAAATTGTCGGCTTTGCTCAAATTGACGGTGAATCCTTCTATCAATCTTGGAGGAGGTTCATGGATTTATTAAGTGGCTGTCCACATCATGGATTCACGATGGCCCATCTTTTCCAGTTCTTCTACGAGGGACTGCGGGAGGAGATGCATGACTACATGGCGATGATGGACGATGGAGCTCTATTTGACATGTCACCTGAGGATGCTTGGGAGTACCTGGAGTCCATGGAGTATATGGACCGACCATTGGATGGGACTTCATGGATTGGGCTGTTAGCACTTCATTGTGATGCCATGGGAGTGTGCCTTGACCAAGGAGAGCCAAGCGTGGACGCACCTTTGCAACCCTTGGGCGAGGAACTTCAATTGCTTATTCAGACACAAGAGGCTCAATCCCGATATTTTCTGCGGAGCATGGAGACTCGGAGCCAGTATATTCAGGAGAGCATTTCGAGTCTCGCATTGTTTGCCTCTTGCTAAGGAGAAGGTAATCCAACCACTCAAAAAATTTATTATCTGATTTGGATTCATCTTCTCTTGCAGGAGATTTGTGTGAAGATGGAGAGGACGAGCGAGAAATTTTGGATGGAGTGGAGGAGGAGACTAGTAGGGCCACGAGCTCATTGATCATTTTTGTGGAGCCCGAACCATGCTCTCCCCCAATCTTGTCCCAAAATCCATGATTCCTCTTCCACGTGGTCATGCATCATACAGAGATGGATGCAATCATTTTAGGGAGTTTTCGTCAACATGATTTAAATTCTTTATCTTATGTTGACGATTATATTTGGACCACTTTTGTTGAAAGGCAACAGTGTCGGCTTTGGATTGACACACACCCTCTCTCTCGCAGGGCACGATTGGAAATTTTATGGAGGGATCACTTGTTGTGTTGCTAGGGTCCAAAGTGATTTGTGGAGAGAAGACGCTCGCGGAGGAGCGTAAAGATCTAATTGAGCCACTTCCTCCATCGTTGGACATCTGTGATCCCCCTTTTGACCCCGGTGACTTCTATCCAGTAGTGTAGAAATTTAAATTCTTGTACTTTCTATGCTTTCTAGGATAGTTTTAATTCAATAAACCTATGCTCTTTCAACATTGAGGACAATGTTTGTCTTTAGTTGGGGGGAGAGCTGTAGGTGGTTTTAGGATGTTTAGTTAGTTGTTTTTGTTATAAATTTTTTTTCGTTGGCGACATCCATTTTGACATCACCAATATCTTGCGAGCATATCATTGACCCTCCTTGCTCATTTGCTAGCTTTGTGCTTAGTCCCTTATATGCTTCATATTCATGCATACATTTGGATTCAAATCTTATGTTCAAGCTCCTAAATTATGTTTGGCATGCATTTTATTGCTTTTTCTTCGTGGGATCAACTTTAATATGCCATTCATAAAAATAGTGCCTAATTCGATGAATTTTGTCTTCGATGTGGTTTGGATTAGTTTTGTGCAAACTTTGTGATGCACGAGTTCGATTAAGTCATTAGTGTAGATTGGTTTTCAATTTGATGGGATTTGGCCTTGGATATACGCTTGGTTTATGCTTGAGGAGTGGTTCATTGGTGTGTTGGATCAAGAAAAAAGAAAAAAGAAACAGAGAGAGAAAAAGAAAAGAAAAAGAAAAAGAAAAATGAAAAAAAGAATAAGTGCATTGTTCTTCAAGTTTTGTCAAGTAGCCAGGTCCTCATGAAACATTGGGGATTCGTGTTAAAAGATATGATTTAGGGTAGTGCACGAGATAAAAATAAGTGAATCTTAGGTGATTCGAGTTATTAGGTCCGCGGGGTCCTTTATGGTCCAATGCCCCAAAATCCTCTGATTTGGGAGTCATTGACCAAACACTCGTTACATGGGTCATCCTAAGTTTCATAAAAATAAAAAAACATGAATAAACATGATCTACATATCAAACTTTCATGAATTAGGAAAGCTAAGTGTTGTTTTTTGGTCAAGTTCTTGAAGATTGTGATACTATGACACGCTTATGTTTTAATCTCAATGAATGCAAACTTCGCTTGTGCTTTGTTGGTTTGGGCAATATTGAAATATTGCTCTTGGATTTGCTCTCTTTTATTAGTTGGTATATTAAATTTGAGATTATGTTGAAAATTTTCTATTTGGCAGGAAGATTGTGGAATTTGATATGGGCTATGTTGTGAATCCGAATATATCGCTTGTTTTGTTAGGGACTAGCAAAATGCTAGTTGGGGGTGCGCTTATGATTCAATATTACGTACTTTATCCCTTATTAGATGACATTTTGTGCATAATTTAGGTTCATTTTGGCTCCGAAACACGTATTTTGATGATATCACTTAATTTTGGAGCTTATCGTTTTTATATGCATAAAACTTAATTTTCACAGCTTATTAACATCTTCATCTTAATCTTTAATTATTATTTAATTGAAGTTCGTAAAGTCCCAATTCCAACGCATATTTTTCCTGAAATTTTGGAGGTCGGATCAATTTACTGCATTTTTTGGAAGACAGGGTGACGGTGCTGAAAATTTCTGGTCTGGAAATTCTGATTTTCCACTCTTGTGCAAAATTTTGCTATCATTCCCACGTATATTTCGGCCTAGTGATATTTTTTAGTTGTAGTACACTTTGTTATGGTTTCATCGCTACCTGTCACACGTCATTCCGAGGTCGGATGATTTTTCTAGAATTTTCGTAAGACAGGGTGACGGTGCAGAAATTTTCTGCTGATTTGGGCATAAGTTGCGGGTTTGGGCACGGATTCGACCCGTTTCGGCTGTTTCCAGACCCGAATTGCTGAGTCTATTTCTTGGTCCTTCCTCCCCTTTATTCTCCTCATTCATTCTTCACCATTCTTCATCTTAGGGTTAGGTTTTGGTGGAGCAACAAAGAAGCAAGGAGGAGCATTTGGTTTGGGTTTTGTTCTTCATTGGAGATCTTGGTGAACTCTTTCCCTCTCCTTGTGTATTTTGATTGTAATGATAATAGATGATGTTTTTAGAAGTAAAAATCTTGTAGTGCCCTGTGGTAGCTACTGCACACGTACTAGAGGGGGGGTGAATAGTACTTAAAATAATCAAGATAGTTATTCCTAATTATTGTGCAAGAAACAAACGACAATGCGGAATTAAACAACTATCAACAAGAATTAAAACAAACGTAAACAAACAATATTACTGGGTTCAGATCCACCCAAGTCTCCCCGACTTGTTCCCGGTGATCCTACGTCCCAACCACCCGGATCCCCTCCGGATACTTGAGTTAGCAACCCTAACTCAAGATTTCCACTATGAAATACTTGTGAAAAACCTTCACAAGTCAAATCATACAAAAGACATGTGACTCCCACAAACCGGGATCACAACCTCTCTCACAACCGAGAGACACAATTCAAATACAATTGAAATGAAATAAACTCTTACCTTACAAAATCTTATGCCTTGAGTATACTTACCAAATTAGGGCAATGATGGATTTTGAGGAAGAGGATGTCACCCAACCCTAGCTTCAAGAAGATGACCAGCAATGGAAGCCTAAGGTGGAGTATGGTGACTAGGATCAAGCTCTTGGCTTGAGAAGCTCACAAAGGAGAGAATCTCTCTTGAGGAATTAGGGCTCAAGGTGTTGAGGGAGAGATTCTTGTGAGGGAGAGAGAGCTTTGAAATAGCTTGGGAGAGCTCTTCTCTTAGGTCTGAAATTGCTTGGAAATAGGACCTCCAACCTTGCCTCAAACGAATCAGGTTTGTATTTATAGAGGCAAGGAAAATCGTGTTGGAAAAGATCCCAACGGCTCTATTCTGAACCAGACTAGTCGGTCAAAGAAGGATCACTGACCGACTAGTTCATCAACTAGTCGGTCGGTGATACAACGTAGACCGACTAACGGTTGAACAGCCAAACGATCGAAGTACAGGCAAATACAACTAGTCGGTCTAAGAAGACTTACCGACCGACTAGTTTCACAACTAGTCGGTCGGTGAATGATCTTTGACCGACTAACATCGAAATAGAATAGGCTGACTACAAGTAGACTTAGTCGGTTTAAGAACAAATGCTGACCGACTAGTTTCTCAACTAGTCGGTCGACAAACGTTCTTTGACCGACTAACTCAAAACAGTAGCTTAGGCTGAAAATGACTGTACACAACTAGTCGGTCTGAGAAGGACTCCTGACCGACTAGATCGTCATCTAGTCTATCGGTGACTCTTCTTTGACCGACTAACTGTAGTCATAGAAAGAGCTGAATAAAGAGAGACAAACTAGTCGGTTCAAGTATAGTTGCCGACCGACTAGATCGTCATCTAGTCGGTTGGTGACTCTTCTTGAACCAACTAACATGCACTCGAAGCCGAGGGAAGAAGCGATAGGCTTCGGGAAAGTTTCTAATGGCTTCTATGAATATCCTAGCTCTAAGATATGAGCGAAATGAAGATTATAAAGTAAGTCCTACTCAAGGCTTAACATTTTAATCTATGAAGCTAGAAGACTATAAATTAAACCTTACGAGCCGTCTTCAAAGCTTCAATCTTCATTCTTGACTTCGATAAAACTCCTAGAGCTTCAACGAAGCTCCAGACACACGATCACGCGTATTGAGAAGTCTTGAGGCGTCGCTTTTGATGTTCGTATTCTTTTGGAGACGATCTCCATAACTGCGCTCACAAATAAGTTAGTATACATTATTTATGTTTGCTCATCATCCAAAACCAAATCCGGGGAATCATATCACAACATTCTCCCCCTTTTTGGTGATGACAAACCAACATAAATAATAATCAATAATAATGATTCAATTGAAATTTACTTACTCCCCCTGCATTGATGACACGTTAGTTCCATATTCAATAATATTCATATGCATCAAGCAGCGAGGTAAATATAAAATATGAATCCTACTATTGCACATATAGGATCTAAATCCATTTTATATCTTTACTCCCCCTGAATCTAACACATCAAATTAGATTCATGGTAAATTCCTTTGAATTATTAATTAGCACATTGTCATTATTATATCTCTCCCCCTTTGGCATTAGCAAAAAGAGCGGGAGGAGACAAAACCAATGACTAAAAATAACGCATGGGAGTCGAAGAATACGACCAAGGCCTAAAATAACACCAATGCAAAATATCAAATGCAAAATACCGAATAAAAGCAAAGCATGTCAAGGAGACCAAAGTCGAAAAACGGAAACCGAAATCATCAAACCATAGGCGAAATACGAAATACGAAATCATCTAGCCATAGGCGAAACTCGAAAACCGAAATCATAAAATCATCGGCGAAAATCGGAAAACGAAATCACCAAGCCATAGGCGAAAATCGAAATACGAAATCATCAAAACTCAAATCGATTTCACTTATTGAGTTTTGGAACATACTCTCCAAAATCAATAGAACGCATGGAAAACAATTCTATGTTTCCATAGAAAGAATTCTATTAAATCCATAAAATCGTCGAACGACGAAATCAACATTAGAGACAAAAATTATCCGATGTGCATACCAAATGTAGCATGCAAGAATGTTATGCCAAAAATAGATAGAACATCATATAACAATGGCGTACACTAATCTAGCATACTAAATGAAGCAAAATGATACCAATCGTAATATATTCTACCAATGGATACCAATATGAATCAAAAATATGAACATACTCACAACATTAAGCTCCCCCTACTTTGGTGCATCACTCAAGCACCATCAACTCCAATCGAATGAAAATCCTTGCAAATCACGGAGTTGGTAGGGTTGGTATCTCTTGGTGGATTTAACCTAGAGAATATCATTTTGGTATCCAAAAATCTTTTTGGATCCTATGGGTTAGGCAATAAATTTAGCTAACTAAATTCAAATTAAATGTAACCCATACATACCACAATTGCTTTGGTACCCATAAAATGAAATTAAACTTATGGTACCAAGCAATGAAGGGTCAAAGGAAACTAACCCTTCGGAAACCAAGTCCAAGAGGAACTTGATTTCCCAACATAATCATCATTCAAAATAACATCATTTATAAACGATTTTACATACAAATTCTTAGCATGCATGCTTGTGTTCTTCGGACCCCAAATAGTGTATGTCTTGGGAGTCCTAATCCTATTGGGAGCATGCATACGTTGTTGATTTCTATGTGATGCATGTCGTGGGTAAGCATATGGCATGCGATGCAATGGTGAATGACGATAATTATTCATATGAGAATGAGGATGAGCATATGGATGTGGAGGAACACGTGCATGAGTGTGTCTCACATGGTGTGCACGTGCTCGTGGGTGCGGAGCATAAAAATCATCATTTGTGCTAACATGTGGGGTAGGATGTGTGTTCCTACGTGGCATGGTATACATGTATGCATGACCCTTCTTTGGAGGTCCACCCAAAGTGGGTTTCTTTCCAAATGGGGGCGTGTTCCTAGCGGAAGCACCATTGGTAGAAGATCTACCCATGACGTGTTTACTTCCACTAGTAGAAGCATCGGAAGATGGCCAAACAAAGGTGGCGGACGATTTGGATGACTCTCCCATCTTATACCCCAAACCAATGTGATGATTGGCCGGAGGTAAGTCATTTAGGATATCATCCAACTTGCCCTTACTTTTGTTGAATTCATGAATTCGGCCTAATGTGCTCTCATGCTTCTCGATGAGAGAATGCAAAGAAGCATCCAAAGTGGACACTTGCGATGCGAGTGCACAAACACGTGACTTGAGATTTTTATTCTCAATACTCAAAGTTGAGATTTGAGACGTCAAATCCGCTATCACATGTTCATCCGAATCCTCGATATGAACATGCTCAAGTTGAGACTTGAGATTTTCAATCTCATTTCTCAACCCATCAACAACGGTGTCGTTGTTGACGATGAAAGGCTTAGGCGAGTTTTTAAGACTATCTAATTCATTTTTAGTCTTCATAAACTTAGTAGCCATATTAGAAAACTTATTCCATAGTTGTTCATTGGCTATTCTAAGTTCATCATTGGTTACCTCTTCGCCTTCATCCTCGCTTCCATCCTCGCTTCCATCGGAGGAAGTCTCTTCATCACAATCCTCTTTTCCCATAAAGCACGTGTGTGCAATCTCCACTCTTTCATCTTCCGACTCTCCACTTGAGGAGTCGGAGTCGATGAAGGTACCTACAAGTCCTTTCTTGTTCTTTCTCGACTTGTCGTGCTTGGATGCCTTCCACTTCCCCTTATGTTTGTAGAGAGGACAATCCGGCTTGATATGTCATGGCTTATTGCATTTATAACACACGGGAGTAGAAGCATTAGTCGAAATAAATTTTGATTTACGATTCAACTTACCTTGTCGGAAGAATCGGATGAATTTCTTTGCCATATTGGCCAATGCTTCCATGTCCAATTCTTCGTCCGCTTCTTCTTCCAAATCTTCATCATCGGTAGATGGAGCGTCCTTGAATGCAATTGCCTTTTTCTTTGGCTCGTCTTGCTTCAAGTACGCCTTCATCTTTTCCCTCATCCGGATCTTACTATCCTTGCGTACCTCATAAGACAACAAGGTACCCATTAGTTGTACTACGGTATATTTATTCATGTCATTACCTTCCTCGATGGCGAAGGTACGCTTCTCCCAACAAGAAGGAAGTCCATCGATTATCTTCGAGACTTTGTCCTTTTGGGTGTAGGTCTTCCCAAGAGTTTCCAAGTCGTTTGATATATCCACGAAGCGAGCGTAATAATCCTTCATGGTTTCGTCCTGCTCCATATGAAACAACTCAAATTCTTTATTAGCAACGACGAGTTTAGAATCTTTTACCGTACTCGATCCTTCGTGCAATATGAGGAGTTGGTTCCATATTTGATATGCACTCTTACATGTGCATATCTTGTTGAAGTCCTCGGGCTCCAACGCACAATTCAAGGCATTCATTGCCTTGGCATTGGCTACTTCCGCGGCGACCTCCGCGGGGGTCCACTTCGCGAAATCTTCTTCGGAAGGCTCGACATACTCCGTCATGGTGGCTCTCCATAGTGAAGCGCTCCGGAGGAAAATTTGCATCCAGCATTTCCAGTACCCGTAGTTGGTACCGTTGAAGTGTGGAGGCCTGACGGAGGATAGTCCTTCCATAACAGAAGAAGCTCCATCGCGGTTCTTGAAGACGTTGTAGTCGTTGTTCGTCATAGCTTTGAACTTGTAGCTTTAACCTTGGCTTTGATACCAATTGTAGTGCCCTGTGGTAGCTACTGCACACGTACTAGAGGGGGGGTGAATAGTACTTAAAATAATGAAGATAGTTATTCCTAATTATTGTGCAAGAAACAAACGACAATGCGGAATTAAACAACTATCAACAAGAATTAAAACAAACGCAAACAAACAATATTACTGGGTTCGGATCCACCCAAGTCTCCCCGACTTGTTCCCGGTGATCCTACGTCCCAACCACCTGGATCCCCTCCGGATACTTGAGTTAGCAACCCTAACTCAAGATTTCCACTATGAAATACTTGTGAAAAAACTTCACAAGTCAAATCATACAAAAGACATGTAACTCCCACAAACCGGGATCACAACCTCTCTCACAACCGAGAGACACAATTCAAATACGATTGAAATGAAATAAACTCTTACCTTACAAAATCCTATGCCTTGAGTATACTTACCAAATTAGGGAATGATGGATTTTGAGGAAGAGGATGTCACCAAACCCTAGCTTCAAGAAGATGACCAGCAATGGAAGCCTAGGGTGGAGTATGGTGACTAGGATCAAGCTCTTGGCTTGAGAAGCTCACAAAGGAGAGAATCTCTCTTGAGGAATTAGGGCTCAAGGTGTTGAGGGAGAGATTCTTGTGAGGGAGAGAGAGCTTTGAAATAGCTTGGGAGAGCTCTTCTCTTAGGTCTGAAATTGCTTGGAAATAGGACCTCTAACCTTGCCTCAAACGAATCAGGTTTGTATTTATAGAGGCAAGGAAAATCGTGTTGGAAAAGATCCCAACGGCTCTATTCTGAACCAGACTAGTCGGTCAAAGAAGGATCATTGACCGACTAGTTCATCAACTAGTCGGTCGGTGATACAACGTAGACCGACTAACGGTTGAACAGTCAAACGATCGAAGTACAGGCAAAGACAACTAGTCGGTCTAAGAAGACTTGCCGACCGACTAGTTTCACAACTAGTCGGTCGGTGAATGATCTTTGACTGACTAACGTCGAAATAGAATAGGCTGACTTCAAGTAGACTTAGTCGGTTTAAGAACAAATGCTGACCGACTAGTTTCTCAACTAGTCGGTCGACAAACGTTCTTTGACCGACTAACTCGAAACAGTAGCTTAGGCTGAAAATGACTATACACAACTAGTCGGTCTGAGAAGGACTCCAGACCGACTAGATCGTTATCTAGTTGGTCGGTGACTCTTCTTTGACCGACTAACTATAGTCATAGAAAGAGCTGAATAAAGAGAGGCAAACTAGTCGGTTCAAGTATAGTTACCGACCGACTAGATCGTCATCTAGTCAGTTGGTGACTCTTCTTGAACCAACTAACATGCACTCGAAGCCGAGGGAAGAAGCGATAGGCTTCGGGAAAGTTTCTAATGGCTTCTATGAATATCCTAGCTCTAAGATATGAGTGAAATGAAGATTATAAAGTAAGTCCTACTCAAGGCTTAACATTCTAATCTATGAAGCTAGAAGACTATAAATTAAACCTTACGAGCCGTCTTCAAAGCTTCAATCTTCATTCTTGACTTCGATAAAACTCCTTGATCTTCAACGAAGCTCCAGGCACACGATCACGCGTATTGAGAAGTCTTGAGGCGTCGCTTTTGATGTTCGTATTCTTTTGGAGACGATCTCCATAACTGCGCTCACAAATAAGTTAGTATACATTATTTATGTTTGCTCATCATCCAAAACCAAATCCGGGGAATCATATCACAACAAATCTCTCTTTTCTTGTTATAATTAGCTTGATATTCTTCTTGTATGGTTGTATGGTGATTTGTGTTTGCTTTGGCTTTGGTTTTCAATCTTGCATGTTTTAATGATTATGTGGTAGGATTGATGAGATATACTTTGAGTTAGTGACCCTAGTGGGTATCTCTAGAGTGGAGTATGCCTAGTGGTATCACTTTTGTATGCTTGGTTGTTTATTATCTCAACTTTCCTTACCCTACTTTTATTGCACACCAAGTGTTTGATAAAATGTCACATCCACCGATTGCTCATTCTGTAGCCGGAAAGACAATTGAGTTATATTCGGATTGAACCAATATGCTTAGCAACCTCATTCCCACTCGCCACATAAGCTTCTTCGCCTATTTGCCTCTCCGATTCTCGAACCCTAGGATGTTAATTTGGTAGATAGTTTCTGATCGGTCCATATTTTACACCTTTTTCCTGCATGTTTGCATGCCATTGCGATTGCTCATATTGCGATTTTCATGATTATTCGACTATATTTTGTTACTTTTCACTATTTCTTGTTTTTGTCAGATTTCAGGAAATATGGAGCGATCGGGAGCAAAAATGAGCTTAAGGGACTTGTACGCGTACCGGAGCATCGCTCATGGCCTTATTGAGGAGCTAACGACGCTGAACGGTTAGTGGGAGAAGAAGAAGATCGATAATATCGTCGAGGAGGCGAGGAGGAGAAGAAAGGATTCCAGAAACAGGCCACTCGGCTGAGTTACACTAGTCACTCACCGGAGTGGAGCAGCGTACTCGGCCGAGTACGACTGATACGAAGAACATCTGCCAGACCTGAGTGCCACAATACACTTGGTCGAGTGGTGAATTCCACTCAGCCAAGTAGAGAACTTCACTCGCCCGAGTGAGTCAGAATTTCTGAAGGAAATCAAAGCGAACTCGTTGGATTTCGGGGGAGCACAGTAGAGGACCAACCCGACCGAGTGAAGAATCCCACTCGACCGAGTGACGCAGAGCGCCAGAGTGTCCAAACCCCAACTTCGAAGCAGACTCTCTAGAATTTTGGAGGAACACAGATGATCCTACTCGGCCGAGTAACACTTCTCACTCGACCGAGTCATACTTACCCTCGGCCGAATGACACGAGCGCCCAGATTTTCAGATAGCCTCTCAGTCTTTTGAAATATGCTATCATTCCAATGGGCAAATTATTTTTCTCATATTTTTTATGGATAGTAGACTTCATGATGGTTCCAACGCTTTTAAGAACGTGCCAATCGGAGGTCAGATGAAATTTGGAGAATTTCTGCAAGTTGATGCTACAGTGCTGTAATTTCTACTCGGCCGAGTCATATTTTCACTCGGCTCGAGTGAGAGCGGGCCCAGATTTTAAGTTACGGCCAGAGATAACTTTGGACACGAATTTGAGAGGGTTTCTAGGGTTATTTGCTAGGGTTTTGGGGGGCTATATAAGCGGTTTGTAGCCGTCATTAGAGGGGGGTTCCATTATGTTTTCTTAGAGACTATTTTAGAGGTTAAGCCATGCCCTAGGCCCCCTCTTGGATCTAGAAGCTTGTATTTGGATTGGATTTTCTCATCAAAGCTAAGTATTTTGTTCTTATTATTTGAATCTTTATTTTGATATCCTTTTGTATGCAAGCAATGGTTTTTATTGATTCCTATATCGTTATTGCTATGCTTGAGTAGATTCGCTGTTCTAGGGAAGGGGATGAACCCTATGGATCTCATGTCAGATTTGTGATGAATAAATTTCTAGGTTGCTAGAATTGCTAGAAGGTTAGATTGTGATTGATTTATTACGGATAGCTAGGAATTTCCATCGATTTGGGGTTTGCAAGAGATTGGATTCCGATCGATGGGAAGGCCTAGATATTCGATTTAGATTTATAATCGAGATTCATTAGACTTGGTTTGCAAGAGATTGGACCAAAGCTAGCATTTTTATTATAAATCTATACCCATATTCGTTTGCAAGAGATTGGACGAATACGAGCTATCACAATCTAGGTCGTAACTCGAGTTTGCACGAGAGTGGGCTCGAGGAGCGATTGAATGATGATGTCGATCTTAATGCTAGTGGCTTAGGTTAAGGTTTGCATGAGAGTGTGCCCTAATCTAGGTTGCTATAGACCGGCAATAGCGCGAGAGCGTGAGCTTGGTTCTCTATTTAGTTACGACTAGTTCACCTCAATTCAAGTCTTGCAACAATGAGATTCACGATTCACAGAGATGAATGACGATCCGTAGTGGGGATTCCCTAGCCCTAGATGCCTTTATTATATCGAATTCAAATTGTTAATTGAACGATTGTGACGTTATTCCCGAAATCATTCAACCACCAATAGCTATGTGATTAAAATGGAGTACCGTCATTAGTCCTCCTCGTGTTCGATACCTACTCGCCACTTCACCGTGTGCTTACGGTAAGACTACAATCGTGCTCTCCTTGGTGTGTATCCAGGGACCGATCAGTTTCACACACATTTTCACACACTTCCCCTGTTAGCGTAGTTGGTTGTTAACCGCCGTTACCCTTCCTACATCAATTGAATTTGTAATTGCAAAACGACTTGTCCCCGTGATCCGACCCGGTCTCATCGAATATAAATTTATTACTTGACGTCCTCCTACACTTGGAAGTAGCACTCAAGCATCACATACTTGAGACGCGTTCAAGAAACCCCCACCTCAAAGAGAATGGGAAGACCAGTGCCATAGCTGTGGCATGAAAGGACACTGATCTAGAGTGTGCAGAACTCCACGGCACCTATAAGATTTGTACAAAGAAAGCTTGAAGAAAAAAGCTGAAACAAATTTGGTGACCACAAATGCTCCAGTTCAGTTCACAGTTGACGACTTCGAAAGAGGCGACTTGCTTAATTAGCTGTTTTTATCTTTGCTTTGAACAATAATGTTATGAGAGCTGTTTGAATGATTGAATGAAGTATGAATAAATGAAAAAAATTTCTGAAATAAAAGTTGCTTATATGATTCATCTTTTAATAGATGAACTGCTCTCATGACTGATTAGTAGACAGTAACACATACGATCCTTCAATACAAATGATATCTTCATAGCATATGAAAGCCCAATAAATAACATGGCCAATAAACATAATTGAAGGTTCTGAAAACGCAACATCGTTGCTCCCAAATGACACAGAAATTAAAAATAAAGGATGCATTATCTCTCCAAATTCCAAAGGAAACTTACTAAGTTTCAAGCGCATCCGTTTAAATGGATTCCATCTAGAAACAGCAAATGTAAACGAAAAACAATATCTATATGTAACATCTCAAGAAAAAGGAGTAAAACCCATACTTGAACGTTTTCAGAGCCATTCATCAGGCCTCTATCATACAAAGATTCGGAGAGAGGAAGCTAATTTGACGAAGCACATGAAGTGCCCGATATCAGCCAAGTTTTTACTTTGGCATGAAAAATTTGGCCACCCTGGATCAGTTATGATGCACAGCATCTTATCCCAATCTTATGGGCTTGACATGAAGAACCAGAAGATTCTTCAGAAGGGAGAATTCCCTTACATCCCTTGCTATAAGGAAAAACTAATCACAAGACCATCTCTACTAAAAGTTGTCAAAGAATCTACATGCTTCCTTAAAAGAATATAAGGAGATAAATGTGGACAAATCCACCCCACTAATGGGATATTTCGGTACTTTATGGTACTGATAAATGCATCCTCAAAATATTCGTATGTGTGTCTACTATCGACCCACAACCTAACTTTTTCAAAGCTATTGTCACAAATAATAACGTTGTGGGAGTATTTTTCAGACAATCAAATAAAGAAAATACGTATGGTTAATGCTGGGGAATTTACCTCCCAGTAATTTCAAGAGTATTGCCTTGCAACTGGGATATAAATTGAACATCCAGTGCCACATGTTCATACCCAAAACCGGTTGGCAGAGTCACTGATAAAAGACTCCAATGGATTGCACGTCCATTGTTAATGAAATCCCAGTTGCCTGTGAATGCATGGGACATGTAATTTTACGTGCTGCATCATTAATAAAAATAAGACCATATGGAGGTCAGAGTCTATCTCCAATGCAACTTGCATATAGAATGCCACCGAACATATCTCTGTTGAGAATCTTCGGTTGCACAGTTTATATCCCCATTGCACCACTACAGAGGACAAAAATGGGTCATCAACGTCGCCTAGGTATCTATGTAGGGTTTGACTCACCCTCAATTATAAGATACCTAAAACCCCAAACGGGGGACACATTTAAGGCACGTCTTGAAGACTGTGAATTTGATGAGACGAGTTCCCAGATACTGAAAAATTTGGAGCGAAGGAAATTATATCGTGGGATACAAAAACTTTGACCCACTATGATCCGATAACAAAACAATGTGAAGATGGGATCCTGAAGATCCTCCACATACAGAATACTGTTTACCAGTTACCGGACTCATTTACTGACAACCATAAGATTGTCAGATCACACATCCCTGCTGCAAATACTCCAGGTAGGATTGACATCCCCGAGAATGGATGCAATTCACCAATAGCAGAAGTGGCTGTTTCTCAACAGAAAAGAGGTAGACCACTAGGCTTCAAGAACAGAAATCCAAGAAAAAAAGGGAAAAATAAAAACTCATGGAGACCTTGAGATAATACTACCACATGACAATGAGCACATGTCCATACCTCACCCTTCCCAAAATGCTGGGAAAAACTGAAATGAAAGTAAATGTTGTACGTACTGGGGAGGTACTGGACAGAAAGAACATAATTGTTGACAATATATTCACGTATCGTGTTGCTACATACATCACAAAAGTGATGATATTTATATAATATCGTTCCATACTCCGTTTCTAAAATGCAAACGTAGAGATTGGCCAAATATAGAACGAGGTAATTAAAGTTGAGCTGGACTCGCTTATAAAACGTGAAGTGTGTAACGGCCTGTTTTCGTTGTGCACGTATTTCCGTAACAAAACGATTTCAAACGATTTCAAAAATGAATAAATGATTTTTTTCTATTTTTTCGTCGCTTAAATCTGAAATTGGACTTCAATTTCGTGATCCCCTCGACAATACGAACTCGTGGTATTTTTTTTCGTAATTTTTCAGAGACGTTTAGTCTCAGGGGTAAAATCGTAATTTCGTATTTTAAAAATTATATTACTAATTACGTTTTAAATTTTTTACTTAACCCTAATTATTTAAACTAAGCCGATTAGGAGCCCATGTGTTTCATACCAACACATTTTCTACGGTTAGTCAATACTAACCACCTAACAACAATAAACCCTTACCAAACTAATTAATTAGGTTTGACTTACTAACTAATTTTTAATTAGTTTAATTTAGTTATAAAACCTCACAAGCTCTCCCTCATCTCCAATGGCAGCATCATCAAGACCCATAGACGCATGTTCCCCAGTGTTCTGTCCTTCGCCCACCACCATCGCCATCGCCGTTCTCCGCAGCTCCTCCTCCGCCGCTTCCAACTCCAACGAGCTCCTTCGATGCACGCAACGCCCCTCCACTGCCCACGCTCCTCCGACACACCACCACATTCCAGTAAAGCTCCAAGCACCACCACCGCATCTCCGAGTTCCCCGCCTGCCTTCTCTTCGTCTGTGAGCTTCGCCGCTCGAGCCACCGCCATCGACCCTCAAGCATCACTCTCCCTGGATCACATTACAATTTCATGCATCCATTTACCATTATTCACAACATCATTAACCCATTCGATGCTACTGGATATACCCATGTTGCATGTCCCTTTCCTCTCAAATTATTTGATCTGATCCCCTTCTGACCTCACTGTCTCCTCTCTATTCAAAATTGGAGCAAATTCTCCACATGCATACTTCATGCTTTGCATGAAAATCTTGCATATTCTTTGATGTTGTAACTATTTGAAACAAATATACATTCATATGCTTTTGAGTGGACTTAAGGTACGTTTTCCACTTCTCTCCATCATCGACATCATCGAACTGTATTTGTTACTCTTGGGAAGTCGTGCTTGATATTACAGAAGAGAAGTCTGGCACCAACATCAACGTCGGCGAAGGCATAGTCAGCGTGAACACCTCCGACAACCTCCCAATCAAACGCTAATCCCTCCTCACCACCGTCGCCGTGCTACTCCACCGCTTCCTCCACCTTGCTGTAATCTTTATCGCCAACACCGAACTCCCCCTTGGTCTCCTCACGTCACCGTAGCACTGTCACGCCACCGCCGAGCTCACCGGAGCTCCTCCGCTTCGAAAACACCGAGAATAGCCCCCAGCGCTACTCCTCTCATCCTGCGGCCACCGTAGCCCCACCGCACCATCGCCGCTCGTCGTCGCGCCGCCTGGCCACCCCCAGCCCCACCACGCTGCATGTCCCCGACCGACCACCCTTGTGGTCGCCCCCTTCCCCTCCCACAACTTGCGCGTGCAAAGGAGAAAAAAAACAGCATCAGGTTACGCCTAAGAAAGAAAGGGAGGAGAGAGGAGAGAGAAACAGAGTGGGAAAAATTGGTTTTTGATCGGTCCCCGGATACACACCCGGGGGACAATCGTAGTTTTACTGCAAGCGCACGGTGTAGTGGCGAGCGGGTATCAAACACGAAGAGGTGGTGTTGGCTCCAATCTACCCTAGGTTGGTTCGACTACGAATATTTATTGGTGGAGATGTGATTCGGAGTGAATATTGCATATTTAACCCCCTTATTAGTCCTATTTTGTGCCCATATGATGCTTAATTTATCTCTAATACATTCGTATTTTTCTCATCATCATTATTAGAGAAATTACTTTATTTGTGCACAAAACGTGAATTCTATTGAGTATTTCTGTATTTTTATATTTTTCATGGCAAGGTCTCGATCTCACGATTCCAACGACTACTTATTTGTATTTTTCTGAGATCTGTGCTAATTACTGTGTATTTTTGAATGCAGAATACAATTTAAAATGAAGAAATAAAAAGAAAATTCGTTCGCACGAATCTTGGCGCACACGTGGCGAAGATCTGGCCGTTCCCGCTCTAATCCAACGGCAGCAGGAATTTACAAGCGGGAATTAATAAGGGCCGTTGGATTGAGATCCAACGGCCCATAGCGACCCCGCATCTCAGATCCACGCAGCGGAAGCGGGCGCGAATTAGGGACACGTGGCGTGCATCCACGCTTTCCCGCTCAGATCCAACGCTCTACAGCGATTGGAGACGCGGCTTTATAGAATCCGTTGGATTTCAATCCAACGGTCGAGATTAAACTCGACGCGCTCTCGTACGCGAGAGGAGAAGGCGCTGCTTGGGCGACGTGGCCTCTCCACGATCGTTGGATCTTTGATCCGACGGTCGAGAGTTAATCCTATATGATTTCGGATACAGAAGCGGGTTTGGATCCGCTTTCTCTGCCACGTGGCAGCGTGAGGAGCGATCCCGATGGATCGAACGGCGGAGAGCAGGGGCGGCTTCGCGGATTGGGTTTTAGGCGGTTCGGGTGCGGGTTTAGACCCGTTAAGCTCTCTAAACCCGCAATGCTAATATATAAGCGTATTTTAGGGTTTTTGGGGGTATTCTGGCGTATTTTGGGACTTTTGGAGCGGCTACTGTGCGTATTTCTCCAGGGAAAAATTCTGAAAAATTCCAGAGGCTGTTCTTCCTATTCTAAAGGAGTTTTGGGCTTTAAAGTGGAGATTTGGTGATAAATTCTTGAACTTATACCCCGTATTTGGTGTATTTTATCGTATTTTGGCTATTATAACGATGTATTTGGCTATGAAATCTGATTTTCTTTGCACCATGCGTGGCTAATCTCCTTGTGCTATGGTTGTGATGTAATTAGGAGTGTTTATTTGATGAATTTCATGTCTTTAGCCCTATTTTCATGTCAAAATCACTCGTAACATTGATTTCTACAACGTATTTGGTGGGTATTTGCTTATTGTCGATATTATTTACATACCGTATGGCTAGGCCCTGACAAGGATAGCCAATTTATGTTCACTAATCTGAACTTATTATTGCTTTTATCGTTTAATGAAATCAATGTTGCTAGTGATGCGTATACGACCACTTTGACTAGTCTTCATCGTTTCATCTTCCGACGTCTTCGTGCCCTGACCGGACGAGACGTTGAGTTATAGAAAAGGTATTGATATTCATTGATTGCACACACCCTAACGAAATCAAATCCAACACATACTCCCCATACTTGTACCCCTACCAAAGTCACCGTAAATATCATAGGATTTTCATTTCTTATTCCATACTCTTGATCCTATATCTTTGTGTTCGATAGGTGGTTGGTTAACATCGTATTATTACTCTTTTCAGATTGACGTTCGTAGTTTTGCAGGTCAGTTGTCCCGCGGATTCGATACCTGGACTCACCAGGATATTACTTGCACGATCTCCTGCGCTTGGGAGTAGTTCTCACATTATTTGAGACGAGGCAAGATGGTTATGATGTGATGTAATGACAATGGTGATGGATGTCGGTGTCGGTGATATCAATGTTGCAAGACTTGAATCGAGGTGAACTAGTCGTAACTAAATAGAGAACAAAGCTCACGCTCTCGTGCTATTGCCAGTCTATAGCAACCTAGATTAGTGCACACTCTCATGTAAACCCTAACCTAAGCCACTAGCATTAGGATCGACATCATCGTTCAATCGCTCCTCGAGCCCACTCTCGTGCAAACTCGAGTTATGATCTAGATTGTGATAGCTCGTATTCGTCCAATCTCTTACAAACGAATATGGGTATAGATTTATAATAAAAATGCTAGCTTTGGTCCAATCTCTTGCAAACCAAGTCTAGTAAATCTCGATTATAAACCTAAATCGAATTTCTAGGCCTTCCCATCGATTAGAATCCAATCTCTTGCAAACTCCAGATCGATAGAAATTCCTAGCTATTCGCAATAAATCAATCACAACCTAACCTTCTAGCAATTCTAGCAACTTAGAAATTCATTCATCACAAATCTAAAATTAGATCCATAGGGTTCATCCACATGCCCTAGAACAACGATCAACCAAGCATAGCAATAACGATATAGGAATCAACTAAAAACATTGCTTGCATACAAACAGATATCAAATCAATGATTCAAATAACAATAATAACGATACCTAGCTTTGATGAAGAATTTCAATCCAAATACAAGCTTTTAGATCCAAGAGGGGGCCTAGGGCATGGCCTAACCTCTGAAAAAGTCTCTAAGAAAAACAATGTGAACTCCCCTCTAATAATGACCACAAACCCTATATATAGTCCCCCCAAACCCTAGCAAATAACCCTAGAAACACTCTCAAAATCGTGCCCATAGTCAGCTCTGGTCGCAACTTTAGTTCTGGGCCCGCGCTCACTCGGCCGAGTGGAAATATGACTCGGCCGAGTAGCTGAAGGGGAGCCATATGCTCTGTAGGATAGTCCTCAACGTTAGTGGAAAGGTGGTCCTCTGAGAGATGCTCAGCCTCTGTAGAAGGTGGGGATGGCTGCGGTAGCTCGAAAGGAGGGGGCACAATTCGGGCTCCATCTGTCTGTAGATGTCATCTCCCAAGTCATGTCCTCCTTGATGGTCTGCTCTGTTACTGTAGGCATGACCTCCTAAATAATATCCTCTGATGGTATAGGCTGCTCTGACTTATGTGGGTGGCAAGGGGAGGCGACGACGGCACAATGTGGCTTTATAGGCTCATGTATCTCGACAATGATGTAAAAATGGGTCTTGTGCCCCTCAGCTAGAGCATAGACTTCATCATCAATTGTGCATGTGGAAGAGATACAATGCGAATAAATTTATGAAATTCGAGCTCAAAAGTATCACTTGCTGTTATTGTCAATGGACCGGTTTCGCGAACTACGTCGACAATGTTTCTCAATAGGTCCATATATGTGTCCTCCTTCGGCAGCTCAGATGTCATTATTTGTGGAGTGTTGATGGTGTAAAGGTGGATATGATCACCTTCAAGTGAAGCATACACCCCATCTATGATAGTACCTACACCAGAGACATTAACCATAACGAAATCGATGAATACTTGGTCGGATGGTTTACTTACCATAACGGTTAGCGAACCGGTAGATCGAGCATCATCTATCAATTGCTCCAGGGTTGCTACCAACTGCAGATAACTGAACTTTCCCACTTGCATTCTCTTCCTAAACTCATGTGAGGGTCCCTTTAGCCTTCTAGCGAAGATATTAAATAGCATGGAACCATCCCACTCATGGTCTGACTTCGTCTGGAACTAACATTCCTTCAAACCTGGACAAGGCTTCCCTGAAGGACTCTCCATCAGCCTTACAGAATGTAGCGAGATATATGTAGGATTGTATAGAAACCGTCGCATCTTCTTTGGAAGCACCATCGCTGCAACAACTGTACCTGATCAAGCAAAGTAAACAACATGGAAAAGACGTCAGTGGTACAAAGAGAGATAAACATAATAATAATATCAGGTGGTGGGAAAATATCTCTCTCTGTTTTTTTGTTTCTTTTTTGTTTTTTTAACGTAATCTAATTAACCTAATTGTGACAAATTGGCTCCAATAGGAAACACCTCCCCAGCAATGGCGCCAAAAACTTGATCGGCCCCCGAATACACACCCGAGGGACAGTCGTAGTTTTACCGCAAGCGCACGGTGTAGTGGCGAGCGGGTATCAAACACAAGGAGGTGGTGTTGGCTCCAATCTATCCTAGGTTGGTTCAACTACGAACATTTATTGGTGGAGATGGTTATGATGTGATGTAATGACAATGGTGATGGGTGTCGGTGTCGATGATAAAGATGTTGGATAAATGTCGATTCAAATTCAATATAATAAAAGTGCCTAGGGCTAGTGAATCCCCACTACGGATTGTCATTCATCTTCGTGAATCACGAATCTCAATGTTGCAAGACTTGAATTGAGGTGAACTAGTCGTAAGTAAATAGAGAACCAAGCTCACGCTCTCGAGCTATTGCCAGTCTATAGCAACCTAGATTAGGGCACACTCTCATGCAAACCCTAACCTAAGCCACTAGCATTAGGATCGACATCATCGTTCAATCGCTCCTCGAGCCCACTCTCGTGCAAACTCGAGTTATGATCTTGATTGTGATAGCTCGTATTCGTCCAATCTCTTGCAAACGAATATGGGTATAAATTTATAATAAAAATGATAGCTTTGGTCCAATCTCTTGCAAACCAAGTCTAGTGAATCTCGATTATAAACCTAAATCGAATTTCTAGGCCTTCCCATCGATTAGAATCCAATCTCTTGCAAACTCCAGATCGATAGAAATTCCTAGCTATCCGCAATAAATCAATCACAACCTAACCTTCTAGCAATTCTAGCAACTTAGAAATTCATTCATCATAAATCTGAAATTAGATCCATAGGGTTCATCCACATGCCCTAGAACAATGATCAACCAAGCATAGCAATAACGATATAGGAATCAATAAAAAACATTGCTTGCATACAAAAAGATATCAAATCAATGATTCAAATAACAATAATAATGACACCTAGCTTTGATGAAGAATTTCAATCCAAATACAAGCTTTTAGATCCAAGAGGGGGCCTAGGGCATGGCCTAACCTTTGAAAAAGTCTCTTAGAAAAACAGTGGGAACTCCCCTCTAATGACGGCTACAAACTCTATATATAGTCCCCCCAAAACCCTAGCAAATAACCCTAGAAACCCTCTGAAAATTGTGCCCAAAGTCACCTCTGGCCGCAACTTAAGTTCTGGGCTTGCGCTCACTCGACCGAGTGGAAATATGACTCGGTCGAGTAGCAGTTTTAGCACTGCAGCGTCAAATTACAGAAATTCTCCAGATTTCATCCGACATTCGATTGGCGCGTTCTTTGCGGCGTTGGAACCATCATGAAGTCTAATATCCACAAAAAATATGCGAAAAATACTTTGCCTGCTGGAATGATAGCAGATTTCAAAAGAATGAGAGGGTGCCTGAAAATCTAGGCGCTTGTGTTATTCGGCCAAGGGGAAATATGACTCGGCCGAGTGAGAAGTATGATTCGACCGAGTACGTCAGTCTGCAGATCATCCTGAAAAACAAAGAAGTCGGCATGGCTCTCTTCGAATTCTTGGCCTCCACTCCGGCGAGTGGAGTTCTCTACTCGGTCCAGTGGAATTAACCACTCGGCCGAGTACATTGTGGCACTCTGGTCAGGCAAATGTCTTTGTTCAGTCTTGCTCGGCCGAGTAGGCTGCTTCACTCGGCCGAGTGAACTTCCTTGCTCGGCCGAATGGCCTGTTTCAGAGATCATTTCTCCTCCTCCTCGCTTTCTCGTTGATTCCTTCGACGTTCTTCTTCTTCCTCCACTCATCCTTCAGTGCCGTTAGTTTCTTTAGCCCATTTTTACTCCCGATTGCTCCATATTTCCTGAAATCAGACGAAAACAAGAAATAGTGAAAAGTAACAAAATATCGTCGAATAATCATGAAAATCGCAATATGAGCAATCGAAATGGCATGCAAACATGCAGAAAAAAGATGTAAAATATGGACCGATCAAAATCCCCCAAGCTTACCTCTTACTCGTCCTCGAGGAAGATAAGTAGAGAGACAAACTCAGGAACTGAAAACAAAGAAAATGAAATGAAATGAAAGAAAAAGAATACGAAGTGGAAGGTGTCGCTAAATTATTCTCTCAGATCTCAAGCCATAAGCTACACATCACGATAACTCAAAAAATACGAATCACATGCTATAAAGATTTCATATCTTACTTAAACATGGTACTTGCAAGCTTTTAAGAACAACAAAATGGACTCTCTAAATTCATACAATCAATTCATATCCACATCACGTATTTCATAGAGTTTAATATACGAATATTGGCCATGCACTTTTCAATCAAGAGTTATAACAGAAGCATATAAGAATCACACCAAGCATGCAATAGAGAATGGAACAAGAGACATGTCATTCACATTTTCATATCAATTCATAAGAAATATCCATAGCTAAAGTAATTCGCTAAGTCTCAGTATTATCAAACTTCTCCATTCGTGCACCTCTCCCCTCCAATGTCGCACTCACTCATATGGTAAGTGAATTCACCCCCCAGCTTAGCTTGAGGCATCACATCTAAAGGAATATGATAGTGGAAAATGGGATTTTGCCTTGGTTTTTCCAAGTATTTTGTGGCTCCAATAATGAGATGGAGAAATGTTTTTCTTTTTCTTTTTGAACTTTTTGTTTCTCATTTTTTCTTTTTGGATTATCGTAGGAGCTATATGATTTGTATTTTTGGTTTTGGCTCATTTTTGGCTTTTTGAACCCTTTTTTGGAGCTAAAATTTTCTTTTGTAGGGATTTTTGGGAAATATATGCGATATAAGTAGCTTTAGGAGGTGGACTCAAGTGACATGTAGAGAATAAAAAGATATATGTGAAGAAGGAAATGATGTAACACTCGGTTCACTCTAAGATGTGCACAAATGGTTCAAATAAGATAATACATCAACTAAACTTATATGTAAGCATGGATATTCTCAATCATTTCAATAAATTGTGATGTCAAGCAGTAAAGAGTACAATCATATCAGGCATGCAACAGAAGGTGAATAAGACAATAAGGCAGATGCTCCCAATATACAATTGATGCGTGAATCTTGGTGCACTTCCAACAAAAGCATAGTAAACAGTAATCCATACATTCAGCTTCAATTAATATCATGCATTCATATAGAGGAGTCATCAAAAGAACATATAAGCAAGCACATGGATAGCAGTATAGTGAAATACTCCAAATAGCATGGCAAGAGTAGTAAGCATCGTGATGGCTACTAAAGCAATAATAGATATCATCATAAGGAATATATCTAGCAAAAGGAGGAAACAAAAATAAAGAAATAAAAAAATAAAAGAAAGGAAAGAAAAGAAAATCAAGCACACAACATGATGAATGGACACACATAATGGAAAAATCAAAAAGATGATGCAAATTTTTTGAAAAAGTCTAAAATCCTAAAAAAAGAGTAAAAGCACAACTAAATGGCATGGAAATGCACTCCCCCAAGCTTAAACTTCACATTGTCCTCAATGTGATCATAATGGAAGAATATGAGGAACAATGATAATAATAAGGGGGTAAATGAAAAATGATGAAATGAATGACATGAAATCCTAATGCAACTACATGCAAATACAATGATGCATGAGAGTCCCTTCCCCCAAGCTTATACCAAACAATCCTATTCAAATGACTTGATCAAAAATGTCACGGCTTTGCTAAGCGAGCTCAAGTCAAACGAATAAGAAAGTGAGTATTCACTTGAAAGAAATGCTCGATGGTGGTGAGCAAAAGGATATTGCGTATCAAAATATGAAGAGGGCAATTAATATATATAATGGGGTTGGGGTGTAAAAGATTTTTGTTGCCGTCATATGAGGTGATATTTATTCAATCAAATCTATACGGTCCTCTTGCTGTCGAGAGGATTTGTGTTTATTTAAAGCATAAAATACTATACTATTGGATTGATATCACATATAGCAAAAGGTGGATCCATTATCTTTGTCGGTGCAGGCAACTGCTCTAACTGCTCCTTCCGTGGCTCTGCCAGATGCGTGTCCACAGACTCCATCAGACTCCAGTAACGCGGCTCCCAGCACCTCTCCAAGGACTCCACCCGTACCCTGCAAGAGATAAGCCGCATCAATCTGATGTGGATAATTCTTCCCCAAAATAAATGTATTCCAAAGAGGGTCATCAACATAAGTATTTAAAATTAAAGATGGTTGACAACACTTCCATGGAAATAAATCTATACTCTCGTGCACCACGTCGATCAACTCCTCGTTGTTCTCCTCTGGTTTCTCAGGTAACTCTGGCATAATAGTGTGGGTCTCGTCAGGATGCTCCTCCTCATCGTCAGACTCATCCCAACACAGCTCTTGATCATATTCATATGCGTCCATGGGTGCTAACTCCTCGCTCTCCTCCTCGTATACGTCCCATTGTACCTTTTGTTCATATGTATGTGTATCCTGCAAAAGGCACGATGAGTCGTCAAAATCTGAATCATAAAAACATCATACACGGGAGGGGAATCAAATATAGGAGATGAGGGAGTAAAGAGATCTCCCTGAAGGGGAGCCATATGCTCTGTAGGATAGTCCTCAACGTTAGTGGAAAGGTGGTCCTCTGAGAGATGCTCAGCCTCTGTAGAAGGTGGGGATGGCTGCGGTAGCTCGAAAGGAGGGGGGCACAATTCGGGCTCCATCTGTCTGTAGATGTCATCTCCCAAGTCATGTCCTCCTTGATGGTCTGCTCTGTTACTGTAGGCATGACCTCCTAAATAATATCCTCTGATGGTATAGGCTGCTCTGACTTATGTGGGTGGCAAGGGGAGGCGACGACGGCACAATGTGGCTTTATAGGCTCATGTATCTCGACAATGATGTAAAAATGGGTCTTGTGCCCCTCAGCTAGAGCATAGACTTCATCATCAATTGTGCATGTGGAAGAGATACAATGCGAATAAATTTATGAAATTCGAGCTCAAAAGTATCACTTGCTGTTATTGTCAATGGACCGGTTTCGCGAACTACGTCGACAATGTTTCTCAATAGGTCCATATATGTGTCCTCCTTCGGCAGCTCAGATGTCATTATTTGTGGAGTGTTGATGGTGTAAAGGTGGATATGATCACCTTCAAGTGAAGCATACACCCCATCTATGATAGTACCTACACCAGAGACATTAACCATAACGAAATCGATGAATACTTGGTCGGATGGTTTACTTACCATAACGGTTAGCGAACCGGTAGATCGAGCATCATCTATCAATTGCTCCAGGGTTGCTACCAACTGCAGATAACTGAACTTTCCCACTTGCATTCTCTTCCTAAACTCATGTGAGGGTCCCTTTAGCCTTCTAGCGAAGATATTAAATAGCATGGAACCATCCCACTCATGGTCTGACTTCGTCTGGAACTAACATTCCTTCAAACCTGGACAAGGCTTCCCTGAAGGACTCTCCATCAGCCTTACAGAATGTAGCGAGATATATGTAGGATTGTATAGAAACCGTCGCATCTTCTTTGGAAGCACCATCGCTGCAACAACTGTACCTGATCAAGCAAAGTAAACAACATGGAAAAGACGTCAGTGGTACAAAGAGAGATAAACATAATAATAATATCAGGTGGTGGGAAAATATCTCTCTCTGTTTTTTTGTTTCTTTTTTGTTTTTTTAACGTAATCTAATTAACCTAATTGTGACAAATTGGCTCCAATAGGAAACACCTCCCCAGCAATGGCGCCAAAAACTTGATCGGCCCCCGAATACACACCCGAGGGACAGTCGTAGTTTTACCGCAAGCGCACGGTGTAGTGGCGAGCGGGTATCAAACACAAGGAGGTGGTGTTGGCTCCAATCTATCCTAGGTTGGTTCAACTACGAACATTTATTGGTGGAGATGGTTATGATGTGATGTAATGACAATGGTGATGGGTGTCGGTGTCGATGATAAAGATGTTGGATAAATGTCGATTCAAATTCAATATAATAAAAGTGCCTAGGGCTAGTGAATCCCCACTACGGATTGTCATTCATCTTCGTGAATCACGAATCTCAATGTTGCAAGACTTGAATTGAGGTGAACTAGTCGTAAGTAAATAGAGAACCAAGCTCACGCTCTCGAGCTATTGCCAGTCTATAGCAACCTAGATTAGGGCACACTCTCATGCAAACCCTAACCTAAGCCACTAGCATTAGGATCGACATCATCGTTCAATCGCTCCTCGAGCCCACTCTCGTGCAAACTCGAGTTATGATCTTGATTGTGATAGCTCGTATTCGTCCAATCTCTTGCAAACGAATATGGGTATAAATTTATAATAAAAATGATAGCTTTGGTCCAATCTCTTGCAAACCAAGTCTAGTGAATCTCGATTATAAACCTAAATCGAATTTCTAGGCCTTCCCATCGATTAGAATCCAATCTCTTGCAAACTCCAGATCGATAGAAATTCCTAGCTATCCGCAATAAATCAATCACAACCTAACCTTCTAGCAATTCTAGCAACTTAGAAATTCATTCATCACAAATCTAAAATTAGATCCATAGGGTTCATCCACATGCCCTAGAACAACGATCAACCAAGCATAGCAATAACGATATAGGAATCAACTAAAAACATTGCTTGCATACAAACAGATATCAAATCAATGATTCAAATAACAATAATAACGATACCTAGCTTTGATGAAGAATTTCAATCCAAATACAAGCTTTTAGATCCAAGAGGGGGCCTAGGGCATGGCCTAACCTCTGAAAAAGTCTCTAAGAAAAACAATGTGAACTCCCCTCTAATAATGACCACAAACCCTATATATAGTCCCCCCAAACCCTAGCAAATAACCCTAGAAACCCTCTCAAAATCGTGCCCATAGTCAGCTCTGGTCGCAACTTTAGTTCTGGGCCCGAGCTCACTCGGCCGAGTAGAAATATGACTCGGCCGAGTAGCTGTTTCAACACTGCAGCGTCAACTTGCAGAAATTCTTTAGATTTCATCTGACCTCCAATTGGTGCGTTCTTAGTGGCAGTGGAACCATCATGAAGTCTACTATCCATAAAAAATACGAGAAAAATACTTTGCCTTCTGGAATGATAGAAGATTTCAAAAGAGTGAGAGGCTGTCTGAAAATCTAGGCGCTCGTGTCATTCAGCCGAGTGGAAATATGACTCGGCTGAGTGAGCAGTGTGACTCGGCCGAGTATGTCAGTCTGTAGATCATCCTGAAAAAAAAGAAGTCGTCATGGCTCTCTTCGAATTCTTGGCCTCCACTCAGGCGAGTGTAGTTCTCTACTCGGTCGAGTGGAATTAACCACTCGGCCGAGTGCATTGTTGCACTCTGGTCAGGCAGATGTCTTTGGTCAGTCTTGCACGGCCAAGTAGGCTGCTTTACTCGGTCGAGTGAACTTCCTTGCTCGGCCGAGTGGCCTGTTTTAGAGCTCATTTCTCCTCCTCCTGGCTTCCTCGTCGATTCCTTCGACGTTCTTCTTCTCTTCCACTCATCCTGCAGTGACGTTAGTTCCTTTAGCCCATTTTTGCTCCTGATTGCTCCATATTTCCTGAAATCAGACGAAAACGAGAAATAGTGAAAGGTAACAAAATATCGTCGAATAATCATGAAAATCGCAATATGAGCAATCGAAATGGCATGCAAACATGCAGAAAAAAGGTGTAAACTATGGACCGATCAGTTTTAAATAGAAAAAATGGAAAATTAAAATATAGGGCCCATGCAGAAATTCTAAAAATACCAAAATATTTTTCGCATTGTCGCGAACGCTTAGGCGCCAGTTTCGTCCCAGTCCACAGCTCGGTTTTCAAGTTATGATTTTTCAAAGTTTACGGTAGTTAATTCAGATTTGATAAAAACACGTATATCTCTCGAACAACACGTAAACCCATATGTATAAAAAATATTTTTGTATTCTACCAGTCGAGAGTAAAATTTCGACATATCATATGAGATTTTTCGACGTGTACTTTTCTCTAAACAATTCACGATCGTTAATTTCTAATTTCAAAAATTAGTTTCTTTTCATTTTAAATTCTAAAAATTTTTAGCTTTTAAAAATTATTTTAAAAATATATAGGAGCTTCAGAAAAATATTTTCTTCCTAGATAAATTAATTTTCCTCACATGTGGCCTTTCCAAAAATTATTAGCGCACGTTTTGTCACGTTTTGAGCTATAATAAAAATAGAACTGCTAGTAAAAATAAGTAGAAAATGGTATAGAAGTTAACCAATGATTTTTTGTGATTGCAAGTACCGTTTCTTGTGCACAAGTGCCCCGGATAGCCTTAGCTCCAGCCACGGTTTACTGCGACAATCCTCAAACCCGTAAGCCACTCTAATTCTAGTCTTAGAAGCTAAAAAAGTGTACTAGCATGAACTTAGTATTTTTTTAAATAGCCTCAGAACAACTATTGACCTGAACGAATGACTAGAGACTTAATTAACTAGGAAAATAATCAACTACAGAATGACTATTCACTTAAATCAACAATTTTTGTATTCCGTGTTTGCTGGACTTGTCTTTATTCTCAAATTTCTTAGCATCTGCTTTGCTTTACTTTCTGGTTTTCAATAAGTAGGTCAATCTGTGGTCCTGGTTTAACTATCATAGTGGTAGAGATCTCAATAAATATGGAACTCTAAATAAACATGAACTACTCTACTTTTTGTTAATATAATCGATGGAACAGATGTGATTATTGGCGTTCTTAACATTGGTACCACCCGGTGTTTAGGATCGTATGCGCCAAAGTTTGGATCAACCTTCTTGCAGGGATAACGACCTTCTTGACCAAACCTGACTGGCCGTGTATGCATGGATCAATGTTAGCTTTCTAATTATCACCAGTTTACAACCATTAATTATAAATACTCCTCAAAATAGTTACTTCAACATTTCCATCACCATGATAACTCTTTTGTCTTATTCACCCTTATTTACCATGTTCTGATGCTTTTCACTTAAAAACTATGCATGGACTTTGGATACACTTGTTGCTCGATTGCTCACGTTTAAATAATCATGTCATCTGCTGCATGAAATATATAACTCAGTGAATGCTAATGAATTATCAAATGTAATATCTTGTGGAGTATCTTGTGGAATAATTTGTGGTCCATTCAGTGGAATATCTTATGGAATATCTTGTGGAACATCCCGTAATAAACATATACTTGATTCACATGACACATCACTGGGGTTTGGGGTAACTCATGGTTTGAGAGAGTGTGGGAGTGACTGGAGTTCATCTACCTGCTACCTGCGTCGGCAAACATAGATGCCCGTGTCGGTAAAACCTTACATCGTGCCTGTGTCGGCAAACCCTTTCATGCTACCTGCGTCAGCAAAACCCTATTACTAACTGTGTGTCAGTCCCGTATGGGTAAAGCGCAGCCAGGCAAGAGATGAACTCAATGGTTGCATATCATACTCTCCTACTTGAGTCACGTAGTTTAATTATTGCACAACTACATTGTTGCATGTTTGTCTTATTATTGTTATTTCACATGCATGCTTATCTTACTATTGTTACTACCTTACAATGTTTGTTACCATGTCATATGTGCCATGTCATAGTTGTTGCTCTCATACTTTACTTATCGCACTTGCATGTATGACTGTTGTTCCTTTACTTGTCGCATTTGCATGAATGCATGTAGTTAGTTTCCATAGCCTGTTCACTCACATGTTTGTACACTGCTTTTACTACTATTTCTAGAGTTGATGTGACTTACCTACAGTTCCATTTTCATGGCACCGCAGACAATGCACATGTTGATGTAGATGTTCCTGAGTTGGCAGAGTCAGAGTTTGTTCCAGAGGCTGCAGATTTTAGAGTTCGAGCTGTGTTTTTTCGCAGCTGTACTTCTTTTCTTTCATATATCCTTGTTGTATAATCTAGATTGTAATAAAATGGACACTATTTGAGTATTTTTGTACATCTCTGCATCGTGGCTATATTGTTTTCACTGGTGATCTGTAGACCTGCAAATGTAATCAAATAAGTAATGGCTCATCTAAGAGCGGGTCGTTACAAAGTGTTCGGACCTGAAGTCCAGACACCAAAAGGTGTCAAACATGTGGGCAAAATAAGTGTAACGACTGCTTTTCATGTATCCGGATATAATATAATATAATATATGTTTTGGCGGATTTTCTCCTCTTGTGTGGTTTTCGTCTCCGTAGATTTCATTTTCGATCGATTCATCGTATTTCTTGTTTCTTCCTTAGGATTGTCGATTTCGAAGTATGTCACTCGTGACGGACTTCATAACGGTCGTATCTAACTGTTAGATCAAGCCTAGGAGTCTTAGGAATCGATCCGGGGCCCCGCGCTCCGTATCGGTACTTTTTGTGCTCATTAGCCGGTGTAAGAAGGGCCCCCGACCGACTAGATGACGATCCAGTCGGTCGGCAATCCTTCTTGGACCGACTAGTTAGCTTTCTAAATTTCTCAGGAGTTACTGTTTATCGTTAGTCGGTCTAAGAACGTTGGTTGACCGACTAGGTTGCAAACTAGTTGGTCGGCAATGCTTCTTTAACCGACTAACACATCATCTTATTTTTGTATCAGCTACTGTTTACTTTTAGTCGGTCTAAGAACGTTCATCGACCGACTAGATGCTAAACTAGTCGGTCAGTACTTGTTCATGGACCGACTAACTCTAAATCCTATTTTCGTTCAGGAGTTACTGTTTACACTTAGTCGGTCTGAGTTGGTCGACCGACCGACTAGTTGCCAAACTAGTCGGTCAGTGGTTGTTCTTTGACTGACTAACCAGTGTTAAAACCCTAATTTCTGGGCAGCCGCCAGCTCAACCTATTTATACCCAACCCAAACGATTTCATCTTCTCCAACACGACCCAAAACCCTAAAATCTTCCCCCTTCAGCCCCCATCTTCCTCCAAGCTTCATTTCTTCATTCCAAGCCCTAAATCCATCATCCAAACCATCCATTCACTCCATCTACCTCTCATCTTCCCCAAAATCTCACCAAAACCCATCAAAATCCCCAAATCCCCCAAAACCCTAATTCTCCCAAACTTCTCCAATCTTTTCCAGATCTGATCCTAGGGTTCCCCGGAGTGTTCCTTCCGTCTCCTCTTGGTAAGAAATCGATTCCTCTATGTTTTCATAGTCTATTGGTATTTTTATGAAACCCTAATAAATTTCATGTTGTTTGATGGTTGTTCCCCCATAACAGTGATTTCCCCATAGATTGGCATCCGTGAGACGAAGTAGTCACCATCCCCGGTGCTAGGCAAGTGAAACTTGCATCTCTTGATTTAGGCCATGTTTTAGGCCATTTACCTAGCTTTAGCGTAAAAGAGACTAGACGGTGAAAGGATAGCCGTTTAGACGCCATTGACCTAGCTTGATAACGAAGCTTGGTCCGTCACCCTCATCATGCTTGTATGTCACGTTTAATTTCCCTAAACGGTACGCGTATTAACTGTTCATGTCATCCATGCATCCTTAACCGCTATTGCATTTTAACTGCCATGTTTAATTTAATTAACGGTACGCGAATATGTTCATGTCATTGCATTTTGCCTGTCACGTTTAAATACAATTAACGGTACGCGTATTAACTGCTCATGTCATTGCATGCTTGAATACTCATCGTGATTGCGTAGCATCGCTACATACTAGTGCTACTTGTTCCGGCTAGGTGCACCCCTACGCCATACTTATCAAATACACTTTCTGGCTCGTGTTCCAAAAGACGAGCTCATCACAGCCTGCGGGCAATAGGGCACTCGTTGAGTGACCCCTTGTACTTGATACTTGAACACAGCCTGCGGGCAATAGGGCACTCGTTGAGTGATCCCTTGTACCTTACTTGTTACTTGACATTACATGTCACCCCTACCACTTGATACTTGCCACGTGTACTCTCCTTTACCTTACTTGTTACCACCGTACTTTACTTGCCATGCACCATGTTTTAGGTTGCTAGTTTACCATTATTCCCGTTTCCTTGCACAAGTCTTTCGACTTGCTGACATGTGCCCCTTTACTCTTTTGGGTGACACATGTTAGAGCCCGAGCCCGAGTTACTTACTGAGGACGAGGTGTTTGCAGACGCCGAGCCCGAGCTTGTGTTTGACGGGGAGTACATGGACACTGGGGACCAGTCCTAGTGTCTTCGTTGTGTTTTACTTTTGTTAGACAGATGTTTTGTTATCGGTGCGTAGCACCTATACTTGTTGTAGTTGTTGTTTTTGTTGGCCTTGTTCTGGGCCTTTAGACTCTTTTCTTTTAGCCTGGTGGCTTTTTTGGATGTTGGACTTTTGTTGATGTTGGACAATTTGTGAGATGTGGAATTTTTATTTCAGTCTCTACTTGTGTTATTATTGTTATTCTGTCGTGGTTACAGGGACCTACTTATGTATTATTGACGCTTATCGGGTTTGGGGCTTCACAGCTCCACTCCCGTGCGGACCTTTTCACGTCTCGCCTCCATTTTAGGGAAGCGGGCCGTGACAGGTTTTGTTGGTGGCCCATGCAGGTCCTTCTGTAACTGCGATTTTTGGAATAGCGATAATAATATTAGAATGTCCAATAAATTAAGTTCGACGTCCGAGTCATAAGCTATGAGTCTAATCTGATTCGTTTTCTGTGTCACTAGATGGCAGGAAGACGTTTCACCCGTAGTGGGGGAAGTGGCGCGATCCCTCATGATGAAGAGCCTGAACGGGAACCCACCAGCGGTGAGATAATGCGGATGATGCTCCAGATGATGCAAGTTCAGCAGGGCGTGCTTCTACAAGTCCAGAATGCTCCGCTTGCTCGAGCTGCCCGGGCTCTTCCGGATGCCCCTCGCTCTGAGCCGGGAGCGAAGCAATTTCGGGAGCTGGGTCCCGCATATTTTGATGGTTCTGAGGGTCCTCTGGCTACCGACGAGTGGATAAGGAACATTGAGGATAACTTGGCAATGGCGAAGATTAACCCGGCTGGATGGGTTGATCTGGCTAAGAGGCAGCTGAAGGACAACGCCAGGAATTGGTGGGATGCTGAAGAGAAGATGCTGGTGGAGCCGATCGTTTGGGCTACCTTCAAGTCCAGATTCGATGGAGAGTTCTTCCCGAAGGCTGCTCGGCAGGTGATGCTGTAGCGCTTTATAGATCTGAAGCAGGGGAGCTTGTCGGTGGATCAGTACCACCAGGAGTTCACGAGGCTCAGTCGGTTTGCACCTAAGATGGTGCAGGATGCCGATGAGAAAGCTCAGCGATTTCTCCAGGGACTTGCCTTGGAGCTTCAGAGCTTTGTGACCTCTTCTGACTTGGAGACATATCAGAAGGTTCTGATTGCTGCGAGGCGGCAAGAGTTAAATCTGAATCAGAGGAAGGGACATGTTTCCGGAGCTGGGAAGAGGCCTATGGAGCAGGCCAGGGCGGTGGTTAGGCCTGGTTTCAAGCCTAGTCATCCGGTGCAGTTCAAGAGGCCAGGAGGGCCTATCCTGAAGACTTGCCATTTTTGTGGCAAGACTGGACACCTCAGGGATCAGTGTAGGAGGTTTCTAGGACAGTGCATTGTCTGCGGAGATCCTGCCCACACCATCCGGGAGTGTCCGAAGTCGAGACATCCTTGGCGGGCTCCTATTGCAGCACAGCCGTTGCAGCAGCGAGCTCCTGTGCCCGTTGGACGTGGAGCGCCCCTTGTTCCACAGAGACAGGCCTTTCGGCA
Source organism: Scilla litardierei (assembly GCA_030789695.1). Taxonomy (NCBI): domain Eukaryota; kingdom Viridiplantae; phylum Streptophyta; class Magnoliopsida; order Asparagales; family Asparagaceae; genus Scilla; species Scilla litardierei. The sequence goes on from CM061133.1 coordinate 156,182,727, forward strand.
GGCTGTTCCGCCGAGAGGGCAGGCCTTTCTAATGACTGAGGAGGAGAGCATGGCCGTGGATGAAGTTATTGCAGGTAACGCTCATTCTAGCTATTTATCTTCCTTAGTTAGTTGAATTTTTGATTATATTGGTTGCTTGCTCATGATTGTTTGCTAGACTAGGATTTGATTGTTAATTGCTTGTTAGGTGTGGTTTTGGTTTGCACGTTTCCTGCACGAGTCCTCTTTGACTCTGGTGCATCGATGTGCATTTTGGCCCGGAGCTTCGTGGAGAAGCATTCCTTGTCGACGTCCTCTCTTCCTAAGAGTTGGAATATCGTCACAGGGAACGGTGTAGTCTCGGTGCATCGTGGGTGCAATTCTTGCCCGTTGGTGGTTTGTGGACGTGAGCTTTGTGCTGATTTCATTGTCCACGACATCATCAACTATGATGCAGTTCTTGGGATGGACTGGCTTGCGAGCTTCTATGCTACGATCGACTGTCGGAGGAAGAAGGTGGTGTTCGAGATTCCTGGACATCCAGTATTTGAGTTCAGTCGTGGTAGCAGTTCGCTTGGTCCTGTCAGATTTCGGGCCAGGCCGGTGGAGGCTGTGGCTATGCAGATGGAGCTGGAGTGGCCAGCTGTGGTGCGTGATTTTGGCGACGTCTTCCCCGAGGAGATGTCTGGTTTGCCGCCTGATCGGGCTTTGGAATTTTCTATCGATCTCGTTCCAGGTGCGCAGCCGATTTCGAAGGCGCCGTATCGTATGGCACCTGCAGAGTTGGAAGGGCTGCGGAAGCAGTTGGATGAGCTTTTGCAGAAGGGCTATATTAACCCTAGCGTGTCTCCGTGGGGAGCACCGGTGTTGCTGGTGAAGAAGAAGGATGGTTCACGTCGCATGTGCGTGGACTATCGGGAGTTGAATGCGGTGACCATTAAGAATAAATACCCGTTGCCTCGCATCGATGATATTTTTGATCAGCTTGGAGGTTCGAGGGTGTTTTCAAAGTTGGATCTGAGGAGTGGTTACCATCAGTTGAAGGTGAAGAAGGGAGATGTTCCGAAGACAGCATTCAGGACGAAGTATGGACACTATGAGTTTGTGGTTATGCCTTTCGGCGTAACTAACGCGCCCGCAGTTTTCATGAATATGATAAACCTGATTTTCTACGACTTTTTGGATAAGTTTGTCGTTATCTTTATTGACGACATTCTGATCTACTCGAAGTCGGAGGAAGAGCATGCCTCGCACTTAAGGACGGTGTTGGAGATTTTGAGGAAGCATCGGTTGTATGCTAAGTTTTCGAAGTGCGAGTTTTGGCTGGATCGAGTTGCTTTTCTCGGGCATGTGGTGACTGGAGATGGTATTTCAGTGGATCCCGAGAAGATTCGGGCCATCGGGGAGTGGCCTGTTCCGTCGTCAGCATCTGAGATTCGGAGTTTTCTTGGACTTGCTGGTTACTATCGGCGATTCATTAAGGATTTCTCACGTATTGCTGAACCGATGACCAGGTTGACACGGAAGGATGTTGCTTTTGTTTAGTCGGGTGATTATGAGGGTGCTTTTGGTATCTTGAAGGAGAGGTTGACGACTGCCCCTATTCTTGTCGTGCCTGATCGCAGCGGTGGATTTGAGATCTTTTGCGATGCTTCTGGCAAGGGTCTCGGTTGTGTGTTGCATCAGCACGGGCATGTTGTGGCGTATGCGTCTCGGCAGCTTAAGGTTCATGAGAAGAATTACCCGACGCATGATTTGGAGTTGGCTGCCGTTGTGTTTGCTCTTAAGATTTGGAGGCACTTCTTGCTGAGTGAGAAAGTGAAGATTTTCACCGATCACAAAAGCTTGAAGTATATTTTCACTCAGAAGGAGCTCAACATGCGACAGCGTCGATGGTTGGAGCTTATGGCGGATTATGATATTGATTTGCAGTTTCACCCTGGCAAGGTGAATGTGGTTCCGGATGCTTTGAGTAGGCTTCCAGCGGTGATGATTTTGACCTCGCAGTGGAGATTGCAGCAGGATTTTTGCGAGTCTGGTGTGGAGATTGTTCTTCCTGGGGAGGCTTCGTCGTTGATGTACATGCAGGTACAGTCGACGATCGTTGATCGGATTAAGGCTGGCCAGGCTGAGGATCCGAAGCTGGTGAGGATTCGGGAGCAGGTGGAAGCCGGTCTGCGGACTGACTTTTTGATTCATAAGGATGGCTCGCTGAGGTTCGGGACCAGGTTGTGTGTGCCAGCTGGGGATATCAGAGAGGAGCTGATGGTGGAGGCACACAGTTCACCGTATTCTATGCATCCTGGTGGCACCAAGATGTACCAGGATCTTCGTCTGAATTATTGGTGGCATGGTATGAAGAGGAGTGTGGCTCGGAGTGTAGCCAAGTGCTTGGTTTGCCAGCAAGTGAAGGCGGAGCATCAGCGTACGGTCGGGTTGCTACAACCGCTTCCGATTCCGGAGTGGAAGTGGCAACACATCACTATGGATTTCGTGACTGGACTACCTCGGAGTCCGAAGCAGAATGACGCGATTTGGGTGATCGTAGATCGATTGACCAAGTCTGCGCACTTTATTCCGTTCCGAGTGGGACAGTCCACTGAGGCGCTAGCGAGGAGATATATGGAGGTAAATTCTTTTTACTCTCCGTTTTATTTCCTTTTCCTAGTTTGGATAGTGATGTAACGTGAATCGTGCAGGAGGTTGTGCGACTTCATGGAGTCCCCGTGAGTATCGTGTCTGACAGAGACACGAGGTTCACATCTCAGTTCTGGCAGAGTTTGTAGAAGAGTTTGGGTACGCGTCTGAGTTTCAGCACGGCGTACCATCCGCAGACGGATGGCCAGTCCGAGAGGACGATTCAGATTTTGGAAGACATGCTGAGGGCGTGCATGTTGGATTTCAAGGGTTCATGGGAGGACCACCTACACTTGGTGGAGTTTTCCTACAACAACAGCTTCCAGGCGAGTATTGGCATGGCGCCTTTCGCCGCTCTTTATGGGAGGAAATGTCGATCGCCATTGAGTTGGGATGACGTTGGAGATCGGGAGTTGTTGGGACCTGAGATGATCGTGGAGGCCGTGGATATCATCAGGAATATTCGGGAGAGGTTGAGAATTGCTCAGGACCGTTTTAAGCATTGGGCAGATGCTAAACGTCGTCCTTTGGAGTTTCAGCCGGGCGACCATGTGTTCTTGAAGATTTCCCCGAATCGCGGTGTGATTCGTTTCGGGAAGCGTGGGAAGTTGAGCCCGCGATAAATTGGACCGTTTGACGTTTTGGAGAGGGTTGGCGAGGTAGCTTATTGCTTGGCCTTGCCGCCATCTTTGGAAGGAGTTCACAATGTTTTCCATGTGTCGCAGCTTCGTCGATACATTAGCGATCCGTCTCATGCGGTAGATTTTTCGGAGATTACCGTTCGTCCCGATATGACGTATGACCAGCATCCAGTGCAGATCCTGGACAGGCGTCAGAAATCGCTTCGGAACAAGATTGTCAATCTTGTGAGGGTGATGTGGCGACACGGTTCACCTGGAGAGTCTACTTGGGAGAATGAGGATGAGATGCGAGAGCGTTTCCCACTTTTGTTTCCGGACTCGTGAGTATTTGGAAATTCCGAGGACGGAATTTTTCTTAAGTTGGGGAGGATGTAACGACTGCTTTTCATGTATCCGGATATAATATAATATAATATATGTTTTGGCGGATTTTCTCCTCTTGTGTGGTTTTCGTCTCCGTAGATTTCATTTTCGATCGATTCGTCGTATTTCTCGTTTCTTCCTTAGGATTGTCGATTTCGAAGTATGTCACTCGTGACGGACTTCATAACGGTCATATCTAACTGTTAGATCAAGCCTAGGAGTCTTAGGAATCGATCCCGGGGCCCCGCGCTCCGTATCGGTACTTTTTGTGCTCATTAGCCGGTGTAAGAAGGGCCCCCGACCGACTAGATGACGATCCAGTCGGTCGGCAATCCTTCTTGGACCGACTAGTTAGCTTTCTAAATTTCTCAGGAGTTACTGTTTATCGTTAGTCGGTCTAAGAACGTTGGTTGACCGACTAGGTTGCAAACTAGTCGGTCGGCAATGCTTCTTTAACCGACTAACACATCATCTTATTTTTGTATCAGCTACTGTTTACTCTTAGTCGGTCTAAGAACGTTCATCGACCGACTAGATGCTAAACTAGTCGGTCAGTACTTGTTCATGGACCGACTAACTCTAAATCCTATTTTCGTTCAGGAGTTACTGTTTACACTTAGTCGGTCTGAGTTGGTCGACCGACCGACTAGTTGCCAAACTAGTCGGTAAGTGGTTGTTCTTTGACCGACTAACCAGTGTTAAAACCCTAATTTCTGGGCAGCCGCCAGCTCAACCTATTTATACCCAACCCAAACGATTTCATCTTCTCCAACACGACCCAAAACCCTAAAATCTTTCCCCTTCAGCCCCCATCTTCCTCCAAGCTTTATTTCTTCATTCCAAGCCCTAAATCCATCATCCAAACCATCCATTCACTCCATCTACCTCTCATCTTCCCCAAAATCTCACCAAAACCCATCAAAATCCCCAAATCCCCCAAAACCCTAATTCTCCCAAACTTCTCCAATCTTTTCCAGATCTGATCCTAGGGTTCCCCGAAGTGTTCCTTCCGTCTCCTCTTGGTAAGAAATCGATTCCTCTATGTTTTCATAGTCTATTGGTATTTTTATGAAACCCTAATAAATTTCATGTTGTTTGATGGTTGTTCCCCCATAACAGTGATTTCCCCATAGATTGGCATCCGTGAGACGAAGTAGTCGCCATCCCCGGTGCTAGGCAAGGGAAACTTGCATCTCTTGATTTAGGCCATGTTTTAGGCCATTTACCTAGCTTTAGCGTAAAAGAGACTAGACGGTGAAAGGATAGCCGTTTAGACGCCATTGACCTAGCTTGATAACGAAGCTTGGTCCGTCACCCTCATCATGCTTGTATGTCACGTTTAATTTCCCTAAACGATACGCGTATTAACTGTTCATGTCATCCATGCATCCTTAACCGCTATTGCATTTTAACTGCCATGTTTAATTTAATTAACGGTACGCGAATATGTTCATGTCATTGCATTTTGCCTGTCACGTGTAAATACAATTAACGGTACGCGCATTAACTGCTCATGTCATTGCATGCTTGAATACTCATCGTGATTGCGTAGCATCGCTACATACTAGTGCTACTTGTTCCGGCTAGGTGCACCCCTACGCCATACTTATCAAATACACTTTCTGGCTCGTATTCCAGAAGACGAGCTCATCACAGCCTGCGGGCAATAGGGCACTCGTTGAGTGACCCCTTGTACTTGATACTTGAACACAGCCTACGGGCAATAGGGCACTCGTTGAGTGATCCCTTGTACCTTACTTGTTACTTGACATTACATGTCACCCCTACCACTTGATACTTGCCACGTGTACTCTCCTTTACCTTACTTGTTACCACCGTACTTTACTTGCCATGCACCATGTTTTAAATTGCTAGGTTGCTAGTTTACCATTATTCCCGTTTCCTTGCACAAGTCTTTCGACTTGCTGACATGTGCCCCTTTACTCTTTTGGGTGACACATGTTAGAGCCCGAGCCCGAGTTACTTGCTGAGGACGAGGTGTTTGCAGACGCCGAGCCCGAGCTTGTGTTTGACGGGGAGTACGTGGACACTGGGGACCAGTCCTAGTGTCTTCGTTGTGTTTTACTTTTGTTAGACAGATGTTTTGTTATCGGTGCGTAGCACCTATACTTGTTGTAGTTGTTGTTTTTGTTGGCCTTGTTCTGGGCCTTTAGACTCTTTTCTTTTAGCCTGGTGGCTTTTCTGGATGTTGGACTTTTGTTGATGTTGAATTTTTATTTCATTCTCTACTTGTGTTATTATTGTTATTCTGTCGTGGTTACAGGGACCTGCTTATGTATTATTGACGCTTATCGGGTTTGGGGCTTCACAGCTCCACTCCCGTGCGGACCTTTTCACGTCTCGCCTCCATTTTAGGGAAGCGGGTCGTGACAATAAGTATCGCACAAATAAGAATAAATAAATACAAAAATCATATGCTATAAGGTACAACCTAGAGCTTAAGGATATTTTCGCTGAAACCGAGGAATAAATAAATTAAAATGAACATGCCTCATATGATGCATCAGATTCCCCAAGTTATACACTGCGAATACCTTACGATTTGGCAAAGGAAATTTTGGATATGCTGCTATTAGATGTTTGACGGCATACCTCTATGGATATCTTGACAAGATAAATTCCACATTTCCTTAAGTGCCTGAATAGACTTCGTGACGTCTATTCTATTGAAGAAGAATAATAAGAATAATAAATACAACCAAGAGAATAATTTGACAAAGCAATGATTCCTACTAAGGGTTGTCTTTGAATCTGTATAAAGAGCAAATGACAAGATTTGAGATCATAGTTGTAAACAATTTAAATCTCATCAGATCTCCTGAAGAAAAGATCGAAATATCTGTCCATGCCTGACTATCAAACATGAAATGAAAGACCTAGGTCAAAATAAATTAAGTCATGGCTCACGGATTTATTATCTTAATGGATAAAATAGTGTTACATTAAAATTCATACGCCCAGAGTGCGTTGAAGAAATTACAAGGACCATTGTCATCCAATAAGTACACCTATGGTAGTACGCTTAATGGATGTACAAAAAGACCACTTCCTTTCGCTGGAAGAGGGGGAGGATATACTAGGTCCTAAAGTCCATTATCTAAGTGAAATCAGTGTACGCCTGGCTAACTGCACGCATCTCGATATAGCAGTTGCAGTAAATTCACTAGCCAAGTACAGTTAGGCACCTATACAGTGTCATTAGATCAGAGTTAAGCATCTTTTGCGCTTCCTCCAAGGGTCGATAGATTTGGGCTTACATCGTAAAGAATTATCCTCCATGCTTTTGTAGAAGCGGGTTACATGTCCGATCCCTATAATGAGAATTCACAGACAGGGTACCCACAGTGGGACGTCCATCAACAGCAGATTTGCAAAGCAAACTATGAAGACAACATCTGTTGAGTATTGGAATTTCCCTACTTGGTGTTAATGATAAGCAAAAATAAATACTTGTGACTAATCCCCTATTTGCAGTTAATCCATTGCCTAAGCATATCATGAAGATCATTAGCAATGGATGTCACTCAAAGATCAATGAAAGCAAGAAAAGTGGATTGGATGATCAAAGATGGTGATTGAAGCTTCTAGAAGACTTCAATCTCATACTTTAGATAGAAGAGAGAGTCTTCAAATGTAATCTTCTTTTTCTCTTCTAGTATGTAGCTTAGAAGTAGAACTATGTTGGAGCATACACACATCTTCATTTTAGCCTTAGGAAATCATTAGATCACTTTTCCTTAGACTCCGATCCATATTTCTCAAGGATGTGCATGTTGTGATTTCAACAATCGACTACTGAACGTTTTACAGTCGCCTGTCTAAAAACAGTCGACTGTGATTTGTTCTACAGTCGCCTGTTATGCACATACTTAATTAGTTGATTTTTGGGCTTTCTAGGTTTAACTCTTTCAGGCGACTGCTGTACATTTTACAGGCGCCTGTCCAAGAGACAGCCGACTGTGATTTGTTAATCAGTCGCATGTCTATCTTTAGACCAAAGATCATTTTCCTTTTTGATCTGGCCAATCGACTGACGTTGTATTTACAGCCGCCTGTCCAAGGCACAGTCGACTGTAAATGCTTCAAGAGTCGCCAATCCATGATTCCTTTGTAGAATCTACTGTCTGGAATGTTTAACATTTCAGTGCCAGTCGACTGATGTTGTATTTACAGTTGACTATCCAATGGCACAGTCGACTGTCAATGCTTCAAGAGTCATCTGCCTTTGAGCTCTCTGCAGACTCAGCTCTATGGAAAATGTCAGGGTTTGTAACAGTCGACTGATGTTTCATAGTCGCATGCCCATGGTACATGCGCTTGTGTGTTCCACATCAGTCGTATGTCCTGTCTTCCCGGTCTTTTCTGAGATTTTCTCAGCTTACCCATATTGCGGCCAGTCGTCTGTAGAAGGAATTACAGTTGCCTGTTGGTTTTATAGTCGACTGTCTTCTCTTCATCAGTCGACTATCCAAATGGTAAGTTACCATTTGAATTCTCACTTACCCTCTGACACAGTGCATCAGTCGACTGTATTTTGTTTAACAGTCGACTGTCGCGTGTGTAAATTCTATCCATTGGTTTTTTCTCCACAGATTTCAAAGGGGGGTTTGGGGATTCTGTTTGAGGGATTTGAGAAACCTTTGAAGGTAGCCTCTACTGTTCCATTGAGAGGTTACCAACTTACTTGCTCAACCATTCAAGCTTTCAATCTCCTTGATCAAAGCTTTCAAATCCTAAAGCCCTAGAATTCATATCTTTCAATCTCTTGCTCTCCAACCTAGAATCAAAGAGAAATATTCTAGGCAATTGGTGCTGTCAAGAGAAAGAGATTTCCTCTCTTCCAAGATAGACATCAACACACAACACACTTTCTCCTTCAAGTTCTACTTCAAGGCATAGGTGATTGTAAGTGTTGCATTTCAATAATTCATAACTTCCGTTATTTGATTAACTCTCGGGTTGTGAGAGTGTTTTGCTTGCTCCCAAGTTGTAGGAGTCAAGGACATCAAGTGTACTTCAATTTCACTTGTAGGGTTGCTACAAGTGGGTTTAAAGGAAAACTCAAGTTAGGGTTCTAACTTGAGTATCCGGTGGTATCCAGGTGGAAGGAGCGTAGGATTACTTGGAACAAGTCGGGAGTTGACTTGGGTAATACGAACCCTTGAAACATCATTGTGTTTGGATTGTTTCATTTTAGGGTTTATTTTCATTCCGCACTAATTTTTGGTTAGAAATTTAATTTGGTGTAATTATCATTTTAAATTGTATAAACACTATTCAACCCCCCTTCTATGGTTTTCCTCATAGCCAGGGACTATACAATTTGTATCGGAGCACTGGTTTATAGCTATGGCATCCAACAACAATGTTCCTCCACCGATTTCGTACAACAATCATGACCGTGATGGATGTTGGGGGATGTATGCCTTCAGATCATTTGTATCTGATGCAAATGATATTTTAAGCTTAGATAGGGGACTCTTTTGCATGTGATGCAAAAGGAGTTAAATGTGTCTTAAATTGTTTAATACCATATTTAATATAATAAACGCGTTGAAAAGGTAACCTAGATGACAAGATCGTCCCGCTCTAAATTCAGGTTCAAACCGCGTCAAAAACGGAGTCCAAATGCACAAGTTAGAGCCAAAACAAGTCAGCCCAAACTGTTGGGCTGAACCCAGCGAAAATGGAGGCCCACCAAGCCCAAATTTTCTGGGCAGGGTTTTTGAAACCCGGGATTTTTTTGACGGCTGGATTTTCCATCTTTGAATGGTTTTTGGCTAACTTTGAGATGACGTTTGAGGGGTCAAACGACGTCGGATTGACTCGCGGTTTTTTCCTACGCGTTCACCGTTCAACCCTCTTCGATTTGATAGGTTGTATCAAGATTGAAGTGTTGAGTATTGATTCCCCTGATTTGGTTTTGATGATGAACAAACATAAATATTGGGTAATAATTCTCTTTGACCGCAGTTATGAAGATCGTCGCCAAATTACTTTGTAGATCTGAAGCGATGTCCCAAGACTTCTTTAGAGCGCGTGATTGTTGTGCCTGAAGCTTCGTTGAAGCTCAAGGAGTTATTTATGAAGTCAAGGGATTCAGACTCATCATGTTGAAGCTTTGAAGATAGTTTGTCGTGTTTATTTATATTGTCTTCTAGCTTCATTTCGTAGAATGTTAAGTCTTGAGTAGTACTTGCCTAGTGATTCTCATGCCTATCTTATCTTATCTCTAGGATTGTCTTAGAAGCCATTAGAAAGTATTCTGTAACTTATCACTTCTTCTCATGACTTTGTGTGCATCTTAGTTGGTTCAAGTAGAAGAACCAACCGACTAGATGACAATGTAATCGGTTGGAAATTCTTCTTGAACCGACTAGTCATCCTTGTGAACTTTAGCCTAGTTACTGTTGACCAATTAGTCGGTCCAGGAAGGTTCACAGACCGACTAGTTGTCAAACTAGTCGGTTGGTATTTCTTCTTAGACTGACTAGTTTTCCCCTCTTATTTCACTCATTTTTCTGTCGACCACCTATTCGGTCCAAGAAGGTTCACCGACCGACTAGTTCTCAAACTAATCGGTCAGTGATCCTTCTTAGACCGATTAAGCTGCTTTAATTTTCCAGCCGTTGGAGATTTTATTTCTGTGATTTTTATTGATATGTTTTGATTCTTTCCATATGTGTTTGATTTGTTTCAAACATGGAAATTTATCTAATATCAGAGAGATTTCTGATCTCAGGATTCATTCAATCTATTATCAATTTTCAAGCGCTCTCTCCCTCGAAAAAGCTCTCTCTAATTCTTGACCTAATTCTCAAAGAGATCTGGAGCTTTGTGCGTTCATACTCCTGAAAGGTTGAATCACGACCATCATCATCATCCTAGTCATGTTCTTCTGTTCAACTCAGTGGAGCTAGGGTTTCGTGATCACTCTTTCTCACAATCTCTCCTTGCCCTAATACCGTAAGTATTTCTCAATGCATATGATTTTGTGATAAGTGTTTTATATTTCATTAAATCTATTATTTGAGTTTATTTCTCGGTTTGTGAGAGAAGTTCGTGATCCCGGTTTGTGGGAGCCACGATTCAACTGTTGTATTGATTTGTCTTGTAGTAGTTTCTACAAGAAGTTTCTTAGTGAAAGCTTAAGTTAGTGGATTCTAACTTAAGTAGCCGGAAGGGATCCGGGTGTCTGGGACGTAGGATCACTGGGAACAAGTCGGGGAGACTTGGGTGGATCCAAACCCATTATATCTTGTGTTTGCGTTGCATTGTTCTTGTTGTTCTTATTTATTCCGCATAGTTATTTGTGATTGCACAATAATTAGGATTTATACTCTTGATTATTTTATTACTATTCACCCCCTCTACTACTTGTGCAGTAGCTTCCAAGGCATTACATTTGGTATCAGAGCCAAGTTCATAGCTATGACAAACAACGACAACAAGACCGTTCGACCACCACCCAACTACAGCTCCTACTAGAATCGTGAAGGAGCCTCTTCCGTGGTCGAAGGATACTCCTCAACCAGGTCTCCTCATTTCAACTGTGCCAACTATAGGTACTGGAAATACCGGATGGAGACTTTCCTCCGGAGCGCGTCACTTTGGAGAGCCACGTTAACGGAGTACGTTGAGCCAACTGAAGAAGACTTCACACAGTGGACTGCAGCGGAGGTCGCCGCGGAGGTGAGCAATGCCAAGGCAATGAATGCCTTACAGTGTGCACTGGAGCCTAAAGACTTCAAAAAGATATGCACTTGTAAGAGTGCATATCAGATTTGGAACCAACTCCTTATCTTACACGAGGAAACGAGCAGGGTAAAACATTCAAAACTCACTGTTGCTAACAAAGAATTTGAGTTATTTCACATGGAATAGGGTGAAAGAATTAAGGAGTACTACGCTCGCTTCGTGGACCTAACCAACAAATTAGAAGCTCTTAGGAAGACCTATACCCAAGAAGAGAAAGTCGCAAAGATCATTGATGGACTTTCTTCAAGTTGGGAAAAGCGAACCTACACTATCGAGGAAGGTAATGATATGTCAAAATACACTGTTGTTCAACTAATGGGTACCTTGATGTCTTATGAGGTACGAAGGGACAACAAGATCAAGATGCAGGACAAGATGAAGGCGTTCTTGAAGCAATAAGAGCAGAAGAAAAAGGCGATTGCTTTCAAGGCCGCCCCTACCACATTTACCGATAGTCAAGAATCAGAAGATGAGTTGGACATGGAATCTTTGGCCCTCATGGCAAAGAAGTTCAACCGGTTCTTCCGAAAAGATAATTGCAAGAACAAATCCAAAGTTGGTTCTACTAATATCTCTGCTCATATGTGTTTCAAATGCAATAAGCGAGGACACATCAAGGTCGATTGTCCTCTCAACAAACAAAAGGAGAAGTGGAAGGCACCCAAGTTCGACAAGTCAAGAAAGTACAAGAAGGAGTACAAGAAAGGACTTGTCGGTACATTCACTGACTCGGAAGAGGATTCTTCAAGTGGTGAGTCAGATGAAGAACAAGTGGAGAAAGCACACATGCGCTTCATGGCAAGAGAGCAACATGATCAAGAGACCGCTTCAGATGAAAGCGAAGATGAATGTGAAGAAGTAACTATGGATGACCTAAGATTAGCTAATGAAAAAATTTGGTCTAAGTATTCTAAGTTGGTAAATAGATATACTAAAATCAAAGATGAGCTAACTAGTCTTCAAACCACACCTAAACCTGTCATCACCAACAACGACACCATTGTTGAAACCTTGAGAACTGAGATTGTAAATCTCAAATATCAACTTGAACATGTTAACATTGAGGATTCGGATGAACATGTGATAGCAGATTTGAATTCTCGAAACTCAACTTTGAGTATTGAGAATGAGAATCTCAAGTCACGTGTTTGTGTACTCACAACGCAAGTGTCCACTTTGGATACTAAAATACTTTCTCTCACTGAGAAATATGAGTCCACATTAGGCCGAATTGAAAAATTCAACAAAGGCAAGGATCATTTGGATAATATTCTGAATGACTTACTTCCGGCCAATCATCGCATTGGTTTGGGGGTATAAGAAGGAAAATTCATCCAAATCTTCCACCATCTTTGTAAGGCCATCCTCCGAAGCCTCAACTAGTGGGAGTAAACACCCCATGTGTAGTTTATCTACCAATGGTACTTCCACTAAGTACACATCCCCTTTTGGAAAGAAACCCACTTTGGATGGACCTCCAAAGAAGGGTCATGCATTTATGTACACAAATACTATGCCACGTAGGAACACACCTCTTACTCCACAAGTTCACACTTATGATGATTTCTATGCTCCACGTCCACGAGCACGTGCACACCAAGTGAGACACACTCACACACGTGTTCTCCCACATGCATATGTTCATCCACATCATTATTACATGGATGATTACCATCATGCACCGTATCATATGTTACCACCACCATTTCATCATGTGCCGCATGCTTACCCACAACATGCATACACTAGGCCACTTCCTCATAGAACACATGCACCACGTAGAAATCAACCACATGTGCATGCTCCCAATAGGAATAGGGCTCCCAAGACATTCACGATTTGGGGCCCGAAGGACACTAGCATGCATGAGAAACAAGCTTATATAAATTCATACTTTATGAATGTTGTACACAATGATGACTATATTGGGAAGTCTAAGTCCAATTGGACTTGGCTTCCAAAGGTTTAATCCTTTAGGACCCAATGACCTTGGGTACCATGATATAATGTTTTTATCTTCAGGTACTCAAGAAAAAGAAAAGGAGCAACAAATCTAAATCTAGCTCCAAGAACGGGTGGATACTTGATAGCGGGTGCTCAAAACACATGACTGGTAAAGCTCAGTTGCTATCCGAAGTGGTACCCATTGAAAATGGAAACCGAGTGGTCTTTGGAGGCAACGAGAGCGGAACCATCATCGGTGTTGGAAAAGTTGGCAACCCTTCTAAACCCCTTATAAATGATGTTTACCTTGTTAAAGGTTTAAATCACAATCTAATCTCTTTAAGTCAACTTTGTGACAAGGGTTACAAAGTTAGCTTTGAGAAAGAAATGTGCCATATTTTAAGAAATGATAATAATAATGTGTTGTTCTCTGGCACACTCCATAAGGACTTATATATCTTAGATATTCCAAATTCCCATGAACAATGTCTTATTGCCAACACAAGTAAGCAACACTTATGGCATCGACGTTTTGGTCATGCGAATTTCGGAACACTTTTTAAACTATCCAAGTTAAATTCTATAAAAGGATTCCCTAAGCTTTTCTTTCAAAAGAAGAGCTTCTGCGACTCGTGTCAACGAGGCAAACTTCCAAAATCGGCATTCTAACCTAAGAAAAGCATATCCTCTAAACGGCCTCTAGAGCTTTTACATCTAGATCTTTTTGGGCCAACTAGAGTTGCTTCATTAGGGAATGCCCGATATGGACTTGTCATCGTTGATAAATTTTCTAGATTTACTTGGGTATTTACTTTTAGTTAATAAAAATGATGCTTTTGAAAACTTCACAGTATTTGTTAAGAAAGTACAAAATCTTATTGGAACCACCATTGTCACTATTCGTAGTGATCATGGAGGGGAATTTGAGAACGAGTCTTTCTCAAACTTCTGTGATGATGTTGGTATTACTCACACCTTTTCTTTTCCTCGTGCACCCCCTCAAAATGGTGTTGTTGAGAGAAAGAATAGGATGCTAGTGGAATGTGCTCGCACTATGCTTGATGATAGCTACCTTGGCCATCAATTTTGGGCAGAAGCGGTACAACCGCTTGCTATGTGTTTAATAGAATACTCTTGAGGCCCGGCACCAAACAAACTTGTTATGAATTGTAGTTTGGTAGGTTACCTCAAGTTAAACATTTTAGAGTTTTTGGTGCAAAATGTTTTATCAAGAACACGTATGGTATTTTGGACAAATTTGATCCAAGATCCGATGAGGGGATATTTGTTGGATATTCCTCCCGTAGCAAAGCCTACCGGATATACAACAAAAGAACCTCAACGATCGAGGAATCACTTCATGTTTCATTTAATGAAGATTTTGTCCATCCTAGAATTATCGATGACAATGATTCTATGGAAGTAGTTAGTGATTCTGGTGATAAATCTAACGCTATTGATTCTGTTGAAACTAACCCTACTAATGAATCTCTTGAGAATATTCCTAGTGACCAGGGTGTTCCCAGAAAGCTTCCAACAGTTCGTGACCATCCCCATGAGCAAGTTATTGGCAACATAGAAGATGGTGTCAAAACAAGATCTCAAGTCAACTTCTTCGCTCAGTGTGCTTTTGTCTCTTCCGTGGAGCCAAAGAATATCAACGAGGCATGCGAAGATAGTTCTTGGATCATAGACATGGAAGAGGAGCTCATTCAGTTTGAGAGAAATGAGGTCTGGGAGCTCGTTCCATTGCCTTCGAAGAACCACAACGTTATATGAACGAAGTGGATTTTCAAGAACAAGACAGACGAGAACCAAAATGTCATCTGGAACAAAGCTCGGTTAGTTGCTCAAGGCTACAGGCAAGAGGAAGGTATTGATTTCGAGGAATCTTTTGCACATGTAGCTAGATTAGAATCTACTAGGCTATTATTGTCATTTGCATGACATAAAGATTTCAAACTTTTTCAAATGGACGTAAAAAGTGCATTTTTAAACGGAGATGTCGTTGAGGAAGTATATGTTTCTCAACCTCCGGGTTTTATAAATGAAAAATTTCCAAATCACGTTTTCAAACTTAAGAAAGCACTTTGTGGTTTGAGACAAGCTCCTAGAGCTTGGTATGACCGCTTAAAGAACTTTCTTTTGGATTTGGGTTTCAAAATGGGTGAGGTTGATTCAACGCTTTTCGTTAAGTATGCAAATCATGATATTATTCTAGTTCAAATTTACGTAGATGATATCATTTTCGGTGCTACTAACTTCACTCTTTGCGAAGAGTTTTCTAATGTCATGAAGGATCAGTTTGAGATGAGTCACATGGGTGAGCTCAAATATTTCTTAGGACTCCAAATTCACCAAATGAACGATGGGATCTTCATCCACCAAACCAAGTACACGGTGGAGCTGCTGAAGCGATTTGAAATGGACAATGCTTCTAGTAAGAAGACTCCGATGAGCACCACAACACATCTTGATAAAGATACGGGTTAAAGATGTAGACATTCGTCTATATCGAGGTATGATAGGTAGTCTATTATATCTTACTGCTAGTAGGCCAGATATAATATTTGCCGTATGTGTTTATGCTAGGTATCAGTCACAACCTAAGGAATCACACTTAATGGAGGTTAAACGTATTTTCCGTTATTTAAGTCACACACTAGACTACAGATTTTTCTATCCAAAGTCAAGCACATATGAGTTAATCTCATATAGTGATGCAGATTATGCTGGGTATAAATCCGACAGGAAAAGTACTAGTGGCACTTGCCATTTTATAGGAAATTTCCTTGTCTCTTGGTTTTCTAAGAAGCAGAATTCCGTATCACTTTCAACCACCGAGGCGGAATATATCGCCACCGGTGCTGTATGTGCACAGGTTCTTTGGATGAGACACACACTTAAAGACTTTGGTATAAATTATGATACTTGCCTTATCATGGTGGACAACCTAAGTGCAATATGTCTCTCTAAGAATCCGGTACACCACTCCTGTGCCAAACACATAGATGTCCGTCTCCATTTCCTAGATGATCATGTAGCTAAAAAGGACATCATTTTAGTGTACATTGAAACCCAGAAGCAAATCACCGATATTTTCACGAAACCACTCAAGGAAGATACCTTTGTGCGGTTACGTCGAGAATTGGGGATTATGGGTGAATCCGAGATTTAGGATTCATATCCTTTTTATATAATCATGCATGATAATGATTTTCATAAGCTGTAACAGCCACATTTCGACCATGCGTATTTTAGTGTGTATTGTCGTTCGTGTGCGTTCTTTTAGTATTTGATTTTTATTATTGTTCTCCATAGCTCAGCCGTGCGACCGAACCCCGTATTCACAACCCTCGCGGAGGCGCGAGCGTCCCGGTATTTTCTTTGTAATTTTTGGATGTCAACAAACTTATCTGCTTATCTTATTACACTTTATATTTTATAAAATATAATTTTATGTTAAAAAAAAGTGTTCTGTACGTTTTTTTAAATCAACTATTAATTATTACCTATCTTAAATCCCTTATATTGATAGTCCCATTACTGTCGTTTCATTTAAAAAGGGAAATAAAAAAAAGAAAAAAAAAGTAAACAAACAAACAAAGAGAACCTAGACCCTACTAGTTCCGTGCTATACTTGACCACTCTGCTATTTTTCGTCATATAGAGACCTAGGCTAACTATGGGCCCGGTTCCAAGCTGCTCTTTCCTTCAACCATTTCCCTAGCCGCATGATTCTAAACCCCTCACATCTTAAGGCTAACATAAGCGCATCACCCTACTGTCTTTTATAAAAATAACCCTAGGGCTCTCTAACCCTACCATCTATACACAGCAGCCGCCAACCCCCCCAATGCTTCGATCCTGGCCTCTCCAGCTCGCGGCCACCTATTCAAGGCCGGGCCCCTCGCCGTCAGCAACCCATACTCCGGCATCCCCCAAATCCGGCGACACGCGCGCAAGCTCCTCCGGCGTCTCTCCTTCCGTCTCCTCCTCCACGCCCAGCCACATACTCCGGCCATCCCGCCGTTCCTCTCTTCCCTTCGCAGCTATCTCCCTTCAGATACCGCCGCAACCCACGACGCAGCGCCCACCACCTTCAACCCACCTTCGACCTGCCCTCCGCCCAGACCGCCTGAGTCCCCTCCTCGACGACCAAACCACCGCCCCTCCTCTCCTCTGTTTAAAACAGAGCCCGAACGCCGGCAGCCTCCATCCCAGGCCGTCCCCAACTTTGCACCGCCCAAGTCGCGCCTACCTCCTCTCCTTTGCCTAGCCACGCCGTCGTATTGCCACTCGCCGCGCCCCCACCAACCGCGAGCTGCCGTCTCGGAGATTGCCATCGTCGCCTTGCAAATAACCCAGGGCCTTTATCTATCTGAGGGTAAGTGGCAGAAGTGCAGCTATATTTCTATTAAGTAATATCCTATTATGTGATAATTGTACTAGTAGGTGGCAGTTATGACCCAGCAGTATTTAAGGGAAAATCATGAACTTCACTTTATATATGAGTTAGTATATGAAAGTGTAGTACTTGATGCTTAAGCTATTAGTTTCATTATATGTTTATCATGGGTAATATGCAAATTATAAGGTTATTTGAATTAAGTTAATAGTAATTATATTGGTTAAGGATCGCTTAGCTTGATATCCGATCTCGCAGGTAGACTCGTCCTTGTTCGATCACCGGAACTCCTCGACGACCTTTTCCAGTTACGCTACCCGCAGTCGAGGAAACGGAGCCGTGACACGATTCGTTGTCATTTCTAGATTCGGTTTATGCGTGACCGTCGAACCAGGTTGGTGACCCCTAACTCATAGCAAAACCCACACCGTAGCAAAACTGAACCCTAAACTAAAACTGGACAACTACAATTAAATTTACTTTTCCGCATCAGTAAAATGTTGTCACTATAGAAAATCGACCATCGGACAATTTTTCTGTGCATATAGGGTAGTGGTCGATTTAGGCTGAACAAGAACACCAAATTGTGACTTTGACAAATAGGGTAGTCCCGATAACTTAGAAACGAACTTAAATAGGAATTTTTAAAATCGCGACCTGACACCGTTGCCGTGACTGTTTCAGACGGACTACCGCGGACGCGACGACTGGACGAGACGCTCCGAACAGACGACACCCTCGCCACCGCAGGCAAGTGTACCCACTTGCGTTTTTGACCGTGCTTTGGTCTTAGATTGCTAGAACTGTTAGACTGTGAATGTATAGAACCGGACGTGAAATGATAGCGTCCGGGACACCCCTGATGACTTAGACTTGACGACGAAGTCTAAGCTCGACAAACAACAACTTTTGACACCGTAGGGCTATCTTGTGTGTGCGTGCGTGTGGACACCCTAGAATAACAATTCCCTACACTTGTCATGTCATGTCCCTGTTACACAAAAAGCCTTCGGGCGTTTCGGATGCTTTCCTAGCGGAAGTGATCCCTGTTACACAAAAAGCCTTCGGGCGTTTCGGATGCTTTCCTAGCGGAAGTGATCCCTGTTACACAAAAAGCCTTCGGGCGTTTCGGATGCTTTCCTAGCGGAAGTGATCCCTGTTACACAAAAAGCCTTCGGGCGTTTCGGATGCTTTCCTAGCGGAAGTGATCCCTGTTACACAAAAAGCCTTCGGGCGTTTCGGATGTTTCCCTAGCGGAAATGATTCCTATAAATCTTGTCCTGAGTTACTGGGTTTGGGGTTGGGTTGAGCGTGCACACGGCAAGAGGGTCTGATCCCCCTCGAACTGTAAGGCGTGAACCCTTTCGTGTCTCACTTGTCCTGTCTTGTCTTGTCCCGTCACGTCCCGTCTTGTCTTGACACCTGTAGGTTAGTCCCGTAGTTGGTAGCACACGCTATGACTACTACCTGTCCCGTTTTACTTTCCTGCTGCGTTACTTCCTGTCGTGTTACCCTGTTATAACCACAGCATGCTAATCAACCAGTAAACTGTTGTGTAAAATAACCTCAGCATGCTAATCAACCAGTAAACCGTTGTTTAAAGTTCGGTGCACTTGCAGTAAAGTCTAACCCTTCTTGTAGACTTTACCTGACGTACAGTTCCTTTTTCTTGGGTGCTGTACGTCAGGTGTTCAGCCAGAGTTCGTGGACGATGCAGACTTACTGGAGTACGTGGAGCCGAGGATGTCGTCACCAGAGTACGTACCTGACAAGGACCAGACCTTGAGGTCTTTTAGTCGCCACTTTTAGAGGTTACTACTCTCAGTTTTCTTTTAGATAGTTTGTTGCCACGCTTAGGCTTCTTTTTAGACTTTGTACTTGTTGGATATCATATCTCTAATTTAATGAATGCAACTTCCTTTCCGTACTTTCTGTTGTTTCGAACTATAATAATGCAAGAACCTGAAAATCGTTTAAAATGGTACCTCTACAGACGCTTATTGGGTCCGAGGTTCTCAGCTCTGGCCTAAGCGGGCCTTGTCACGCTTCGCCTCCGTCCATTTTGGGAAGCGGGGCGTGACATAAGCTCTTATTGGATTTGCTGTGATATTCTCAATTTACGCTGGAGTTATGATTGGTTTTTCGATTTGCGCGTCGGATTTATGGTTTTCTGATTTTATGGGGTAGAATAAGTGCGTATGAGAGTGTTTAGATGGGTTGTCCAAGTGTTCTTTGGAGAGAACTCAAAGTTTCTCATTCTCAAAATTTTGGACTCATTTAGTCGGTCCCAGTTCATCTTTAGACCGACTAGTTCTGCTTCTAGTCGGTTAGACATTGAACTTAGACCGACTAGTTCGTGCCCTATTTCTTGACCCACTCGCTGTTTACTATTTAGTCGGTCCAAGTTCACTTGTCGACCGACCAGAATTCGTTTTAATCGGCCAGCTCTTGAACTCAGACCGACTAATTGGGCAAGGGTAATTTGGTCTTTGGCCCTACTTAAATCGATTAACTCAACTTCGCACCGATTAGAACTCATTCTAATAGGTGCCCCTCTCATCTCTAAAACCCTAAACCACCGCATCCCTCTTTGTCTCTGCCGTCATCCGTCGTCAAGAAGTCTATTGCGTCCTTGTGACATGTTCAGCGGACCACCCCTTTTGTTCCTCCTCCTTCGTCTCGTGCTGCCTCTTCAGCTTCCCTGAGCAGTCAGGAAGCTCGTCTCTTGCGATGTGAGGAGATGCTCGTGCGCATCTGTGATCATTTGGGTGTTGAGGTCCCTCCGACAGTCTCTGATGAGGAAGCTATGGAGGCTGCTGAGGATGAGGAGCGTGCTACTGCTTCTCTGGTTCATGCCCCCGAGGGTACCTCTGCTGCTGCTTCTCATGTTCGTGCTCCCGAGAGCACTCCTGCTGCCACCATCCCTTCGGTGGATACCTCTGTTGCTCCCGAATCTGCCACTCCGTCTGCACAGCCTGCCGCTGGTGCAGATCCTGCCTCTGCCTCCTGAGCCTACCTTGGAGGAATCTCCGTTGAGCACTTTGGATTATACATCTAGATGTGAGAGAGTGTTGCTAGGATAGTTGGGTGGTTGTTTTGTATGTTTTGTGATACATTTTGATGTATGTTGGGTTGTTGTATGTTATGCACTTTATACTGCTATCTGCTTATGTTCGATATTTTTGTTGTCTGGATGTATCATTTTTTGCTGTCTCTATTTATGTATATACATCTTGCTGCAGTTTGTATCTTTGTCTCTGTTATTCACTTCGTCGCTCGTCGATTATGTTGGTTATATAGCTTTGTTTGTATGAAAACATGAATTGTTTTCCATGCACTCAATTTGCTAGAATGTTGATATTGGAGAGATTGTTCCTTTAATCAATCATATGATTTGATGGTGTTTTGATGCTTTCTCTTTTCACTTCTCGACTATGGTCTAGTTGACACACCTTGTTTTCTTCGATATTTTTTATTGGTGTCATCTGAAACGTAGTCATATTCTTCGACTCTCTTGTTGAGATTTTTGTTTAACCATGGTTGTTGTCGTTGACTTCCTCCCGCTCTTTTTGGATAATGCCAAAGGGGGATAGAATTAATAATGACTTGGTGCTAAATGATAATTTAAACAATTACCGTGAATCTAATTTCATATGTTAGATTCAGGGGGAGTGAAGATATAAAAATTTATGGATTCCCATCATATATTTCAATAGTTGGATCATGTTTTATAATTTTCTCTTTTGCTTGATGGTTATATTTATTATTTAATATGGAACTAACGAGTCATCAATGCAGGGGGAGTAAGTAAATTTCATTTATCCCATTATTATTGATTTATATTTATGTTAGTTTGTCATCACCAAAAAGGGGGAGAATGTTGAGTATTGATTCCACTGATTTGGTTTTGATGATGAATAAACATAAATATTGGGTACTAATTTTCTTTGAGCGCAGTTATGAAGATCATCGTCAAATTACTTTATAGATCTCAAGCGACGTCCCAAGACTTCTTTAGAGCACGTGATCGTTGTGCCTGAAGCTTCGTTGAAGCTCAAGGAGTTATTTATGAAGTCAAGGGATTCAGACTCATCATGTTGAAGCTTTGAAGACGGTTTGTCGTGTTTATTTATATTGTCTTCTAGCTTCATTTCGTAGAATGTTAAGTCTTGAGTAGTACTTGCCTAGTGATCCTTATGCCTATCTTATCTTATCTCTAGGATTGCCTTAGAAGCCATTAGAAAGTATTCTGTAACTTATCGCTTCTTCTCATGGCTTTGTGTGCATCTTAGTTGGTTCAAGTAGAAGAACCAACCGACTAGATGACAATCTATCTTCTTGAACCGACTAGTCATCCTTGTGAACTTTAGCCTAGTTACTGTTGACCAATTAGTCGGTCCAAGAAGGTTCACTGACCGACTAGTTGTTAAACTAGTCGGTTGGTGTTTCTTCTTAGACCGACTAGTTTTCCCCTCTTATTTCACTCATTTCTCTGTCGACCATCTAGTCGGTCCAAGAAGGTTCACCGACCGACTAGTTCTCAAACTAATCGGTCAGTGATCCTTCTTAGACCGATTAAGCTGCTTTAATTTTCCAACCGTTGGAGATTTTATTTCTGCGATTTTTATTGATCTGTTTTGATTCTTTCCATATGTCTTTGATTCGTTTCAAACATGGAAATTTATCTAATATCAAAGAGATTTCAGATCTGAGGATTCATTCAATCTATTATCAATTTTCAAGTGCTCTCTCCCTCGAAAAAGCTCTCTCTAATTCTTGACCTAATTCTCAAAGAGATCTTGAGCTTTATGCATTCATACTCCTGAAAGGTTGAATCACGACCATCATCATCATCCTAGTCATCTTCTTCTGTTCAACTCAGTGGAGCTAGGGTTTCGTGATCACTTTTTCTCACAATCTCTCCTTGCCCTAATACCGTAAGTATTTCTCAAGGCATAGGATTTTGTGATAAGTTTTTTATATTTCATTAAATCTATTATTTGAGTTTATCTCTCTGTTTGTGAGAGAAGTTTGTGATCCCGGTTTGTGGGAGCCACGATTCAACTGTTGTATTGATTTGTCTTGTAGTAGTTTCTACAAGAAGTTTCTTAGTGAAAGCTTGAGTTAGTGGATTCTAACTCAAGTAGCCGGAAGGGATCCGGGTGTCTGGGACGTAGGATCACTGGGAACAAGTCGGGGAGACTTGGGTGGATCCGAACCCATTATATCTTGTGTTTGCGTTGCATTGTTCTTGTTGTTCTTATTTATTTCGCATAGTTGTTTGTGATTGCATAATAATTAGGAATTATACTCTTGATTATTTTAAAGTACTATTCAACCCCCCTCTAGTACTTTTGCAGTAGCTTTCAGGGCATTACATTTAAGCTCAACGGTGAGGGAGTTAAAATTCATGGAAGTTTGGCCTTTTTGAAAGGCAAACTAACTTGAATTATTAAACTCTAAAAACATAGTCCTACATCGAAAGTGGAGTAAAGGGGAGGGGTCAGGCGCCTATATAAATAGGGGCATACCCCCTCCTCTAACTTGTCCCAAGCTCTAGATCTGAGCGGTTCCCAAAAGTTTGGAGCACGCTCGGATCTAAGCTTAAATTAAATATTTCTCCTCTCCCTTAATTTCTCCCTTACTCCTGAAGGGCTCTAGCAAAGCCACGAAGGGGCTCAGATCGGATCCGAAGTCTAAACGGAGGATCCACTCAAGTGAAACTTTCTTTGATGCGTGGTTGGCTCAGCGACAAGGGGGTTGCTCGCCTTGGGACGCGGTGCGGTTCAGAAAGCGTTTCATCTCAGGACGCGGTGCGGTTCGGGAAGCGGTTCGGCTCGGGACGGGGAGCGGCGCAGACGCGGTTCGGTACACCTTGCCGGTGCAAGCAAGGTTTCGGGTTTGTAGTTTAATTGCTTTCTTTTAACTATGTCGTAGTAGTTTAGATCCTTCTTGGGGTGGTCAGATCCACTCTAAGTCGGCAAAGATCCTGGCTAAGGGTCTTGAACCTTAGGGCTTCGTTAAAATAGTTTAACGAATCAATTTTTTCCGCTGCATTCTTTTCGATTTATAGTCCGTCCGACTTAAGACGGGTATAGATTTGTGCCCTAAGGGTCTATAAAACCCAACATTGGGATTAGAGCGTAGTCTGTATCTTGATCTAAGGACTGCGATTTTAATTAATTGAAATGTTTTTAAATGGTTTTTAAAAAAATGTTTTAAATTTATGTGATAATTTTAAAATGATTTTAAAATGCTTTAAAATTTTATGCGATAAAAATTTTAGAAGCATGCTAAAGTTTTAACTTTAAACGTTATTGTTAAAAATGAAACCGTTTTTCATCTGAGATGTTTTTAAAATTCTTTTATGCGATAAAAATACTTTTAGAAACATGGAAATTTTTAATGATGATTTTAAAACGTTGTTTATGAAATAAAAATTATGTGATAATTTTTATGAATATTTTTTAAGTTTTAAAATCATGGTTTTAATTTAAGTGTTAAATTATAGATGCATGTTAATTATTTATTAGATAAATATTTTAAACATGTTGTTCTATTTAATTGTTAAATAGTTGGACATTATGCGTTAAAATTAGTGTAGTTTATGTTTAATGGCTATGTTATTCTTGTCCCTTATTTGATAACACAAGACAACCCCTTTAGGTTAGCCATTAAGAACTCATTAAAATTTATGAATTGAATTTTAATGACATGCTATGTTTTAATAAATCATTAACAACCTTTTGAGACCTAATTCCTGATTAGGGTAGTCCCTTTAACGACGATTATTATTTTAATTGTTATAATAATAATTCTCATTAAAAGACTACGGTTGAAGCGTTGTAAATGATTTTATTAAAAATCCTAATAACGATTAGTATATCACGTGAACCTTATAGTTGATAAGGATTTAATAAAATTTATTAAACAAATCCTAAAATTTTGAATTTAAGGATTCAACTAGTTGATAGGATTAATTAGTTGTTAATAAAAGTTTTTTAGTCTATGGCATGCATATAAAAAAGATAAGCTTTATTCAATGGACCATGATCCGGTCAATGTGCTTGACTAAGTTTGTTGGATCACCCTAGCTAGTCTAATGGATAAGTGATCCTGGCTTAGTCAATTCCTTGGTCGTGTTCCGCTGGACCGTAATGACGTGAATTATGACTATATGACACCCTGGACTATATCTAAGTCAAATACGTTAATAATCTTCTTCAAGGTTAGCTGTATCCCTCCTTGTTTTAGGGGTTGGCAACTATAGGACCCATATTCCAGTTGTTGAGCCACACTCAAGCTGTGACATGACAACCTTGTAGAAACTAACTTCTCTATACATAAGTTGAAATCTAAACTTGACCCAACATACGTTCTCGTGAATACACCGAGCGCCGGGGTAAGTTGAGTCTATAATGTAGTCTAGTCCTGACCCAAACCGTCGTCTCATGAATACACCGAGCGCCGGTGTAAGTTAGGCTAGACAAGAAAATAAGGGTCCGACTAGACAAGACATTGTGATTTGGATGAGCACACTCATGATCACAAATGGCTGGGGGTAAAAACCAATAAGAGAGTCATATCTGATATGATTGATGAAGAGTCATCCGTCGATTGCAGAGTCAAGCAATTTGTTGAGCTACACTCAAGATTGTTAGGCTCAGGGTGATTGGATCTCTTATCCATTAATTTAATCTGATTAAATCGTTCATTATTAAAGCTTAGAATGATCGCCAAAATAGTGGGAGGATATAGATAGATAAAAGCAAGTCTACCTATATTTAATATTGAACATATGCAAAACTAGGGTAAGTTCTAAGTTTACCAATTGAATCAAAATATAATAGTCTAATAGAATAATTTAAATGGTCGAATAGGTTGATTAATGGAATTTGAAGTTACATTCTAATTGATAAAATGAACTATATTCTCGTTGACATTAAAATGACCTTCTTAAGGACATACTTAAGAAATATGATTTCATTAAGTTCTGAGGCCAACACAATAAATGCACGCTTCATGTCACTCGCCTCTATATGATGTGAGCACTACTCCCAAGCGCAGGAGATCGAACAAGTAATATCCTGGTGAGTCCAGGTATCAAATCCATGGGACAACTGGCCTGCAAAACCAAGAACTTCAGTTTGTAAAGAGTAATAATATGGTTATAACCAACCACCTAAAGATATGGAATCGATAGTTTAAAAGAAAATCCTACGATATTTACGGTGACTTCGGTATGGGGTATCGATATGGAGAGTATGTGCTGGAAATGATTTCGTTAGGGTGTGTGCAATCAATGATTAATAATATCTTTTCTATAACTCAACGTTTCGTCCGGTCAGGGCACGAGAACGTCGGAAAATATAATGATCAAGCGCATAAACATGTGCCAAAGAATTAATCATGTATAACGTCGATTTCATAAGGAAAATAAACACAATCACATCACGAATAAGTCTGCAAAGATCAGATTCGACACAAGCATGTACATGTCTCCGTATAACATACCCAAACAAGATATATGTAGAAATTGACAAAATACTGTTGGATATTGGACTCCCCGGATTTGGTTTTGGATGATGAACAAACATAAATATATTGTGAAATAACAATTTGTGAGCGCAGTTATGGAGATCGTCGCTGTTTCAGAGTGTTTTCTCACTACAAAGCGTTGACCGTGGAGAACCCGGTCAACATGGTCAAGGGGCCCGCTTGGGTCCCTCGGGGGCTTCGAATCGGTGCAGATGGGGCGAGGGGAATGTTGAATATTGGACTCCCCGGATTTGGTTTTGATGATGAGCAAACATAAATAATCCATGAACTAACAATTTGTGAGCGCAGTTTTGGAGATCGTCGCCAATTTCACGAGAACATTCAA
Organism: Scilla litardierei; assembly: GCA_030789695.1. Classification (NCBI taxonomy): domain Eukaryota; kingdom Viridiplantae; phylum Streptophyta; class Magnoliopsida; order Asparagales; family Asparagaceae; genus Scilla; species Scilla litardierei. Next base: position 156,209,362 of record CM061133.1, read on the forward strand.
AGCGACATCTCAACACTTCCCAAAGCTCATATTCATGCCTAAAGCTTCGTTGAAGCTCTTGCGACGCTTTGGAAGTTATGAAGATTCAATCGAAGCTCTCGAAGACCGTTTATTAAGGTTTTATTTATAGTCTTTTAGCTTCGATATATAGAATGTTAAGCCTTGAGTATATCTTACGTTTCTATCTTCATTACGCTCATTTCGTAGCTCTAGGATCCTTGCACAAGTTCATTCTAACTTCCTCGAAGCGTCGCGCTTCGATTCGGATTTGTATGTGCATGTTAGTTGGTACAAGAACAAGTACTGACCGACTAGATGGTGATCTAGTCGGTCGGCAACTGTTCTTGGACCGACTAGTTTGATTCCTTAATTTCTTGGACTTTACTGTTTACAGTTAGTCGGTCTACGTTGACTCACCGACCGACTAGTTTGTGAACTAGTCGGTCAGTGATGCTTCTTTGACCGACTAGTTGTGACTTACTGTTCACTCTAAATTTCTCCTAAGCTACTGTTTATCGTTAGTCAGTCTAAGAACGTTTGGTGACCGACTAGTTGACAATTTAGTCGGTCAACTTTTGTTCTTGGACCGACTAAGTCACTTTGCATTCAGACTAAGTTATTTTGTCTCTTAGTCGGTCTACGTTCATTGGCTGACCGACTAGTTGTGAAACTAGTCGGTCAGACAGTCTTCTTGGACCGACTAGATTTCTAGGTCTGAAATTCTATCTCTTCTCAGATCTACTCTTAGTCGGTCCACGTTGTTTGACTGACCGACTAGTTGATGAACTAGTCGGTCAGTGTTTGTTCTTTGACCGACTAAGTCTCACAGATTTCTATCCGTTGGTAAATGACCTAACTTGTTTTTATGGGACCCTATAAATACGAACCTAGGTCATTTCTATCTAGGTTAGAGCTGCCATTAAGAGATTCATTGAGTTCTAAAGAGATAGCCATTCTCCCTCAAATCTAAAGCTCTTTTCCTCACAAGAAACTCATTCTCTCTCATTTCTAGATCTAGAGAGAAGCTTGTTCTTGGTGAGCTCTTCAAGCTATTGCTTGATCCAAGTCTCCAACTCATTCCTAGGCACCGATTGCTGGTCATTTCCTTGGTGCTAGGTCTTGGTGACTTCATCTTCCTCAAATCCTTCATTTCACCATTTGGGTAAGAAAAACTCAAGGTATAGGATTTTGTGGTAAGATTTGTTTATTTCAATATAACTCATTTATATTGCTTGTGATTCTCTTGGTTGTGAGAGAAGTTTGTGATCCCGGGTTGTGGGATTCACTTTGCCATTGCATGTATGATTTGATCTTGTGAAGGTTTTTCACAAGATATTCATAGTGGAAATCTTGAGTTAGGGTTTCTAACTCAAGTATCCGGAGGGGATCCGGGTGGTTGGGACGTAGGATCACCGGGAACAAGTCGGGGAGACTTGGGTGGATCCGAACCCATTAACATCGTTTGTTAGCATTGTTAATTTTGTGTTGTCATTCAATTTAAGCTTCCGCAAATTGATTTGGTAGTTGTTTGTAATTTAATTTGGAATTATACTCCTTATTATTTTAAAGTACTATTCACCCCCCTCTAGTACTTGTGCAGTAGCTGGTAGGGCATTACATTTGGTATCAGAGCCAGATACTCAGCTATGTCTGCCAACGACAACAAGACCGTGCGTCCACCTTCCAACTATGACACCTTCAGGAACCGTGAAGGAGCATCTTCGGTGATGGAAGGACATTCCTCTACGAGGCCTCCATTCTTCAACGGTACCAACTACGGGTACTGGAAATGTCGGATGGAAACCTTCCTCCGAAGTGCATCCTTATGGAGAACTACAATGAAGGAGTACATCGAGCCCGAAGAAGAAGACTTTGAGAAATGGACAACCACGGAGGTCGCCGCGGAGGTAAGCAATGCCAAGGCAATGAACGCCTTGCAATGCGCATTGGAGCCCGAGGACTTCAATAAGATATGCACATGTAAGAGTGCATATCAAATTTGGAACTCCCTCCTCATACTACATGAAGGGACGAGTCGGGTAAGAGACTCTAAACTCGTAGTCGTAAACAAAGATTACGAAATGTTTCATATGCAACAGGGCGAGAAGATGAAAGAATATTACGCTCGTTTTGTTGACATAATAAACGAGTTAGAGGCCCTCGGCAAGTCCTACACTCAAAAGGAGAAGTGCTCAAAGCTTATCGAAGGACTTCCTTCTTCTTGGGAGAAACGCACCTTCGCCATCGAGGAAGGTAATGACATGAATAAGTACACCGTAGTTCAACTAATGGGTACTTTAATGTCGTACGAGGTACGCAAGGATAGCAAGCTCAAATTGCAAGAAAAGATGAAGTCGTACCTAAAGCAAGACGAGCCAAAGAAGAAGGCTATTTCTTTCAAAGCCGCTCCATCCACATCCACATCAACCGATGATGAAGAATCGGAAAACGAGTTGGACTTGGAATCCATGGCACTCATGGCCAAGAAGTTCAACCGTTTCTTCCGAAAAGGTAACTTCAAGACCAAAGGTAAATTTGGTTCTTCTAACGCCTCTTCCTCTCCTTTGTGTTTTAAGTGCAATAAGCCGGGACACATGAAAGCGGAGTGTCCCCTCAATAAGCAAAAGGAGAAGTGGAAGGCACCAAAGTATGACAAGTCCAAGAAGTACACGAAAGGAAACAAGAAGGGACTTGTCGGAGCTACCTTCACCGACTCCGATGATTCTTCAAGCGGTGAGTCGGACGATGAGCACGTGGAGCAAGCGCACATGTGCTTCATGGCAAGAGAGGAGCAAGATCAAGGATCCTCCTCTTCCGATGATAGTAATGACGAAAGTGATGAGGTAACGATGGATGATCTTAGAAATGCTAACTCTCAACTTTGGTCAAAATACACTAAGTTAGTAAATAGATATACTAAGGTAAAAGATGACCTAGCTAGCATTCAAACATCGCCTAAGACTATCATCACCAACAACGACACCGTTGTTGAAGAGTTAAGAAATGAGATTATTAATCTCAAATCTAAACTTGAACATGTTAGCATTGAGGATGCGGAAGAACATGAGATAGCATATTTAACTTCTCAAAACTCGACTTTGAGTATTGAGAACGAGAATCTTAAATCTCGTGTTTATGTGCTCACATCGCAAATATCCACTTTGGATACTTCTTTGCGTTCTCTCAAAGAGAAATATGAGGACACATTGGGCCGAATCAAAAAATTCAACAAGGGTAAGGGCCACTTGGATAATATCCTAAAAGATTTACTTCCGGCCAAACACCACATTGGCTTGGGGTATATGATGGGAAATTCATCCAAGTCGGTCACTACTTTTGTTAGGCCAACTTCCGAAGCCTCAACGAGTGGGAGCAAACACTCTATTGGTAGTTCATCTACCAATGGTGCTTCCACCTCGTCCACACCCTCTTTCGGAAAGAAACCCACTTTGGGTGGACCTCCAAAGAAGGGGCATGCCTACATGTACACCAATACCATGCCACGTAGGAACACACGTCCTACTCCACCGGCTCACACATATGATGATTTTTATGCAACACATTCTCGGGCACGTGCACACCATGTGAGACACCCTCACGCACGTGTTCCCACACATGCATATGTACACCCACCTCATCATATGAATAATTCTCGTCGTGCACCATTCCATCATGTCCCGTATGCCTATCCACAACATGCATCACGTAGAAATCAACGTCGCATGCATGCACCCAATAGGATGAGGGCTCCCAAAATTTTCACTATTTGGAGCCCAAAGGACACAAGCATGGATGAAAAACAAGAGTATATGAATGCTTATTTTTCGGATGTTGTGCATAGTAAGAATTATGTGGGGAAGTCTAAGTCCAATTGGACTTGGCTTCCAAAGGTCTAATCCCTTGGACCCAATAACCTTGGGTACCATGATATGAAAGTTTCTATCTTTAGGTACTCAAGGAAAAGAAAAAGAAGAGGAGCAACAAATTTAAATTTAGCTCCAAAGGGAATTGGATACTCGATAGCGGGTGTTCAAAACACATGACGGGTGACGCTCGATTGCTCTCCGGAGTGGTTCCCATTGCGAATGGAAACCGCGTCGTATATGGAGGCAACGAGAGCGGAACCATCATAGGTGTTGGTAAAGTCGGTAACCCCTCTAAACCCTTAATTAGTGATGTTTATCTTGTTAGTGGTTTAAATCACAATCTTATTTCAATAAGCCAACTTTGTGACAAAGGTTACAAAGTTAGTTTTGCGAAAGGATTGTGTCATATTTTAAGAAAAGATAATGATAAATTATTATTTTCTGGAACTCGTCATAAAGACATTTATATTTTGGATCTTCCTAAGTCATATGAACAATGTCTCGTTGCCAACACAAGTGAACAACACTTATGGCATCGACGCTTTGGACATGTGAACTTTGGAACACTTTATAAGCTTTCGAAATTAAATTCTATTAAAGGTTTTCCGAAGCTTGTTTTTGAAAAGAAAATTTTTTGTGATTGTTGTCAACGTGGCAAGCTTCCTAAATCTTCATTTAAACCTAAGAAAAGCATCTCTACTAAACGGCCACTAGAGCTATTACATCTAGACTTATTTGGGCCAACTAGAGTAGCTTCCTTAGGAAATGCAAGGTATGGACTTGTCATCGTAGATGACTATTCAAGATTTACTTGGGTATTTTCATTGTGTAATAAAAATGAAGCTTTTGAAAACTTCACAATTTTTGTTAAGAAAGTACAAAATCTCTTAGGAACCACCATTGTCACTATTCGTAGTGATCATGGAGGTGAATTTGAGAATGAGTCTTTTGAGACATTTTGTGATGAAGTTGGTATTACTCACACCTTCTCTTTCCCTCGTGCACCTCCTCAAAATGGTGTAGTTGAGAGAAAGAATAGGACGCTAGTGGAGTGTGCTCGCACTATGCTTGATGATAGCCAACTTGGCCATCAATTTTGGGCGGAAGCGGTACACACCGCTTGCTATGTGTTTAATAGAATACTTTTGAGGCCCGGCACTAAACAAACTTGTTATGAATTGTTGTTTGGTAGGTTGCCTCAAGTTAAACATTTTCGTGTTTTTGGTTCGAAATGTTTTATTAAGAACACATATGGTAGTTTGGACAAATTCGATCCAAGATCCGATGAGGGGATTTTTGTTGGATATTCTACGCGTAGCAAAGCCTACCGGATATTCAACAAACGAACCTCAACGATCGAGGAGTCGCTTCATGTCTCATTTAATGAAGGATTTGTTCCAACTAGAATATCAAATGATAATGATTCTTTGGATGTTTTATGTGATTCGTTTGATAATTCTAAGTCTAATGATTCTATTGATTCTATTGAGACTAACCCAACTAATGAAGTTGTTGAGAATGTTCCTAGTGATCAAGGTATTCCCAAACGGCTTCATTCGGTTCGTGACCATCCCCATGAGCAAGTCATTGGCAATATCTATGATAGTGTCAAGACGAGATCGCAAGTTCACCACTTCGCAAATTGTGCCTTTGCCTCATCGATAGAGCCAAAGAATATTAATGAAGCATGCGAAGATAGCGCTTGGATCTTAGCCATGGAGGAGGAGCTCATTCAATTCGAGAGGAATGAGGTATGGGAGCTTGTTCCATTGCCATCGAAGAACCACACCGTCATAGGGACAAAGTGGATCTTCAAGAACAAAACCGACGAAAACCAAGTCGTCGTCCGGAACAAAGCTCGGTTAGTTGCTCAAGGCTATCGACAAGAGGAAGGTATTGATTTCGAAGAATCCTTCGCTCCGGTAGCTAGATTAGAATCAATTAGATTATTATTGTCTTTTGCATGCCATAAGAATTTTAAATTATTTCAAATGGATGTTAAAAGTGCATTTTTAAACGGAGATGTCGTTGAGGAAGTTTACGTTTCTCAACCTCCGGGCTTCATAAATGAAAATTTTCCAAATCATGTTTTTAAACTAAAGAAAGCTCTTTATGGGTTGAGACAAGCTCCTCGAGCTTGGTATGATCGCCTAAAGAATTTTCTTTTGGATTTGAATTTTAAAATGGGTGAAGCCGATTCAACACTTTTTATTAAGCATGCGAATAATGATATATTATTAGTTCAAATTTATGTTGATGATATCTTCTTCGGTGCTACTAACTTTGCTCTTTGCGAAGAGTTTTCTAATGTTATGAAGGAACAATTTGAGATGAGCCACATGGGCGAACTCAAATATTTCTTAGGTCTCCAAATTCGCCAATTGAACGATGCAATCTTCATCCACCAAACAAAGTACACGGTGGAGTTGCTAAAGCGATTTGGAATGGAGAATGCCTCCGGGAAAAAGACTCCTATGAGCACTACAACGCATCTTGATAAAGATACGGGCGGAAAAGATGTAGACATTCGTCTATATCGAGGTATGATAGGTAGTTTACTTTATCTTACCGCAAGTAGGCCCGATATTATGTTTGCCGTATGCATATGTGCTCGTTATCAGTCTCAACCTAAGGATTCTCACTTAGTAGCGGTTAAACGTATTTTTCGCTATCTAAGTTACACTTTAGATTTTGGATTACTTTATCCGAAATCTAGCACGTATGAGTTAGTCTCATATAGTGACGCTGATTATGCGGGATGCAAATCCGACAGGAAAAGTACTAGTGGCACTTGCCATTTTCTAGGAAATTCTCTTGTCTCTTGGTTTTCCAAGAAGCAAAATTCGGTATCACTTTCAACCACCGAGGCGGAATATATTGCCGCCGGTGCCGCTTGTGCCCAGGTTCTTTGGATGAGACACACATTGAAGGATTTTGGTATTCATTGTGATACTAGCCCTATCATGGTGGATAACCAAAGTGCTATCTGTCTTTCAAAGAATCCGGTGCACCATTCCCGATCGAAACACATAGATGTCCGACACCATTTCTTAGATGATCATGTTGCTAAAAAGGACATCATATTAGTGTACGTTGAAACCCAAAAGCAAATCGCCGATATTTTCACGAAACCCCTAAAGGAGGACTCCTTTGTGCGGTTGCGTCGAGAATTGGGGATTATGGGTGAATCCGAGATATAGGATTCATATTTCATTCAAATATCTTGCATGCTATTATATTTCGCGATATTTCATTCATACTAGATTTATTGAATTTTTGGGAATTTTATGTGATTTGTTCGAATTTATTGCTCGAATTCGTATTTCAATGTCGTATTTAAGATTTCGACGTTTTATGGGGTAATTTAGATGACTAATGAGAGAGTTAAGATATTTCATCCAAGTGGTTTGTGAAGAGAAATCAATTATCAATTTTTGGACTCTTCTAGTCGGTCTAAGTTCACTTGTCAACCGACTAGATGCTCATCTAGTCGGTCAGCAAATGAACTCAGACCGACTAGATCAAGCCTATATCTAACTCCTATCATTTTCTTTCGTTAGTCGGTCTCAGTACTCTTACCGACCGACTAGATTGAAAACTAGTCGGTCAGTGGATATACTGCGACCGACTAATTCTAGCCCTAAAAATCCCTCTGTGCCTCTGTTTCGACTTAGTCGGTTCAAGCTCATTGACCGACCGACTAGATCGTAATCTAGTCGGTCAGTGCTTGAACTGTGACCGACTAAGTGTGTTAGGGCAGTTGAGTCTTTTCGTTTCCCGACCGACTTATACTCTTATTTCTTCGACTAAATCATTTTTAGTCGGTCTCCTCTCAGCTCAAACTCGAAAACCCCCAAAACCCCGATCGAGCCCCTTCAAATTCCGTCGTCTCCGGCCATATCTCCGGCCATCCCCGCCGTCCGCCGCCGTCGACTCCACCTCCTAGGTATCTCCCTCCCTCTCCTTGGTCGATTCCTACCCTAGGGTTCGATTTTATCTCATCTAGCTCCTAGGGTTTCTAGTTTTAACCTAGGGTTTGTATTTTCGAATTTCTTGATTTCTAGGGTTTGTGTTAGCTTCTAGGGTTTGTGCTAGGATATTTGATCTTCGTTTTCAGTTGCTTGTGCTCGTAGTGCTATGGCTAAGACGAGAATTCCTATCGCCTCTTCCGGGGCTTCTCCTATGACCGTAGGGCCTTCCGACCCTAGGAATCCCCCGAAACCTAAGCGTCGTGCCAAGTCAACTCAAGCCTCTCCATCTTCGCCTCCTCCTAAGAAGCCTAGGACTGCCATAGCTAAACCACGCAAATCTAAGACCAAGAAGCCTATTCTTCAGTCTCCGGCTACTCCTCCCGATTCCGACTCTGAATTTATCCCAGAGGATGAGCCTACTAGGGAACCCACTCCACATCCGAAGACCCGTAAGGCTAAGGGTAAAGCTCCTATGCTAGTCGGCGGTGTAGACATATCGTTGTGCCGCGATGACCCTCAGTGTCTCGCAGCGTACAACCGTATAGAGCACTGTCCACTGTTGTTAGAGCATTACGTTCAGTTTTCTGATTTTCTCGGCCTTACTGATCTTCTCTCTTATAGTGGCCTCCTAGATTATCTCCGATACAACCCCAAGGCCAATCCCAAACCGTATCCTCGCCTCGTGAAATTGTTCTATGCCAATCGTATTCGAGGCCAGTACGATGCCAGCAACTCCATTGAGACGACTGTCTTGGGAACTCCTATAGTTCTCACTGCAGAAATCTTGGGGGAGATTCTTGGTTGTTCGTCGTGTGGTCTCCTCCCTTCGGACATTTCCGTAGACGACATTTCTTCCTTGGATCAGTCTATTCTTTCTGAGATTTTCCAGGTTATCCCCTCTGCATTCATTGGTGTTCCTTCGAAATCTTTCAAGCCGAATGCGTGGGTTCTTAACCTGATTTTGAAGTCATGTCTCCTCCCTAAGTATGGATCCTCTTCACTCCCATCTCAGCCGTTCTTGAAATTGATCTACGCTCTTTTCTTGGGGTGCGAGATTAATTGGGCTCGCGTGATACTCGATAAGATGGATTCTTTCGAGTGTATACGCAAGACCAATAAGTCTGCGCACATTCCATACCCCTGCCTGTTGACTCTTGTATTTCGACATTTCCGAGTCCCTCTCCCTCCTGACGATGAGCGTCCTTTGGGTACGCCTCTGAACGCGACGGCCGTGAAGAAATCTCTAGTGGCGCTTCGTCACGTACAGAGGTCTACCGCATCTGCATCTCAGTCTACTCCGTCAGCTGCTGCAGCCTCCTCTTCCCCTGCTACATTGGACGATGTCGTACGCCTACTTCGTCAGCACGACTCCCGTTTGGCTCGTACTGAGGAGGTAGTCTGCCGTATGGCTCGTATGATGGGGATTGATCTTCCTTCGTCAGTGTCTGAGGCCGAGGAGATGGACGATGAGGAGCTTTACGAGCTTGTCACTTCTTTTGCCCGTGGCGATGAGGCCACTGCTGCTGCTGCTGGTACTTCCACTTCTGCTCCTGGAGTTGGCACCACTACCGGTGTTCCAGAGCCATCTGCTTCAGCTCTTCAGACTTCTCAGCCTGCTGCTGACCCTGTTTTCGAGCCTGCTCATGTATCTCCTGCTGCTGTTGACACTGCCACTGATGCTGCTTTTGTCGAGACCCCTGCTGCTGTTGAGATTCCCGATGTTGAGCCTGTTGCTGAGATCTCCACTCCTGCCCCGACGATTCCATCTGTTGAGACACCTCTACTCCCTGTAGAGCCTGAGTCCACTCCGTCGACTGGACCCACGGAGACTGCAGATCCTGCCACCTCCTCGTGATCGCTTGTTTCGAGGACTCTCCACTACGCTTTGGATGATATATCTTAGTGAGAGTATTTTGGGTTAGGATGGGGTTTGAGAGATGTTTTGATGTATTTTTGTGATTTCTGGATGTCGGAGTTGGATATTATGTTATGATGTATTTTGATACACTTTGATGATGTTGATGATGTTGATGTATTTCTTTTTGATGATATGTAGCACTTGATATGATGTACCCATATATTCGATGTGATATCTTTTTGGATGTACTCATGTTGTCTCTACATATATATATGTTCATCGTCATTCACTTTGTCATTTATTCGTCGTGCATTTTTTTATATTTATTCGTTGAATGCATTTGAAATGTGAATTCGTCGCTCGACGATTAAAAACTTGGTTAAATAGATTATATTTCTATAATTGTATAGAATTGTTTTCCATGCACAAATTTAGCCAAGAATATTGAATATTGAAGAGTATGTTTCTTTATTCAAGAAATGAATAATTATTTGGTATTTTTGATGATTTTGATTATTTTTTTTGATAATGGACATTTTGGCACACCTTGATTTGATTTCCACATTTTTTCCTTGGTGTCAAGTTGGTCCATTGTCTTTGTCTACGACTCCCGATGTTGGATTTTACATTTCCTAATTGTTGTCGTTGTATGCCCCCCATTTTTGGGATAATGCCAAAGGGGGAGAGATAATGATAATAAATAGCGCAAATGAAAATTTAACTCAATTTCCAAGAATCTAGTTTGATATGTTAGATTCAGGGGGAGTTAAGATATATATAAGGATTTTCAAAATCCGATATTTCAAAAATCGATTCTCATTATATATCTTACTCGTCTGATTGATGCAATTCATATATATTCATTTTGGAATTAACGTGTCATCAATGCAGGGGGAGTAAGTATTTTACATTTGAATTATTATTTTTGATTATTATTTATGTTGGTTTGTCATCACCAAAAAGGGGGAGAATGTTGAATATTGGACTCCCCGGATTTGGTTTTGATGATGAGCAAACATAAATAATCCATGAACTAACAATTTGTGAGCGCAGTTTTGGAGATCGTCGCCAATTTCACGAGAACATTCAAAGCGACATCTCAACACTTCCCAAAGCTCATATTCATGCCTAAAGCTTCGTTGAAGCTCTTGCGACGCTTTGGAAGTTATGAAGATTCAATCGAAGCTCTCGAAGACCGTTTATTAAGGTTTTATTTATAGTCTTTTAGCTTCGATATATAGAATGTTAAGCCTTGAGTATATCTTACGTTTCTATCTTCATTACGCTCATTTCGTAGCTCTAGGATCCTTGCACAAGTTCATTCTAACTTCCTCGAAGCGTCGCGCTTCGATTCGGATTTGTATGTGCATGTTAGTTGGTACAAGAACAAGTACTGACCGACTAGATGGTGATCTAGTCGGTCGGCAACTGTTCTTGGACCGACTAGTTTGATTCCTTAATTTCTTGGACTTTACTGTTTACAGTTAGTCGGTCTACGTTGACTCACCGACCGACTAGTTTGTGAACTAGTCGGTCAGTGATGCTTCTTTGACCGACTAGTTGTGACTTACTGTTCACTCTAAATTTCTCCTAAGCTACTGTTTATCGTTAGTCAGTCTAAGAACGTTTGGTGACCGACTAGTTGATAATTTAGTCGGTCAACTTTTGTTCTTGGACCGACTAAGTCACTTTGCATTCAGACTAAGTTATTTTGCCTCTTAGTCGGTCTACGTTCATTGGCTGACCGACTAGTTGTGAAACTAGTCGGTCAGACAGTCTTCTTGGACCGACTAGATTTCTAGGTCTGAAATTCTATCTCTTCTCAGATCTACTCTTAGTCGGTCCACGTTGTTTGACTGACCGACTAGTTGATGAACTAGTCGGTCAGTGTTTGTTCTTTGACCGACTAAGTCTCACAGATTTCTATCCGTTGGTAAATGACCTAACTTGTTTTTATGGGACCCTATAAATACGAACCTAGGTCATTTCTATCTAGGTTAGAGCTGCCATTAAGAGATTCATTGAGTTCTAAAGAGATAGCCATTCTCCCTCAAATCTAAAGCTCTCTTCCTCACAAGAAACCCATTCTCTCTCATTTCTAGATCTAGAGAGAAGCTTGTTCTTGGTGAGCTCTTCAAGCTATTGCTTGATCCAAGTCTCCAACTCATTCCTAGGCACCGATTGCTGGTCATTTCCTTGGTGCTAGGTCTTGGTGACTTCATCTTCCTCAAATCCTTCATTTCACCATTTGGGTAAGAAAAACTCAAGGTATAGGATTTTGTGGTAAGATTTGTTTATTTCAATATAACTCATTTATATTGCTTGTGATTCTCTTGGTTGTGAGAGAAGTTTGTGATCCCGGGTTGTGGGATTCACTTTGCCATTGCATGTATGATTTGATCTTGTGAAGGTTTTTCACAAGATATTCATAGTGGAAATCTTGAGTTAGGGTTTCTAACTCAAGTATCCGGAGGGGATCCGGGTGGTTGGGACGTAGGATCACCGGGAACAAGTCGGGGAGACTTGGGTGGATCCGAACCCATTAACATCGTTTGTTAGCATTGTTAATTTTGTGTTGTCATTCAATTTAAGCTTCCGCAAATTGATTTGGTAGTTGTTTGTAATTTAATTTGGAATTATACTCCTTATTATTTTAAAGTACTATTCACCCCCCTCTAGTACTTGTGCAGTAGCTGGTAGGGCATTACATTTGGTATCAGAGCCAGATACTCAGCTATGTCTGCCAACGACAACAAGACCGTGCGTCCACCTTCCAACTATGACACCTTCAGGAACCGTGAAGGAGCATCTTCGGTGATGGAAGGACATTCCTCTACGAGGCCTCCATTCTTCAACGGTACCAACTACGGGTACTGGAAATGTCGGATGGAAACCTTCCTCCGAAGTGCATCCTTATGGAGAACTACAATGAAGGAGTACATCGAGCCCGAAGAAGAAGACTTTGAGAAATGGACAACCACGGAGGTCGCCGCGGAGGTAAGCAATGCCAAGGCAATGAACGCCTTGCAATGCGCATTGGAGCCCGAGGACTTCAATAAGATATGCACATGTAAGAGTGCATATCAAATTTGGAACTCCCTCCTCATACTACATGAAGGGACGAGTCGGGTAAGAGACTCTAAACTCGTAGTCGTAAACAAAGATTACGAAATGTTTCATATGCAACAGGGCGAGAAGATGAAAGAATATTACGCTCGTTTTGTTGACATAATAAACGAGTTAGAGGCCCTCGGCAAGTCCTACACTCAAAAGGAGAAGTGCTCAAAGCTTATCGAAGGACTTCCTTCTTCTTGGGAGAAACGCACCTTCGCCATCGAGGAAGGTAATGACATGAATAAGTACACCGTAGTTCAACTAATGGGTACTTTAATGTCGTACGAGGTACGCAAGGATAGCAAGCTCAAATTGCAAGAAAAGATGAAGTCGTACCTAAAGCAAGACGAGCCAAAGAAGAAGGCTATTTCTTTCAAAGCCGCTCCATCCACATCCACATCAACCGATGATGAAGAATCGGAAAACGAGTTGGACTTGGAATCCATGGCACTCATGGCCAAGAAGTTCAACCGTTTCTTCCGAAAAGGTAACTTCAAGACCAAAGGTAAATTTGGTTCTTCTAACGCCTCTTCCTCTCCTTTGTGTTTTAAGTGCAATAAGCCGGGACACATGAAAGCGGAGTGTCCCCTCAATAAGCAAAAGGAGAAGTGGAAGGCACCAAAGTATGACAAGTCCAAGAAGTACACGAAAGGAAACAAGAAGGGACTTGTCGGAGCTACCTTCACCGACTCCGATGATTCTTCAAGCGGTGAGTCGGACGATGAGCACGTGGAGCAAGCGCACATGTGCTTCATGGCAAGAGAGGAGCAAGATCAAGGATCCTCCTCTTCCGATGATAGTAATGACGAAAGTGATGAGGTAACGATGGATGATCTTAGAAATGCTAACTCTCAACTTTGGTCAAAATACACTAAGTTAGTAAATAGATATACTAAGGTAAAAGATGACCTAGCTAGCATTCAAACATCGCCTAAGACTATCATCACCAACAACGACACCGTTGTTGAAGAGTTAAGAAATGAGATTATTAATCTCAAATCTAAACTTGAACATGTTAGCATTGAGGATGCGGAAGAACATGAGATAGCATATTTAACTTCTCAAAACTCGACTTTGAGTATTGAGAACGAGAATCTTAAATCTCGTGTTTATGTGCTCACATCGCAAATATCCACTTTGGATACTTCTTTGCGTTCTCTCAAAGAGAAATATGAGGACACATTGGGCCGAATCAAAAAATTCAACAAGGGTAAGGGCCACTTGGATAATATCCTAAAAGATTTACTTCCGGCCAAACACCACATTGGCTTGGGGTATATGATGGGAAATTCATCCAAGTCGGTCACTACTTTTGTTAGGCCAACTTCCGAAGCCTCAACGAGTGGGAGCAAACACTCTATTGGTAGTTCATCTACCAATGGTGCTTCCACCTCGTCCACACCCTCTTTCGGAAAGAAACCCACTTTGGGTGGACCTCCAAAGAAGGGGCATGCCTACATGTACACCAATACCATGCCACGTAGGAACACACGTCCTACTCCACCGGCTCACACATATGATGATTTTTATGCAACACATTCTCGGGCACGTGCACACCATGTGAGACACCCTCACGCACGTGTTCCCACACATGCATATGTACACCCACCTCATCATATGAATAATTCTCGTCGTGCACCATTCCATCATGTCCCGTATGCCTATCCACAACATGCATCACGTAGAAATCAACGTCGCATGCATGCACCCAATAGGATGAGGGCTCCCAAAATTTTCACTATTTGGAGCCCAAAGGACACAAGCATGGATGAAAAACAAGAGTATATGAATGCTTATTTTTCGGATGTTGTGCATAGTAAGAATTATGTGGGGAAGTCTAAGTCCAATTGGACTTGGCTTCCAAAGGTCTAATCCCTTGGACCCAATAACCTTGGGTACCATGATATGAAAGTTTCTATCTTTAGGTACTCAAGGAAACGAAAAAGAAGAGGAGCAACAAATTTAAATTTAGCTCCAAAGGGAATTGGATACTCGATAGCGGGTGTTCAAAACACATGACGGGTGACGCTCGATTGCTCTCCGGAGTGGTTCCCATTGCGAATGGAAACCGCGTCGTATATGGAGGCAACGAGAGCGGAACCATCATAGGTGTTGGTAAAGTCGGTAACCCCTCTAAACCCTTAATTAGTGATGTTTATCTTGTTAGTGGTTTAAATCACAATCTTATTTCAATAAGCCAACTTTGTGACAAAGGTTACAAAGTTAGTTTTGCGAAAGGATTGTGTCATATTTTAAGAAAAGATAATGATAAATTATTATTTTCTGGAACTCGTCATAAAGACATTTATATTTTGGATCTTCCTAAGTCATATGAACAATGTCTCGTTGCCAACACAAGTGAACAACACTTATGGCATCGACGCTTTGGACATGTGAACTTTGGAACACTTTATAAGCTTTCGAAATTAAATTCTATTAAAGGTTTTCCGAAGCTTGTTTTTGAAAAGAAAATTTTTTGTGATTGTTGTCAACGTGGCAAGCTTCCTAAATCTTCATTTAAACCTAAGAAAAGCATCTCTACTAAACGGCCACTAGAGCTATTACATCTAGACTTATTTGGGCCAACTAGAGTAGCTTCCTTAGGAAATGCAAGGTATGGACTTGTCATCGTAGATGACTATTCAAGATTTACTTGGGTATTTTCATTGTGTAATAAAAATGAAGCTTTTGAAAACTTCACAATTTTTGTTAAGAAAGTACAAAATCTCTTAGGAACCACCATTGTCACTATTCGTAGTGATCATGGAGGTGAATTTGAGAATGAGTCTTTTGAGACATTTTGTGATGAAGTTGGTATTACTCACACCTTCTCTTTCCCTCGTGCACCTCCTCAAAATGGTGTAGTTGAGAGAAAGAATAGGACGCTAGTGGAGTGTGCTCGCACTATGCTTGATGATAGCCAACTTGGCCATCAATTTTGGGCGGAAGCGGTACACACCGCTTGCTATGTGTTTAATAGAATACTTTTGAGGCCCGGCACTAAACAAACTTGTTATGAATTGTTGTTTGGTAGGTTGCCTCAAGTTAAACATTTTCGTGTTTTTGGTTCGAAATGTTTTATTAAGAACACATATGGTAGTTTGGACAAATTCGATCCAAGATCCGATGAGGGGATTTTTGTTGGATATTCTACGCGTAGCAAAGCCTACCGGATATTCAACAAACGAACCTCAACGATCGAGGAGTCGCTTCATGTCTCATTTAATGAAGGATTTGTTCCAACTAGAATATCAAATGATAATGATTCTTTGGATGTTTTATGTGATTCGTTTGATAATTCTAAGTCTAATGATTCTATTGATTCTATTGAGACTAACCCAACTAATGAAGTTGTTGAGAATGTTCCTAGTGATCAAGGTATTCCCAAACGGCTTCATTCGGTTCGTGACCATCCCCATGAGCAAGTCATTGGCAATATCTATGATAGTGTCAAGACGAGATCGCAAGTTCACCACTTCGTAAATTGTGCCTTTGCCTCATCGATAGAGCCAAAGAATATTAATGAAGCATGCGAAGATAGCGCTTGGATCTTAGCCATGGAGGAGGAGCTCATTCAATTCGAGAGGAATGAGGTATGAGAGCTTGTTCCATTGCCATCGAAGAACCACACCGTCATAGGGACAAAGTGGATCTTCAAGAACAAAACCGACGAAAACCAAGTCGTCGTCCGGAACAAAGCTCGGTTAGTTGCTCAAGGCTATCGACAAGAGGAAGGTATTGATTTCGAAGAATCCTTCGCTCCGGTAGCTAGATTAGAATCAATTAGATTATTATTGTCTTTTGCATGCCATAAGAATTTTAAATTATTTCAAATGGATGTTAAAAGTGCATTTTTAAACGGAGATGTCGTTGAGGAAGTTTACGTTTCTCAACCTCCGGGCTTCATAAATGAAAATTTTCCAAATCATGTTTTTAAACTAAAGAAAGCTCTTTATGGGTTGAGACAAGCTCCTCGAGCTTGGTATGATCGCCTAAAGAATTTTCTTTTGGATTTGAATTTTAAAATGGGTGAAGCCGATTCAACACTTTTTATTAAGCATGCGAATAATGATATATTATTAGTTCAAATTTATGTTGATGATATCTTCTTCGGTGCTACTAACTTTGCTCTTTGCGAAGAGTTTTCTAATGTTATGAAGGAACAATTTGAGATGAGCCACATGGGCGAACTCAAATATTTCTTAGGTCTCCAAATTCGCCAATTGAACGATGCAATCTTCATCCACCAAACAAAGTACACGGTGGAGTTGCTAAAGCGATTTGGAATGGAGAATGCCTCCGGGAAAAAGACTCCTATGAGCACTACAACGCATCTTGATAAAGATACGGGCGGAAAAGATGTAGACATTCGTCTATATCGAGGTATGATAGGTAGTTTACTTTATCTTACCGCAAGTAGGCCCGATATTATGTTTGCCGTATGCATATGTGCTCGTTATCAGTCTCAACCTAAGGATTCTCACTTAGTAGCGGTTAAACGTATTTTTCGCTATCTAAGTTACACTTTAGATTTTGGATTACTTTATCCGAAATCTAGCACGTATGAGTTAGTCTCATATAGTGACGCTGATTATGCGGGATGCAAATCCGACAGGAAAAGTACTAGTGGCACTTGCCATTTTCTAGGAAATTCTCTTGTCTCTTGGTTTTCCAAGAAGCAAAATTCGGTATCACTTTCAACCACCGAGGCGGAATATATTGCCGCCGGTGCCGCTTGTGCCCAGGTTCTTTGGATGAGACACACATTGAAGGATTTTGGTATTCATTGTGATACTAGCCCTATCATGGTGGATAACCAAAGTGCTATCTGTCTTTCAAAGAATCCGGTGCACCATTCCCGATCGAAACACATAGATGTCCGACACCATTTCTTAGATGATCATGTTGCTAAAAAGGACATCATATTAGTGTACGTTGAAACCCAAAAGCAAATCGCCGATATTTTCACGAAACCCCTAAAGGAGGACTCCTTTGTGCGGTTGCGTCGAGAATTGGGGATTATGGGTGAATCCGAGATATAGGATTCATATTTCATTCAAATATCTTGCATGCTATTATATTTCGCGATATTTCATTCATACTAGATTTATTGAATTTTTGGGAATTTTATGTGATTTGTTCGAATTTATTGCTCGAATTCGTATTTCAATGTCGTATTTAAGATTTCGACGTTTTATGGGGTAATTTAGATGACTAATGAGAGAGTTAAGATATTTCATCCAAGTGGTTTGTGAAGAGAAATCAATTATCAATTTTTGGACTCTTCTAGTCGGTCTAAGTTCACTTGTCAACCGACTAGATGCTCATCTAGTCGGTCAGCAAATGAACTCAGACCGACTAGATCAAGCCTATATCTAACTCCTATCATTTTCTTTCGTTAGTCGGTCTCAGTACTCTTACCGACCGACTAGATTGAAAACTAGTCGGTCAGTGGATATACTGCGACCGACTAATTCTAGCCCTAAAAATCCCTCTGTGCCTCTGTTTCGACTTAGTCGGTTCAAGCTCATTGACCGACCGACTAGATCGTAATCTAGTCGGTCAGTGCTTGAACTGTGACCGACTAAGTGTGTTAGGGCAGTTGAGTCTTTTCGTTTCCCGACCGACTTATACTCTTATTTCTTCGACTAAATCATTTTTAGTCGGTCTCCTCTCAGCTCAAACTCGAAAACCCCCAAAACCCCGATCGAGCCCCTTCAAATTCCGTCGTCTCCGGCCATATCTCCGGCCATCCCCGCCGTCCGCCGCCGTCGACTCCACCTCCTAGGTATCTCCCTCCCTCTCCTTGGTCGATTCCTACCCTAGGGTTCGATTTTATCTCATCTAGCTCCTAGGGTTTCTAGTTTTAACCTAGGGTTTGTATTTTCGAATTTCTTGATTTCTAGGGTTTGTGTTAGCTTCTAGGGTTTGTGCTAGGATATTTGATCTTCGTTTTCAGTTGCTTGTGCTCGTAGTGCTATGGCTAAGACGAGAATTCCTATCGCCTCTTCCGGGGCTTCTCCTATGACCGTAGGGCCTTCCGACCCTAGGAATCCCCCGAAACCTAAGCGTCGTGCCAAGTCAACTCAAGCCTCTCCATCTTCGCCTCCTCCTAAGAAGCCTAGGACTGCCATAGCTAAACCACGCAAATCTAAGACCAAGAAGCCTATTCTTCAGTCTCCGGCTACTCCTCCCGATTCCGACTCTGAATTTATCCCAGAGGATGAGCCTACTAGGGAACCCACTCCACATCCGAAGACCCGTAAGGCTAAGGGTAAAGCTCCTATGCTAGTCGGCGGTGTAGACATATCGTTGTGCCGCGATGACCCTCAGTGTCTCGCAGCGTACAACCGTATAGAGCACTGTCCACTGTTGTTAGAGCATTACGTTCAGTTTTCTGATTTTCTCGGCCTTACTGATCTTCTCTCTTATAGTGGCCTCCTAGATTATCTCCGATACAACCCCAAGGCCAATCCCAAACCGTATCCTCGCCTCGTGAAATTGTTCTATGCCAATCGTATTCGAGGCCAGTACGATGCCAGCCACTCCATTGAGACGACTGTCTTGGGAACTCCTATAGTTCTCACTGCAGAAATCTTGGGGGAGATTCTTGGTTGTTCGTCGTGTGGTCTCCTCCCTTCGGACATTTCCGTAGACGACATTTCTTCCTTGGATCAGTCTATTCTTTCTGAGATTTTCCAGGTTATCCCCTCTGCATTCATTGGTGTTCCTTCGAAATCTTTCAAGCCGAATGCGTGGGTTCTTAACCTGATTTTGAAGTCATGTCTCCTCCCTAAGTATGGATCCTCTTCACTCCCATCTCAGCCGTTCTTGAAATTGATCTACGCTCTTTTCTTGGGGTGCGAGATTAATTGGGCTCGCGTGATACTCGATAAGATGGATTCTTTCGAGTGTATACGCAAGACCAATAAGTCTGCGCACATTCCATACCCCTGCCTGTTGACTCTTGTATTTCGACATTTCCGAGTCCCTCTCCCTCCTGACGATGAGCGTCCTTTGGGTACGCCTCTGAACGCGACGGCCGTGAAGAAATCTCTAGTGGCGCTTCGTCACGTACAGAGGTCTACCGCATCTGCATCTCAGTCTACTCCGTCAGCTGCTGCAGCCTCCTCTTCCCCTGCTACATTGGACGATGTCGTACGCCTACTTCGTCAGCACGACTCCCGTTTGGCTCGTACTGAGGAGGTAGTCTGCCGTATGGCTCGTATGATGGGGATTGATCTTCCTTCGTCAGTGTCTGAGGCCGAGGAGATGGACGATGAGGAGCTTTACGAGCTTGTCACTTCTTTTGCCCGTGGCGATGAGGCCACTGCTGCTGCTGCTGGTACTTCCACTTCTGCTCCTGGAGTTGGCACCACTACCGGTGTTCCAGAGCCATCTGCTTCAGCTCTTCAGACTTCTCAGCCTGCTGCTGACCCTGTTTCCGAGCCTGCTCATGTATCTCCTGCTGCTGTTGACACTGCCACTGATGCTGCTTTTGTCGAGACCCCTGCTGCTGTTGAGATTCCCGATGTTGAGCCTGTTGCTGAGATCTCCACTCCTGCCCCGACGATTCCATCTGTTGAGACACCTCTACTCCCTGCAGAGCCTGAGTCCACTCCGTCGACTGGACCCACGGAGACTGCAGATCCTGCCACCTCCTCGTGATCGCTTGTTTCGAGGACTCTCCACTACGCTTTGGATGATATATCTTAGTGAGAGTATTTTGGGTTAGGATGGGGTTTGAGAGATGTTTTGATGTATTTTTGTGATTTCTGGATGTCGGAGTTGGATATTATGTTATGATGTATTTTGATACACTTTGATGATGTTGATGATGTTGATGTATTTCTTTTTGATGATATGTAGCACTTGATATGATGTACCCATATATTCGATGTGATATCTTTTTGGATGTACTCATGTTGTCTCTACATATATATATGTTCATCGTCATTCACTTTGTCATTTATTCGTCGTGCATTTTTTTATATTTATTCGTTGAATGCATTTGAAATGTGAATTCGTCGCTCGACGATTAAAAACTTGGTTAAATAGATTATATTTCTATAATTGTATAGAATTGTTTTCCATGCACAAATTTAGCCAAGAATATTGAATATTGAAGAGTATGTTTCTTTATTCAAGAAATGAATAATTATTTGGTATTTTTGATGATTTTGATTATTTTTTTTGATAATGGACATTTTGGCACACCTTGATTTGATTTCCACATTTTTTCCTTGGTGTCAAGTTGGTCCATTGTCTTTGTCTACGACTCCCGATGTTGGATTTTACATTTCCTAATTGTTGTCGTTGTATGCCCCCCATTTTTGGGATAATGCCAAAGGGGGAGAGATAATGATAATAAATAGTGCAAATGAAAATTTAACTCAATTTCCAAGAATCTAGTTTGATATGTTAGATTCAGGGGGAGTTAAGATATATATAAGGATTTTCAAAATCCGATATTTCAAAAATCGATTCTCATTATATATCTTACTCGTCTGATTGATGCAATTCATATATATTCATTTTGGAATTAACGTGTCATCAATGCAGGGGGAGTAAGTATTTTACATTTGAATTATTATTTTTGATTATTATTTATGTTGGTTTGTCATCACCAAAAAGGGGGAGAATGTTGAATATTGGACTCCCCGGATTTGGTTTTGATGATGAGCAAACATAAATAATCCATGAACTAACAATTTGTGAGCGCAGTTTTGGAGATCGTCGCCAATTTCACGAGAACATTCAAAGCGACATCTCAACACTTCCCAAAGCTCATATTCATGCCTAAAGCTTCGTTGAAGCTCTTGCGACGCTTTGGAAGTTATGAAGATTCAATCGAAGCTCTCGAAGACCGTTTATTAAGGTTTTATTTATAGTCTTTTAGCTTCGATATATAGAATGTTAAGCCTTGAGTATATCTTACGTTTCTATCTTCATTACGCTCATTTCGTAGCTCTAGGATCCTTGCACAAGTTCATTCTAACTTCCTCGAAGCGTCGCGCTTCGATTCGGATTTGTATGTGCATGTTAGTTGGTACAAGAACAAGTACTGACCGACTAGATGGTGATCTAGTCGGTCGGCAACTGTTCTTGGACCGACTAGTTTGATTCCTTAATTTCTTGGACTTTACTGTTTACCGTTAGTCGGTCTACGTTGACTCACCGACCGACTAGTTTGTGAACTAGTCGGTCAGTGATGCTTCTTTGACCGACTAGTTGTGACTTACTGTTCACTCTAAATTTCTCCTAAGCTACTGTTTATCGTTAGTCGGTCTAAGAACGTTTGGTGACCGACTAGTTGACAATTTAGTCGGTCAACTTTTGTTCTTGGACCGACTAAGTCACTTTGCATTCAGACTAAGTTATTTTGCCTCTTAGTCGGTCTACGTTCATTGGCTGACCGACTAGTTGTGAAACTAGTCGGTCAGACAGTCTTCTTGGACCGACTAGATTTCTAGGTCTGAAATTCTATCTCTTCTCAGATCTACTCTTAGTCGGTCCACGTTGTTTGACTGACCGACTAGTTGATGAACTAGTCGGTCAGTGTTTGTTCTTTGACCGACTAAGTCTCACAGATTTCTATCCGTTGGTAAATGACCTAACTTGTTTTTATGGGACCCTATAAATACGAACCTAGGTCATTTCTATCTAGGTTAGAGCTGCCATTAAGAGATTCATTAAGTTCTAAAGAGATAGCCATTCTCCCTCAAATCTAAAGCTCTCTTCCTCACAAGAAACCCATTCTCTCTCATTTCTAGATCTAGAGAGAAGCTTGTTCTTGGTGAGCTCTTCAAGCTATTGCTTGATCCAAGTCTCCAACTCATTCCTAGGCACCGATTGCTGGTCATTTCCTTGGTGCTAGGTCTTGGTGACTTCATCTTCCTCAAATCCTTCATTTCACCATTTGGGTAAGAAAAACTCAAGGTATAGGATTTTGTGGTAAGATTTGTTTATTTCAATATAACTCATTTATATTGCTTGTGATTCTCTCGGTTGTGAGAGAAGTTTGTGATCCCGGGTTGTGGGATTCACTTTTCCATTGCATGTATGATTTGATCTTGTGAAGGTTTTTCACAAGATATTCATAGTGGAAATCTTGAGTTAGGGTTTCTAACTCAAGTATCCGGAGGGGATCCGGGTGGTTGGGACGTAGGATCACCGGGAACAAGTCGGGGAGACTTGGGTGGATCCGAACCCATTAACATCGTTTGTTAGCATTGTTAATTTTGTGTTGTCATTCAATTTAAGCTTCCGCAAATTGATTTGGTAGTTGTTTGCAATTTAATTTGGAATTATACTCCTTATTATTTTAAAGTACTATTCACCCCCCTCTAGTACTTGTGCAGTAGCTGGTAGGGCATTACAGGGAAGCCTCGGCCCTGGTTGAGACGCTCGGCCTCGGACAGACGAGCACGGCCTCGGAGGTAGGACGACGAGGGGTAGCCTCAGTCGCCCAGCTAGATGCGTGTTCGGCGAAGGGCGAGGGGAAGCCTCGGCCCGGGTCGAGACGCTCGGCCTCGGTAGGATGCGCTCGGCCTCGCCTGACGGACGGTGAGGGTAAGCCTCACTCATCCAGTTGACTGTGAGGTTGGAGAGGGGCGAGGGGGAGCCTCGGCCCGTTGATCAGCTGTCCACCTGCGTAGACGAGAACGCTCGTCAGGGGGCCGGACCTAGGTTCCGGCCAAATCCCCTCCGATGCCTAAGTCAGATAGAGATCTGAAAGAGGAGGCCCGGCGGAGACGGTTCGACTCGTGAGGAGATCGGAATGGCGTCTCACGGCGCGAGCGGGGGAGGAAGGAGATAGGATGGGGGAGCCAGGTCGTTGATGGAGTACCTTAGGTTTTAGATACCTGAGATGCCGTCCTTTTCTTCGTCGTCCTCCTAGCCCTTTTGTAGAGCTCCCAGCGTGATTGCCTCTGGCCCACGTCCCTCGCCCGCCCTCGATCGTGCCCCATCAATCCGCCCCCTCGCCGCCGCTCTCTTCGCCATGCCAGCACCTCCCCATTACCGCCATTTAGTGGTCGCGCGTCCGGGGGAACGGTTTTCGCAGGAGTGGGCGAGTGACCAGCGAGTTATCGGGGCCGGGTCGGATCGACATTCGAGAAGATCCCTTATAGGGCCTTTGTTGAATGGGCTTGAGGATGCAGATGGGCTCTCGACCAGTAGTCGGGCTCCTGGGCTCGTGTCTTTTGGGTCTCGGTCAAATAGGCGTAACAATTGCCCCCATCGGTCGGGTTGATCGGCCTCGGCCGGTTCGGCTCGGCCGATGTGACTTCTGCCGATTTTGACAAGCTCGCCAGTCGATGCCGACTCATTTATTAGTCGTCATCATGAGTTGGCTCGTTCGATGCTTTTTAAGGTGCGGGTTCCGAAGCGCCGTCGGCCTTCAGATGCTGCCACGTGTAGCTGCAAGCTTATCCCCACCGCTCGCGGGGCCGTCTTAAGTTGAGAAGCCGAGGGGTTCGTGAGCCGCCATCCCGTCGCTTTCTTCTTTACGCTGATCCCTATTCTGCCTGAGCTCTGCCTCATGTCGTCTTCCTCTGCCACGGGTTCGGTTCGGTCGGAGCGCGACGCAGCTCCAGGTCCGGCGGGTGGCACTCCTTCGGCGATTAGTCAGCACGGGGATGATCTTTCAGGGGTGCCCCCAGAGGTCTTGTTGTGGTCTTCGTCGATCTGCGCCACCGCCATCGGGAGCATGCGCTCCGCCTACTTGCTTCCGCCCTACTCGGCTCGTGCCCCCGGGGCTGACGAGCGGATCTGCTTCCCTGGCCCCAACGAGGTCGGAATATATGAGAAGTGCTTCCGCTTCGGGCTTCGTTTCCTGCTCCATCCTTTTATCGTTGAGTTCCTTCAGGCCCACAACGTGTGCCTGTGTCAATTCTGTCCCAACGCCGTCGGGCTCCTCATCGGGTTCGTCGTTGTCTGCATGCTGAAGGGTGTGGCGCCCTCTCTTTGCCTCTTTGCCCAGTTCTACCGCCTGAGCCACCACCAGTCGGGGGCGTGGATTTACATCAGCGCCCGCCCGAAGATGTCCCTGGTGTTGGGGTTGCCGAGCTCCCTGAAACGCTGGAAGGGGGAATACGTGTTCGTCACATTCCCATCGAGTGTACCCTTCCCGGTTCGGTGGGAGGCGGCTGGTGCAGTCATCCTCAATCTGGGGGAGCCGACGGTTGCCAAGCAGCAGGCGGCGAAGGACATGCTGGTGATTCCTGCGAGGGAGCGTTCGATCGATGTCCTCTTTAGCGACCACAACTTGCGTAAGACGGTGTGGCCCCTGGGTAAGCTTCCCCGAGTGCTCTCCATTCGAGGTCACCTGGGCTCTGCTCGGTCTCTCATCTCTTCTTTGAGTGCAGGTGGGTTCCCTCTCGGTCCTTCTCCTGCCAGCGCTCTCGTGCAGGTCACCAACCCAGATCCGCGCAAAAGGGTTGGAGGTCCGGAAGAAGCAGCGGGTTGTGACCGCGACCGGAGGCTTAAAACGGAAGAAGGTGTCGTCTCCCTCCCCCCTTGCTGGGGTCTTCCAAGAGGGTCCGTGAGGGGGTCGAGGGGGTCGATGTCCAGCCGACTGCTGATCGACCTCAACCCACCCCCGTTGAGGTTGCCTGGCAGTGGGCCGGCCCTTCACCTCTCCCAGACGGCTCTCTCCCTGACGCCTACAGTCGGTATCTCGGCGCGTTCTGTTCTACTCCTGGCGAGTTCCCTTCGTCAGGGGAGGGTCTTCTTCGTCCACGCTTCCCAGTGGGGGAGAAGGAATCGGTGTTCTCGAGCCGCGGAGCCGCCGCTCGAGTGGCCGAGAACTGCTGTCTCCCTCCCGATCAGGCGGTGTTGGACGGAGTCAGAGGTGACTGCTTGGCCACCTTCGTGATTCAGGCTGGTCAACAGGTAGTGTGTTTCTGCTTATCCTCCTGCTGTTCTCGCTGTCTTACCTTCGTTGCCTTGGTGCAGCTGTCCTCAGTGGGCCTCTCGATGAGGAGCCAATTCGTGGTTCTTCCCAAAGCCAAATCCGATGCCGGGCGGGGCCCTGAGGCCCCCGGCGAGGAGGAGGAGGCAGGTCAGTTGGAGGAAGCGCGGGTCCAGTCCCTGGACTCCCGCGTAACTGAGCTGTCCTCTGCTCTGGAGGTGGCGGACTGGGAGAGAGCCTTGGCTCTGGCTACGAAGTCGGAGGCCGAGGCGCGGCTCGTCGAGCTTTTGAAAGGTGCCGACGCGTCTGGAGGAGCTGAGCAGATCCCCAACCCCGCTGCTGCCTCTGAGGCCTTAGAGCTCTCCGATCGTCTGGAAGCGGCGGAGGAGCAGGCGAGGGCCCTTGCTGCCCAACTTGGCGAGAATTCCCGGGAGATTGAGAAGGAGAGGGCGGAGCACCAACGCCAGATCGAGACCTTAGAGGCCCGGATGCGTGGGCTCGAGGAGGTGGATCCGGCCCGGATTGCTCAGGATGCCGTGGCGGAGTATGCCACCTCCTTTGTGGAGACCGCCTTGTCGGAGGCGTACGAGAAGGGCTTCGCCCGGTGCCAGTCCGAGATCCAAAAGAAGTTCCCACTCTCGGGGGTCAACTTCGAGGATCTTCGGGTGTACCCTGCCGTCGAACGGAGTGGGGGGGGGGACCCTAGCGTGCTGCCAGCCTGTGGCCCCGCTGGTGCCCCTGGAGAAAAGTGAGGGAGGGGAATGCCCCTCGGCCTCTTCGTGCGCCTCTCTGTATATCTTTTTGCTTTATCTGGAAAGGAATGAATTCAAAATAAATTTATTTCATAGGAAATGATACATTTATTGAAAGTACTTGCGCAAATGTTCCGCATTCCAAGTGTGAGTGAGAATCCTCCCCTCCATGTCGGCTAGTCGGTAGGCTGCGGGTCCGAGGACCTCGACGACTTTGTAGGGTCCCTCCCATCTAGCCGCGAGCTTCCCTTTGCGAGCGGTATCAGTGTTAAAGCCTGCTTTCCGGAGGACCAGGTCCCTAAGGTGGAAGCTTCTCCCCCGCACCCGAGCGTTGTAGTATCGGGCCACCTTCTGCTTCTGGCGGACGATGGTGGCCAGTGCCTGCTCCCGTCGCTCGTCGAGGAGCTCCAGATTGAGCCCCAGGCCCTGCGAGTTCCGGTCTTCGTCAAAGTATTTGAGGCGGAGAGATTCTTCACCCAATTCGACCGGTACCACCGCCTCGGCCCCGTAGGTGAGCATGAACGGGGTCTCGCCAGTAGCCTCCTTGTGGGTCGTCCGGTATGACCAGAGTATCCTGGGGAGCTCTTCTGGCCAGTTCCCTTCGGCGTCTTTCACTTTCTTCCGGAGGGGCTCTATGATGCACTTGTTGGCCGCTTCTGCCATCCCGTTGGTCTGGGGGTGCGCTACTGAGGCGAAGAGGAGCTTGATTCCCCATTCCTCGCAAAAATCTTTAAACCCTGCGGAGTCGAACTGCTTCCCATTGTCTGTGACGATGGCCCGTGGTACTCCGAATCGGGAGATGATGGAATTCCATACGAAGCTTTTCGCTTTCTTCCACGTGATGGTGGCCAACGGTTCGGCCTCGATCCACTTGGTGAAGTAGTCCACTGCCACGATCAGATGCTTCCGCTGCCCTCGTCCTGGTTTAAATGGTCCGAGGATGTCGAGCCCCCATTTCGCAAAGGGGATGGGGCTCACGATAGGGATGAGCTCTGACGGAGGAGTCGAGATGTGGTGGGCATACCTCTGGCATTCTTGGCATTTCTGGACGTAGCTTGTTGCATCTTGGGCCAGGGTCGGCCAGTAGTATCCCTGCCTCAAGATCTTCTGCGCGACTATCTTGCCCCCGTGGTGATTCCCGCAGATCCCGTCGTGAACCTCCCGTAGGACGTAGTCAGCTTCCTACGGTCCGAGGCACTTCAGGTATAGGAGGACGTCCGTCTTGGTCCAGCGTCTCCGGTAGAGCGTCCCTTCGT
Organism: Scilla litardierei; assembly: GCA_030789695.1. Classification (NCBI taxonomy): domain Eukaryota; kingdom Viridiplantae; phylum Streptophyta; class Magnoliopsida; order Asparagales; family Asparagaceae; genus Scilla; species Scilla litardierei. Next base: position 156,237,092 of record CM061133.1, read on the forward strand.
GGATCACGTATCGGAGTTCCTTTCTCTCCAGGGTTCGGCGTTCGTCCCCATCGGTCGGCACCTCTCCATGAGTGAGGTATCGGATGATCGGGTCCATCCAGTTGGGTTCTTGGTCGATCACCATCACCTCGTGCTCCTCCGTGCTGGGGGACGACAGGTTCTCCACGTAGATGGTGTGGCCCAGTTCCTTTGGCGAGGACAAGGCCAGCTTCGACAACGCATCCGCCCGCGCATTCTCTGATCGCGGGAGGTGCAAGACTTCCACGTCCTTGAACTTGGACATCGCCGCTCTGGCGACAGGGAGATATCTCTGCATCGCCTCCTCCCGTGCCTCATAACTCCCCAAGAGTTGGTTAACAATGAGCTTCGAGTCGCTGAGGAGGCGGACGGACTCGGCCCCGAGCTCCAGGGCCAGCCTCAGGCCGTTGATCACTGCTTCGTATTCCGCCACGTTGTTCGTGGCTGGGAACTCGAAACGCAACGCGTATTCTACAATGTTCCCTTCCGGAGATCGGATTGCAATCCCGGCCCCGCCTCCTGACTGTGTGGTCGACCCGTCCACATGGACTATCCACGCTCCTGGATCCCCCGGCTGAAAGTGGTCAGCCGAAAGAAAGGACAGGGGTTGAGCAACTACCGTCGCCGGGCCTTCTTCCTCCGGGGGGCCATTTCCTTCCGTTGTGCACTCGGCGATGAAGTCGGCTAGGGCCTACCCTTTGATGGCCGTGCGCAGTTTGAATCGGAGGTCGAACTCGCTCAGTTCCACTCCCCAGTTCAGCATCCTTCCCATTCGATCGAATCTCTTGAGGTTCTGCTCCAGTTGCGAGTCGGTCAGGATCAGTATGGTGTGGGCCTGGAAATAGGGCCGGAGCCTTCGTGCTGAGAGGACGAGGGCGTACGCCAGTTTCTCCATGGGTGAGTATCGCATCTCCGCCCCCTTCAAGATCCGGCTCGTGTAATACACCGGCCATTGCACCCCACCGTCCTCCCGGATCAGCACCGAACTCACAGCTTCCTCCGCGCACGCCAGGTAAAGGCTCAGCGACTCCCCTTCCCGTGGTTTGGACAGGAGAGGTGGGCTGCGAAGATACTCTTTGAGGTCTCCGAACGCCCTGGAGCAGTCTTCGTCCCAAAGTATCGTCTTCCTATTGTCTGGAGGTTCCGCGATCGCTTTCCTTAGGACCTTGAAGAAGGGGAGCGATCTTTCCGCTGATTTGGAAAGGAATCGCCCCAAGGCTGCGATGCGCCCGTTCAGCCTCTGTAGCTCTTTGATCGTCGTCGGCTCACGCATGTTGATCAGCGCCTCGATCTTGTCGGGATTAGCTTCAATGCCACGGTTAGTTATCATAAATCCCAAGAATTTGCCAGATCTTACCCTGAACGTGCACTTCGCGGGATTGAGCCGAATGTGGTGTCGCCGCAACCGCTCGAAGGTCTCCCGCAAGTCGGCGATGTGGTCTTCTGGTCGCCTTGACTTGACAAGCATGTCGTCGACGTAGACTTCCAGGTTCCTCCCGATCTGGGAGCTGAAAACCTTGTTGACCATTCTCTGGTAGGTGGCCCCCGCGTTCTTCAAGCCAAAGGGCATCTTCTTGTAGCAGTAAGTTCCCCAGTCCGTCGTGAAGGCTGTCATCTCTTCGTCCCGGGGGTCCATCTGGACTTGATTGTATCCGGAGTAAGCGTCCATGAAGCTTAGCATCTCGTACCCCGAGGCGTTGTCCACCAGGTGGTCGATGCGCGGCAGGGGGTAGCTGTCCTTGGGGCAGGCCTTGTTGAGGTCACTGAAGTCCACGCACATTCGCCACTTCCCGTTGGGTTTCTTGACCATCACCACGTTCGACAGCCACTCCGGGTACCAGACCTCTCGTATGAAGCCGGCATCAAGGAGGCGCTCTACTTCCTCGGAGGCTGCCTTCATCTTCTCGCCGCCCAGGTTGCGCTTCTTCTGCCTAACCGGCTTGAAGTTGGGGTCGGCGTTGATCTGGTGGACGATCACCTGGGGGTCTACGCCGGGCATGTCTTCCGGTGACCAAGCAAAGATGTCCAAGTTCGCCTCCAGGCATTCGATCAGCTGATCCCTCAGGTCCTGGCTCAGCCCTCTCCCGATCGAGACGAACCGGCCCTCGATGTCCGTGACCGGGATTTGCTCCTGCTCCTCCGCAGGGGCGGGCCTATGCCCATTCCTCAAGTCGAGCGCAGCCATCCGGTCGGCTAGACGATCCTCGGGACCTTCCTCCGCCAGTTGATTGCAGGTACTCGGTCTCCCCGCGTCGCCTTCGACTTGCCCCATCCCCCCCGGCGTTCGGAACTTGATAGTCTGATGGAGGGTCGAGACTACCGCGCCGACGGCGTTGAGTAGGGGTCGGCCGATGATCCCATTGTATTCCGATCCGATCCCCAATACGATGAATTCCACCGCCAGGGTCACCGAGTCCGGTGCGTCTCCGAGGGTTACCGGGAGATGGATCGTGCCGATGATGGGGGTGGAGTGACCCGTGAATCCAACCACGGGACCCGAGCGAGGTCATAAGTCTTCTTTCCGCCGCCCCATCTTTTCCAGGGTTGACATAAAGAGGACGTCACAGGAGCTGCCGGTGTCGACAAGCAGCCGTCGTACCATGGTAGTGTCTATGACCACTGACACCACCAAAGCCACGTCCGAGCTGCGCGTCGTTACGGACGCACTCGGTCTCCCGACCGGTGGGGAAGGGGAGAGCTTCCCGGCCCTTTCCTCACGATCCTCCTCGCGTCGGGCCCGTGCCCATTCTCGCCAACGATGGCGGGCCCTGTCGCCCCGCGTCAGGGCCCCGCTTTCTTTTCGCCGAGATGAGGGAGGTCGTGTCATCGCAGATGTGGTTTGTTTCTTCGTGGGACAGTTCGTTCCCACAGACGGCGCCAGATGTTTCAGAGTGTTTTCTCACTACAAAGCGTTGACCGTGGAGAACCCGGTCAACGTGGTCAAGGGGCCCGCTTGGGTCCCTCGGGGGCTTCGAATCGGTGCAGATGGGGCGAGGGGAAGCCTCGCCCTGGTTGAGACGCTCGGCCTCGGACAGACGAGCACGGCCTCGGAGGTAGGACGACGAGGGGTAGCCTCAGTCGCCCAACTAGATGCGTGTTCGGCGAAGGGCGAGGGGAAGCCTCGGCCCGGGTCGAGACGCTCGGCCTCGGTAGGATGCGCTCGGCCTCACCTGACGGACGGTGAGGGTAAGCCTCACTCGTCCAGTTGACTGTGAGGTTGGAGAGGGGCGAGTGGGAGCCTCGGCCCGTTGATCAGCTGTCCACCTGCGTAGACGAGAACGCTCGTCAGGGGGCCGGACCTAGGTTCCGGCCAAATCCCCTCCGATGCCTAAGTCAGATAGAGATCTGAAAGAGGAGGCCCGGCGGAGACGGTTCGACTCGTGAGGAGATCGGAACGGCGTCTCACGGCGCGAGCGGGGGAGGAAGGAGATAGGATGGGGGAGCCAGGTCGTTGATGGAGTACCTTAGGTTTTAGATACCTGAGATGCCGCCCTTTTCTTCGTCGTCCTCCTAGCCCTTTTGTAGAGCTCCCAGCGTGATTGCCTCTGGCCCACGTCCCTCGCCCGCCCTCGATCGTGCCCCATCAATCCGCCCCCTCGCCGCCGCTCTCTTCGCCATGCCAGCACCTCCCCATTACCGCCATTTAGTGGTCGCGCGTCCGGGGGAACGGTTTTCGCAGGAGTGGGCGAGTGACCAGCGGGTTATCGGGGCCGGGTCGGATCGACATTCGAGAAGATCCCTTATAGGGCCTTTGTTGAATGGGCTTGAGGATGCAGATGGGCTCTCGACCAGTAGTCGGGCTCCTGGGCTCGTGTCTTTTGGGTCTCGGTCAAATAGGCGTAACAGTCGCCAAATTCACTTGAACATCCAAAGCAACGTCTCGAGACTTCTCAAAGCATGTGATCGAATGCCTAAAGCTTCGTTGAAGCTTTTGGACAATTTTAGAAGTCATGAAGATTCGATTGAGGCTTTTGAAGACGGTATCGTCAAGTTTTATTTTTAGTCTTTTAAGCTTCTTTCGTAGAATGTTAAGCCTTGAGTAGGTCTTACATTTTAATCTTCATAACACTCCTATCTTAGACATAGGATCTTAGTAGAAGTCCATACAAACTTTCCTGAAGCTTCGCGCTTTGATTCGCGACTTCTTGTGCATGTTAGTTGGTTTAAGAAGAAGAATCAACCGACTAGATGGTGATCTAGTCAGTCGGAAATCCTTCTTGGACTGACTAGTTTGCCTTCTCAATTTCTAGCTCTTTACTGTTTACAGTTAGTCGGTCTATGTTGACTCACCGACCGACTAGTTTTTGAACTAGTCGGTCAGTGATGCTTCTTAGACCGACTAGTTGAGCTTTTCCTGTACATGCCAATTTGAGCCTGAGCTACTGTTTATAATTAGTCGGTCTGTGTTCATTGATCGACCGACTAGTTGATGAACTAGCCGATCAACTTTCCTTCTTGGACCGACTAGTTTAGTTTTCCTGTACATGCAAATTTTCACCTAACTTACTGTTTATCGTTAGTCGGTCTATGCACATTTGGCGACTGACTAGTTGATGAACTAGTCGGTCAACATTTGTTCTTGGACCGACTAAATCAATTTGTGCTCAGACTTCAGTTTTATCTCTTAGTCGGTCTCAGTTGAGTAACCGACCGACTAGTTGTGAAACTAGTCGGTCAGCTACTCTTCTTGGACCGACTAGTTCCTTTTGTTTGAAATTCGACCTATTCCCTGTTCACTCTTTAGTTGGTCTATGTTGATTGACCGACCGACTAGTTGATGAACTAGTCAGTCGGTGGTTGTTCTTTGACCGACTAGTTACGATCAGAATAGAGCCGTTGGAGCTTTAATTGAAACGTTTTTCTCTCTCTCTTTCCTCTAACCTATATATACTTGTTGAGCTGCATTCATTGCACTCAAGGCTGATATTAAGACAAGTTTAGAGATCAAAGAGAAATCATTCTTCTCATTTAAAGCTCATTCATTTCCCTCTCAAGAATCTCTTCCTCATTCATTTCAAAAGAGAGATTCATTGATCGAGAGCCTTCCAAGCCAAGTGCTTGATCCTAGGTCACCAACAACCCCATAGCTCTCCATCGCTGATCTGCATCTTGGAGCTAGGGTTTGGGGCCTTCTTCTTCCTTAAAATCATCCTTGCCCTAATTCGTAAGTATACTCAAGGCATATGTATTTTGTGGTAAGCTATTCTATTTCATTTACTTTCATTTTGTAAGTGTTTAACTCTCGGTTGTGAGAGTTGTGTTTGTGATCCCGGGTTGTGTGAGTCATAAATTACTTTGTGTATGATTTGACTTGGTGAAGGTTCTTCACAAGTATTTCATAGTGGAAATCTTGAGTTAGGGTTTCTAACTCAAGTATCCGGAGGGGATCCGGGTGGTTGAGATGTAGGATCACCGGGAACTAGTCGGGGAGACTTGGGTGGATCCGAACCCAGTAATATCGTTTGTTTGCGATTGTTTATTTGTTGTCGATTATTTACTATTCTGCATTTTCGCATTAATTGGTAGAGTTTGCAAGGTAATTAGGAATTAGCATCTTAATTATTTTAAAGTACTATTCACCCCCCTCTAGTACTTGTGCAGTAGCTTAGCAGGACATTACATTTGGTATCAGAGCCAAGTCTATAGCTATGTCTGCCAACGACAATAAGACCGTTCGTCCACCTTCCGACTATAGCACCTTCAAGAATCGTGAAGGAGCTTCTTCGGTAATGGAAGGACATTCCTCAACGAGGCCTCCATTCTTCAACGGTACCAACTACGGGTACTGAAAATGCCGGATGGAAACTTTCCTCCGGAGTGCTTCACTATAGAGGACCACAATGAAGGAGTATGTCGAGCCCGCCGAAGAAGATTTCGAGAAATGGACAACCGCGGAGGTCGCCGCGGAGGTAAGCAATGCCAAGGCAATGAACGCCTTGCAATGCGCATTGGAGCCCGAGGACTTCAATAAGATATGCACATGTAAGAGTGCATATCAAATTTGGAACTCCCTCCTCATCTTACATGAAGGGACGAGTAGGGTAAGAGACTCTAAACTCGTTGTAGTTAATAAAGATTACGAGATATTTCATATGCTACAGGGTGAGAAGATGAAGGAGTATTATGCTCACTTCGTCGACATCATAAACGAGTTAGAGGCTCTCGGCAAAACCTACACCCAAAAGGAGAAATGTTCGAAGCTTATCGAAGGACTTCCTTCTAGTTGGGAAAAGCATACCTTCGCCATCAAGGAAGGTAACGATATGAACAAGTATACCGTAGTTCAATTAATGGGTACTTTAATGTCATACGAGGTGCGCAAGGATAGCAATGTGAAGTTGCAGGAAAAGATGAAGTCTTACCTACAACAAGACGAGCCAAAGAAGAAAGCTATTGCTTTCAAGGCCGCTCCATCTACTTCCACATCAACCGATGATGAGAACTCGAAAGACGAGTTGGACTTGGAGTCCATGGCACTCATGGCCAAGAAGTTCAACCGGTTCTTCCGGAAAGGTAACTTCAAAAACAAATCGAAGTTCAATTCTTCTAACTCTTCCTCTTCTTTGTGCTTTAAATGCAACAAGCCAGGACACATGAAAGCGGAGTGTCCTCTAAACAAGCAAAAGGAGAAGTGGAAGGCGCCAAAGTTCGACAAGTCCAAGAAGTACAAGAAAGGAAACAAAAAGGGACTTGTCGGGACTTTCACCGACTCTGATGATTCCTCAATCGGAGAGTCGGATGATGAGCAAGTGGAGATAGCACACATGTGCTTCATGGCTAGAGAGGAGCAAGATAGAGATGCCTCCTCCGATGATAGCGACAACGAAGGCGATGCGGTAACAATGGATGACCTTAGGAATGATAATTCTCAATTGTGGTCTAAGTATACTAAATTAGTAAATAAGTATACTAAAGTAAAAGATGACTTAGCTAGCATTCAAACCTCGCCTAAAACTATCATCACCAACAACGACACCGTTGTTGAATGGTTGAAGAATGAGATTGTTAATCTCAAGACTCAACTTGAACATGTTAGCATTGAGGATCCGGAGGAACACAAGATAGAGGATTTGACTTCTCAAAACTCGACTTTGAGTATTGAGAATGAGAATCTTAAATCTCGTGTTTATGTGCTCACATCGCAAGTATCCACTTGGATGCTTCTATGCGTTCTCTCACCGAGAAATATGAGAACACATTAGGCCGAATTAATAAATTCAATAAGGGTAAGGACCATTTGGATAAAATCCTAAGTGACTTACTTCCGGCCAATCACCACATTGGCTTGGGGTATACGATGGGAAGTTCATCCAAATCGGCCACTACTTTTGTTAGGCCAACTTCCGGTGACTCAACGAGTGGTAGCAAACACTCTATTGGTAGTTCATCTACCAATGGTGCTTCCACCTCGTCCACACCCTCTTTCGGAAAGAAACCCACTTTGGGTGGACCTCCAAAGAAGGGCCATGCCTACATGTACACCAATACTATGCCACGTAGGAACACACGTCCTACTCCACCGGCTCACACATATGATGATTTCTATGCTACACGTTCACGGCCACGTGCACACAATGTGAGACACTCTCATGCACGTGTTCCTCCACATGCACATGTACACCCACATCATCGTATGAATAATAATCCACATGCACCATTTCATCATGTTCCTTATGCCTATCCACGTCATGCATCACGTAGAAACCAACAACGCATGCATGCATCCAATAGGATGAGGGCTCCCAAAATATTCACAATTTGGAGCCCAAAGGACACACGCATGAATGAAAAACAAGTTTACATGAATGCTTATTTTTCGGATGTTGTGCATAGTGGTAATTATGTGGGGAAGTCTAAGTCCAATTGGACTTGGCTTCCAAAAGTCTAATCTTTTGGACCCAATGACCTTGGGTACCATGATATGAAATTTTCTATCTTTAGGTACTCAAGGAAAAGAAAAAGAAAAGGAGCAACAAATTTAAATTTAGCTCCAAATGAAATTGGATACTCGATAGCGGGTGTTCAAAACACATGACGGGTGACGCTCAATTGCTCTCCGGAGTGGTTCCCATTGCTAATGGAAACTGCGTCGTCTTTAAAGGCAACGAGAGATGAACCATCATAGGTGTTGGTAAAGTGGGTAATCCTTCTAAACCCCTTATATGTGATGTTTACCTTGTTAAAGGATTAAACCACAATCTCATTTCAATAAGTCAACTTTGTGACAAAGGTTACAAAGTTAGCTTTGCGAAAGGAATGTGCCATATTTTAAAAAAAGATAAAAATGAATTATTGTTTTCCGGCATACGCCATAAGGATATATACATCCTAGATCTTCCAAGATCACATGAACAATGTCTTATTGCCAACACAAGTGAACAACACTTATGGCATCGACGTTTTGGTCATGTGAACTTTGGAACACTATTTAAGCTTTCCAAGTTAAACTCTATTAGAGGCTTTCCTAAGCTATTCTTTCAAAAGAAAAGCTTTTGTGACTCGTGTCAACGAGGCAAGCTTCCAAAATCGTCGTTTAAACCTAAGAAAAGCATTTCGTCTAAGCGGCCACTAGAGCTATTACATCTAGATTTATTTGGGCCAACTAGAGTTGCTTCATTAGGAAATGCACGATATGGACTTGTCATCATTGATGACTTTTCTAGGTTTACTTGGGTATTTTCATTATGTAATAAAAATGAAGCTTTTGAAAACTTCACAATTTTTGTTAAGAAAGTACAAAATCTCTTAGGAACCACCATTGTCACTATTCGTAGTGATCATGGAGGTGAATTTGAGAATGAGTCTTTTGAGACATTTTGTGATGAAGTTGGTATTACACACACCTTTTCATTCCCTCGCGCACCTCCTCAAAATGGTGTTGTTGAGAGAAAGAATAAGACGCTAGTGGAGTGTGCTCGCACTATGCTTGATGATAGCCAACTTGGCCATCAATTTTGGGCGGAAGCGGTACACACTGCTTGCTATGTGTTTAATAGAATACTTTTGAGGCCCGGCACTAAACAAACTTGTTATGAATTGTTGTTTGGTAGGTTGCCTCAAGTTAAACATTTTTCGTGTTTTTTGGTTCAAAATGTTTTGTTAAGAACACGTATGGTAGTTTGGACAAATTTGATCCAAGATCCGATGAGGGGATTTTTGTTGGGTATTCCTCACGTAGCAAAGCCTACCGGATATACAACAAACGAACCTCAACGATCGAGGAATCGCTTCATGTTTCATTTAATAAAGGATTTGTTCCAACGAGAATTACTAATGATGATGACTCTATGGATGTCCTATGTGATTCAATTGGTAATTCTAACTCTATTACTTCTATTGATTCTATTGATACTAACCCGACTAATGAAGTTGTTGAGAATGTTCCTAGTGATCAATGAATTCCCAAACGGCTTCATACCATTCGTGACCATCCTCATGAGCAAGTCATTGGCAATATCCATGATAGTGTCAAGACGAGATCTCAAGTCAACCACTTCGCTCATTGTGCCTTTGCCTCCTCGATAGAGCCAAAGAATGTTAATGAAGCATGCGAAGATAGCGCTTGGATCCTTGCCATGGAAGAGGAACTCATTCAATTCGAGAGGAATGAGGTTTGGGAGCTTGTTCCATTGCCATCGAAGAACCACACCGTCATAGGGACAAAGTGGATCTTCAAGAACAAGACCGACGAAAACCAAGTCGTCGTCCGGAACAAAGCTCGGTTAGTAGCTCAAGGCTATCGGCAAGAGGAAGGTATCGATTTCGAAGAATCCTTTGCTTCGGTAGCTTGATTAGAATCAATTAGATTACTATTATCTTTTGCATGCCATAAGGATTTTAAATTATTTCAAATGGATGTAAAAATTGCATTTTTAAACGGAGATGTTGTTGAGGAAGGTTTTGTTTCTCAACCTCCGGGTTTTATAAATGAAAAATTTCCAAATCATGTTTTTAAACTTAAGAAAGCTCTTTACGGTTTGAGACAAGCTCCTCGAGCTTGGTATGACCGTCTAAAGAATTTTCTTTTGGATTTAGGTTTTAAAATGGGAGAAGTTGATTCCACATTATTTGTTAAGTATTCGAATAATGATATAATTTTAGTTCAAATTTATGTTGATGATATCATTTTCGGTGCTACTAACTTTGCTCTTTGCGAAGAGTTTTCTAATGTGATGAAGGATCAATTTGAGATGAGCCACATGAGTGAGCTCAAATATTTCTTAGGTCTCCAAATTCGCCAAATGAACGATGCAATCTTCATCCACCACACGAAGTATACGGTGGAGTTGCTTAAGCGATTTGGAATGGAGAATGCCTCCGGGAAAAAGACTCCGATGAGCACGACTACACATCTTGATAAAGATGTGGGCAGAAAAGATGTAGACATTCGTCTATATCGAGGTATGATAGGTAGTTTACTTTATCTTACCGCAAGTAGGCCCGATATTATGTTTGTCGTATGTGTATGTGCTCGTTATCATTCTCAACCTAAGGAGTCACACTTAGTAGCGGTAAAGCGTATTTTCCGTTATTTAAGTTATACACTTGATTTTAGATTACTTTATCCAAAATCTAGTACGTATGAGTTAATCTCATATAGTGACGCAGATTATGCGGGATGCAAATCCGACAGGAAAAGTACTAGTGGCACTTGCCATTTTATAGGAAATTCTCTTGTCTCTTGGTTTTCCAAGAAGCAGAATTCCGTATCACTTTCAACCACCGAGGCGGAATATATTGCCGCCGGTGCTGTGTATGCTCAAGTTCTTTGGATGAGACACACACTTAAAGACTTTGGTATAAACTGTGATACTTGCCCTATCATGGTTGACAACCAAAGTGCAATATGTCTTTCCAAGAACCCGGTACACCATTCCTGTTCGAAACACATAGATGTCCGACACCATTTCTTAGATGATCATGTTGCTAAAAAGGACATCATTTTAGTGTACGTTGAAACCCAGAAGCAAATCGCCGATATTTTCACGAAACCCCTAAAGGAGGACTCCTTTGTGCGGTTGCGTCGAGAATTGGGGATTATGGGTGAATCTGAGATTTAGGATTCATATGTTTTCAATAATCTTGCATGCTATTCAATTCTTTATATTTGCTCATGCTAGATTAATTGAAATTTTCTGGATTGTTTTGTTGAATTTTCGGAATTTTCGCTCGATTTGTGCGTAATCGTCAAATTTCAGATTTTCAATGTTTAGTGGGGTAGTATAATGATTAATGAGAGTATTTTGATGTTTCGTCGAAGTGTGATTAGGAGAGAAATCAAATTTCAAATTTTTTCAATTTTGGACTCTCTTAGTCGGTCCAAGTTCATTGGCCGACCGACTAGATTCAGTTCTATTCGGTCAGTGAATGAGCTTAGACCGACTAATTCTTGTCAGGAAATTTGCTTTCAGTTACTGTTTACAACTAGTCGGTTCAAGCTCATTGACCGACCGACTAGATCGTGATCTAGTCGGTCAGTGCTTGAACTGTGACCGACTAGTTGTGACGGGGACTGACTTGTCTTTTCGACTTCCGATCGATTAAAACTCCATCCATTCTACTTATTTTCTTTTTAGTCGGTCAAAAATTTTCTCTCCAGCTCGAAAAACCCCCGACCCGTTCATCTCCTCCGTCGATTTCCGGCCTTTCTCCGACCATCTCTCCGGCCGTCGACCTCCTCCTAGGTGACTCTCCTCCCTCTCCTAGCTCTAGGGTTCATTTCCTGTGCTTAGGGTTAGGGTTTCTCCTCATTTCGGTTAGGGTTTCACTTGATCTCGGCTAGGGTTTAGATTTCTAGGGTTTGTGATCTTAGTTTCCTCGGTTGATTCGTGCGTGTGCTGTCGCGCTTATGGCACGTACGCGTATCCCGATCCGTCCTACGAGCCCTTCACCGATGACCGTAGAACCATCCCCTACGGATCCCGATCAACCTACGCGAACCCCTCCTAGACGCCGTTCGAAGACCACCCAACTCTCTTCGTCTTCGCCTCCTCTTAAGCGTAAGAGGACGGTGACTTCAAAACCCCGTGCCCAATCTCAGCCCAAGCCTAAGCATGTGACTTTTCGTGCTCCCACTCCACCCGGTGCTTCGAATTCCGACACCGAGTACATACCCGAGACCGAGACTCGTAGGGAACCCTCACCTTCTCCTAGGCAGCCTGAGTCTAGCTCACGTCCCCGTACCCGTCAGCCTAAGGGAAAGGCTCCGATGCCGGTTGGCGGTGTCGATATTTCGTTGTGTCACGACGACCCTATGTGTCTCGCGGCTTACAACCGTATCGAACACTGCCCGCTGCTTCTGGAGCATTTCGTTCAGTTTAGTGACGTCCTTGGCCTCGCAGATCTTCTTTCGTCGTCCGGTCTTCTCGATTACCTTCGATATGACCCGAAGGCGAACCCACACACTTACCCTCGCCTCGTGAAGCTCTTCTATGCCAATAGGATTCGTGGTCAGTACGACGAGTCCCACTCGATTGAGACGACTATTTTGGGGACTCCGATAGTCCTCACGGCAGAAATCTTAGGAGAGGTTTTGGGTATCTCCTCGTCTGGCCTTCTACCGTCTGACATTTCTGTTGATGACATATCCTCACTTGATCAGGTCGTGCTTTCTCAGATTTTCCACGAGATTCCTCCCGCCATGATTGGCATTCCCTTCAAGTCCTTCAAGCCTATTGCCTGGGTCCTGAATTTGATTCTGAAGTCGTGCTTGCTTCCCAAGTACGGCTCCTCCTCTTTGCCATCCCAGCCTTTCTTGAAGTTGATTTATGCCATCTTCATGGGGAGCTCGATTAACTGGGCTCGCATTATACGCGATAAGATAGATTCTTTCGAGTGTATTCGCAAGTCCACGAAGTCGGCTCATATCCCATTCCCGTGCTTGTTGACCCTTGTGTTTCACCACTTCCGTGTCACACTTCCTCCTAACGATGAGCATCCACTTGGTCCTCCTCTAAACGCGACGGCCGTCAAGAAGTCTCTTGCGGCGCTCCTTCACGTTCAGAGGACGACACCTTCAGCGTCAGCGTCTGCTTCTGCCTCAGCTGCTCCCTCTTCCACTCTTGCCGAGCTCGTTCGTGATGTGCGACGTTTGGAGTCTCGTCAGGCTCGTTCTGAGGAGATTCTCTGCCGTATCGCTCGTCACCTTGATATTGAGACCCCCCGTTATTTTCTGACGAGGAGGAGTTGGATGAGGAGGATATTGAGGAGCTTGTTCGTGTTTCCACTCGTGCCCCCGAGGGCACTTCTGGTGATGCTGCTGCTGCTTCGTCTGCTGGTGCCCCCGAGAGCACACCTGTTGCCACCGCTCCTGTGGTGGATGCTCTGTCTGGTGCTCCCGAGGCCACTACTGTTGCTGCTCCAGAGATTGCCACTTCTGTCGCTCCTGTGGACACTACTGATGACCCAGTGACCACCACTTCTCTTGCAGAGCCTGCTGCTGCTGCAGATCCTGCCACTTCCTCTTGAGCTTCCTTGAGGACTCTCCGATGCTCCTTGGATGATATGTCTAGTGTGTGTGAGTTTGGGTAGGATAGAGTGGGGTTCTGGATGATTTTGACATTTTGATGTATTTTGTTGTATCTTCATATATTTTGGTGTACTCTGATGATGATATATGTGTGATATGCTGTTGTATCTTTTGTGCTTCGATCGTTGGATCACATTTTGTATGTTGACGGATGTATCTTTTGATGTACTCATGCTTTATTTATATATACATCGATGTTGACATTTCATTATCTTGTGCACATTTAACCTTTTATATGTCTCTGATGTTTGATTTCCTCGCTCGACGATATTAACTTGGTTAAATAGAATTCATTTTATGAAAACATAGAATTGTTTTCCATGCACTAAATTACCCAAGAATGTTGATATTGGAGAGTATATTCCATAACTCAATTCGTAAAATTAATTTGAGTTTTGATGATTTTATTTATCGATTTTCGACTTTGGTCTCATTGACATGCCTTGATTTAATTCGTATTTCCCTTTGGTGTCATTTGGACCGTAGTCGTATTCTACGACTCCCATGCTTTTATTTGAAGCCATTGTTGTTGTCGTTGATCTCCTTCCGCTCTTTTTGCTAATGCCAAAGGGGGAGAGATATAATAATGACATGTGCTAAATGATAATTTAAGCATTTTACCAAGAATCTAATTTGATATGTTAGATTCAGGGGGAGTTCAGATATAAAAATTGGATTTCAAATCCGATATTTTAATAATGGATTCTCATTTTTATACTTTACTCGTCTGCTTGATGCGTATTATTATTATTCATTTTGGAATTAACGTGTCATCAATGCAGGGGGAGTAAGTAAATTACATTTGATTCATTATTTTTGATTATTATTTATGTTGGTTTGTCATCACCAAAAAGGGGGAGAATGTTGGATATTGGACTCCCCGGATTTGGTTTTGGATGATGAACAAACATAAATATATTGTGAACTAACAATTTGTGAGCGCAGTTATGGAGATCGTCGCCAAATTCACTTGAACATACAAAGCGACGTCTCGAGACTTCTCAAATCATGTGATCGAATGCCTAAAGCTTCGTTGAAGCTTTTGGACCATTTTAGAAGTCATGAAGATTCGATTGAGGCTTTTGAAGACGGTATCGTCAAGTTTTATTTATAGTCTTTTAAGCTTCTTTCGTAGAATGTTAAGCCTTGAGTAGGTCTTACGTTTTAATCTTCAAAATACTCCTATCTTAGACATAGGATCTTAGTAGAAGTCCATACAAACTTTCCCGAAGCTTCGCGCTTCGATTCGTGACTTCTTGTGCATGTTAGTTGGTTCAAGAAGAAGAACCAACCGACTAGATGGTGATCTAGTCGGTCGGCAATCCTTCTTGGACTGACTAGTTTGCCTTCTCAATTTCTAGCTCTTTACTGTTTACAGTTAGTCGGTCTATGTTGACTCACCGACCGACTAGTTTTTGAACTAGTCGGTCAGTGATGCTTCTTAGACCGACTAGTTGAGCTTTCCCTGTACATGTCAATTTGGGCCTGAGCTACTGTTTATAATTAGTCGGTCTGTGTTCATTGATCGACCGACTAGTTGATGAACTAGTCGGTCAACTTTCCTTCTTGGACTGACTAGTTTAGTTTTCCTGTACATGCAAATTTTCACCTAACTTACTGTTTATCGTTAGTCGGTCTATGCACATTTGGCGACCGACTAGTTGATGAACTAGTCGGTCAACATTTATTCTTGGACCGACTAAATCAATTTGTGCTCAGACTTCAGTTTTATCTCTTAGTCGGTCTCAGTTGAGTAACCGATCGACTAGTTGTGAAACTAGTCGGTCAGCTACTCTTCGTGGACCGACTAGTTCCTTTTGTCTGAACTTCGACCTATTCCCTGTTCACTCTTTAGTCGGTCTACGTTGATTGACCGACCGACTAGTTGATGAACTAGTCAGTCGGTGGTTGTTGTCACGCCCCGCTTCCCAAGTATGGAAGGCGAGCCGTGAGAAGGTCCGCTCAGACTTGGAGCTGTGAAGATGCAAGTCTGATAAGCGTCCATATACTATAAAAATGACAGGTCCTTGCATTGCGACGAAACAACAATAATGATAAATAAAAGCAGACAAGAAACATCCACCAGACATCCAACAAATATTCCAAATATCACAAAAAAGTCACAAAGTACCAAGTCTGAACAAAAGGCCTAAAGCATGGCCGACAATAATACAAAACGTCAACAAGAAAAGAGGGGTGCTACGCACCGACAACCTACCAGCGACAAAGCAGAAAGACAACAACATCGAGAAGGAGCTCCAGGACTAGTCTCCTATGTCCTCGAACTCAACACCTGCAACCAGTTCGTCCTCGACGACCAACTCTGGCTCACAATCTAACATGTGACACCCAAAAGAGAAAGGGGCACATGTCAGCAAGTCTACAAAGACTTGTGCAAGGAAACTAAAAAGGAATGTAAAAGCAACCTAGCAGTACTAAAGTATGCATGACATGACATATATATAAGATGTGCAGCAAATAGTAAACGCAGCAAGTATGACATGGCAAGGAGTAAACATAACATGGAAGCAAGGTAAACAAGTATGCATTCACAAGGACAAGTACAAGTATAATAAGCACGTCGTGCACAGATATTCCGCCCTTTGGCTAGAGAGGCAGTACGGGCCAACTCTTACGCTCAAGTGACCGTTTATCCCTACCCCTCCACGTGTATCGAGCCAGGGCCTTACCCCCGAACATGGGATGCTCTCTTCTGGATCACAAGCCAGGAAGTGTTTTTAACAAGTATGGCGTCGGGTTATGCCCGCATAGCAGGTGCCTAGCCGGAAACACGGAAACACGGATTGTACATGTATTTTGTAGCGTGTGCTACGATGCAACATACGAATCAAATGGCATGTAAGGATGCAAATGCATGTCAGATATTCAATTAAATTGCGTACCGTTAAAGAAATTAAACGTGACATGCGGCATGAAATGATAGCATGATGATAGTGATGGATCTAGCTTCGTTGTCAAGCTAGATCAATGGGGCGTCTAGGCAGCTATCATTTCACTGCCTAGTCTCTTTTACGCTACGGTACAAAACGGCCTAGGACATGGCCTAAACAAAAAGGGGTGGCAAGTTTCACTTGCCTGTTTTCGATGATTCTGGCGTCGAGGAGTTCATATGGGGAGCATGGACGTTTTCTGTGCCAACAGGTTTATGATATAAGCTAAAGGAGTCTAACTTAATAAAAGATATTAAACTATAAATGCAAGTATACTGTCTTTAGTACACTAACCAATTTTATTAACAATAAACCTGTTATCTTTATAAGGATTAATTTACTGACTTGTGTAACTAATCAACTTAAGACTAGTTGGTACAGTATAGATTGCATTTAAATTTTCACCATGTTCTATGTGATATGCATACTTATAAATAGATTTGCTTCAACTAATTAATAAAAGAATACCTTGTAATCAGGTATTTCTATATACTCTGAAGAAACAAGAAGTATGTTCTCAGGCTTCAAATCAGCATGAATGAGGCGTAAATCATGCATAATTGCAAGCGGATAAATTACGAAGAGAATGGAGCAAAACAAGTGCTATAGAGCTCCCATCACTAGACTAATATGAAATTATGGTGCCAATGTCTTAGCAACTCAATTTTATTTATAACTACCTTATGCAAGACTGCATGTGTATTACTGACATAAGGGTACTAACTTACTGGTCCAAGGTAGATATGCTAACAATACTAACTAAAATTATAAAATTGCTTAATGACTTAACTATCATGCTGACCTACTACACGTTCCAACATGCCACTATAAAGTTACTGTTCTTTAAGGTACTAGTATCATATTTTTATAAGATTTGAAGCTGATACATTAATAATAACTAAAGTGCTAATGTCCTTACTAATCCACCATTATAATTAACAGACTAGCCTCTTGTATTATTAAGCTTGCATGCATTAAACAGCATATGTAAATGTAATCACAGAATTAGAATGCAAGGGCTACATGCAAGGACTACAGGCCTACATATGTAGAATATATACTCTAATATATATACAACCAATTAACACATACAAATATGATAGTAATCTCACATGTTGGTTTGCAGGCTAGCAGCGACGACGGCGAGGGGTAGCGCGACTCGGACGGCGGCACGGCTAGGCGGTCTGAGCGGCTTCGGTGACGACGTTGCGTGGTTCGGAGGTTGTCGACGTTGCGCGGCCTGACGGCGCGGAGGAGACGCGCGGAGGGAAGGCGCCGTGAGTTGCACGTGGGGCGAGAGCAGTTGGGCGCAGCGGTTGAACGCGTGGAGCAGATGCCTGCGTTTGGATCTCAGAGGGGAGAAGCTGCGGCGTTTCTGGGCGAGGGGGAGGCCGGAGTAGAGGGCTGCGGCGTCAGAGAAGCTGGTAGGGCGACGGCGAGTGTTTGAGAATGGGTTGAAACGTGAAGCTTGGGTTCCTCTTAGGGTTTTATTGTATGTAGATAGGTTGAAGCACGTGCAGCCTAGTGAACTTGTGCGGCAGGGTGTGAGGAGCCCAGGGTTGTTTTGTTTGAGAGGAGATGGGAGATGCATGAAAGCGTAAGAGATATAGGGTAGGTTTCTGTGTTTGGTTGCTTGTTTTAAACCTAGAAGAGGCAGTACGAATCAAGAGGAGGCCTGTGTTTGTTTTTGTAGGCTACAGTAGAGTTTGTTAGGGGGAAGAGAGAAAGAAGGTACGTGGAAGAGTGGGGTGATGGGCAGTACCCGTTGGAGAGAAAGGGGGAGCAGTTGGGATATAGATTTAAAAAAGATTTAAAATATATATATAAGTTCGTTGCAGGATCATTGCATGAAGCAAACTCTCGTTTGCTGGCGAACAAGTGTTAAAGACTTGAAATCTTTGGTGGTTAATTAAACATAATAAAGATCTGATTGTTTTTTTTTCTTTTAGGTTTTTTTAAATATATGAGCAGTTGACTAACCCCATTAACAGAACATAGTTGCCATTAGAGTTAGGTTGAAAAAAACGTACAGGACTTTATTTTGAAATTCAAAATTTTATATTAAAATGTTTTAATAACTAATAATGAATATATAGTAGATTGGCCCCCAAACATCTAAAAATTACAAGGAAAATATCGGGGTGCTCGCGCCTCCGAGAGGGTCGTGAATATGGGATCCGGTCAAGTGTCTGAGTTACGAAACAAAAATAATAAAGACCAAACACGAAAATACACAAACATAACAACATACGCGCTAAAAATACACGACCGGAAAGTGGTCGTTACAGTTGTTCTTTGACCGACTAGTTGCGATCAGAATAGAGCCGTTGGAGCTTTAATTGAAACGTTTTTCTCTCTCTCTTTCCTCTAACCTATATATACTTGTTGAGCTGCATTTATTGCACTCAAGGCTGATATTAAGACAAGTTTAGAGATCAAAGAGAAATCATTCTTCTCATTTAAAGCTCATTAATTTCCCTCTCAAGAATCTCTTCCTCATTCATTTCAAAAGAGAGATTCATTGATTAAGAGCCTTCCAAGCCAAGTGCTTGATCCTAGGTCACCAACAACCTCATAGCTCTCCATCGCTGATCTGCATCTTAGAGCTAGGGTTTGGTGCCTTCTTCTTCCTCAAAATCATCCTTGCCCTAATTCGTAAGTATACTCAAGGCATAGGTATTTTGTGGTAAGCTATTCTATTTCATTTACTTTCATTTTGTAAGTGTTTAACTCTCGGTTGTGAGAGTTGTGTTTGTGATCCCGGGTTGTGTGAGTCACAAATTACTTTGTGTATGATTTGACTTGGTGAAGGTTCTTCACAAGTATTTCATAGTGGAAATCTTGAGTTAGGGTTTCTAACTCAAGTATCTGGAGGGGATCCGGGTGGTTGGGACGTAGGATCACCGGGAACAAGTCGGGGAGACTTGGGTGGATCCGAACCCAGTAATATCGTTTGTTTGCGATAGTTTATTTGTTGTCGATTATTTACTATTCCGCATTTCCGCATTAATTGGTAGAGTTTGCAAGGTAATTAGGAATTAGCCTCTTAATTATTTTAAAGTACTATTCAACCCCCTCTAGTACTTGTGCAGTAGCTTAGCAGGGCATCACAAATACGTGATTATACAATGCAAATAGGGCGAAAAGATATAGAAATCAATAATTACGACACCCTAACTACGTCAACACCAACACATATGAGATGGATGTTCTACGGTTGTGACTTCATTAGGAGTTTATAATCGCTGAAATATCATGTCTTTTATATCACACAACGCTTCACTCGGTCAAGGCGTGAAGACATCGAAAGATGAATCGATAAAAAACTAGTTAAAATAGCCGTATACGCATTACTAGCAAAGTTGATTTCATTAAACGATAAGCACGATGATATGTCCTGATTAGAGAACATGAATTAGCTAGCCTTGTCAGGGCCTAGCCATATGGAACATCAAAGATATCAACAATGAAGAATACCCAACAAATATGATGTAGAAATCAACGTTACGAGCAATTTTTGACATTATAATAAGGCTAAAGACATGAAATTTCATGATTACATACTCCTAATTACATCACAACCATATCACAAGGAGATTAGCCATGCATGGTGCAAGAAAAATCAGATTTCATAGATGAATACATCGTTCAAACACCGAAATACAATGAAAAATCACCAAATACGGGGTATAAGTTCAAGAATTTATCACCAAATCTCCAAGATAGACACCAAAACTCCTTGGAAATAAGAAGAATAGCCTCTGGAAATTATCAGAATTTTTCCCTGGAGAAATACGCACAGTGGCCTCTCCAAAAGCCCCAAAATACACCAGAATACCCCCAAAAACCCGAGAATACGCTTAAATAATAACATTGTGGGTTTTGGGGGCTTATCGGGTTCAAAAACCGCATCCAAATCGCCTTAAACCCGATCCACTAGCCGCCTGTAATCTTGGCCGCACATCGTAAGCGGGATCGACCACGGAAGCGCCACGTGTGCTCCAAGATTCGCGCGCTCCCGCATCCACCTTCGATCCTCCGAATCCGCTTCGGAATACATATGGACAGTTCGATCGAGAGATCAATGGTCAGATCTCGGCTGCTTCGCCCACTCAGCATCGCTTCAGGCGGGAGCGCTCTCCGCCGTCCGATCGTCATCTAACGCTCAGGAAACTGCCACGTTGCCCGCATTTTCGCCGCTCTCCGCTGCATTTTGCTGCGTTCGTGGACCGTCGGATCAGCATCCGATGGTTGGGATTTCACCGTGTTGCTGAAGATGAGAGCCGCTCGATCTGGTGGGAAACAGTGGATGAGCGCCACGTCGTGCGCCAAGATTCGTGCGTATTTCATTTTAATGGTATTCTGCATTCAAAAATACACATTAATTAGCACAGAACTCAGAAAAATACAAATAAATAGTCGTTGGAATCGTGAGATCGAGACCAAGTCATGAAAAATATAAAAGTGCAGAAATACTTATTTTATTACTATTTAGTGCTCAAATAAGGTGATTTCTCTAATAAATGATGATATACAAAATACGAACGTAGTAGAGACCAATTAAGCATCATATGAGCACAAAATAGGGCTAAATGGGAGGTTAAATATGCAATATTCAACCCGAATCAGACCCCCCAACTAGCGATTTGCTAGTCCCTAGCAAAAAGAGCGATTAATTCGGATGTAATAAAAGTATAAATTCTATCAATCACTTATGGCATGGCTCAATAATACGCTTTCCAACATGATTTAGACCATCAATATACACAATCCATGCACAAGATCAATCACATGATATTTTCTCTAGTTTAATTTGAATGAATAACATGCAAGCATCGTTTTGCGCAAGCGAAAGTATAACACGTCGTTATGTTCTAGTTTTCTTATTTCCAAGGAATTGGCATATCAAAACGATCGTTCAAAACATGGGTGTTGAAGTGGCTTGATTCATTCACCATTTCTTTTTTTTCTTAGTTCTGTGTAACGTGCATCAAGCAACATTTGCGGAAAAATGTATAACTTGGATTGCTCCATCAAATGAGTGAGTTTCCGGTCAATGGCTCCCAAATCAGACGATAATAGGGCATTAGGCCAAAAGGACCACTCGGACTGTACTACTCGAGCCAACCAAGTTATTTATTTAGTGACACACTTATTCATTCAATTTTTTTGATGTTTCTTCATTTTTTCTCCTTTTTTCTCTTTGTAAGCAACTCAACACCCATAAATATGAACATAAACATTAGTAACAATGGCCAAATTCCTCTTCAACTTGAAGACTATTCTAATGAATCGTGTATACTTAAGCTTTTTCCTGACCATAGCATGCATGAAATAAATTCAAGCTATTTCGAGATATTAATCATGACAATTGAAAATTTTCATGAATAGCATATTAACTGTAATTCCATGAAGGGATAAAAATTAATTCACGCCATAAACAATTTTTAGAACTCAAATAACGTATAATCATTCGCATTTGTGGTATAAGGAGTTT
This sequence comes from Scilla litardierei, assembly GCA_030789695.1. NCBI lineage: Eukaryota > Viridiplantae > Streptophyta > Magnoliopsida > Asparagales > Asparagaceae > Scilla > Scilla litardierei. The sequence continues at coordinate 156,259,086 of CM061133.1, forward strand.
TAAAAGATGAGATTGGTGAATTATTCTTTTCTTTTGCCTTGTTTTTGAAAAAAAATCCCAAGGTCTCATACACCCCCCCAACTAAAGATGGACATTGTCCTCAATGTCGAAAAGGGTACGAGTTTATTCAAGCAAGCAACCTAGAAAGCATATAAAATCTACACTACTGGAAAGAACACACCGTGGTCAAATGGTGGATCCCGAATCTTTAAAGGTGGAGGAAGTTGTTCAATTTGCTCCTTGCGCTCCTCGGCAAGTATCCTTCCTCCAAAAGCTAAATTGGACCCCAGCAACACAACTCCAAGCATCTCTATAAGCTGTATACCGATGTTCTGCAAGAGATGAGATATGTCTGTCCAAATTAGTTTAAAATTCCTTTCAACAATAATATTCCATATGTAGTCATCAAAATAGGTGAAATAAATTAAAGCATGTTGACGACTACTCCCTGAAAGACATGCACTACTCTCGATATGATGCTCAGTCATTGGAGAGAGGGGTAAATGATTTTGGGAAAAAACTAGGGAAGGGAATGGTTCGGGCTCCATAGCGATAATCTCTAAACCCGTGTCCCTATCTGTCTCCTCCTCCTGTTCATCCAAAATTGCTAGCTCGTCCTCTCTTTTGCACACACTTCCTGCCATGTCAATGTTTTCATTCGTGACTTCATCGTGGCATGGCTCGCTCTGTATACCTGCAATAGAAGATAAACTCACATTAGATTCTGGAAATTGAATTTCAAAGGCATTACTTTCTTCTAAGCAAGTGGCAATTAGAGTAAGATTTTCAATGGATTTCTGAATCTGCCGACTCCGAGCAAGGAAGTTCTCTTGGAATTGATGGGATGTAGCCTCATGTGTCTGAATGAGCAATTGAACTTCCTCTTTCAAGTGTCGCAAAGGTAGGTCTACGCTTTGCTCTCCTTGATCATGGCTTGAAGGCTCCGTTGAATCACGCTCTGAAGTCTCATTCATGATTTGATCATTCTCTTGTAAAGACTCCATGTAATTCCACGCCTCTGTCGGCGTCATGAATCCCAAGAATTTCTGCAGCTGTGGTTGTAGTCCACCTAGGAAGGACTCCATAAGCTCTTCCTTTGTGAACCCATGCTGCGGATAGCTCGATATTATGTCTGTGAACCTCCTCCAGGCCTGAAAGAAAGTTTCACAATCAGTCTGATTAAAGCCAACGATCTTGAGCTTCTCCTTCATATGTTTGTGTGCAATATCGTACTCTGCATCATACTCATTGTTTGTGCGATAAAAATTCATGCCTTCTTTATACTCCATATCCTCCGTCGATTCCACATCCTCCGTCGATTCCACATCCTCCATTTTTTTTGAAAATTTTTTTATAAAGAGAAAACAAAAGAAAAAACTAATAAAAAAATCCTAAACTATAAGATGGAAGGATCTCACCGAATGTTCCTCCAAACGAACTGAATTCGTAGATAGCAAATACTGTTATCCCCGGCAACGGCGCCAAAAACTTGCCTCGCCTCAAATGATGTGAGCACTACTCCCAAGCGCAGGAGATCGAACAAGTAATATCCTGGTGAGTCCAGGTATCAAATCCACGGGACAACTGACCTGCAAAACCAAGAACTTCAGTTTGTAAAGAGTAATAATATGGTTATAACCAACCACCTAAAGATATGGAATCGACAGTTTAAAAGAAAATCCTACGATATTTACGGTGACTTCGGTATGGGGTATCGATATGGAGAGTATGTGATGGAAATGATTTTGTTAGGGTGTGTGCAATCAATGATTAATAATATCTTTTCTATAACTCAACATTTCATCCGGTCAGGGCACGAGAACGTCGAAAAATATAACGATCAAGCGCATAAACATGTGCCAAAGAATTAATCATGTATAACGTCGATTTCATAAGGAAAATAAACACAATCACATCACGAATAAGTCCGCAAAGATCAGATTCAACTCAAGCATGTACACGTCTCCATATAAGATACCCAAACAAGATATATGTAGAAATTGACAAAATACGTGATTATACAATGCAAATAGGGCGAAAAGATATAGAAATCAATAATTACGACACCCTAACTACGTCAACACCAACACATATGAGATGGATGTGCTACGGTTGTGACTTCATTAGGAGTTTATAATCGATGAAATATCATGTCTTTTATATCACACAACGCTTCACCCGGTCAAGGCGTGAAGACGTCGGAAGATGAATCGATAAAAAACTAGTTAAAATAGCCGTATACGCATTACTAGAAACGTTGATTTCATTAAACGATAAGCACGATGATATGTCCTGATTAGAGAACATGAATTAGCTAGCCTTGTCAGGGCCTATCCATATGGAACATCAAATATATCAACAATGAAGAATACCCAACAAATACGAGGTAGAAATCAACGTTACGAGCAATTTTTGACATGATAATAAGGCTAAAGACATGAAATTTCACGATTATATACTCCTAATTACATCACAACCATAGCGCAAGGAGATTAGCCATGCATGGTGCAAGAAAAATCAGATTTCATAGATGAATACATCATTCAAACACCGAAATACAATGAAAAATCACCAAATACGGGGTATAAGTTCAAGAATTTATCACCAAATCTCGAAGATAGACACCAAAACTCCCTAGAAATAAGAAGAATAGCCTCTGGAATTTATTAGAATTTTTCCCTGGAGAAATACGCACAGTGGCCTCTCCAAAAGCCCCAAAATACGCCAGAATACCCCCAAAAACCCTAGAATACGCTTAAATAATAACATTGCGGGTTTTGGGGGCTTATCGGGTTCAAAAACCACATCCAAATCGCCTTAAACCCGATCCAATAGCCGCCTGTAACCTTGGCTGCACATCGTAAGCGGGATCGACCACGGAAGCGCCACGTGTGCTCCAAGATTCGCACGCTCCCGCATCCGCCTTCGATCCTCCGAATCCTTTCGGAATAAATTTGGACCGTTCGATCGAGAGATCAACAGTCAGATCTCGGCCGCTTCGCCCGCTCCGCATCGCTTCAGGCAGGAGCGCTCTCCGCCGTCTGATCGTCATCTAACGCTCAGGAAACGGCCACGTTGCCCGCATTTTCGCCGCTCTCCGCTGCATTTTGCTGCGTTCGTGGACCGTCGGATCAGCATCCGACGGTTGGGATTTCGTCGCGTCGCTGAAGATGAGAACCGCTCGATCTGGTGGGAAATGGTGGATGAGCGCCACGTCGTGTGCCAAGATTCATGCGTATTTCATTTTATTGGTATTTTGCATTCAAAAATACACAGTAATTAGCACAGATCTCAGAAAAATACAAATAAATAGTCGTTGGAATCGTAAGATCGAGACCAAGTCATGAAAAATATAAAAAGTGCAGAAATACTTATTTTATTACTGTTTAGTTTTCAAATAAGATGATTTCTCTAATAAATGATGATATACAAAATACGAACGTATTAGAGACCAATTAAGCATCATATGAGCACAAAATAGGGCTAAATGGGAGGTTAAATATGTAATATTCAACCCGAATCAATGGGGCAGCTCGAACATATCGATGTTCAATAGCAAGTTTCTCCATACAACTTGTTGAGCTTTACTCAAGGTTGTACAGAAAGCAGGTTCGATTCGTAAGGTTCGAAAATTTGATCAAACTGTTTGAATCGAATATGGGTGCACGAGCGGTGCAAGACTATGTATCCCAACTGGATCTTAAAACAAGCAACTTGTTGAGCTACACTCAAGGTTGCAAAGCTCAGGCGTTTGGATACATGAGATGCTTGCATAGCTATTTAATTTTTGTTGAGACGTTTAATATCTAAATGAGATTTAGAAAAGGAAGAATGCACTAAGGAAAAGTCAATTGAGAAAAATAGTTTTATTTATCATTAGTAAAGGCATAAGTATGAGGAACTGAAAATATGACATATTTGATGTCACGATTTCAGAATAATTGTTATACAAAAGACGTCTAACACATTTTTGACGAATGTCGTCACCTTGCTTCTGAAGCAATGTTTTGTGTTAAGCAATTTGAAATAACTATAATATATTAAATGGATATGCAAGATAGTAATAAACTTATATGACAAAAATAGACTAGGCCGTACCAAAGAGACTAAGCTTCACAAGTCACATGAAGAGGGGTCTGACCTCTCGTATTATGAAGTCTACGGACACTTGTGAACCTTACTCTCAAAGGTATGATGGCCGAAACTCCTTCTGTAAGACAGCGGGAGAATGAGTTGTTGAACACCGTCTCGTACATACTGATGAACCCAAGTCTACGTTAGCAAGAATAAGTTATTCTTATTAAGACACATGTTCTTGATGAAACACAAGTCTGATAAAATAGAGAACAGAACACAGAAGTATTTGAACTGATTCGATTAGATCGAAAAGTCGAATACTTAGTTGTATAAATCTTGTGTAAATAAAAGAAAATGTGATTTTCTCTCAGGTCAAGCACCTTTGCATATTGGATGTGTTAGAGTGCATGAATCACACTTTGTCAGACATAGTGCGACTCATGGCTAAGTTGTCTGAGTTACGATCCTCCCTCTGGGTTAAGTCCCATATTAAAATGCCTAGGTTTTGATAAGGTTCTATGGGAACATTATTAGTAAGATATTCCTTAAATCAATCGTTAGGAAGTTAAAAGATTACTCAAGTGTCGTGAGACGAAGAGTCGAGTTAGACATCATTGTCGATGATGGTTTAAAATAACTTCCAGGATGAAATTCAGAGTATAAACTCTAATTAACCACTTGATGCAATAGGTCCGTGCATGTAAATAAAGTTTGGAATTTAGTTTACGTGCCCAAGAGAATTGTTTCTTAATGTCTACAAGTAAATCTTCGAGTTTAGAAGATTGGTGCAGGAAGAAAGTAGGGAAGTACAGCTTACGTTGGTTGAGATCGTTTTCATTCTAATTCATATAAATGGATTATGATGAAACTGTCTCGCTAGCAGATGCGTACAGATCTACTCGGACTGAACTCGATGTAAGCGCTCATGATAACCATGAAAACTGGAGCATTCATTTATAGTTTGTTTTCTAAATACGATTTAGAAAAACGAACATATATGCATTAGTCAGAGAGTTTTCAAGGTCAGTGGGAGCGAATAAAACACATGCGAGGCATCAAGGGGATGGAACATATTTTGATAAAGTGGTCAAAAGAGTTTGACACTTTTAAATATGAACCCTCTAAAATGACCAATAACTTATTAAAACTATCGTAAGGTACGATGAGCTGGATGAGTTACAGAGAAATTAAATATTATGGATTCCGAAGGACCAAAGTAAATTATTTGGATAGGATTCAAATGAATGGTCTAAGATAAACATAGAAAGCCCTTTAAGTCTATACAATAGACATTTTAGCAGATCCACTCACGAAGGCTCTACCACGTGAAGTCTGGAATGGCTCATGTGTAAATGCGGTATAAGATACCGGGATAAATGGGCATGAGTGCAAGTGGGAGATGTTGCGAGATGTATGCCATCGATGCAATTTATCTCCATGTTTTTATACAAACATCTTGTTCGTAATTACAGTAAGCTATATGGTAAGTATTTATCTAAGTTAAATCATAATGTAGTTATCATTAGTAATTAACTTAGGTAAATTCCTGAGACTTAATGCAAGGTCAAACATGTATCGAGATGAGTATCTCGATCATGGAGAAATGTTTGACCGTCTGTAGCATAAGTCTAAAAGGGTTCGTGGTCATAGATGTTTCAAGATAAGGATATCGAAACATCGGATAGACCATTGTGTCTTAGTCTTCACCGTATAGCGGTGATGATGATGTCATGATCGTTTGACTTGGCGAAGTCGAAGACGAGACACAAGTGCTCATTGGAGAATGAGTTCACTGAACGACCCACAAGAGTTATCATATGGTTAAATTGACCAACCTGTCAATGATAACTCTTAGTGATGATAGGCAAGTTGGTCTTTGACTTGAGGTCATTGTACAAACATGTGCGTGAATGGTGTCACTTAGATCACTGACCTAGCTTCGAGGCAAGGCCTGTCGAAAGGTCTTTGGTCAGGTGACATTTGAAACGTACGAGGAGAGTAATGACCGAGATAGGATTCGTCTCTCCCGGTCAATGGGAGTTAGTGTCGTAGTGTTAGTTCGGTCTTTAGTAAAAACTCTGGCCAGAGTATGTTGGAAGATGTCCAAATTATTTGACTAAATATCAATGGAAACTAACCGGATTTGAGCTGTTGGGGTTAATAGTTTGACTGTACCCTAGGCTTAAACTAGACGATATAGTTTAGACGAAGAGACTATAACTGTGGAATTCATCACAGACACAGTCAGGGTGGTCCCGACAATACTCATGTCGATGAGTTAACCACATAATTATGATACTGAAACAGGGACGGTAACTGCTGCTCGTGGTCACTGCCGTCTGGGGCTTCGAGCCCCACCTGTAGTAGGGTCAGGCAGTAGGGTCTTACACAAAGTGCGACCTTCGTCTAGTAATAGATAGAAACATTAGGGAGAATATGCATTTGATGCAAGGGATAGAACACTGCAAAGAGTTTGCAGTTATCTTCTGCATTCGGGATAAATGATCCTGAGTGCAAGTGGGAGATGTTAGGGGATGTATGCCCTCAGATCATTTGTATCTGATGCAAATGATATTTTAAGCTTAGATATGGGACTATTTTGCATGTGATGCAAAAGGAGTTAAATGTGTCTTAAATTGTTTAAGACCATATTTAATATAATAAACGTGTTGAAAAGGTTACCTAGATAACGGGATCGTCCCGCTCTAAATGCAGGTTCAAATCGCACCAAAAACTAAGTCCAAATGCACATGTTAGAGCCAAAACAAGTCAGCCCAAACTGTTCGGATGAACCCAGCGAAAATGGAGGCCCACCAAGCCCGAATTTTCTGGTTAGGGTTTTTGAAACCCGGGATTTTTTTTCGGTTGGATTTTCCATCTTTGAATGGTTTTTGGCTAACTTTGAGACGACGTTTGAGGGGTCAAACGACGTCGGATTGACTCGCCATTTTTTCCTACACGTTTACCATTCGACCCTCTTCGATTTGATAGATTATATCAAGATTGAAGCTCAACGGTGAGGGAGTTAAAAATCATGGAAGTTTGGCCTTTATGAAAGGCAAACTAACATGAATTATTAAACTCTAAAAACATAGTCCCATATCGAAAGTGGAGTAAAGGGGAGGGGTCAACCGCCTATATAAATTGGGACATACCCCCTCCTCTAAACTTGTCCCTAGCTCTAGATCTGAGCGGCTCCCAAAAGCTGGTAGCACGCTCGGATCTAAGCTTAATTTAAATATTTTCTCATCTCCCTAAATTTCTGCCTTGCTCCTGAAGGGCTCTAGCAAAGCCACGAAGGGGCTCGGATCGGATCCGAAGTCAAGACAGAGGATCCACTCAAGTGAAACTTTCTTCGGTGCGTGGTTGGCTCAGCGACAAGGGGATTGCTCGCCTCGGGACGTGGTGCGGTTCGGGAAGCGTTTCAGCACAGGATGCGGTCCGGTCCAGGAAGCGGTTCGGCTCGGGACAGGGAGCAGTGCGGACGCGGTTCGGTACACCTTGCCGGAGCAAACAAGGTTCCGTGTATGTAGTTTAATTGCTTTCTTTTAATTATGTCGCAGTAGTTTAGATCCTTCTTGAGGTGGTCAGATCCACCCCAAGTCGACAAAGATCCTAGCTAAGGGTCTTGAACCTTAGGGCTTCGTTAAAATAGTTTAACGAATCAAATTTTTTCGCCGCATTCTTTTCGATCTATAGTCCGTCTGACCTAAGACGGGCATAGATTTGTGCCCTGAGGGTCTTTAAAACCCAACATTGGTATTAGAGCTTAGTCTGTATCTTGATCTAAGGACTGCGATTTGAATTAATTGAAATGTTTTTAAATGGTACTCTCATGTCTTACGAAGTAAGACGAGAGAACCGATTGAAGATTCGAGCGATGATGAACCCTACAGAGGCCAAGAAGAAAGTGTTAGCATTCAAAGCTAATTCTTTATCCTCCGATAGTGAAGAATCAGAAAATGAGATGGACTTGGAGGAAATGGCGCAAATGGAGAAGAAGTTCCAACGCTTCTTTCGCAGAGGTAAATTTCCCTCCAAGAATAAATTTGATCTACTAAAAACACTTCATCTCTCTGTTTAAAGTGTAACAAGCCAGTGCACATCAAGAAGGATTGCCCGATGCTCCGAAACAAAGAGAAGTGGAAAGCTCCGAAGTAGCACAAGTCCGAAAAGTACATGAAGGATAAGAAGAAAGTACTTGTCGGTACTTTGATGATTTAAGTGGAGATTCCTCAAGTGAATCCACAGATGAGAAGGGTGAAAGTGTCCACATGTGTTTCATGGCTTGGGAAGATCCACTTTCTGATTAAAGTGATACCGAAATCGATGAACATGAGGTAACAATGGATGAACTTCGAATAGCTAACGAAGAACTATTTTCTAAGTATCAATCTCTGATGCTTAGATATACTTAGATATATATATATATATATATATATATATATATATATATATATATATATATATATATATATATATATATATATGCAATTGTTTTTACTTCATATTCTGTTTCACACATTGTCTCACTGTTTATGTTAATTGTGTGAAAATTGTGAAATTGTCTCTTTTATGCTATATCATATACATGATGTGATTTGAGACGTTTTTCTTGTTTGACTTGTAATGTTGATATTGGACTCGCATTCCTTTAGTCAAGTAAGATTTCTTGTGTTTATGAGTTTGTGGTATGTATATCTTAGAGATGCCCCTTTTGTGATTAGCTTTTCTCCGAATATTTGTTGGCATCACATTTGATATACATCCTATCTTTAGACTTTCATGATTGTTTTAGTACTTATTTAGCACTATTGTTGTTGTTATTCTACTCCTACCTTTTGGATGATACCATGGGGGAGAGATATAAACAAATCATAATTATGTGCTATGTAAATTCTAATTCTAAACTTGGATTGAATTTGTCTTAGATTTAGGGGGAGTAAGATATAATGAATTTGGAGTATATAATCCTAGATTTAATTTCAAGAAAATCATTTCATTCATACATATCTTACTTATTTGCTTCATTTGATCTATAGATGCACTTATATTTATTGACTAACTTGATTGGCATCTATTAGGGGGAGTAAGTTTTCTTTAAGCACAATTATTTATCTTTTTTGTTTATGTTTGTTTGTCATCATCAAAAAGGAGGAGAATGTTGAGTATTGGACTTCTCCCTACTTGGTGTTAATGATGAGCAAACATAAATACTTGTGACTAATCCCCTATTTGCAGTTAATCCATTGCTTAAGTATATTATGAAGATCAATTAGCAATGGATGTCACTCAAAGATCAATGAAAGCAAGAAAAGTGGATTGGATGATCAAAGATGGTGATTGAAGCTCCTAGAAGACTTCAAGCTCATACTATGGATAGAAGAGAGAGTTCTTCAAATGTAATCTTCTTTCTCTCTCTAGTATGTAGCTTAGAAGTAGAACTATGTTGGAGCGCACACACATCTTCATTTCAGTCTTAGGAATTCATTAGATCACTTTTTCTTAGACTCCAATTCATATTTCTCAAGAATGTGCATGATGTGATTTCAACAGTCGACTGCTGAACGTTTTACAGCCGCCTGTCTAAAAATAGTCGACTGTGATTTGGTTTACAGTCGCATGTTATGCACATACTTAATCAGTTGATTTTTGGGCTTTCTAGCTTGAACTCTTTCAGGTGACTGCTATACATTTTACAGGCGCATGTATGATTTGTTAATCAGTCGCATGTCTATCTTTAGCCCAAAGATCATTTTCCTTTTTGATGTGGCCAGTCGACTGACGTATTTGCAATCGCTTGTCCAAGGCACAGTCAACTGTAAATGCTTCAACAGTCGCATGTCCATGATTGCTCTGCAGAATCTGCTCTCTGGAATGTTTAACATTTTAGTGCCAGTCGATCGATATTTTATTTATAGTCGCCTTTCTAATGGCACAGTCGATTGTCAATGCATCAACAGTGTCAGTCTTTGAGATCTCTGCAGTCTCAGCTCTCTGGAAAATGCCAGGGTTTGTGACAGTCGACTGATGTTGGTTTCACAGTCGCATGTGTGTGTTCCACATCAGTCGCATGTCTTGTCTTCCCAGTATTTTTTGAGATTTTCTCAGCTTACCCATATTGCGACCAGTCTCCTGTAGAAGAAATTACAGTCGCATGTTAGTTTTACAGTCGACTGTCTTCTCTTCATCAGTCGACTGTCCACGTGGTAAGTTACCGTTTAAATTCTCACCTACCCTATGACACAGTGCAACAGTCGACTGTATTTTGTTCAACAGTCGACTGTCGCGTGTGTAAATTCTATCTGTTGGCTTTTTCTCCATGGATTTCAAAGGGGTTTTTGGGGATTTTATTTGAGGGATTTGAGAAACCTATAAAGACAGCCTCTACTGTTCTATTGAGATGTTACCAACTTACTTGCTCAACCATTCAAGCTTTCAATCTTCTTAATCAAAGCTTTCAGATCCTAAATGAGTAGAATTCCTATCTTTCAACCTCTTGCTCTCCAACCTAGAACCAAAGAGAAATCTTCTAGGCAATTGGTGTTGTCAAGAGAAAGGGCTTTCCTCTCATCCAAGAGAGACATCAACACACAACACACTTGCTCCTTCAAGTTCTACTTCAAGGCATGTGTGATTGTAAGTGTTGCATTTCAATATTTCATAACTTTCATTATTTGATTAACTCTCGGGTTGTGAGAGTGTTTTGCTTGCTCTCAAGATTTTGGGAGTCAAGGACACCGAGTGTACTTCGATTTCACTTGTAGGGTTGCTACAAGTGGGTTTAAACGAAACTCAAGTTAGGGTCTAACTTGACTATCCGGTGGTATCCGAGTGGAAGGGACGTAGGATTATCGGGAACAAGTCGAGAGTTGACTTGGGTAATCCGAACACTTGAAACATCATTATATTTGCATTGTTTCACTTTAGGGTTTATTTTCATGCCGCCTTAATTGTTGGTTAGGAATTTAATTTGGTGTGATTATCATTTTAAATTGTATAAACACTATTCAACCACCCTCTAGTACTTTCCTCATAGCCAGGGACCTTACAACATCATCCTATCATTTCGAGATCCTCAACATTCAAGAAACAAACCAATGGTGTATTTCAGTGCGCCTGGTGGTACATCACATCCCAGTAACGACTGGGATATAGGCTAGTCTTTTAGAGCTGACCACATAATCTGAAGACCATGCCACTTGCTTACATACTTTTGAGGAGACCAAATCAGAGGTGACGAAACAAAGCACACCTCTCCAGAGTTTTTAGTTTTAGCAGCTGCTTAATGATGGTGATATTTGCAATATGTGTATATTTTCGGAATGTTGTAAATAAGAGTGATGAAAAACACCTAAGAGATCCGGAAGCCTGAGTGCTTGTACAGATCAGGGGGAGTTAGAGAGAATTTGTACTCTTTTTCCTTAGCTATGGCTTTTTCCCACATGGTTTTTGTTGCGGGGTAAATCCGCTTACAATGAATTTATATTAAAGTGGGGAATCAAGGGCATGATGATTACAAGTATGGGTTGATGACGAGGCTAATCACGATTTGAAGACGATTTGTAGAAGAGAATATCAAGGTCACCCGTCAACCGGAGTAGGTCACCCTTTGATTGAAGTTGGTCGCCCTAGGTCGCTTTAACCGCCGACAGCAGATGCGAGCTACCTGCAAGGAGAACAACTCGTCAGAAAGGCAGGTCCGGCTGCCAGCCCGTAGCATCTCCGATGCTTAAGTCAGTTAATGACTGCTTGGAGAATGTCGGACATGCAGGGTGATCTTAGAGGCAGATTGACACTTGCAGGCAAATTAGTGTGGAAGGCACAAATATGTGGAGGATATTCGACCTAGAATATAAGTAGATGTGTTAGGGTTTCTTATAGATCAGCCAGCCAACCTCTTTCTCGCTGGAGGAGAGGGGGTATTTATAGGCTACTGGAGTCAGTTGCTTTAGCTAAGCTGGCGGTGTCAGGGTGTCAGTGGTTCGGTCGACGATGTCAGGGCCAAACGTGTCAGGCGCACTTTTGTCATGCTGTCAGAGCCGTAAATGTCAGACATGCTTTTGTCAGGCTGTCTGGTGACAAAACAGCCAGGGACGCGTTTGGCAGGCTGTCAGGTGGCGAAGCGGCCAGGTACGCTTTTGTCAGACTTTGTCTATAGTGAAACTGGCTGTGATGTTAGTGGCAGGTTGCCTCCCTCATTGGGCGGACTGCTTCGGGGCAGAGAGGTAGACGATCTGCCTCTAGGGCGAGCTACTCTGGGGCGAGCTAGCGTAGAACGTGTGTGCTCAGTCAGAGGGCTCTTCTCCTTGATTCAGATGACGAGCTAGCCGCTTTGCTTGCGCAAGCTTCTCTGAGACTCGGCGAGCTTCTCGTCAGAGCTAGTTCTCACTAGGGAGATTCGAGAGGCCGTTTACTTGGGCTTTGAACATGCGGGCCTAGATCGACTGGGCCGATCTTGAGGTCGTAACAATTTCCCCCATCTTTCGAGTTCGAAATGGGAAGTCCGGATCGGCTTGGATGATGTGCTTCGCTCTCTATTGGATGACAGCTGTAGCATTAAATGCGAGGTGACAGCTTTGATGGCATTAAATGAGAACTGACCATTGGATCTATAAATCCATCATGCCGATTCGACTGCGGGGGAGCAATCGAGGCGCCCCGTGACACGGAGCACGACACGTGTCCCGTACTGTTCTGGGGGGAAGTCGAGGCGCCAGTTTTGCCCCAGATCTTGCCACATGGCCTACCCTCAACGGCTGGAATCTCTCGATCACCTCTATAAGATAGAATGAAGGGGTAGTGGTTGAGGGTTTTTGCATTCGACTTTCAAAAGGGCTCCTCTTCCCTTCTTTGCTTTCGAGAGTTCTCGCCGTCGGTCATTACTTTGTCGGAGCTCCGTTGATCTTCTGCTTTTCTAGGTATTTTCTTGACCTATCAATGGATTCTTCTGGTTCTTTAGCTTTTAATTCGAACACTGATGGGTACTTTGGAGAGCCTGGGAATGGAAGTGCTGCAGCAGCGGAGGAGGCGATGGTGTGGCCGGAGGAGTGGGAAGCATGTCCTGCTATTCCTTCAACATCGATGGTGCGAGGGGAGCCCAAGAAGAAGGAGCGAGGGCTCAGGTTGGGCTTCGACAGAGTCAGGGCCACGGTTCCGGTGGAGATTAGGGCTATTCAGTGCAAAACAAGCACCATCAGTCTCCCCGAGATTTTCTCCAAATACGTTCGGCCACCCTGCGCAGTTCGCCTCCCCGAACCCAATGAAAGGGTTTGCTCGCCAAGAGATAATGAAGTCAGGGTCTACTACCCGACCTTCAAACTCGGACTGTGGTTTTCACTCAACCCCTGCCTCCTTCACTTGCTGAACTTCCTTGAGCTTCCTCTCTTCCAGTTAATGCCGAACTCCATCAGCTCTATGGTTGGCTTCGTTGTCCTCTGTAATGTCAGTGGAATAAGTCCGAGCCTATCGCTCTTCCAGTATTTCTTTGAGATGAAGAAGAATGAGATGTATCATTGTGTTAGTGCAAGGAGGGGTCGACATCTCATCCTTGAGCTGTCGAGCAAGGTAAGAGAGTGTAGGAAGAGGTTTGTCTTTATCCTGATACCGACAGACTCAGTATTGAGGTCGAACTGGGGGACGCTGAATCCCTTAGTGAATATAGGGGTAACCTTGGATGGGTAAGATCTGGAGAACTCCAAGATCTTGGAGGAGATCCCCGAAGCGAGCCAGAAGCATGCGAACTTGGTTAAGGGCGACCAATTTGTCCAATTTCTCTGGCCCGAAGGTATTGTGATCTTGGCGACCTTCTCCCTATACGCTCACCTTGATCTTTCTTCTCTTTGCAGGTGCAGACATGATTCTTTCATGGGAGGAGTTGATGAGGAGGGCTAAGGAGCCGACGACCTCGGAGCCGACAGCCAAGAAGCCTTCGGCACAGGAGAAAGGCAAGGGGGCGGCAATCGAGAACTTGGTGAGGAAGTCAGGGCAGAAACAGAGCTCGAGGGTCGTCACTGAGGCCGGGAGGGGTGAGCGCGATAAGAGAGCAAAGGAGACACCTGCGGCAGCAGTTCATGCCCCTATGGTCATTGAGGCGACGCAAGGCGACTTCGTCGACCTTGGCACTGGTGAGAAGGAGGTAACGTCCTGGAGCTTGCCAACTCAGTGCGCCCCTGCGGCACAGACCAGCAAGGTTCTGGTCGAGCATTGGCCTTATGGATGCCCCCTTTGGGAGCAGGGGGAGCCGGGGCATCCGAGCTGTGAGCCAATGCTCGCCCGCTTTAAGGCGACGAAGGCCAAGGTTAATGCCATTCTGAAGGGAGGACTCTTCGTGCCGAGCTACCCGGTGGGCAACAAGGAGTCGGTGTTCGATGAGGCCGACATTGCAGCTCGTTTGGCAGAGAACAGTCTATTGCCAAGGGATCGTGAGTCCTTATTTAAGGTTGGTCCAGAGTGCCTTTGTGTTACGGCAATTTGGCATAGTATGCAGGTTTGCCGCTCTCTTTATTCCATGCTATCGATCTTCTTTCTTCCATGTGTACTTAAGTTTTTTGTTCCTCCTATAGGCGGTCTGGTAATGGTGTCCTAGCAGCATTATACTTCCACGATTGGGCTCAACGCGTCCCATAAGAAGAATAAGGCTGATCTCCAGGCAGCCACTGATAAGCTGCATGCAAAAGAGGCCAAATTCAAGGAGGTTACCGGGAGGTTAGGGATAGGGAGGATCGACTGGAGTAGCTCTGGGGGTGGTCTACGACCTAGAAGGAGGAGATCGTGAAGCTGGAGAAGATTGCGACGGGGCTGGAAGGGCAGCTTCGGGAAGATGAGAGTCGAAGGGTCGCTGCCATGAACGCCCATGCCGAGGAAGTGGAGGCTAAGGGGGTGGAGATCGTCGAGCTCAAGCGGCAGATGGCAGCACTGAAGAAGATAGATCTGGATGCCGAGAAGGCAGGGGCCATCCGTAAGTACCAGGAGGAGTATCTCCCCAAGATGAGGTCAATGAGGGCGGAAGATGTAGAAGAGGGGTTGCAGGTGGGCTTCAAGAGTGTCACGCCCCGCTTCCCAAAACGACGGAGGCGAAGCGTGACTAAGGCCCGCTTAGGCCAGAGCTGAGAAGCTCTGACCCAATAAGCGTCTGTAGAGGTACCACTTTAAAAGTTTCAGGTTCTTGCATTTAATAAGGTTCGAAACAATAGGAAGTATAGAAAAGAAAAAGGCATTCATTAAAATAGAGATATAATATCCAGCGAGTACAAATTCTAAAAAGAAGCCTAAGCAGGGCAACAAACTATCTAAAAGCAAACTAAAAACAGTAACCTCAGAAAGTGTCGACTAAAAAGACCTCAAGGTCTGGTCCCCGTCAGGCACGTACTCTGGGTCGACGTCCTCGGCTCCTCGTACTCCAGTGAATCTGCCTCGTCCACGAACTCTGGCTGAGCACCTGACGTACAGCACCCAAGAGAAAGGAACTGTACGTCAGGTAAAGTCTACAAGAAGGGTTAGACTTTACTGCAAGTGTATCAGCTTTTAGACAACGTTTTACTGGTTCATTAGCATGCTTGGGTTATAACTGAGTAACAAACAGAAGTAGCACAGCAGGAAAGTAAAGCGCAACAAGTAGTAGTCGTAGCGTGTGCTACCAACTACGGGACTAACCTACAGGTGTCATGACAAGTCGGGACGTGACGGAAACAAGGCAGGACAAGACAAGTGAGACACGAAAGGGTTCACGCCTTACGGTTCGAGGGGGATCAGACCCTCTTGCCGTGCGCACGCTCAACCCAACCCCAAACCCCAAGACAAGACAAGACAAGATATCCGTACAAGGGATCACTCGCTCTAGCTTGGCGAGTGCCCTATTGCCCGCAGGCTGAGAATCCGTACAAGGGATCACTCTCTCTAGCTTGGATAGTGCCCTATTGCCCTCGGGCTGTGTATCCGTACAAGGGATCACTCTCTCAACTCGAAGAGTGCCCTATTGCCCGCAGGCTGTGAATCTGTACAAGGGATCACTCGAAGAGTGCCCTATTGCCCAGCGGGCTGTGCAAGACGGGACGGGACATGACATGACAGGAAGGGTTATTCTAGGGTGTCCACACACACGCACACACATGATAGCCCTACAGCATTAAAGTTGTTGTTGTCAGGCTCAGACTTCGTCGTCAAGTCTGAGCCGTCAGGAGTCGTCCCGGACGCTATCATTTCACGTCCGGTTCTATTTGTTCACAGTTAACAATTCTAACCAACTAGGGCCTAAGCACAGCCAAAAGTGCAAGTGGATACACTTGCAGTAAAGTCTAACCCTTCTTGTAGACTTTACCTGACGTACAGTTCCTTTCTCTTGGGTGCTGTACGTCAGGTGCTCAGCCAGAGTTCGTGGACGAGGCAGATTCACTGGAGTACGAGGAGCCGAGGACGTCGACCCAGAGTACGTGCCTGACGGGGACCAGCCCTTGAGGTCTTTTTAGTCGACACTTTCTGAGGTTACTGTTTTTAGTTTGCTTTTAGATAGTTTGTTGCCCTGCTTAGGCTTCTTTTTAGAATTTGTACTCGCTGGATATTATATCTCTATTTTAATGAATGCCTTTTTCTTTTCTGTACTTCCTATTGTTTCGAACCTTATTAAATGGAAGAACCTGAAACTTTTAAAGTGGTACCTCTACAGACGCTTATTGGGTCAGAGCTTCTCAGCTCTGGCCTAAGCGGGCCTTAGTCACGCTTCGCCTCCGTCGTTTTGGGAAGCGGGGCGTGACAGGTTTTAGTGGTGGCCCATGCAGGTCTCATATGCACCATAAGAAAAAGTATAATAATTTTCTGATATAATATTATCACCAAAAGCACTTGTTATAACATATCTATAAGTTACTTCTGAGTACCCCTTGGATGTTCACAGTTTACTCACAGTTCGCATGCATTACTATAACTCCACGTCGCTTTCGCATCTTCGTCCTCGCTGCCACATGTAGGTGGGTATGGCAAGTGCCGACGGTCCAGGCGATGGCGGCGTAGGTGATACGGCGGCGGCGGCTGTTCTCGGGGTGAAGCGGACGGAGCGGGTGTACGGGGGCGGATGCGAACGGAGGCAGGCTGGGGCCGTCGGACGGGGTCGAAAGAAGGCGCTAGGCTTCGAACGGAGGTGTCGAGAGGTTGGATGGCTGGTCGAAGGCCTGAGGGCGAATGCTGGAGGCACACATGAGGGTGTTGGGCTGGTGGCGAGTGGAGATTTGGACGGCGAGATGGTCGGAGGTGCCTCCGACGACTTGAGGGGAGATGGCGGTGTCGGGCTTGGAGATGGTGGGCGAACGACGGCGACTTGGGTTCAAAGGCCTATCGGAGTTGGTGAGGGCGGCGATGGCTGAAGGAGGGGAGGAGATCGGCTTCTTTTTTAGAGGGCATGTGGAGGAACGACCCCTTCCTCCGGCTGCTTCGAAGTCGCCGCTGGCTCCTCTTCGTCTCCGCGCTTAGATCTGCGAGGCATTTGCTGAAAAAAGAATAGAAATCGAAGAAGAGAAAACAAACAAGGAAGAAGAACAAAAGAATAAAGAACAAATGAAAAAGAGGAAATCTCGGTGAGATTGTTGGATTGATTATTCGACCCTTACAATGGAGGACGTTACCCCCTTTTATACGGATCTAAGCCTCTAACAGAATGCGTCAGAGATCCCCTCTCCCTCCAGCTGTGGACGAAGGAGGAAGGCAGTGGCTGCTTGGCGCGAGTTTGTTGTGAATCAACGGCCCAGATCAATTCTTCCAACTGTCCTGATATCCGACGGCTAGAGAGAATGGGAATTAATTCTTCAACGGATCAGATCGGAGGTTGATCAACGGCTGCGATGCAAGCTTCCTGGCCATCGGACGGTGCAGCTGAATCCAACGGCTCTTTGGTATTTAAATTCCCCAGCTTCTTCTTCTCAGCTTCGCATTCCCCTTCGACGGACCCCGCCATTAGCCCGGGCTCGGGAGGTGCATTTCTTACATAGCCTCTCCCATTTTTCGATCTTGCCTCAAGATCGAAACTGGGAAACCTCTTGACTAGATCCCAGTAGTTTTCCCAAGTTGCTTCCTCCCTGCTCCGTTGCTTCCACTTGATCAACACCTGAGAAATTAGGACATTTCTGGAGGAAATGGTGCGACGATCCAAAATTTGCTCTGGTTCATCAATGATCTCTTCAGTATATGAGGGTTGTTCACTCTGTATCACAGCCCGAGTGCCTATTTTTCTTTTGAGTTGGGAGACATGGAAGACGGGGTGTATTTTGGAAGTCACAGGCATTTTTAGCTTGTACGCCACTTGCCCAATCCTCTCCAGGACCTCATATGGTCCATAGTACTTGGGAGATAGCTTATGGGTTTTTCTCATGGAAGCAGTGATCTGTCGATAAGGTTGAAGTCTCAGGTAAACCCAACTTCCTACTTCAAACTCTCTTTCTGATCTTCTCATATCCGCATTTTTTTTCATCCTTTCTTTGGCCTTTCTCAGGTTATCTTTGAGGAGTTGCAAAACCACTTCCCTGGAGTACAATTCATCATCCACAGCTTGCACCTTAGAAGATTGGGGAATGTATCTCATCAAATTGGGTGGTTTCCTTCCATAAACAGCTTCAAAGGGGGTTAGCTGTGTAGGGGCCTTCCACGTAGTATTGAACCAATACTCTGCAATTGCCATCCACCTTGGCCACTCCTTTGGTTTGTGCCCACAAAAACACCTTAAGTAACACGCGAGATTTTTATTAGTGATCTCAGTCTGCCCATCTGACTGGGGGTGATAAGCTGAACTAAAGGCTAGGGAAGAACCTTGTAAAGAAAAGAGCTCTTTCCAAAACAAACTTGTGAAAATGGGATCCCTGTCACTCACAATGGTTCTAGGCAGTCCATGGAGTTTGAAGATTCCATTGAAGAATATCTGGGCTATCTCCTTAGCAGTGAAGGGTTATTTGATGGCAAAAAAGTGGGCATATTTTGTCAACCTGTCTACTACTACAAAAATAGCCCCTACCTCTCCACAGGGTGGAAGTCCTACTACAAAGTCCATTGAGATATCTTCCCAAATCTGCTCTGGAGTAGGAAGTGGTTGGAGTAGCCCAGGGGAAGCTATATTTTCAGATTTATTTCTTTGGCAAATATCACACTCCTTGACATATCTCAATATGTCAGTCCTCATGCCCTCCCAGAAAAATACCTCCTTCATTCTGTGCAGAGTCCTAGTGGCATCTGAGTGACCCCCTAAGGGAGTGCTATGATATTCACTCAGTAGTATTGCTATTACTCCTTTGTTACCTGGGTTCACCAGAATTTTATCCTTGTAGTAATAGATCCCCTCAACCTTTTTGATGTGAGTGCTTTCTTCTTCATTTGACTGCAGCTTCTCTTCCAATTTCTTAAAAAATTCATCCTTACTAACCATGTCCCTGATTCCCTCTAGCCAATCACTCTGGACAGCTGATAATTCATAGTTGGAAAAATAATCCCCTTGCAAGTATTCACCACCTTCAGATTCTCTTGAGAGAGCATCAGCAGCTGTATTGCCCTTTCCAGGTTTGTATTCAAGCTTATAGTCAAATTGCTGAAGTTTCACTAACCATTTGCTTTGTATCCCATGCTGCAGCCTCTGTCCAAGCAAATAGCATAAGCTTCTATGGTCAGTTCTAATAACAAACTTCCTCCCTAGCAGGTAGTGGCTCCATTTCTTAGTGGCTATGATCAATGCTAACAATTCTTTCTCATATGTGGAGAGTAGTAAATTCCTGCCCTTCAATTTAGAACTCAGGTATGCCAATGGCCTTCCCTCCTGCATCAGAACAGCTCCAATTCCTTGCCCTGAGGCATCACACTCTATCACAAATGTTTTGCTAAAATCTGGCATAGCCAGTACTGGTGAAGTGACCAAGGCTTCCTTCAATTTTTGAAATGCTTATCTAGCTTCAGGACTCCATTTAAACTCCCCCTTTTTTAACATGTTGGTCAAAGAAGCTGCTATGCTTCCAAACCCTTTCACAAACTTACGATAGTAGCCTGCTAAGCCCAAAAAACCTCTCAAGGATTTAAGGGTTTTAGGTTCACTCCAAGCCACCACAGCCTCAATCTTTTTTGGGTCAGCAGCCACCCCATTCCCAGATATTACATGCCCCAAGTAATCTACTGATTGCCTTCCCAGCTGACATTTAGACAGCTTCACACACAGTTGATTCTCCTTCAGAATTTCAAACACTTCCCCAAGGTGAGCTATGTGAGAGGGAAAATTGCGGCTGTAGACTAAGATGTCATCAAAGAAAACTAGAACAAATTTCCTCAAAACTGACTTGAATACTTGGTTCATTAATGATTGGAAGGTGGAGGGGGCATTGGTTAGCCCAAAGGGCATGACAATGAACTCAAAATGGCCATCATGAGTTCTAAATGCAGTTTTGAAGATGTCCTCCTCCTTCACTCTTATTTGATGGTATCCTGAGCGCAGGTCCAATTTAGAAAATACCTTGGCCCCATGAAGATCATCTAGGAGCTCATCAATGATGGGGATTGGGAACTTGTCTTTCACAGTTTGTTGATTGAGTGCCCTATAGTCGACACACATTCTCCATGAGCTGTCAGCCTTCTTTACCATAACCACTGGAGAACCATATGGGCTAGTGCTGGGTCGGATGACTCCTGCCTTCAGCATATCACTCACCTGTTTCTCAATCTCCCCCTTCAGAAAATGAGCATGCCTGTAAGGTCTGATACACACTGGCTTGGCTCCTTCTATCAAGGGTATGTGATGGTCACATGGTCTCTGCGGAGGTAATTCCTTGGGTTCTTCAAAGATTGAGGAGTATCTTTCCAGTAGGAATTGTAATTCTGGGTTGTTTTTTGTTGTTTGGAATTTCCCTTGCTCATCCTGAGGAGACAAATTTAGTGAAGACAATTGGATGATGTAGCCAACCCCTCCTTCTTGCCGCAATGTCTTTTTCATCTGCTTCTCCCCAATGATCTGTGAACTCCCCTTTGTTCCCTGCCAGGTACAATCCCTTCCTTGATACTGGAACCTCATTTGCAATTTTTTGAAATTCATCACAATGTCGTCTAGTTGTTCTAGCCAATGTGCCCCCAATACTAACTGGTGGCCTGCCATAGGTAATAAGAGGACGTCAAGGAGCACTGATACACCTTGACACTTGAGTGGCACATTTTTGCAAACCCCTGAACCTTCCAACTTGTCACCATTAGCTACCAACACCTTGAAACCTTTTGAACTTTCCACTTCTAAACCCAAGCTCATAGCTAGCTTTGGGTGAATAAAGCTATGTGTTGAGCCAGAGTCAACCAGCACTTGGACTGTCTGCCCCTTGATACTACCCTCCAACCTCAAGGTATGTGCTGATTGTATCCCATTCATAGCATGTAGGGAGATGGCAGCTGGATCCTCCTCTCCTCTTGAGTGACCTGATTCTGGCAAGGGTTCTCCCTCCTCAGCTGTTTCATAGTCAGGGTCTTCTTCATCCCAGATACCCTCTACACTGTATAATTTCTTGCACTTGTGATCCCTACTCCATTTCTCATCACACGCAAAACAAAGGTGGTTCTTCCTTTTGTGTTGAATCTCTTCTGGAGTCAGTTTCCTGGGAATGGGAGCATGGACTCCTGTGCTTCCAACTCTAGCATTTACTGGGGGTGTAGTAGAGCTGGCAACTATGGGTCTAGAGGGTGCTCCCATTATGGCATTGGATCTAAAACCCCTTCTCGACAGCAATACCTTCTCCTCAAAATTTTTTGCTAGTTGGATAGCTTGCTGAAGATCTGTAGGATTTAAGGCTGTCACTTCAAAACGGATTTCATCCTTTAGGCCTCCAATGAATTTATCCAGTATGTAATCACGGGGAAGTTTATCCAGAAAACCCATAACCCTCTCCAATTTCTTCAAAAATTCTCTTACTGTGCCCTCCTGCTTCAGGTTGCTAAAAGTTTGGAAGGGTCTCACCATCTCAGGTGGCCCAAATCTGCTGAGTATAGCCCTCTTGAATATTTCCCAATTTTGAAAACTATCAATGCTGTCCTTTGCCCATTCAAACCACACCAAAGCTTCATCTCTTACATAAAATCCGCAAATCTTTACCCACTCATTTTTATCAGTTTGGTAGTACTCAAAAATTTGTAACACCTGATTTACCCATTGAACCACCTCCTCAGTTCCCTTGAAAATAGGGAAGTCAGGTCTCAACCCCTTAGGAATGCAACTCTTATAGTAGTTGTCCACTCCACTGCGATGATCATGTTGCCCTCCCCCATTGAAAGGTGTATTAGCAAGGTTCCCAGGAGGCATATTTTCATGGCAGGATATAATTTGTAATGGATTTTTCATAAGTTCTGCCAACTTACTTGAGATTGCATTGATGCTGGAAGAGTGTTTGTCATTGATATCAACCTGCTGCTGCAATTGATCCTGAATTAGATTCCATTGGTGCTGGGTTCTAATCTGATGTTCACGCTGATCTTGGATTAGCTTCTCGAGATACTGTTGCTGCTGAAGAATGAGGAGATGAGTAGCCTTTTGTCCGTTTTCAACCTGTTGAAACCTCTCCGTCCACGATTCCTCATCTATGCCATGAGGTTCACGGTTGAAACCCTCCCCTTGGAACCCTTGCTTTGATACCAATTGTGGAGGAACGACCCCTTCCTCCGGCTGCTCCGAAGTCGCCGCTGGCTCCTCTTCGTCTCCGCGCTTAGATCTACGAGGCATTTGCTGAAAAAAGAATAGAAATCGAAGAAGAGAAAACAAACAAGGAAGAAGAACAAAAGAATAAAGAACAAATGAAAAAGAGGAAATCTCGGTGAGATTGTTGGATTGATTATTCGACCCTTACAATGGAGGACGTTACCCCCTTTTATACGGATCTAAGCCTCTAACAGAATGCGTCAGAGATCCCCTCTCCCTCCAGCTGTGGACGAAGGAGGAAGGCAGTGGCTGCTTGGCGCGAGTTTGTTGTGAATCAACGGCCCAGATCAATTCTTCCAACTGTCCTGATATCCGACGGCTAGAGAGAATGGGAATTAATTCTTCAACGGATCAGATCGGAGGTTGATCAACGGCTGCGATGCAAGCTTCCTGGCCATCGGACGGTGCAGCTGAATCCAACGGCTCTTTGGTATTTAAATTCCCCAGCTTCTTCTTCTCAGCTTCGCCTTCCCCTTCGACGGACCCCGCCATTAGCCCAGGCTCGGGAGGTGCATTTCTTATAGGGCCGCTGCATGGCTTTTGAAGGGGAGACGTGAACGCGGAGAAGCTGGGCGTGGGAGGCTCTGCGCTTGCAAAAGAGGAAGGGTCCGGCTCTCTCTCTTTTTGTGTGTGTAGTTTATTCGGCTGCCTAGCCTACTGTTGGTTTTTAATAAAAAAATATTAGAGAGAGAGAGAGACGTGGGAGACATAGAGTGGTTGTGGGGTTTGTTGTACAGTTAGAGGGGATAGAGAGATATGATTGGAGAGGGAAACGTGTGAGGGAGAGAGTTGTTAGGATTAATAACAGGTTAGTTTAAAAGAAGATTAGACTTAAGAAACAGACTGGATTTGATCGCCATTAGGATATTATAATTAGAAGAATAGATTTAATTAAAGATTTATTTTTGATTTTTAACGGTTTCAGTTAGTTTCCCCTTTTAAAAACATGATGCATCATTTATTTTATTAAAAGGTGGTTAATAATGAGTCAGCTTTTTAAAGAAAAACGCACAGAAATTTAAGAAAAATTCTTTTTTTAAATAGAAAATGTTTTATAATTCAGTGATGAGGTAAGCAGGTCGGTCCAAAGTTGTCCAAAAAAATTGAAAACGAAATACCGGGGTGATCGCGCCTCCGAGAGGATCGCAAATACAGGGTCTGGCTACGCGTCACGACTACAAAAAACACTGATAAAAATCAAATACGAAAATAAGCACCTGAAACAACGATACACGCTAAAATACGTACGGTTGGAAAGCGGCCGTTACATTCTACCCACCTTAGAAATGATTCCGCCCTCGGAATCACTTATACTAATAATAATTATAAAATATATAAATACTTAAGCCTATAACTCCCATCTTCCACACAATGATCTCTAATCCTATAACTTCAACATCATTCCTCAAATAATCCATCATAACCCCTCTTTTTACTGGATAATACCACGACTAAACTCACATCCTAACACTTAACTATAGACCCATCACTGCTGTTCAAATTTCCAACCCCAAGTTCTCATAAAAGAATAATAATCATCTTCTCATACCGTACCACTCCATTAAACATCATCGCTCCATAACATCTTTAAATTTCTCAATCTCTTCCCAATATTAATCAATCGCTAAAAAGATGTCCTAGTCAATCACCAATTCAAGACAAAAACTTTGTCTATCTTTTAACACCTTTCACAAATCAACAAACGTCGTGTCCTTAATACATTACTCGTCCTAACTTCCCATAAATTTATCCGCCAAATAATTGAACTATCAAAATCACATCTTATCCTACTCAATATAACTAATCCCAACCAATATTAAGTCCGACTACCTAACCATCCATTTATCTCAACACGTCGTGTTATTTCCAATGTCTCCTCACGTCAACTTAACAATTAGTCTTGATGCTTTAAATGCTCTACTCATTCTCACGATCATCCTAACTCATACCATACTCTGTAGCCATCCCTATCTACCATTCGTCTAAGCCTCAAATCTGATAAGTTCTCATCTTCACGCATTTAATCTCATTCAACCAGAATTCTCCATTGAGTCCAACACACTTCGGTTTTATAAATAAGTCTTGGACAGCCCATTCTTTTCATCCGAAAGAAATCTATTCCAATATCCTATTGTTCCAAAATCGGTTAATCATTGCTATAACAAATCTCATCTCTCCCTGAGCCTACCCGCAAACAAAATCCTACAACAATAATAGCTAGTCCCAAAACTATAACAACCATAACATAACATTTCTAAATGGAGAGAGAGAGTAGAGAAACTTAAAACCAGTGACACATTTTTTAAAGCATTTGGAAAAACGTGTGGAGTCGTGGTAATGGATGAGGAAGGATAATTGATTTGTGATCTTGTGAGCTAATTTCAAAAACTTTAATGGTTTGGTTTAAAAAAAACAAAGTTTTGATACAATCACATGCAGTCAAAGATAAACTATTCTATAATCGCGGAAAAAAAAACTACGTCTAAGGAAATTGCCTGCCATGACGTTGGGTTTGATAGACCCTCAGGGCACAAATCTATGCCTGTCCTAAGTCGGACGTACTATAGATCGAAAAGAATGCATCGGAAAAATTGATTCGTTAAACTATTTTAACGAAGCACTAAGGTTCAAGACCCTTAACTACGATCATTACCGACTTGGGGTGGATCTGACCACCCCAAGAAGTATCTAAACTACTGCGATTAAATTAAAGGAAAGCTAATTAAATTCACATACCCAAAACCTTGCATTGGTTCAGGCAAGGTGTACCGCACCGTCTTCTGAGCCGTTCCCCGTCTCACGTCGAATCGCTTCTCAAACCGCTCCGTGTCCCGAGGCGAGCAATTCTCTTGTCATCGAGCGAACCACGCGCCGAAGAATGTTTCACCCGAGCGCGATCCTTCGCCAAGATTTCGGATTGGATCCGAGCTCCTTCGTGGCTTTGCTAGAGCCCTTCAGGAGCAAGGCAGAAAATTGGGGAGAAGAGAATATTAGTTTAGCTTAGATCCAAGCGTGCTGCAACATTTTCGGGAGCCGCTCAGATCTAGAGCTTGGGACGAGTTTAGAGGAGGGGTATGGCCCTATTATATAGGCGGCTGACCCCTCCCCTTTATTCCACTTCCAATGTGGGACTATATTTTTAGAGTTTAATAATTCAAGTTAGTTTGCCTTTCATAAAGGCCAAACTTCCATGAATTTTAACTCCCTCACCATTGAGCTTCAATTTTGATACAGCCTATCAAATCGAAGAGGGTTGAATGGTGAACGTGTAGGAAAAAAACGGCGAGTCAATCCGACGTCATTTGACCCCTCAAACGGCGTCTCAAAGTTAGCCAAAAAAACATTCAAAGATTGAAAATCCAGCTGTCAAAAAAATCCCGGGTTTCAAAAACCCTAACCAGAAAATTCGGGCTTGGTGGGCCTCCATTTTCGCTGGGTTCAACCCAACAGTTTGGGCTGACTTGTTTTGGCTCTAACTTGTGCATTTGGACTCCGTTTTTGACGCGGTTTGAACCTGTGTTTAGAGCGGGACGATCCCGTCATCTAGGTAACCTTTCTAATGTGTTTATTATATTAAATATTGTCTTAAACAATTTAAGAAACATTTAACTCCTTTTACATCACATGCAAAATAGTCCCCTATCTAAGCTTAAAATATCATTTGCATCATATACAAATGATCTGAGGGCATACATCCCCCAACATCTCCCACTTGCACTCAGGATCATTTATCCTGAATGCAGAAGATAATTGCAAACTCTTTGTAGTTTTCTATCCCTTGCATCAAATGCATATTCTCCCTAATGTTTCTACCTATTACTAGATGAATGTCGCACTCTATGTAAGACCCTACAGTCTGACCCTACTACAAGTGGGGCTCGAAACCCCAGACGACAGTGACCACGAGCAGCAGTTACCGTCCCTGTTTCAGTATCATAATTATGTGGTTAACTCATCGACATGAGTATTGTTGGGACCACCCTGACTGTGTCCGTGATGAATTCCGTAGTTATAGTCTCTTCATCTAAACTATGTTGTTTAATTCAAGCCTAGGGTACGGTCAAACTATCAACCCCAATAACTCGAATCCGGTTAGTCTCAATCGATCTTAAGTCAAATAATGTTGGACTTCTTCCAACATACTCTGGCCAGAGTTTTTACTAAAGACAGAACTAAGTCTACGACACTAACTCCCATTGACCGGGAGAGACGAATCCTTTCGTGGTCATTACTCTCCTCGTATGCTTCAAATGTTACCCAACCAAAGACCTTTTGACAGGCCTTGCCTCGAAGCTAGGTTAGTGATCTAAGTGACACCATTCACGCACAGGTTTGTACAATGACCTCAAGTCAAAGACCAACTTGCCTATCATCACTAAGAGTTATCATTGACAGGTTGGTCAATTTAACCATATGATAACTCTTGTGGGTCGTTCAGTGAACTCATTCTCCAATGAGCACCTGCGTCTTGTCTTCGACTTCGCCAAGTCAAACGATCACGACATCATCATCACTGCTATACGGTGAAGACTAAGACACAATGGTCTATCCGATGTTTCGATATCCTTATCTTGAAACATCTACGACCACAAACCCTTTTAGACTTATGCTACAGATGGTCAAATATTTCTCCATGATCGAGATACTCATCTCGATACATGTTTGACCTTGCATTAAGTCTCAGGACTTTACCTAAGTTAATATTTAATGAAAACTACATTATGATTAACTTAGATAAATTATTACCAAATAGCTTACTTATCTCCCAACATCTCCCTCTTGCACTCAGGCCCATTTATCCCGGTATCTTATACCGTATTTTACACATAAGTCTTACTTGGCTTCATGTGGTAGAGCCTTCGTGAGTGGATCTGCTAAACCGTCTACTGTATAGACTTAAGGGGTTTCTATGTTCATACTAGACTAACCATTTTATTCAAATAATTCTTTTGGTCCTTTGGAATCCATAATATTTACCTGGATCTTATCCAGCTCATCGTACCTTACGATAATAATTTAATGAGTTACAGGTCATTTAGACGGCTCATATTTAAAAGTGTCAAACTCTTTTGACCAGATTATCAAAATATGTTCCATCCCCTTGATGCTTCGCATGTGTTCTATTTGCTCCCACTGACCTTGAAAACTCTCTGGCTAATTCATATATGTTCGTTCTTCTAAATCATATTTAGAAAACGAACTATAAATGAATGCTATAGTTTTCATGGTTATCATGAGCGTTTACATCGAGTTCGATTCGAGTAGATCTGTACATATCTGCTGGTGAGACAGTTTCAGCATAATCCGTTTATAGGAATTAGGATGAAAACGTTCTCAACCAACGTAAGCTGTACTTCACTACTTTCTTTCTGTACCAATCTTCTAAACTCGAAGATTTATTTGCAGACATTAAGAAACAATTTCTTTGTGCACGGAAAATAAAGTCCATACTTTATTTACGTGCACAGACCTATTGCATCAAGTTATTAATCAGAGTCTATACTCTGAATTTCATTCTGAAAGTTATCTTAGACCACCATCGACTATGATGTCTAACTCGATTCTTCGTCTCACGAGACTCGAGTAATACTTCCTAAAGATTGATTTAACGAATATCTTATTGATAATGTCCTCACAGAACCTTATCAAGAACCAAGGCATTATAATCTGGGACTTAACCCAGAGGGAGGATTGTAACTCAGTCAACTTGCCATGAATCGTACTATGTCTAACAAAGTGCGATTTATGCTCTCCAACACATCCAATATGTTGAGAGACTTGACCTGAGAGAAAATCACTTTTTCTTTTAATTACGCAAGATTTATACAGCAAAGTATTTGACTTTTCGATCTAATCGAATTAGTTCAAATATTTCTGTCATTTTGGTCTCTATTTTATCAGACTTGTGTTTCATCAAGAACACATGTCGTAAAAATAATAGAACACCTCATTCTGGCTAACTTAGACTTGGGTCTGAGTACATCCGTATGTACATGACTGCGAGTTCAACAACTCGCTCTCCCACTGTCTTACAGATGGGCTTCGGCCAACATACCTTTGAGAATAAGATTCACAAGTGTCCGTAGACTTCATAATACGAGAGGTCAGACCCCCTCTTTATGTAACTTGTGAAGCTTAGTCTCTTTGATACGTCCTAGTCTATTTTGATATATAAGTTTATTACTATCATGCATATTCATATATTAACATTTAATATATTATAGTTATTACAAATTACTCACACAAAACATTGCTTCAAAAGCAAGGTGACGGCATTCGTCAAAAATGTGTTAGTCGTCTTTTGTATAACAATTATTATGAAATCGTGACATCAAATATGTCACATTTTCAGTTCCATATACTTATGCCTTTACTAATGATAAATAAAACTATCTTTCTCAATTGACTTTCCTGGGTGCCTTCTTCCTTTTCTAAATCTCATTTAGATATTAAATGTCACAACAAAATTACTAGCTGTACAAACACCTATCGTGTCCAAACACTTGAGCTTCACAACCTTGAGTTGACTCAACAATTTGCTTGACTCAAGATCTAATTTGGATACATGGTCTTGTACCGCTTATGCAATCATCTTCGAATCGAACAGTTTGATCGAAGTTTCGAACCTTACGGATCAAAACTGTTTTCCATACAATCAAGAGTTGACTCAACAAATTGTATGGAGAAACTTGCTTTTGAACATCAATATATTCCAGCTGCCCCATATAGAGGTGAGTGACATGTAGCGTGCATTTATTTTGTTGGACTTAGAACTTAATGAAATCATATTCCTTTAGTCTGTCCTTAAGAAGGTCATTTTAATGTCAAAGAGAATATAGTTTATTCTATCAATTAGAATTTAACTTGATATTCCATTAAACGGCCTTTTTGACCAATTAACTTATTCTCTTAGGAGATTATGTTTTTTGATTTCATCGGTAAACATAGACTTACCCTAGTTTAGCATATGTTCAAGTTATGAAATATAGATTGAATGGATTTTATCTAACTATATCCTCCCACTAACTTTAGCGATTATTTTAAGCCATAATAATGAAGGATTTAATCAAATTAAATATAATGGAAAAGGGACCCGACCACCATAAGTCTCACAACCTTAAGTTGACTCAACAAGTTGCTTAACTCTGCGATCGGTAGACGACTCTTCATCAATCACATCGAATGTGATTCCCTTATAGGTTTTTACCCCTAGTCACTTATGACCTTGAGTTGGCTTAACAAATAGTAAAGACTAGTCTAGTCAGACCCTTACTTTCGTGTCCAATCCTAACTTACACCGGCACTCGGTTGATTCATGACGCGGCGGTTTGGGTTAAGTCGAACTACATCACATGTGTAATGGAATTGGTTCCCAAAAGATATTCATGTTACAGCTTCAGTTGACTCAACAACTATAACATGAAATCACTGGTTTCCAAATTCCAAAAGTAAGGCGGGCTACGACTAATCTTGAAAAATATTTTTAACGTAATTGACTTAGATATAGTTCAGGGTGTCATATAATCACGATTTGTGTCATTGCGGTCCAGCGGACACGGCCAGGGAATTGACTAAGCCAGTGTCACTTACCCACAATCTAGCTAGGGTGACCCAACAAACTTAGGCAAGCACATTGACCGGTATCATGATCCACTGAATGCCTCTTATCATTTATATATGCATGCCGTAAACTAAAAGACTTTTATTAACAACTAATTAATCCTATCAACTAGTTGAATTCTTAAAATTCAAAATTTTAGGATTTGTTAATAACTTTTATTAAATCCTTATCAACTATAAGGTTCACGTGCTATCCTAATCGTTATTAGGATTTTAATAAATTCATTTACAACGCTTTAAGCGTAGTCTTTTAATGAGAATTATTATTATAACGATTAAAATAATAATCGTCGTTAAAGGGACTATCCTAATCAGGAATTAGGTCTCAAAAGGTTGTTTATGATTTATTAAAACATAGCATGTCATTAAAATTCATTTCATAAATTTTAACGAGTTCTTAATGGCTAACCTAAAAGGGTTGTCTTGTGTTATCAAATAAGGGACAAGAAAAACATAGCCATTAAGCATAAACTACACTAATTTTAACGCATAAAATGAGTGTCCAACTATTTAACAATTAAATAGAAAAATTTTTATCTAATAAAAAATAAACATGCATTCTTAAATTTAACACTTAAATTTAAAATTATGATTTTAAAATATTTTATTTTTATCTCATAAAAATATTAAAAAAAAGCTTGTTTTAAAATCATCACAAAATTTGCATGCTACTAAAATTTTTATCTCATAAAATTTTAAAGCATTAAAAATCATTTTAAAATTATCATATAAATTTAAAACATTTTAAAGGGCATTTAAAAAGCATTTCAATTAATTATATCGCAGTCCTAGATCATCATACAAACCTTGCTCTGATACCCATGTTGGGTTTGATAGACTCTCAGGGCACAAATCTATGCATGTCCTAAGTCGGATGAAATATAGATCGAAAAGAATGCAGTGGAAAAATTGATTCGTTAAACTATTTTAACGAAGCACTAAGGTTCAAGACCCTTAGCCAGGATCTTTGCCGACTTGGGGTGGATCTTGTTAGGATCGATAAGACACCCTAGAGGGGGGTGAATAGGGTGAATAGGGTGAATGCGGAATTAAAAAATATTTAACGATGCAAGCACAGGCAGTTATCTGATTTGCAGAAATAATCACAGATGACACCAAGAAATACCCTGGTTCGGTCGAACCTCGACCTACTCCAGCAACCCCCAAGATATACTCTTTGATTAATCAGTTTCTCCACGCCTACAAGACACTATGAACTCACAACTCCCTTTGCTCCACGCCCAATAGCTCTCTAGACTCGCAACTTCCTTTGCTAAACTGAACTAACCAAACAAGCTAGACCCTGTCTCGATCATATCCCATGCATCGAGAAACCCCCAAACTACAACACGTACCGTGCACAAAAGTTTGTAAAAATAAGATTTACAAAGATCAAAGCAACTCTCAAAAGATAAATATGAGTTTAGAAAGCTCAGATTGAGATGTCACGACGTCCTCGTCCTTCTGCACATGCACAGCTTCCCAATGGCTCTAACCGTTTGTCAATCGGAGGTCTGTGCTGAAAGATATGCCTCTGTACTCTGTATTATTCTATGCATGGGTCAGACTCTGGATTCGGATGAGGTCAGGTTGCGTTCTCCTCTTTCTCTCTCAATTAGTTGCACTGACTTTTCTCTTCTCTTCTTTTTGTGCACGCCCTTTACAATTGTATCAACATTCACTTTTGTGTGCTGATTCCTTTTTATTCATCTTTTAATCTCTTTCTATCTCTTAATGACCCAACACCTTTTAATGGCCTTCAATTAATTCTCCACTTAACAATTGTGCTGCCAATTTGTATTAGCCCCTTTATTTTCCACCTTTAATAATTCTTTTTGCCCAGAAATTCGTTTGACTCCTCTGCAAAGAAAAAAACAAAGAGAATACATCAACTTTAGCTTGGAGAAAACAAAAGAAAACAAACTAGCCCATTAATTTATCTCATGTTTGTTTCATGATCACAAAAAAATGGACTTTGATGTTGCTTGCTTCAGTTGATGCGTTTGTGGCTTCCCTTGAAATTTTTTTGTTGTTTTCTCTTTCCCTTTGATTGATCACACAGAATTTTGAGAAGGGATGTGCTTCCTTGATTCAAACCTGCAACACAAAATCATAATCAACTTTTAATGGGGAATTTAATTCATTATATCTGCAAACCTCTTTTCCTCTCTCTTTATTTCTCCTCTGATTTATCTTGTAGCCGCAGGAAGCTCTGGTGGAGATTCCTACTTTTAGGCCCGGCCATAGGCTATTATTTATAGTGCTTTCAATTAAAACCTAGATCAGCTTAATTACAAGATTGCCCCCCAAGCTTCCATATCGCTTAATATAGCCGTTTTAGACTCGTTTTCAGATCCGAAAATTTCTGTTACTTTCTCGTTATCTTCTCCATAATCCAAGGCCATAGTTGATATTTTACGACGTCGTGGAAATGACCAAATTTTCGTTTTACGCCCAAAATGCATTTTATCTCCAAAATGACCAAAATGCCCTTTTGATTTTCCGAACTCTTTTCAACCTAAAAACACTTAACAAACACATTAAAATAACTCATGAAGGTTAGTTATCATCAAACAAGAAATCCTAGACCGTTGTTTCCAACAATCTCCCCCTTTTGATGATGACAAACTGTTATTAAGATTTGATCAGTAAAAGCTCAAACTCATGTCATCGTGCTTGTGTTTGTGAAGTGTGATCATACAAGTCAATGGGATATAATAAATCATACAATTATAAAGCTCCCTCTTTTGACATGCTCCCCCTATTTGGATACTCCATATTAACATGCAACCAATTACTTCATCATCCAAGATGGTGGTTCAAACTTATAAATTTCTCCCCCTTTGTTATCATCAAAAGTCCACAAAAGATTATATTGCATATGCATATAGAAAATAAAGCATTATTAAACATGGCATATAAATACATTAAGACCATCACGAGTAGTTAGTTAATATTCAATAATTTAGAACTTGGATTATAAACATCTTCGTGCTCATGTGTGATGATTAAAAGTTAAGTTCATAGGGAGTTGTCTTCATGAATTCAACCTTTACATATCAACATTTTCCATATGTATAAATTTCAAAGATTGAGTTCCCCCACTTAATGAGACATGAATTCAAGTTACCAACACCCATACATGGCCTATAAGGACTTTTAAACAAGGGGTGGCATTGCTTGATGGGCAAAACATCAACGCTAATAAATAAGAATTTCATAGCATAAGTTGAATGTCCGTGGGTTGAGACTTAGCCAAAAACTGTATCCATTTTACATACAAGCTCTTTATATATAATTTCACTTTCTTTTCACAATTATTTTTCTTTTCTTTTTCATGCGCATAAATTTTTATTCTTGGCTTGTCTCATCATATCCCATCAAGATATAAACATCTAATTATCCACCTTCATACACTTTTAACATATTCATGAAAAGCAATTCCAAATGAATAATAACATTTAATCCGTGAAAGTGTGATAGAAGATGTAAACTCTAGTTTTTCATTATTGAAGTCTCAACTAAACATCAAGTCTATTATGCATGCATAGCCAAGAAAATAATACTAGAAATCTACGGGAATATGAATTTCATCATTATTTTCCTTCTAAATCGAACAGAGAAAAGGATATTCAATAAGCTCCTCTTTTTATGAATTTTTCTTTTTCAATTTTTTTTTTCAATTTTATAAGAGTCTAAATATGCTACAAAAAAAACATAAACTAAAGGAAAGGAAAATCAACCTAAAAGAAATATAAAAAATGAAACACACCAAAAAATCTTATGAAGGTAATTAATAATTTAAAATCGAGCAAGAAATCATACCTTCGCGTCATCAACTTGGTCAAGGAACTTCATTTAATTTGACATTGAAATCCAAGTTCCTCGTCCAACCATCTTTCCTTCTTACTTGGAAGATGAAATGTGTGGCCTATTCACCAACATAGGTCCATCATCATTCTTGAATGTCCCCTTTGGAACCCAAACCTGCTGGAACTTTAAGTACTTGTTCCTATTCCAACAACAATCAAAGGTGTGCCCATGTTTCCCACAACATATGCATCTTGACACACTTTTACCATTGTTAGAAAAAATAGTATGCACATTTTTCTTTTTAGCACCATTCAAATTTTCATGCATAACATTCTTTCCTTTAGCATCATTCATGTTCTTATGCACAACATTATTAAATCCAAGTCCTTTTCTATTGTTTGCATATACTTGATTATTTAATAACATATTCAATGATTTTTCACTTATAGCAAACTTTTTCATGCAATTTTCCAATTCATGAACTTTGGATTTAAAATAAAGATTCTCATCAACAAGCATTGAACAACGTGAGATAAAAACATCATCTTTCTTTTTCAATTCAACATTCAAAGCATCAACATTAACTTTAAGCTCATCTCTTTCAATTTTAATGTCATAGAATTCCTTTTCAGATTTAGCACAATTATCACAATGAAGTTTCTTTCTTTCATTTGTTAGACCATGCACTTCTTTTACTAAAATCAAACAATTTTCACAAGATTTTTTTCAGCAATTCTTTCTTTTCAGATTTTAATGTTTTGATTTTAGCTTCTAAATTTTCAATTTCTTCAGTCAAGTGATCACATAGTCTAGCTAAATCTTTATAAGATAATTCAGGTACCTCGTCGCTTGAATCGTCGTCGCTTAAATATGTGTGTGCCATCAGACATAGATTCATCGCTACATGGCTTTCATCATCTTCACTATCATCATCCCACGTAGTCACCAAATACTTCTTCTTTTCTTTTGCTTTCCCCTTCTTTAGCAATGGACATTCTGGTTTAATATGCCCCCGCTTTCTGCAATTGTAGCAAATCACCTCATCATCTGATTCCCCATCATTAGAAGAGGGCTTGCCCTTTTTCTTTTCATCCTTCAGACGTGGGCAATTTGCTTTAATATGTCCAGATTTCCTGCAATTATGACAGATAATTTCATCATCAGGACTTCAGACATATTTTTATACATAGAAGCATTGCGTTTATTTAAAAGAAATTGTCTTCCCTGTCTGGTTTTCAGATATTTCTTGAAGCCTTTTACCACCAATGCCACATCATCATCGCTATCATGTGAACTCATTAAGGCGATGGACTTCTTCGTTGGTTCTCCAGCATCTTTAGCATCCCTTTCTTCCCTAGCTTTAAGCTCAAGCTCATATGTCATCAAGTTTCCGATGAGCTCTTCCATGCTATATGTGCTAAGATCTTTAGATTCCTGGATCGCAGTAACTTTGGCTTCAAAACTCTTTGGTAGTACACATAAAATCTTCCTCAACAAATCCGTGTTTGAAAAGACTTTCCCAAGAACTATGGAGTTGTAGATGAGTGCGCTGAATCTCGTGTACATCTCCTTGATTGTTTCATCATTCGCCATCCTGAAGCTCTTGTACTCATGGTTCAACAGAGTGAGGCGAGTTTCTTTCACCTGCGATGTTCCTTCGTGGGTAACCTCCAGAGTACGCCAGATCTCCTTAGCTGTAGAACAATGAGAAATGCGATTATATTCAGTTTTATCCAAGGCACAAATAAAAGCATTCATAGCTTTAGCATTCAAAGTATATAATTTTTTATCATTCTCATTCCACTTGTCCCTAGGCTTAGGAACATCTACTCCCTCAATTTTAACCATAGGAGGTGTAAAACCAAATTCAACTGTATCCCAAACATCATAGTCCACCGAACTTAAATAAATTTTCATGCGAGCTTTCCAATAAGCATAATCAGTTCCATTAAATTTAGGTGGCCTAACTACGAATTGCCCCTCAGCAAAAGCACCATCTGAAGTACCTATAACTGGTCAACCTAGGCTCTGATACCACTTGTTAGGATCGATAAGACACCCTAGAGGGGGGTGAATAGGGTGAATGCGGAATTAAAAAATATTTAACGATGCAAGCACATGCAGTTATATGATTTGCAGAAATAATCACAGATGACACCAAGAAATACCCTGGTTCGGTCGAACCTCGACCTACTCCAGCAACCCCCAAGATCTACTCTTTGATTAATCAGTTTCTACACGCCTACAAGACACTATGAACTCGCAACTCCCTTTGCTCCACTCCCAATAACTCTCTAGACTCGCAACTCCCTTTGCTAAACTGAACTAACCAAACAAGCTAGACTCTGTCTCGATCATAACCCATGCATCGAGAAACCCCCAAACTACAACACGTTGCGTGCACAAAAGTTTGTAAAAATAAGATTTACAAAGATCAAAGCAACTCTCAAAAGATAAATATGAGTTTAGAAAGCTCAGATTGAGATGTCACGATGTCCTCGTCCTTCTGTGCATGCACAGCTTCCCAATGGCTCTAACCGTTTGTCAATCGGAGGTCTGTGCTGAAAGATATGCCTCTGTACTCTGTATTATTCTATGCATGGGTCAGACTCTGGATTCGGATGAGGTCAGGTTGCGTTCTCCTCTTTCTCTCTCAATTAGTTGCACTGACTTTTCTCTTCTCTTCTTTTTGTGCACGTCCTTTACAATTGTATCAACATTCACTTTTGTGTGCTGATTCCTTTTTATTCATCTCTTAATCTCTTTCTATCTCTTAATGACCCAACACCTTTTAATGGCCTTCAATTAATTCTCCACTTAACAATTGTGTTGCCAATTTGTATTAGCCCCTTTGTTTTCCACCTTTAATAATTCTTTTTGCCCAGAAATTCGTTTGACTTGTCTGCAAAGAAAAAAACAAAGAGAATACATCAACTTTAGCTTGGAGAAAACAAAAGAAAACAAACTAGCCCATTAATTTATCTCATGTTTGTTTCATGATCACAAAAAAATGGACTTTGATGTTGCTTGCGTCAGTTGATGCGTTTGTGGCTTCCCTTGAAATTTTTTTGTTGTTTTCTCTTTCCCTTTGATTGATCACACAGAATTTTGAGAAGGGATGTGCTTCCTTGATTCAAACCTGCAACACAAAATCATAATCAACTTTTAATGGGGAATTTAATTTATTATATCTGCAAACCTCTTTTCCTCTCTCTTTATTTCTCCTCTGATTTATCTTGTAGCCGCAGGAAGCTCTGGTGGAGATTCCTACTTTTAGGCCCGGCCATAGGCTATTATTTATAGTGCTTTCAATTAAAACCTAGATCAGCTTAATTACAAGATTGCCCCCCAAGCTTCCATATCGCTTGATATAGCCGTTTTAGACTCGTTTTCAGATCCGAAAATTTCTGTTACTTTCTCGTTATCTTCTCCATAATCCAAGG
Organism: Scilla litardierei; assembly: GCA_030789695.1. Lineage (NCBI taxonomy): Eukaryota > Viridiplantae > Streptophyta > Magnoliopsida > Asparagales > Asparagaceae > Scilla > Scilla litardierei. The sequence goes on from CM061133.1 coordinate 156,296,727, forward strand.
CCATAGTTGATATTTTACGACGTCGTGGAAATGACCAAATTTTCGTTTTACGCCCAAAATGCATTTTATCTCCAAAATGACCAAAATGCCCTTTTGATTTTCCGAACTCTTTTCAACCTAAAAACACTTAACAAACACATTAAAATAACTCATGAAGGTTAGTTATCATCAAACAAGAAATCCTAGACCGTTGTTTCCAACAATCTCCCCCTTTTGATGATGACAAACCGTTATTAAGATTTGATCAGTAAAATCTCAAACTCATGTCATCGTGCTTGTGTTTGTGAAGTGTGATCATACAAGTCAATGGGATATAATAAATCATACAATTATAAAGCTCCCTCTTTTGACATGCTCCCCCTATTTGGATACTCCATATTAACATGCAACCAATTACTTCATCATCCAAGATGGTGGTTCAAACTTATAAATTTCTCCCCCTTTGTTATCATCAAAAGTCCACAAAAGATTATATTTCATATGCATATAGAAAATAAAGCATTATTAAACATGGCATATAAATACATTAAGACCATCACGAGTAGTTAGTTAATATTCAATAATTTAGAACTTGGATTATAAACATCTTCGTGCTCATGTGTGATGATTAAAAGTTAAGTTCATAGGGAGTTGTCTTCATGAATTCAACCTTTACATATCAACATTTTCCATATGTATAAATTTCAAAGATTGAGTTCCCCCACTTAATGAGACATGAATTCAAGTTACCAACACCCATACATGGCCTATAAGGACTTTTAAACAAGGGGTGGCATTGCTTGATGGGCAAAACATCAAGGCTAATAAATAAGAATTTCATAGCATAAGTTGAATGTCCGTGGGTTGAGACTTAGCCAAAAACTGTATCCATTTTACGTACAAGCTCTTTATATATAATTTCACTTTCTTTTCACAATTATTTTTCTTTTCTTTTTCATGCGCATCAATTTTTATTCTTGGCTAGTCTCATCATATCCCATCAAGATATAAACATCTAATTATCCACCTTCATACACTTTTAACATATTCATGAAAAGCAATTCCAAATGAATAATAACATTTAATCCGTGAAAGTGTGGCAGAAGATGTAAACTCTAGTTTTTCATTATTGAAGTCTCAACTAAACATCAAGTCTATTATGCATGCATAGCCAAGAAAATAATACTAGAAATCTACGGGAATATGAATTTCATCATTATTTTCCTTTTAAATCGAACAAAGAAAAGGATATTCAATAAGCTCCCCTTTTTATGAATTTTTCTTTTTCAATTTTTTTTTCAATTTTATAAGAGTCTAAACATGCTACAAAAAACATAAACTAAAGGAAAGGAAAATCAACCTAAAAGAAATATAAAAAATGAAACACACCAAAAAATCTTATGAATGTAATTAATACTTTAAAATCGAGCAAGAAATCATACCTTCGCGTCGTCAACTTGGTCAAGGAACTTCATTTAATTTGACATTGAAATCCAAGTTCCTCGTCCAACCATCTTTCCTTCTTACTTGGAAGATGAAATGTGTGGCCTATTCACCAACATAGGTCCATCATCATTCTTCAATGTCCCCTTTGGAACCCAAACCTGCTGGAACTTTAAGTACTTGTTCCTATTCCAACAACAATCAAAGGTGTGCCCATGTTTCCCACAACATATGCATCTTGACACACTTTTACCATTGTTAGAAAAAATAGTATGCACATTTTTCTTTTTAGCACCATTCAAATTTGCATGCATAACATTCTTTCCTTTAGCATCATTCATGTTCTTATGCACAACATTATTAAATCCAAGTCCTTTTCTATTGTTTGCATATACTTGATTATTTAATAACATATTCAATGATTTTTCACTTATAGCAAACTTTTTCATGCAATTTTCCAATTCATGAACTTTGGATTTAAAATAAAGATTCTCATCAACAAGCATTGAACAACGTGAGATAAAAACATCATCTTTCTTTTTCAATTCAACATTCAAAGCATCAACATTAACTTTAAGCTCATCTCTTTCAATTTTAATGTCATGGAATTCCTTTTCAGATTTAGCACAATTATCACAATGAAGTTTCTTTCTTTCATTTGTTAGACCATGCACTTCTTTTTCTAAAATCAAACAATTTTCACAAGATTTTTTTCCAGCAATTCTTTCTTTTCAGATTTTAATGTTTTGATTTTAGCTTCTAAATTTTCAATTTCTTCAGTCAAGTGATCACATAGTCTAGCTAAATCTTTATAAGATAATTCAGGTACCTCGTCGCTTGAATCGTCGTCGCTTGAATCTGTGTGTGCCATCAGACATAGATTCATCGCTACATGGCTTTCATCATCTTCACTATCATCATCCCACGTAGTCACCAAAGACTTCTTCTTTTCTTTTGCTTTCCCCTTCTTTAGCAATGGACATTCTGGTTTAATATGCCCCCGCTTTCTGCAATTGTAGCAAATCACCTCATCATCTGATTCACCATCATTAGAAGAGGGCTTGCCCTCTTTCTTTTCATCCTTCAGACGTGGGCAATTTGCTTTAATATGTCCAGATTTCCTGCAATTATGACAGATAATTTCATCATCAGGACTTCAGACATATTTTTATACATAGAAGCATTGCGTTTATTTAAAAGAAATTGTCTTCCCTGTCTAGTTTTCAGATATTTCTTGAAGACTTTTACCACCAATGCCACATCATCATTGCTATCATGTGAACTCATTAAGGCGATGGACTTCTTCTTTGGTTCTCCAGCATCTTTAGCATCCCTTTCTTCCCTAGCTTTAAGCTCAAGCTCATATGTCATCAAGTTTCCGATGAGCTCTTCCATGCTATATGTGCTAAGATCTTTAGATTCCTGGATCGCAGTAACTTTGGCTTCAAAACTCTTTGGTAGTACACATAAAATCTTCCTCAACAAATCCTTGTTTGAAAAGACTTTCCCAAGAACTATGGAGTTGTAGATGAGTGCGCTGAATCTCGTGTACATCTCCTTGATTGTTTCATCATTCGCCATCCTGAAGCTCTCGTACTCATGGTTCAACAGAGTGAGGCGAGTTTCTTTCACCTGCGATGTTCCTTCGTGGGTAACCTCCAGAGTATGCCAGATCTCCTTAGCTGTAGAACAATGAGAAATGCGATTATATTCAGTTTTATCCAAGGCACAAATAAAAGCATTCATAGCTTTAGCATTCAAAGTATATAATTTTTTATCATTCTCATTCCACTTGTCCCTAGGCTTAGGAACATCTACTCCCTCAATTTTAACCATAGGAGGTGTAAAACCAAATTCAACTGTATCCCAAACATCATAGTCCACCGAACTTAAATAAATTTTCATGCGAGCTTTCCAATAAGCATAATCAGTTCCATTAAATTTAGGTGGCCTAACTACGAACTGCCCCTCAGCAAAAGCACCATCTGAAGTACCTATAACTGGTCAACCTAGGCTCTGATACCACTTGTTAGGATCGATAAGACACCCTAGAGGGGGGTGAATAGGGTGAATGCGGAATTAAAAAATATTTAACGATGCAAGCACATGCAGTTATATGATTTGCAGAAATAATCACAGATGACACCAAGAAATACCCTGGTTCGGTCGAACCTCGACCTACTCCAGCAACCCCCAAGATCTACTCTTTGATTAATCAGTTTCTACACGCCTACAAGACACTATGAACTCGCAACTCCCTTTGCTCCACTCCCAATAACTCTCTAGACTCGCAACTCCCTTTGCTAAACTGAACTAACCAAACAAGCTAGACTCTGTCTCGATCATATCCCATGCATCGAGAAACCCCCAAACTACAACACGTAGCGTGCACAAAAGTTTGTAAAAATAAGATTTACAAAGATCAAAGCAACTCTCAAAAGATAAATATGAGTTTAGAAAGCTCAGATTGAGATGTCACGATGTCCTCGTCCTTCTGTGCATGCACAGCTTCCCAATGGCTCTAACCGTTTGTCAATCGGAGGTCTGTGCTGAAAGATATGCATCTGTACTCTGTATTATTCTATGCATGGGTCAGACTCTGGATTCGGATGAGGTCAGGTTGCGTTCTCCTCTTTATCTCTCAATTAGTTGCACTGACTTTTCTCTTCTCTTCTTTTTGTGCACGCCCTTTACAATTGTATCAACATTCACTTTTGTGTGCTGATTCCTTTTTATTCATCTCTTAATCTCTTTCTATCTCTTAATGACCCAACACCTTTTAATGGCCTTCAATTAATTCTCCACTTAACAATTGTGTTGCCAATTTGTATTAGCCCCTTTGTTTTCCACCTTTAATAATTCTTTTTGCCCAGAAATTCGTTTGACTCCTCTGCAAAGAAAAAAAACAAAGAGAATACATCAACTTTAGCTTGGAGAAAACAAAAGAAAACAAACTAGCCCATTAATTTATCTCAGGTTTGTTTCATGATCACAAAAAAATGGACTTTGATGTTGCTTGCGTCAGTTGATGCGTTTGTGGCTTCCCTTGAAATTTTTTTGTTGTTTTCTCTTTCCCTTTGATTGATCACACAGAATTTTGAGAAGGGATGTGCTTCCTTGATTCAAACCTGCAACACAAAATCATAATCAACTTTTAATGGGGAATTTAATTCATTATATCTGCAAACCTCTTTCCCTCTCTCTTTATTTCTCCTCTGATTTATCTTGTAGCCGCAGGAAGCTCTGGTGGAGATTCCTACTTTTAGACCCGGCCATAGGCTATTATTTATAGTGTTTTCAATTAAAACCTAGATCAGCTTAATTACAAGATTGCCCCCCAAGCTTCCATATCGCTTAATATAGCCGTTTTAGACTCGTTTTCAGATCCGAAAATTTCTTTTACTTTCTCGTTATCTTCTCCATAATCCAAGGCCATAGTTGATATTTTACGACGTCGTGGAATTGACCAAATTTTCGTTTTATGCCCAAAATGCATTTTATCTCAAAAATGACCAAAATGCCATTTTGATTTTTCGAACTCTTTTCAACCTAAAAACACTTAACAAACACATTAAAATAACTCATGAAGGTTAGTTATCATCAAACAAGAAATCCTAGACCGTTGTTTCCAACAGATCTGACCACCCCAAGAAGGATCTAAACTACTGCGATTAATTTAAAGGAAAGCTAGTTAAATTCACATACCTGGAACGTTGCATTGGTTCTGGCAAGGTGTACCGCACCGTCTTCTGAGCCGTTCTCTGTCTCGTGTCGAACTGCTCCTCGAACCGCTCCGTGTCCCGAGGCGAGCAATTCTCTTGTCGCCGAGCAAACCACGCGTCGAAGAATGTTTCATCCGAGCGCGATCCTTCGCCAAGATTTTGGATCGGATCCGAGCTCCTTCGTGGTTTTGCTAGAGCCCTTCAGGAGCAAGGCAGAAAATTGGGAAGAAGAGAATATTAATTTAGCTTAGATCCGAGCGTGGTCCAACATTTTCGGGAGCCGCTCAGATCTAAAGCTTGGGACGAGTTTAGAGGAGGGGGTAGGGCCCTATTTATATAGGCGGCTGACCCATCCCCTTTATTCCACTTCCGATGTGTGACTATGTTTTTAAAGTTTAATAATTCAAGTTAGTTTGCCTTTCATAAAGGCCAAACTTTCATGAATTTTAACTCCCTCACCGTTGAGCTTTAATTTTGATACAGCCTATCAAATCGAAGAGGGTTGAATGGTGAACGTGTAGGAAAAAACGGCGAGTCAATCCGACGTCATTTGACCCCTCAAACGGCGTCTCAAAATTAGCCAAAAAACATTCAAAGATTGAAAATCCAGCTGTCAAAAAAATCTCGGGTTTCAAAAACCCTAACCAGAAAATTCGGTCTTAGTGGGCCTCCATTTTCGCTGGGTTCAGCCCAACAGTTTGGGCTGACTTATTTTGGCTCTAACTTGTGCATTTGGACTCCGTTTTTGACGCGGTTTGAACCTGCGTTTAGAGCGGGACGATCCCGTCATCCAGGTTATGCATTCAGCCGACATTACAAAACTTTGAGGGTGAATGATTGTTTAAATAGATGATTTATCTAAGTACCCTAGAGTTAGGGTAATGTCCTAACATTTGGATGCAAGGGAGAGAGAGTGCGGGTGTTGAGTATATCAGTAGGATTACTCGATTGCTCTGCTAAATGTTAATTCCATGATAACTCAATCACTCATCCATTTCAAGGTATGAGGCTTGGGAATTAAATCAATTAAACACATATGGGGTGCGCCAAAGGTAATTGTTAATTGGGTTCTTCTCCCAATTAAAGCTCATGAATCACTTCCACACCCATTTCAAGGTATGGGGGGTAGTGCATGTAGGTTGTGTTGTGCATCACACAACCACCGTTCTGCGGCCCCTTTCGGGTAATGCATGATTCGATAAACGGGTTACAACCCAATTAACAATTTGATTTATTGGGTGAATTAAACTTCTAAACTATGAAATATGGATTGAAGGGTCTTGCATTCATTTTAAGATATGTAATACCCATTGGATACATATGTGCAACAATTCCGAAGCACCACCATTCTTCGGTTCCTTATGGATAGTATCAAATCCAACTAATCATAAGCTTATTTCACCCAACGACATGGATTAACAAAGGGTGCTGGAGATTAACATTAGCAAGGCAATCAAAACATCCTACATCAATCCACAACACCCACATAATGAATTTAGCCTAACATATCAAGAATAGAGTAGGCATTCAAAGAAATAGACATATTTCACTACAAGATATGAAAGCAAATGTATAGTAGTAAGAGGGTTGGAGATTTGTCACCAAATACTAGCTTCCTCAATCATCAATCAATCTTAGAAACAGCAAAACCGAGATCAAGAAACTCAAAACTCTCCAAAACTCTAATCTCCTTCTTGAGGAAGAAGACGACCTAAAAATAGTAAAAGATTAAACTCTCCACTTATTACATCTAAATAGTAGTGTTTTATATCCCATAGGGGTTGCATCTCATCCGTCCAAAATGTCATCCAAAGGTGCACAGTAAATGGGGAGAAATCGGGTTAAGAAAAACCCATTTCTCGCAACTCAGAATCTGGGCGAAAAACCTCGATCAGTCGACTGCTGAACAAATTCCAGTCGCCTGACGACAGGCGACTGTTGTTGGTCAAACAGTCGCTTGATTGGTAGGCTGTGTAGCTTCCAAATGAAGAAGGATCTCCAGGCAGGCGGCTGTCTTGAATATTACAGTCACCTGTGCGATCCACAGGCGACTGTCTCTTGTGCTTCAGGCGTCTGCTGCAGAAGTGTTAAATTAAACAGTAATTTGGCTCTTTTGTCTCTCTCAGGCATCCGGAAAATCAGGCAATTGTTGCAAAAATGGTAGGTGACTGTACAATATCCAGTCGACTGTCACTTGCAGGCGCCTATCATTGCGCTTCACTTTCTCCAGCTCCAGCTCTTCTAATGCAAGCGACTGCTGTTATCTGGGCAGTCACCTGTTTGGTTGCCCAGGCGCCTGTCATTTCTTCTGCAGGCAACTCCTATGTGCTCCCCTCTGCTTCATGCTGGATTTCCTACTAGGCAGGTGACAAAGGACAGTCTCCTATCTTGGCTCAGCTTCCCCTTCTTGTTGAGTTGATTTAGTCCCCCTCGGGACCCCTGAAAAATCCAGAAAAATCCCTTAAAATATAGTAGACATTTATAATGCTTTGGGAAGTGAAATTGTGCCAAAGTAAAATCATATGCTCACAAATAATGAATTAACGTAAATGTAGTTAAGAGCGCATGATTCCATGGATTATATGCACAAGAGGAGATGATTATGATGTTATGATATACAATATTCAGTCATAATCAGTGACCTATTGAGGGCACAGCTCGTAAGCTTACCCTAGAGTTGAGGGTGGGGAGGGTGTCAGCTGTAGCTCTGTCCTTAAACAACTGGCGCCTATCGAGGCGAAGCTCGTAAGCTTACCGCGGAGTTTGAGGCGTCTATTGAGGGCGAAGTTTGTAAGCTTGCCTCAGAGTTGAGAGTGGGGAGGGTGCGAGCCGTAGCTCGGTCCTTAACCCACCAGCGACCTATCATGGTCGAAGCACGTAAGTTGCCCCAGAGTTGAGGGTGGGGAGGGTGCGAGCCGTAGCTCGGTCCTTAACCCCCCGGAGCCTATCAAAGGCAAAGCTCGTAAGCTTGCCCCGGAGTTTGAGGAAGGGGAGGGTGTGAGCCGTAGCTCGGTCCTTAACCCACCGGCGCCTATAACCTTGGAGGGGAGCTAAAATTTTCAAATGGAGATGACAATATTTGAGAGTATGCATAGAAAATGATAGTTATATTTACAAAGTTATTGATAATATCTGAGTAAATGCTCACCACTATGGCGGGCTAGCTCACCACCTTCCATTGTTGGTTGCCGAAGTCCTCCCGATCATTGATGAGTTCGACCAACTGGGTTGCTTGGGCTCTTTGTGTTTGGTGGAGCCGACGTAGTAGCTTCGGGATAATCTTTGGCTCCCTCGCGCTTGTCCAACCCCCTGTGGAGTCTAGAACTTGATCATTTGATGCAGGAGTGAGGAAAAAGCTTCGATGGAAGTCATGTATGGCCTCCCTATGATGCCGTTGTATGATGACACGATGTCGACGATAACGAATTACGTCATCGGAGTGACAATTCTCGGCTCCTCCCCAGAGACATTGGCAGGGTGATAACTCCGACGATGGGAACCGAATGGCCAGTGAAGCCGATAATTGGACCCGTACATGGCCTCAGATCTACTTGCTTTAGTCCCATCTTCTCGATCGTTGACATAAAAAGAATGTCGCATGAGCTTCCGGTGTCGATCAAGAGGCAGATGACTATGGCCGTTCCAATTTGGGCTTCGATGACGATGGCGTCATCATGTGGTAGATCGACCCCCTCCAAGTCATCGTCCAAGAATGAGATGGGGGACGAGCTACTCTCCTCCGCTTTGCTTCGTCACCCACCCTCGTCATCATCACTTATCGAGCGTATGCCTTTCTGGTGGATGAAGACACGCCACCCGAGGATGGCCAACCGTAAATCACATCTATGTGCATGATCACTCTAGCTGGCGAGGGATGTCTTGCTCGGCATCTGGGGCTGGTTTGGCCATCGCGCTCCCGGGGGCGCTCTTTCATCGCGAACTGGTCTCATCCCATCGATGAATCCTTGGAGATGGCCCTCCTGAATCAGCCGTTCGATATCCCTCTTCAAAATGAAGCATTCGTCGGTATCATGACCGCGATCGCAATGATATCGACAGTATTTCTGTAGATTCCTCGCGGCTGGGTTCGTCCTCATCTCCTGAGGGGGGTCTCGGAGAAGTCCGACTCTCGTCGCTGCGGCCAGCACTTCAATCATGGGGGCATTGAGCTGCGTGTATTGGGCCTGCTGCTGTCATTCAGACCTACTGATCTTCAACGGGGGCTCTCTAGGTGGGGCAAACCCTCGCACTGGTCCGGGGTGATTTTACAGTCGATGGCCTCCTTGGTTGCGCCTTTGGTTGCCCAGTTGGTCGTGCCCTCCAGGGCGGTCTTCCTGCCTTGATCGAAAATCAGCCCGTCGCTCGTTGCGGGATGTCCCAACCGGGGTGGCCACCTTCTTTACTCCCAGAGCATCATCCCTCAGCATGAACCTCTTCGCTTGGGTGACGAGAACATCCAGATCAGTGGGCGGATCTTAGAGGAGCAACTTGTTCTGGCTCCGGTTGGTCAGCCCTTTTTAAAGGCTGCCATGGTGAGCTCATCTCCGCAACACACCACGCCAAGCCTTTCTGCCTGGAAATGATTCAATAAATTTCGGATCGTTTCCCCTACTTTCTGGACTATCGAAAATAGATAGTTCGCATGTTTCTTCCTTCTCCGTCCCGCCCTAAACTGCTGGCAGAACTTGTATGATAGGTCGTCGAATAATTCGACAGAGCAGGTATGCAGGTCGTTGTACCACTCTAATGCCTACCTTTCCAAAGTCATTTGGAAGCCCCGACATAGGAGTGTATCATCTATGCCTTGAATCTCTATTGCCCCTCTATACCGCTGCACATGTTCGAGGGGATCGCCTGCACCATCATACAGTTTAAGCTGAGGAAGCTTGAACCTACGAGGTATTGGGGCCGCGGTCACTTGTCTGGCCAGGGGGTTAGTTTCTTCTGGGTAGGGGCGCACGAGTGATCTATGATGGCGCACATGCGATCTTCGGGGGTTGATACGGCTGCCTCGACTGCCTTGCCAATCATTGAAGCCACTGGATGAGCCACCTCGGTGCTCAGTGGTGTATCTTCCCCGCCTCGGGGGAGTCCTACTCCGATCGCGGCTTCGTCGTCGATGTCATCATGCTTAGGAGATTGGCGGGCCGACCTGTGGACGATCCCTCTGAGCGGCGAGATATCCACCGACGGCAGGCTACGTGGATGCCATCTATTTAGGGTTGATGCCTCTGGGATCCTAAGGCTCTCCTCCCGGAGCCTTTCTCGCACGGTGATGATGAATCACAGCTGTTGCCATGTGATTTCTTCATCTACCCGTATTTGTTGAGCGACGGCCTCCGCCTCTTCGTCAAGTTGCCTTAGTTGAACAACAGCTTCTACATCGAGGTGCCTCTGATGAGCAGCCTTCATCTCTGCATCGAGATGTCTTTGCTGGGCCGCTATCTCTTCGTTGAGCCCCCTCTGCCGGGTGGCTTCTTCTTCTTCGATCTAGGGATGAAGGTTGTGCCTCATGTTCTGGGGTTTAGGTGGGACGGTGGATGTCCCGGCCCCACCCGCACCCCAATCATTCATTATCTTTGTAAAGGCTTCAAAGCCTTGGTGGATAGCACGGGCCGAGGCATGAATAGCCTCTGACGTACTTTCAAGGGGTACATCTACCGGGGAAGTCCCTCCGAGAGGACGTGGCTCGTCCTCCATGGGATGTTTGCCACGGTTAGGACTGGGATTGAAGTGTATGAGATTAGACATAGGTGTGACCCTAAGTTTTCCACAGACGGCGCCAATTGTTGTGGGGTAAATCCGCTTACAATGAATTTATATTAAATTGGGAAATCAAGGGCACGATGATTACAAGCGTGTGGTTGATGACAAGGCTAATCACGATTTGAAGACAATTTGTAGATGAGATGTCACGCCCCGCTCTCCCAAGTACGGGGAGCGTAGCTGACGAGGCCGTCGTAGTATTTAGACTCAGACTTCGTGCCCTCTTATCCAAATACTACTAGGCATTTTTTTGTGGTTTAATATAAAATAATGAGCTGGCCACTGCAACACACTGGAATAATACACAGAAAAGAAAGTGCTCCAACAGAAAATAAAACGCAGTACTGAAAAGAAATACATCAACACAGAAGTTACATTACATCACATTACATAAGTTCATATACATACATACAACATCTGTACTAAAGGGGTACAAAAGTGGGTACAACAAAAAGTAGAAACCCCCAACCCAAAAGTACAAAAGGACTACACCCGGTACAACTCACCCACTAGTCTAACCCCGGAAAGTCTAACTGAACAAGGTCGCCCGTAGGCTCTACCTCAGTTGTACCAGCACCGATCTTTGACTCTGGGACACCAGCAGACTGCTCAGGTCTCGCACCTGAAAACCACGTGATGGGACACGTCAACGAGTGAACCACTAGAAACTCCTAACACCAGAGTAGAACCCCGTTCTGGAACTGATCTTCCTAACTTACTTACTAACTACAAGTGTCACATCGTCACATGTTTATGCAGAAATTAAGAATAGAACATAAATGCTGAAAGTAAATAACAGAAAGCAGAACAGAAATAAATTTATTGATTAAATTAATTAAAATTAATCGTTGTTCGGTTTTGGAACCCGGGTAAACCGTAGACTGCTAAGGAAGCGGACTACACACAGGGTGGGTGAAAAGTGGTACCACTCCAGCGACACGAGCACTAGAGGGGCCTCCCGTAACTCCGTACCCGACTTAACAAGGTACCGGAGTGAGACTCATCTCGGTTTTTCTGTCGGACAAACGGAGAAAACCATCATTTGCCGTCATGGTGCGTCACGAGCCTAGCCCTCTCAACTCCCCTTCCGGGGGCGACACATCGGGCGAGACTATCGTACTACTGTCTACTCCTTAACACCTAAAATTTACCCGTGTTCCCCCATACCACATCTGGAGTCTCAACCATTTCAAAATGGACCAAGTCCTCTGATGTCAAACTCTGCTCACTCATTATTTTTCTTTTGATAGAACGTTTCTTCATTTAACAATGCATCAACTAGTGGTCTCAAATACCACTTTCATTTCAACTTATATGAATTTTCTCGTCATCATCATTATTTCCAAAATGAAATATATCATGAAACATCCACATAATTACATGTACTAATAACATACTAATGGGAACATGATTAGCATAAACAAAATTAACTTGGAACAAAAATACACTACGACAATTACTAAGCAAGATTAGCATATGAATCTGTCTAAACTGTCAGTCCAGAAAGAATGGCTCTACAGACATATTTACAGCCAGAATTAGCTTCTGATCCCTTCTTCAAAGTTGTAGATAATTTTCTGTAGTTTTCCGTAGTATCCTAGATTGTATTTTTTTCGATTTTTCTACTATTTTATATGACTTTTCTAAGTTGATGTCATGCGCTAAGAAAAATTCCAGCAACTAAATTTTCTAGTAAAACTACTTTCTAACATAGTTGGGTGTCATAATTAACATAACTATACTAATATAATAATAAGTTTACATCATTTTCAAGATGTTAATATAATTCTAATTCTACAAAAAAATTAATTTTTTTCTATTAATATAACCTACACAAATTTGACCATATTACTAGCAACATATCACTTAATAAAGCTAGCATGAAAACCAAAACCAACTTCCTAAACATAACCAACTTACAATCTAGTGTTCTTTAACAAGATTACCTATAATTCATACTTTCAATCTCTTCCAACATGGTACAATACTATTAATTTTGAGCATTAAAACATAATGAGAACAACAAGTTAATCTTGAAGCATAAAGAACAACATGCTAACAATTTTTTTAGTAATCACTAAGGAACAAATTGAAATTTACTAAAGCATAGATCCTATCATGAATTTCCAATATAGTATCAAAACCAAAAATTTATAAAGCTTACTAACTTAACTTATAATCCAATTCTAAAACTAGATGCTACTAAAGTGGTAGAAATTCCTACCTTACAAAGTCCTCCAAATTATTTCTCTAGCCCTTCTTAGTCCTTGATGGAGAGCCTCCTAGCCTCCTTCTTCAAGCTCCAATTGGTCTCTAAAGTTTGGATTTTTGAGGTGATTTTTGGATGAATTTGAAGCTAGAATGGTGCGGAAAATTTTTGGGCTCTTAGTAGTTGCAGGGGAGTAATTTGGGATGGATTTTTTTGGTGGAGGAATGAAGAAACAAGGGAGAAAAGAGGGGAGGAATTTTCGGCCTGTTTAGGGGAGCAAGTGAGAGAGTGAGAAATTTCGATAATTTTCTGGATTTTGTATTTCTTTTGCTTAAACTTTTGTATCCCCAAAATCATCTCCACCCTTCATCAAGTCAAGATGAGAGACATGTGTTTTCTCTTTAATTCTTAGGATGACACCTCACTTAGTGAGTTGTCATGGTTACAAAATTTTAGATTTGTATTTTATGAAAATTAAGAATGCATAATGAAATACCTTATACATCTTAAATACAAGTATTCATCCAAATAATCCTATTTACTAAATTCAAATGAAGAGTTTAAAATCTTTTAAAATTAATTTCTACACCTAAAATTAAAAGAAAAATACAAGCATACTCCCAAAAATATACGTACACATTTACACCAAAATACGTACAAGTACGCGTACATTGAAATTGGGACATTATATCCTACTCCCCTTAAAATAAATTCCGATCCCGAAATTTCAAATTAAGGGAGAAAAAACTTTCTATACATCATATTACATACATAACAAAATTACATCAGTCAAACAGGTGTGGGTACTTTCTACATCCTCAAGTTCCCCGGTAGACTCTCCTAGTGACTCACGGTGCCACATAACCCTCACCAGTTTGATGGACTTTTTCCTCAGCATCTTCTGCCTTCGGTCTAGAATGGCCACAGGCTGCTGATCATAGGTCAAGTCTGGTCGTACTTCAATCTCAGAGAAGTCAACGACATGATCAGGATTTCCAACACACCTCCTGAGTTGCGATATGTGAAACACATTATGCACTCCCTCAAGAGATGCTGGCAAGGAAATCCTATAAGCCGCTTCTCCAACACAAGCCAAGACTTCAAAAGGTCCAATATATCTTGGGCTCAGCTTCCTTCGTCTTCCAAAACGAATCAGCCCAGGAGTTGGCGAGATATTCAAAAACACTAATTCTCCTGGCTGAAACTCCAAGTGTCGCCTCTTCGCATCCGCCCATTGCTTATAATGATCTTAAGCTATGCGAAGATTATCTCTGATGACTCTCACAACATCTACGGTTTCAGCGATCATATCTAGGCCCAATAATTCACGATCTCCAACATCATCCCAACTAAGAGGAGATCGGCACTTCCTTCCATACAAAGATGTAAACTGCGCAATGCCTATACTGGCTTGAAAACTATTATTGTAAGAAAACTCTACCAGATGTAGATGTTCATCCCAAGAGCCCTTGAAATCCAGCATGCATGCCCTCAACGTATCTTCTAGGATTTGAATTGTCCTCTCCGACTGTCCGTCTGTCTGTGGATGGTATGCAGTGCTGAAACTCAGTTGAGTTCCCACGCTAGCCTGCAGATTTCTTCAAAAGTGAGACGTAAACCTAGCGTCACGGTCGGAGACTATGCATACAGGCACTCCGTGAAGCCTCACGATTTCCTCCATATATCTCTTAGCAAGATGGTATGTTGACTGACCCACTCGAAAAGGTATGAAGTGAGCTGATTTGGTCAATCGACAATTACCCAAACAGCATCATATACTCGAGGAGTGCGAGGTAAGCTAGTTATGAAATCCACCGTCACATGCTGCCACTTCCACTGTAGAATCGGAAGAGGCTGTAGAAGTCCTGACATTCTCTGATGCTCGGCCTTGACTTGCTGACATGTCAAACATGACGCTACACTCCTAGCCACACTATGCTTCATGCCGAGCCACCAAAAATGTTGTCGCAGATCATGAGACATCTTAGTGCCTCTGGGATGGATAGAATAAGGTGAGCTATGAGCTTCTTTCAACAGTTCATCCCGAATGTCACCTGATGGCACATAAATCCTACTCCCAAAACACAGAGACACATCTTCATGAATATAGAAATCATTACGATGTCTTGCCTTTGTCTGCTCTCGAATCTTCTTCAACTTTGCATCTCCAGACTGAGCTGCCTTAATTCTTGCAACCAAATCAGATTGAACCTACAAGTTCATCATCACCACTGATGAACCAGGTAAGACAACTTCAATCTCCATCTGCCGAATATCACCTCGAAGTTCTCTCTGCACAGTCAACATCATCACTATCGGCATGCGACTAAGAGCATCAGGTACTACGTTGACTTTCCCAGGGTGATACTGAAGATCCACATCATAATCAGCCATCAACTCAAGCCATTTGTGCTGCCGCATATTCAACTCTTTCTGAGTGAACACGTACTTCAAACTCTTGTAATCTATGTATATCTTTACACGTTCACCCAGAAGAAAATGTCTCCACAACTTCAATGCAAACACCACTACTGCTAACTCCAAGTCATGCGTAGGATAGTTCCTCTCACGAGTCTTCAACAATCTAGAAGCATAAGCTACTACCCTACCATGCTAATGTAGAACACATCCCAATCATCTGTCTGACACATCACAATAAATCTCTTATCCACCTGAACGGTCTGGAATCGTCAGGACAGGAGCAGTGATCAATCTATGTTCAGTTCATCAAATTCTTGCTGACATTCCTCTGACCAACTGTAAGCCACATTCTTCTTGGTTAGATGAGTCATCGGTGCAGCGATCTTGGAGAAATCCTTGATGAACTTCCTGTAGTACCCGGCCAATCCCAAGAAACTTCTGATCTCTGTGATTGAACCTTCTCTGGATCTACAGCTATCCCATCTCCAGATACAACATGCACCAGAAAAGCAACCTTCGTTAGCTAAAAATGACACTTGCTATACTTAGCATATAACTGGTGCTGTCTCAGAGTCTCCATGACTATCTTCAGATCCTCAGCATGATCTTCCTCTGATCTTGAGTACACCAAGATATCATCTATGAAGATGACCACAAACTTATCCAAGTACTCATAGAAGACTTGGTTCATCAACCTCATGAATGTGGCTGGTGTATTAGTAACACCGAAAGGCATCACTAAGAACTCATAATGACCATACCGGGTTCTAAATGCAGTCTTTGGAATATCTGATCCTCTGACCTTCACCTGATGATACCCACTTCTCAAATCCAGCTTGGAATATACACGCGATCCACCCAGCTGATCAAAGATGTCATCAATCCTAGGAAGAGGATACTTGTTCTTCACAGTAACCTTATTCAACTCCCGATAGTCGATGCACATCCTTCGAGATCCATCCTTCTTATTCACCAAAAGCACTGGCGCACCCCATGGTGAAACACTTGGCTGAATAAGACCATGCTCTGACAAATCCTTCAACTGACTACGAAGCTCTGCTAATTCTGGAGGAGCCATACGGTATGGAGCCTTCGTAATCGGTTGAGTGCCTGGAATTAGATCGATGGTGAACTCCAAAGATCTATCTGGAGAAAGTCCATAGATATCGTCAAGAAAGACATCAGGGACATCTCGGACTACCCTCGGTAATACAGGTTCAACATCCATCTCCATCATCAATTCTACTGGGCTGGCCTTAAACTTCAATGGTTCAAGGAAACTACTACCACTAAAGAATTCAAATACTGGATGATCGGGAATCTGAACACTATCTTCCTGATTCTACAATCTATAGTGGCGTAAAACATTCCTAGCCAATCCATCCCAAACACTGCTTCAAAATGAGGCATCTCCATCACTAAGAAATCTGCATACAGTCTACGTCCACAAATCTCAACAGGACACTGTCGGCATCCCAAAAAAACTGCGGATCACTCCACTCCTTGTATGGATATTCCAACTAGAAGCAAAGGAGTCCACTACTAAGAAATTCCTAGTCACAAACTGCTGAGACAGGAAGCAATGGGATGCTTCTGAATCAAAAAGTTACAAGGCAGGGAAGGAAGCAACTCTAATAACACCTAAGAGGATAAACATAAACTAACATAAGAATCTAATCACCCTAATTAAAACAACAAACATAACATACTATAATAGAAATAACAAAGCATTCAATTCTAAAAAGGGATAGGTACCAGTGATACCTCGACCGGTGTCCTTTACCTCCACAGTTGACATGGTAAAAGCCTGACGCCTCGGCGCTGCTCTCCTGGGGATCTGCTGCTGCTGGGGAGGTCTAGGTGGTCCCCTCGGAGTCACTGTACTAGGTGGTGGCGGTGACATTGGAAGCCTCTGTGGAGCTGGTAGAAGGGTCCTCTGCTGCACAGGCCGGACTGCCCCGGTGCCCCAGAACCTTAAGTCTGCCCTGCCAAGGACACTGCCTACTGATGTGTCCTGACTGACCACAGGTAAAACATCGCCCATGCCTAAACTTGCAATCCCGCTGCTCATGCCCAGTCTTTCCACAAAATCCACAAGGTAACTGCCGTTGTGGCGCTGGTGGAGCTCCAGGCCTCTGGAACTGTATGGTCTGAGTAGCCTCGGGAAACTCCTCTGCTGACCTGCAGGGCGCCTCTCTGCTACTGCTGTTGGACCTCTACCCACACTCTTCAGATGCGTCTCATGCATCCTGGCCGCCTCCAGCATGGCACTATATGTAAGCAACACATGAGTCGACATAGCTGCTCTGAACTCGGGGTCCAACCCCATCCTGAATCCCCTAGCTTTGGTGGCCTCTGACTACACCAACTTAGGAGCAAACTTGCTCAATAGTGAGAACTCTGCATCATAAGCATCTACACTCCGTCGTCCCTGTGTCAGGTGCTCGAACCTCAAACAAAGCTCATCCTTCTTCGTCTCTGGAAGGAACTGAGCCTCAAACAGCTCTCTAAACTTCTCCCACGAGATCAGCTTGGTCAAATGTAACTCATGAGCATCCCACCAATCTCGTGCTTGATGTGTCAGCTATCTCTTCGTGGCATCCACCCATTTATCTCTCGGGTATCCCACAGCCTCCAGGTCATCCTCAGAATGCCTAATCCATTCGTCCACCTACAGAGGACTCTCCTTACCCGAAAAGGACTTCGGGTGCAAAGCTCTGAACTGCCTGATACCTACTGGCTTCGATGTGCACCACTAGCCACCCTATCCTCCATCTGATGCATATGCTCTAGAATCCCTATCAGAATCTTCTCCATCAGGGAAGCCTCAGACGATGCAGCATCAGAAGCAGGAGTCCTATTCTCAGACGATCCATTCCCCGGATCCATTCTACAAGAACGAATAGGGAAAACAATATTCAGTACCAAAATTGCGAATTATAATATTGGAGCCTTACTTGTACTATTCTTATGTGTATCGTAGCGTGAGCCGACCTGCATGGCCACCACAAAAACATGTCATGCCCCGCTCTCCCAAGTACGGGGAGCGTAGCTAACGAGGCCGCCGTAGTATTAGACTCAGGCTTTGAGCCCTCTTATCCAAATACTACTAGGCATTTTTTGTGGTTTAATATAAAATAATGAGCAGGCCACTACAACACACTGGAATAATACACAGAAAAGAAAATGCTCCAACAGAAAATAAAATGCAGTACTGAAAATAAATACATCAACACAGAAGTTACATTACATCACATTACATAAGTTCATATACATACATACAAAAACTGTACAAACGAGGTACAAAAATGGGTACAACAAAAAGTAGAAACCCCCAACCCAAAAGTACAAAAGGACTACACCCGATACAACTCACCCACTCGTCTAACCCCGGGAAGTCTAATTGAACAAGGTCGCCTGTAGGATCTACCTCAGCTGTACCAGCACCGATCTCTGACTCTGGGACACCCACAGACTGCTCGGGTCTCGCACCTGAAAACCACGGGATGGGACATGTCAACGCGTGACCCAGTAGAAACTCTTAACACCCTAGTAGAACCCAGTTTTGGAACTGGTCTTCCTAACTTACTAACTAACTACAAGTGTCACATCATCACATGTTTGTGCAGAAATTAAGAACAGAACATAAATGCTGAAAGTAAATAACAGAAAGCAGAACATAAATAAATTTACTGATTAAATTAATTAAAATTAATAGTTGTTCTGTTTTGGAACCCGGGTAAACCGTAGACTACTAAGGAAGCGGACTTCACCTAGGGTGGGTAAAAAGTGGTACCACTCCAGCGACACGAGCACTGGAGGGGCATCTCGTAACTCCGTACCCGACTGAACAAGGTACCGGAGCGAGACTCATCTCGGTTTTTCTGTCAGACAAACGGAGAAAACCATCATTTACCGTCATGGTGCGTCACGAGCGCACCAGCGGCCTCTCTAGCCCTCTCAACTCCCCTTACAGGGCGACACATCGGGCGAGACTATCGTACTACTGTCCGCTCCTTAACACCTAAAATTTACTCATGTTCTCCCATACACACATCTGGAGTCTCACCTATTTCAAAAATGGACTGAGTCCTCCGATGTCAAACTCTGCTCACTCATTGTTTTTCTTTTGATAGAACGTTTCTTCATTTAACAATGCATTAACTAGTGGTCTCAAATGCCACTTTCATTTCAACTTATATGAATTTTCTCATCACCATCATTATTTCCAAAATGAAATATATCATGAAACATCTACATAATTACATGTACTAATAACATACTAATGGGAACATGATTAGCATAAACAAAATTAACTTGGAACAAAAATACACTACGACAATTACTAAGCAAGATTAGCATATGAATCTGTCTAAACTGTCAGTCCAGAAAGAATGGCTCTACAGACATATTTACAGCCAGAATTAGCTTCTGATCCCTTCTTCAAAGTTGTAGATAATTTTCTGTAGTTTTCCGTAGTATCCTAGATTGTATTTTTTTCAATTTTTCTACTATTTTATATGACTTTTCTAAGTTGATGTCATGCGCTAAGAAAAATTCCAGCAACTAAATTTTCTAGTAAAACTACTTTCTAACATAGTTGGGTGTCATAATTAACATAACTATACTAATATAATAATAAGTTTACATCATTTTCAAGATGTTAATATAATTCTAATTCTACAAAAAAAATTAATTTTTTTCTATTAATATAACCTACACAAATATGACCATATTACTAGCAACATATCACTTAATAAAGCTAGCATGAAAACCAAAACCAACTTCCTAAACATAACCAACTTACAATCTAGTGTTCTTTAACAAGATTACCTATAATTCATACTTTCAATTTCTTCCAACATGGTACAATACTATTAATTTTGAGCATTAAAACATAATGAGAACAACAAATTAATCTTGAAGCATAAAGAACAACATGCTAAATTTTTTTTAGTGATCACTAAGGAACAAATTGAAATTTACTAAAGCATAGATCCTATCATGAATTTCCAACATAGTATCAATACCAAAAATTTATAAAGCTGACTAACTTAACTTAGAATCCAATTCTAAAACTAGGTGCTACTAGAAATTCCTACCTTACAAAGTCCTCCAAATTATTTCTCTAGCCCTTCTTAGTCCTTGATGGAGAGCCTCCTAGCCTCCTTCTTCAAGCTCCAAATTGGTCTCTAAAGTTTAGATTTTTGAGGTGATTTTTGGATGAATTTGAAGCTAGAATGGTGGGGAAAATTTTTGGGCTCTTAGTAGTTGAAGGGGAGTAATTTGGGATGGAGTTTTTGGTGGAGGAATGAAGAAACAAGGGAGAAAAGAGGGGAGGAATTTTCGGCCTGTTTAGGGGAGCAAGAGAGAGAGTGAGAAATTTCGATACTTTTCTTGGTTTTGTATTTCTTTTGTCTAAACTTTTGTACCCCCAAAATCCTCTCCACCCTTCATCAAGTCAAGATGAGAGACATGTGCTTTCCCTTTAATTCTTAGGATGACACCACACTTAGTGAGTTGTCATGGTTACAAAATTTTAGATTTGTATTTTATGAAAATTAAGAATACATAATGAAATATCTTATACATCTTAAATACAAGTATTCATCCAAATACTCCTATTTACTAAATTCAAATGAGGAGTTTAAAATCTTTTAAAATTAATTTCTACATAAAAAATTAAAAGAAAAATACAAGCATACTCCCAAAAATATACGTACGCATTTACGCCTAAATACGTACAAGTACGCGTACATTGAAATTGGGGACATTACATGAGAATCTCAAGGTCGCACGTCAACCGGAGTAGGTCGCCCTTTGAATGAAGTTAGTCGCCCTATGTCGCTTCAACTGCCGGTAGTAGAGGCGAGCTACCTGTAAGGAGAACAACTCGTCAGAAAGGCAGGTCCGGCTGCCAGTCCGTAGCCTCTCCGATGCTTAAGTCAATTGATGACTGCTTGGAGAATGTCGGACACGCAGGGCGATCTTAGAGGCAGGTCGGCGCTTGCGTGGCGAACTAGTTTGGAAGGCACGAATATGTGGAGGATATTCGACCTTGAATATAAGTAGATGTGTTAGGGTTTCTGTCACGCCCCGGTCTCCAAGATACCCGGGATTTTCGAAACTGTCCCAAGTATTCCTAAAGGGCAGAGGTGATGAAGAAAGAGAATGTAAGAGAGAGAAGAAGACTAATACAGGTCACTGCGCACATGCTGGGATAGTACCAGTAACGTTCCATATACAACAACATGGAGATCACATTCCAAATATACAACATCACAAGGAATGCATGCTCAAATTTAAGTTGATAATATAAGGGCCAACACAACTTCGGATACAAATGTTCATCAATGAATTTCAACTCAAGCTCCACCTCCAGAACAATATCAACTCCACGACCCCAGAATACAACTCAACTCCCTGAACTACCCCACCCCCAGCTCCATGCTCACAAGTCTCCCAGGCTCTCCAACTATCTGCTACCTGAAAAATAGGGAGGAGCACGTCAATGCGTGCCCCAGAATGAATCCACTTGGATTTGGAACACCGTTTTAAGGTTATCAACCACTAAGCAAGCCATGAGAAATAAGGCATATAAACTAAATGATATTGTGGAAAGTAATCAGCCAAGGGATCATACCTGCGATTCGATGTCGAACTACTGCAAGAGAAAGGGTTAGCATGAATAATAAAACAAGTGTTCATGCAAACATGGTCTAAAAGGGTAATCGCAAGTGCCAGAAGTATAACACAGTGTCACAAGCAAGCAGGTAAGGGAAAAGGGAAGTGCTGCAGGCAAAAGAAGTAACAAGTAAAAATTTTATTTATTAATTTAATTAATTGGAAATTTGGGTAAATCATATGATACGAGGAAATATATTTAAAGAACTCGACACGGTATAAATAAAAGTGTGCAACATAAGCATCAAGTAAGAGAGCTACCATAACTAAACAAATAACACTACAACCACATCACGTATGAGAATGTAAATGACATCAATAACGGAAACACGTACCTGCGGCAAAGAAAGACTTGCAAAACAAAGGTGAGTACCACAGAAAAAGAAGTATACTACAACGTCAAAGAGCAGAAACCTGGCATTATAAGGTGAGGCATGCCCAGATGTCCCAGGTTCATACGTGATAGGCCTTGTGGTCCCCATGACATTACCCACATGGAAAAAACATAACCTATCCGCATATCATCCCAACAAAGGGGCATGCACTCACGTGCCATGCCCATCATATCCATAACCACATACAACCACAAACAACCATATTGGGGGATGTCATGTCCACCATCCTACCTCCCATCACATACAACCCGAGAGCCCCTAAACATACAACACATTATACTACCGTGTTTCATAAAAAATAAAGGCAACATCTCATTTCCTTTCATTACAAGTGGGTCATGCACCCAAGTGCCATGCCCTTCATCATAGTCATATCAATTCATCCTCACATCACTTATGGGACCATGCATGACATGCTCCCAACATCACAGGTTTATAACATATCACATCACAACCATAGAAATGGGTATTTCTCACATTTCTTGCATTTTCCTTTACTTAGGCATTTTCACAAACACATGGTATGCATCATGGACGACATCTCATTCACATTTGCAATTTAATAGCATATCACACCAATCAAACTTCCTTTTATGTAATAACTGTAGAGAAATGTATGCCCTCGTGGCTATTTATCTTAATAAACATTTTGTTCAATAAATGAAAGTATTCTTTCTGGTAAAAATATTGTCTGAGTTATTCGTTACTTGGATTATTCCCTTGGATTCAAAGTTAGGTCACACATGTTTCGCAATGTAGATTACGATTATGAGAAATGTCTGACCGATAGCAGCTTGAATCTTAAAAGCATTCGTGGTCATAGATGTGTCGAGATAAGGGATATCGGCACATCGAACAGACCATTGTGTCTTAGTCTGGTTGGTCTCATAACCATACGACTTGGCGAAGTCGGAGACAGGGCGCAGGTGCTCACTAGAGAATGAGTCCACTAAACGACCCAAACAAAGAGTTATTAAATGGTTCAACATTAACAAATCTATCATTAATAACTCTAAGTGATAATAGGTAAGTTGGTCCTTAGGACTTGAGATCATTGTATGAAGCTATGTGTGAACAATGTCACTTAGGTCTAAAGATCTAACGATCTAGCTTCGAGGCTAGGCCTGCTGAAAGATCTTAGGCTGGGTGACACTCGAAGTATATGAGCTAAGTAGTGATCAACAGAGGATTCGTCTCTTCCTAATGGGAAGTTAGTGTCGTAGGTTAGTACGGCTCTCGGTAAAACCTTGGCCAAGGTATGTTGTAACATATACAACATGTATGTACCAGAGACCGACGTATACTAAACACTGCTAGCTAATGGGGTTGATAGAGTACCATACCCTAGGCTAGTCAAGTGACATAGTTATGACGAAGGGACTAAAACTATGGAAATTATCACAGTCACAGTCAGAGTGATCCCGTCGGCACTCTTGCCAACGAACCAATCACGTAATCGATGATCCTGAAACAAGGACGACACATACTGCTAGTGGTTACTGTCGTCTTGAGACTTTGAGTCTCGGTCTGTAGTAAGGGTCAGGCTGTAGGGTCTCACACCGAGTAGCATTCACGTCGTAGTAACAGATAGATTGTATAGAGGAAATCATAAGATGAAATGAGAATGTTAAATTCACAAGTTGGTTGTGAATTTGGAGCATTTGGGAATGGAGGGGATTTCGTGTGGAATCCAGAGGATCAAACCGTGTAGGAATCGGAGCTCGGATGAGCCCAGAAACGCAAGAAAGGCGCAAAGGAAAGTGGGATAAACCCACTAGGGTTCAACGGGCGCGGCCCGCTGCTCACAACAGGCGCAGCCCGCTGGGAGCAGCGGGCTTGCCCGCTTTCCAGTGGGACAAGCCCGCTGGAAACAGCGGGCTGCGCGCCCGTGCGGGCGCGCCCAGTTGCCTAAGGCAGGCGCGCCCACTAAGCTTAGCGGGTCGCCCGCAACTTAAGTCGTTTCATTAGGGTTTAAGTGAAACCCTTGACGGCTACGAACCATGGGTTTTTGCTCAACTTTGAGCAATTGTTTGAGGGGTCAAACGAACTCGGATTTCGTCGCCGTTTGTTCCTACGCGTTCACCATTACTAGCCCTTCGAAATGATAACTTGTATCATCTCTGAAGCTCAATGGTGAGTGAGGATTAATTGATTGAAGTTAGACTTTGTTAAAGCTATTCTAACTTAATTAAATTAAATCCTAAAACCTCTTCCTAGCTATTAGTCCCACATTGCTCATGACAAAAGAAGCGGAGTCGGCCACCTATATAAATAGGTGGGCACTCCCTTCTTTGTTTCTTGCACCAAGTCACCGATTAAGGAGCTCCGGAAATTTTGAGCAAACTTAATCGAGACTTAAATTTATTCTCTTCCTCTATAAATTTTCATGTCCTCCAACCGAGTCCTAGCAAGGCAACGGGGAGGTCCGAATCTGATTCGGAAGTCTACGACGCGGGTTTACTCAAGTGAAACTTTTTACGACTAGTGATGGGCTTGGAGGCAAGGTGCGCTTCAGGAGCTGATCCAGTTCGCGACGAGGAGCGACGCATCGCGGTTCGGGAGGCGGCTCAGATCATGGAGCACAAGACGGTGCAGAACATCTTGCCTGCTCCAGGGCAAGATTCCGGGTGAGTTAATTTAATATGCATTTAGATTAATTAGTAGTTAGAACTTTCTCGAGTTGGTCAGACCCAACTCGAGTCAGTAGATTTCCTGGCTTAGGGAATTTTCCTTAGGGCTATATTTATTAAATAGTTTAATAAATTATTTTCCGCTGTTTATTTTATTTTGTTCGTCCGACTTAGGACGAATAATTTTAAAATAAGCTCTAAGGGACCTTGAAAATCCCTACAATAACAACAATCATGGACAATTGAAGTATAATTGGCAACAATGCATAATTCAACATCCCATTGAAATGGTTCAGCTTGCTGGAAATTGCAGACAGTCACAACAAGTGGCCATATATCATCAGTTTTCATTGAGAATTTGACAAATTTTCCTAAATGAAAGTTGTAGAGCTGGTTGTGCTGGATGAACATATAAAATTTCTTTCAATGATATGAACTATATGATTTATGGTGAATTGTTTGGTGAGACCTGTCAAAACTGTTTTTCAGACAGATTCTGAGATCTGTAACAATTGCTAATTTAAGATATGTTGCAGTTAGAATCTCGAAAACATACCCAATGAGAAAGTTGAAGAAAAAGTTGTTAAATTTACAATGAGACCAAGAACACAAATTTCTATGGAGTGTGCAGAGACTGAGCTCAATTTTGCTAAACTGTGTCCAGACTGGATGAAATACAGACATGTTGTAAAGATGTAATTTTTACTCATAATTACTGAATTGAACATATGTCAAATTGTACATGATTTTGGGGTAGAACTTCAAGATCTACACGATATAATTTTTTCGAAAATGCATTCAAGCCACAGTGACCAGAATTCAAGTAACCACATACAACATAAATTTAGATTTCCAAGGGGGATGGTTTTGCTAAGAATTTCAAGGGGTAATTTGTGAAATTGAATCATGACACATAAATTTGACTACTCCTACTACATATTGAGTAAAACATGATAGCAAGAACCAATTAATAGAATTCCAAATCCAAGTTATAATCCCACCTCAAAACTTGATTTCCTTCTCTCCTTCTCTTTCTTTCTTCTCTAACTTCTTCCCACTTGCAACCAACTTATGATTCTTGATTTTTGGAGGGATAATTAGGGGTTTGGATTGAAGAAGAAGGAGAATAAGAGGAGGGAGGTGGCCGGCCATGGTAGGAGGGAAAGTGGAGAGAAGATGGAAAAGCAAAGGAGAAGAAAATATTAGAAATGAGTAGAAAGTTCCTATGAAAAATCCCCCTCCTTAACCTTATCTATAAGATAAGCATGCATCATTTTAAATGACTTAAATACCCCTCCATCTTCTAGGTATTTACAAGTTTGCCATTACGTTATGCACACACTTCTTTACTATACACACACCCCCTCAGTTGTCCAAATGACCATTTTGCCCCTCACCTTACTAAAAATTTACGAGGATGCCATAAACCCCTAACCCTTTTCACACTAAGCCCTCATCCAAGACACTAACCCCTTTTCACACTTGCCATCCTACACACCCCCACACACCCAAGTGCACACATACACATACACATACACATATCCAATGCATACTCCTTATATGTACATATACCACACATATGTAGTAGAATCCACATATAGTTCAAAACAAGGCATGACATCCTATCCACCTTAAAACAAAGTCTGTCCTAGGAATTTCTAGACTAAGGGTCGATACTAGAGGTGGACCGATCTAGACACTAAAAATCATCCGACCCCGTGCATATATGCACTACCACGTAATACCAAGACACACGAAGGCATAAGTCGACGTAGTCAAGCAGGAAATCCTGTAATCGATACACACCCTTAGATTCACTTCCATATATGTATACATTCACTAAGCATACATCAAATACTACACATACCACAAGCTCTATCACCTTCACACACTCAACATCCAAACACATACTCATATGCAACTGCGTATTTACCACCACTACGTGCCAAAACAAATGTATCAAATATACATACATATACACCACTGAAAATAGTATACACATACACTACATCCCAAAGATACGAGATGTCTATACATCCAAGTATCCATGTGTAGACCTAAATATTGCTTAGTTACACACATATCGCTACACATAAGTTGATACAGAAATAGACACAAGACACATGCATAAACATTTACGTACATACGTTTCATACACATACTCATACACATGGGCATCCACACACACATACACACACACACACATATATATACACCCTAACATGGTAGGTCTACACATATAGTGCATGTCGCATCCTATGCCACATCCGAATATACGCAACATACAAGTATAGTAGAAGACACGAGGTATATATATACTTCACACCGACACACAAATATTATTAATGCACCAATAGACCCTCACATACCTTCATGCACAAACCATATATCACTTATCCTCATAAACAACAATCCACATTTTACCCATATAATACCCATATGTTCACTAGCATTTATACAATACATACTACGTATGCTCCTACTACATGTTGCACGTACTTTCACATATCCCTATAATTCTCTATGACACATATCATTATAGACATATACATATAGAAATCCAGACAACCATAAAGCATATTTACATATACACGCCAACATATTCTCCATACAAACACTCCATACCATTATATACTTAACATCCAATATACACATGACCTAACTATCATACCAATACCTACATAAATAGGTGCATTCCAACATCCATACACATCTAGTAGATAGCTACACATCAATTGTGATACACACGGATGTTCCATAGATAAACACATCCATATATTAATACCTGTGTATCCAGATATAAAGCACACATACATTCACATATATTAGATACCCTACTACCCTTTCCATGCAAGGATAGATATACTCACCTCCATGCATCTAGGTACATACCCCACATGGATACACAAACATAATATAATAAATAGATAAAGACATACACTGACCTAACACTCACACCTATACCAGATATGTGCACCCACCAATACACATCCCCACACATCCCCCCACTAACTGACATATGCACACGTAGTACAAGTTAACTATAGTAGCACACTACACATACATAGGCACTACTACAAATAATTTGATACCTACACAGTTACATATCGTAGCCATACACATATTTATTCAACTCCATCCCGAATTCACACAGGTGTAACACATACCTATTCACACATCCATATCAATGTGTAGATACATATATATACAAGACATAATATAAATATACTCACATATTCACCCGCCTAATACATACACCCACACATATCCATATATCATTATAACCATCGAGGATACATGCAACTAGCAATCCGTTCAAATGCAAGTATACAGACTAAATACACATATGCCTACTACGTATATCCATTCAAATACACAATAACTACATATATACACACGTATTCACACACCTCTAAGCACACACACTTACTTACACAAATATACGTTTATACTTAAGTACTTACTCTATACATATAGGGACATTCACTCATACGCATAGGTCTATATACAATCACAACATATATATAGCATAGGCACAACATAGGGGTATACCATCCACAGAAGTATATACTAATATATATGGACCTAATCTACACATATGAAACATATGACTGTACACAAAATGTACATATCTCTATACCAATGGATATACACTACACACATACTATCTTAGGTACATACACTATCATGGTATACATGCCCTACACACGCACCCATATATGCATACACACACACTTGTATACTCTAACTAAACATATACACAGAGGTATTCATGCACACATAACACTCATACACATGTTCTTCCATTTATACATCCAAATATATTCATCCTAATAGCCATACATATCAATATAGGTATACCTGGTAAATAAACATATCACTACCATGCATACATACATGCATGCAAATATGTATTCATACTCACACGACCATATAGCCAAATAGATTCACACACCTATATGTTCATACTCATCTGTACAACAATACACATACCTAGAGGAACTAGGGTGAGGACGGATTATACTAGACATTAGGGCCATCTACCCACCTTAGGATAAATCTACACTATGGAACATTACATGTACTACCTGCATGGGCCACCAAAAACTGTCACGCCCCGCTCCCCAAGATACCCAGGATTTTCGAAACTGTCCCAAGTATTCCTGAAGGGCAGAGGTGATGAAGAAAGAGAATGAAAGAGAGAGAAGAAGACTAAAGCAGGCCACTACGCACATGCTGGGATAGTACCAGTAACGTTCCATATACAACAACAGGGAGATCACATTCTAAATATACAACATCACAAGGAATGCATGCTCAAATTTAAGTTGATAATATAAGGGCCAACACAACTTCGGATATAAATGTGCGTCAATGAATTCAACGCAAGCTACACCTTCAGAAAAATATCAACTCCACGACCCCAGAATACAACTCAACTCCCTGAACTACCCCACACCCCCAGCTTCATGCTCACAAGTCTCACAGGCTCTCCAACTATCTGCTACCTGAAAAATAGGGAGGAGCACGTCAATGCGTGCCCCAGAATGAAACCACTTGGATTTGGAACACCGTTTTAATGTTATCAACCACTAAGCAAGGCATGAGGAATAAGGCATATAAACTAAATGATATTGTGGAAAGTAATCAGCCAAGTAAGGGATCATACCTGCGGTTCGATGTCGAACTACTGCAAGAAAAAGGGTTAGTATGAATAATAAAACAAGTGTTCATGCAAACATGGTCTAAAAGGGTAATCGCAAGTGCCAGAAGTATAACACAGTGTTACAAGCAAGCAGGTAAGGGAAAAGGGAAGTGCTGCAGGCAAAAGAAGTAACAAGTAAAAATTTTATTTATTAATTTAATTAATTGGAAATTTGGGTAAATCATGTGATACAAGGAAATATATTTAAAGAACTTGACACTGCATAAATAAAAGTGTGCAACATAAGCATCAAGTAAGAGAGCTACCATAACTAAACAAATAACACTACAACCACATCACATATGAGAATGTAAATGACATAAATAACGGAAACACGTACATGTGGCAAAGGAAGACCTACAAAACAAAGGTGGGTACCACAGAAAAAGAAGTATACTACAACGTCAAAGAGCAGAAACCTGGCATTATAAGGTGAGGCATGCCCAGAGGTCACAGGTTCATGTAGGGAAATATGCCCTCAGATCATTTGTATTTGATGCAAATGATAATTTAAGCCTAGATATGGACTATTTTGCATTTGATGCAAAAGGGATTAAATATGTTTTAAATAGTTTAAAACAATATTTAATAATATAAACGCAAGGAAAAGTTCACGGGTAAGACGGGAATGTCCCGGTCTACTCCCAGATTCGAACGGTGTCCAAATCGAAAGCCAAATGACCAAGATACGCTCAAAAACAGCCAAACAGATCAGACCGGGTCAGACCAGGCTGACCCAGGCCAGACTAGGTCTGGCCTGGGCACCTGGCCAGACCTGGCTGAGCCAGGTCGCCAGCCCAGGCGCCTGGGCACAGGCCCAGGCGCTGGGCGCCTGGGCCTGCGCCCTGGCGGGCCCGCCCAGGCGCCCAGGGGCCCCTGGGCGCTGGCCCAGGCGGGCCGCCCAGGCGCCCTGGCCTGGGCCAGGCGCCCAGGCTGGGCGCACCAGCCTGAGTGCGCCCAGACCAGGCGTCCAGCCTGGTCTGGGCTCACCCAGCTGGTCTGGTGGGTCCCGTTTGTGCTGAAATTCTGGCCCTAGGGCAGAATTGTTTTGACGGCTCAGTTTTTGTGAAAAACTAGCCATGGGCTGAACTTTGAGCGATTAATTGGAGGGTCAAACGAACTCCGATTGACGAACGGTTTTTTCCTATGCATTCACCGTTGAACACCCTTCAGATTGATAGGTTGTATCAATCTTGAAGCTCAACGGTTAGGGAGTTAAAATTCACGGAAGTTTGCACTTTGTGAAAGACAAACTAAATTGATTTTATTAACTCTAATAATTAGTCCCACATCGGTTGTGCGGAAAAGGGGAGAGTCCGCCGCCTCTATAAATAGAGGCCTCCCCCTTCCTCCAAACTCGTCCCAAGCTCTAGATCTGAGCGGCTCTCGTAAATATTGGAGCACGCTCGGATCTAGGCTTAAATTAATATTTCTCTATCTCCCTATATTTCTACCTTGCTCCTAAGGGATCTAGCAAAGCCGCGAAGGGGTTCGGATTCAGATCCGAAATCTAGGCGGAGGTTTCACTCGCGTGAAACTTTCTTTGGTGCGTGGTTGGCTCGGCGACATGGGATTGATCGCCTCGGGATGCGGAGCGGTTCGAGGAGCGGTTCGGGGAGCGGTTCGAGGAGCGGCTCGGCGTGAGACGGCAGCGGCTCGGAAGACGGTATGGAACATCTCACCTGCCCCAGGGCTGAGATTCCGGGTATGTGTTTAATTAAGCATTAGTTTAATTTAATCGCAGTAGGCTAGATCCTTCTTGGGATGGTCAGACCCATCCCAAGTCGGCATAGATCTTGGATTAGGGTCTTGGACCTTAGGGTCAAATGTTAATTAGATTAAAATTTTTATTTTTCCGCTGCTTTTCTGTCTATGTTCCGTCCGACTTAGGACGGGCATAGAGTTTTTGTGCCCTAAGGGTCCCAGAAAACCCTACAGTGGTATCAGAGCTAGGTCTGCATAACGATCTAGCCTGCGATTATTATTAAACCTTAAAATGCTTTTAAATGCTTTTAAAAATGTTTTTTAAAGTTATGATATAATTTTCAAAAATGTTTTAGATGTTCAAATATTCTATTTGATAAATTTTGAACATGGAAATGTTTAAATGACGTTTTAAAATTTATGTGATAATTTTTTAAACTAAATTTAAATCTTTTAAAATTTATGTGATAAGTTTAAAGTGCCTAAATTTTATATGATAAATTTTTAAGCATGAAAGTTTTTTAAAATGATGTTTTAATTTTATGAGATATTTTAAAACTGATTTTAAAGGTTAAAATTTTTATGCGATAAATTTTTTAAAGTAGCATGCAAATTTGTGATTTTAAAAACAAGTTTTTATGAGATAAAAATAAAAGATTTTAAAATCATATTTTAAATTTAAATGTTAAATTTATGTATGCGTGCTAAAATTGTTTATGCGATAAACTTAATCTATTTAATTGTTAAATAGTTGTGCACTATCTTTATGCGATAAATTAGTGTAGCTTTATTTTAATGGCTAGTTCTTCTTGTCCCTTATTTGATAACACAAGACAACCCTTTAGGTTAGCCATTAAAAATGATTAAAATTTATTACTTGAATTTTAATGGCATGCTATGTTTTAATAAAACTTTTAACAACCCTTTAAGACCTAATTCATGATTAGGGTAGTCCTTTTAATGAATCTTAATTCTAATTGTTATAATTAATTCTCATTAAAGGACTTCGCTTTTGGCGTTGTTAATAAAGTTTATTAAAATCCTAATAACGATTAGGATAGCACGTGAACCTTATAGTTGATAAGGTCTTAATAAAAGTTATTAAACAAATCCTAAAATTTTGAATTTAAGGATGCAACTAGTTGATAGGATTAATTAGTTGTTAATAAAAACTGTTTAGTCTATGGCACACATACAAAAATGACAAGCTTCATTCAATGGACCATGATCCAGTCAATGTGCTTGGCTAAGAGTTCTGGATCAACCCTTACTAGTCTAAGGGGTAGTGATCCTGGCTTAGTCAATTCCCTGGCTGTGTTCCGCTGGACTGCAATGTCGCGAATCATGATTGTATGACACCCTGGACTATATCTAGTCAATGCGTTATAAATCTTATTAAAGATTAATTTGTATCCCTCCTTGATTTTGGAGCTTAGTAACTCAAAGAAGACAATTATAGTTGTTGAGTCTCCTCAAGCTATGACATGTTTATCTTTAAGAAACAAACTCCAACATACATGTGATGTAGTCTAGACTTGACCCAAATCGATACGTCGGGTCTCCTCGAGCATCGATCTAAGTCAAATCTGGACACGAAGTCAAGGGTCTGACTAGACCAGTCATTATGATTTGTTGAGTCTCCTCAAGATCATAAGTGACTGTGGGTAAAAAACGATAGGGAGTCACATATGATGTGATTGACTAAGAGTTAGTCTACCAATCATGGAACCAATCAACTTGTTGAGTCTCCTCAAGGTTGTGAGGTTCAGGATGATTGGATCCCTCTTTCACTAAATTTTAAATATTTTAATTCGATTAAATCGTTCGTTATTAAGCTTTGAAACGATCGTAAAAATAGTGGGAGGATATAGATAGATAAAAGCCCATCTACCTATATTTAATATTGAACATATGCTAAACTAGGGCAATGCTATGTTTACCGAAGAAATCAAATGTAATATTTTATTAAATAAGTTAACTGGTCAAACGGTTGATTAATTGAATATCAAGTTAAATTCTAATTGATAGAATTAAAACTATATTCTCGTTGACATTTAAATGACCTTCTAAAGAACAGACTTAAGAAATATGATTTCATTAAGTTTTGGGTCCAACAAATAAATTCACGCTACATGTCACTCGTCTCTATATGAGGCATCTTGAACATATAGGATATTCGAAGTATGTTTCTCCCTACAACTTGTCGAGCTACCCTCAAGGTTGTATGGATAAACAATTTTGATCCGCAAAGTTCGAGAATTCGATTAAACCGTTTGAGTCGAATACGAGTGCATAAGCGGTGCAAGTCTATGTATCCCAACCGGATCTTGAGACAAGCAACTTCTTGAGCTACACTCAAGATTGCAAAGCTCAGGCGTTTGGATACATGAGATGCTTGCATAGCTATTTATTTATGTTGGGCTATTTAATATCTAAATGAGATTTAGAAAAGGAAGAAGGCACTCCGGAAAGTCAATAGAGAAAGTTAGTTTAATTTATCATTAGTAAAGGCATAAGTAGGAGGAAACGAAAATGTGACATATTTTGAAGTCACGTTTTCGTAATTATTGTTATACAAAAGGTTAACACATTTTGACGAATGTCGTCACATTGCTTCTGAAGCAATAAGTAATATGTAAACGATAATATATATATTAAATGTTAATATATATATAACACACAAGATAGTAGCTAACTTATATGGCAAAATAGACTAGGCCGTATCGAGAGACTAAGCTTCACAAGTAACATAAAGAGTGGTCTGACCTCTCGTATTATGAAGTCTATGGACACTTGTGAATCTTATCCTCTTAGATATAATGGCCGAAACCCATCTGTGAGACAGTGGGAGAACGAGTTGTCGAACTCAGTCTGGTACATACTGATGTACCCGAGTCTAGATTAACCAAATTAAGTTATTCGTATACTTTATTAAGACACGTGTTCTTGATGAAACACAAGTATGATAAAATAAAGAACGAACTAACTAAAGTATTTAAACTGATTCGATTAGATCGAATGGTCAAATACTTAGCTACATTAAATCTTGCGTAATTAAAAGAAAATGTGATTTTCTCTCAGGTCAAGTCTGTTAACACATCCGTGTGTTAAAAGGTATGGATCACACTTAGTTAGACTTGGTGTGATCCATTGTAAATGACTCTGAGTTAAGTCCTCCTTCTGGGTTAAGTCCCAGATAGTAATGCCTAGGTTTTGATAAAGTTCTGTGAGGACATTATCAATAAGATATTCATAAAATCAATCATTAAGAAGTTGTATAATTACTCGAATCTCGTGAGACGAAGATTCGAGTTAGACATCATAATTGATGATGACTTAGCCAACTTCTAGGATGAAAATTCGGAGTAGTAACTCCGTTTTAAAATTTGATGCAATCAGAATAGGTCCGTGTGCGTAAATAAATTTTGGAATTTAGTTTACGTGCCCAAGGAAAATGTTTCCACACTTTCTACATGTAAATCTTTAAGTTGAAAGATTTGTGCAGAAAGGAAAATAGTGAAGTGCAATCGTGTTGGTCGAGAACAGTTTTCATCCTAATTCCTATAAAAATGGATTATGTTGAAACCGTCTCACCAGCAGATGTGCACAGATCTACTCGGACCAAGCTCGATGTAAACCGCTCAGAGTTGACCATGAAAATTGGAACATTCACTTATAAGTTCGTTTTTCTAAATATGATTTAGACGGACCAACTTATATGAATTAACCAGAAAGTTTTCAAGGTCAGTGGGAGCGTATAAATTACATGCGAGGCATCAAAGGGATGGAACATATATTTTGACAAAGTGATCAAAAGAGTTTGATACTTTATCAGAAATAAATATGAGCCATTTGAAATGACTAGTAACTAATTTAAATGATTATCGTAAGGTACGATGAATTGGATAAGATCCAAGTAAATTAAAATATTATGGATTCCGAAAGACCAAATGAATTATTTGAATGAGATTCAAATGGTTGGTCTAACCATAGAAACCCTTAAGTCTATAGTGTAGACGGTTTTAGCAGATCCACTCATGAAGGCTCTACCACATGAAGTCGGGAAAACTTATGTGTAAAACGGTATAAGATACCGAGATAAATGGGCATGAGTGCAAGTGGGAGATGTTGAGAGATGATATCCTCGA
Source organism: Scilla litardierei (assembly GCA_030789695.1). NCBI lineage: Eukaryota > Viridiplantae > Streptophyta > Magnoliopsida > Asparagales > Asparagaceae > Scilla > Scilla litardierei. The sequence continues at coordinate 156,332,533 of CM061133.1, forward strand.
GGCTATCTATCTTCATGTGTGAATAGCACACACATCTTGTTCGAAATAACAGTAAGCTGTTTGGTAATAATTTATCTAAGTTATTTTATAATGTTGTTAACATTAGACATTAACTTAGGTAAAGTCCTAAGACTTTATGCAAGGTCAAACAGGTATCGAGATGAGTATCTCGATCATGGAGAAATGTTTGACCGTCTGTAGCATAAGTCTAAAAGGGTTCGTGGTCGTAGATGTTTCGAGACAAGGATATCGAAACATCGGATAGACCATTGTGTCTTAGTCTTCACCGTTTAGCGGTGGCGATGATCTCATGATCGCTTGACTTGGCGAAGTCGTAGACGAGACACATGTGCTCGTTAGAGAATGAGTTCACTGAGCGATCCACAAGAGTTATCATATGGTTATATTGACCAATCTGTCAATGATGACTCTGAGTGATGATAGGCTAGTTGGTCTTTTGAGTTGAGGTCATTTTGACGAACCTGTGCGTGAACGTTGCCACTTAGATCAAATGACCTAGCTTCGAGGCAAGGCCTGTCGAAAGGTCTTTGATTGGGTGACACTTGAAGTGTATGAGGAGAGTAATGACCAAGAGAGGATTCGTCTCTCCCGGTCAATGGGAGTTAGTGTCGTAGGGTTAGTTCGGTCTTTAGTAAAAACTCTGGCCAGAGTATGTTGGAAGAAGTCCAACATTTTTGACTAAAGATCGATAGAAACTAACCGGAGTCAAGTTATTGGGGTTGACAGTTTGACCGTACCCTAAACTTGATCTACACGACATAGTTTAGACGAAGAGACTATAACTACGGAATTCATCACGGAAACAGTCAGGGTGGTCCCGACAATACTCATGTCAATGAGTTAACCACATAATGATGATTCCTGAATCAGGGACGGCAACCACTGCTCGTGGTCACTGCCGTATAGGGCTTCGAGCCCAACATGTTGTAAAGGTCAGGCTGTAGGGTCTCACACAGAGTGCGATCTTCGTCTAGTAATAGGTAGAAATTAGTTAGGGAGAATAATTTGCATTTGATGCAAGGGATAAAGTATTGCAAAAGATGTTTGCAATAATCTCCAGCATTCAGGATAAATGATCCTGAGTGCAAGTGGGAGATATAGGGAAATATGCCCTCAGATCATTTGTATTTGATGTAAATGATAATTTAAGCCTAGATAGGGACTATTTTGCATTTGATGCAAAAGGGATTAAATATGTTTTAAATATTTTAAAACAATATTTAATAATATAAACGCAAGGAAAAGTTCACGGGTAAGACGGGAATGTCCCGGTCTACGCCCAGATTTGAACGGCGTCCAAATCGGAAGCCAAATGACCAAGATACGCTCAAAACAGCCAAACAGATCAGACCGGGTCAGACCAGGCTGACCCAGGCCAGACTAGGTCTGGCCTGGGCGCCTGGCCAGACCTGGCTGACCCAGGTCGCCAGCCCAGGCGCCTGGGCTCAGGCCCAGACGCTGGGTGCCTGGGCATGCGCACAGGCGGGCCCGCCCAGGCGCCCAGGGGCGCCTGGGCGCTGGCCCAGGCGTGCCGCTCAGGCGCCATGAGCGCCTGGGCGCCTGGCCCAGGCCCGGGCCAGGCGCCCAGGCTGGGCGCACAGCCTGGGTGCGCCTAGACCAGGCATCCAGCCTGGTCTGGGCTCACCCAGCTGGTCTGGTGGGTCCCGTTTGAGCTGAAATTCTGGCCCTAGGGCAGAATTGTTTTGACGGCTCAGTTTTTGTGAAAAACTAGCCATGGGCTGAACTTTGAGCGATTAATTGGAGGGTCAAACGAACTCCGATTGACGAACGGTTTTTTCCTATGCATTCACCGTTCAACACCCTTCAGATTGATAGGTTGTATCAATCATGAAGCTCAACGGTTAGGGAGTTAAAATTCACGGAAGTTTGCACTTTGTGAAAGGCAAACTAAATTGATTTTATTAACTCTAATAATTAGTCCCACTTCGGTTGTGCGGAAAAGGGGAGAGTCTGCCGCCTCTATAAATAGAGGCCTCCCCCTTCCTCCAAACTCGTCCTAAGCTCTAGATCTGAACGGCTCTCGTAAATGTTGGAGCACGCTCGGATCTAGGCTTAAATTAATATTTCTCTATCTCCCTATATTTCTGCCTTGCTCCTAAGGGCTCTATCCAAGCCGCGAAGGGGTTCGGATTCAGATCCGAAATCTAGGCGGAGGTATCACTCGCGTGAAACTTTCTTCGGCGCGTGGTTGGCTCGGCGACATGGGATTGATCGCCTCGGGATGCGGAGCGGTTCGAGGAGCGGTTCAGGGAGCGGTTCGAGGAGCGGCTCGGCGTGGGACGGGAGCGGCTCGGAAGACGGTGCGAAACATCTCGCCTGCCCCAGGGCTGAGATTCCGGGTATATGTTTAATTAAGTATTAGTTTAATTTAATCGCAGTAGGCTAGATCCTTCTTGGGATGGTCAGACCCATCCCAAGTCGGCATAGATCTTGGATTAAGGTCTTGGACCTTAGGGTCAAATGTTAATTAGATTAACATTTTTATTTTTCCACTGCTTTTCTGTCTATGTTCCGTCCGACTTAGGACGGGCATAGAGTTTTTGTGCACTAAGTGTCCCAGAAAACCCTACAGTTCATACGTGATAGGCCTTGTGGTCCCCATGACATTACCCCCATGGAAAAACATAACATATCTGCATATCATCCCAACAAAGGGGCATGCACTCATGTGCCCTGCCCATCATATCTATAACCACATACAACCACAAATAACCACATTGGGGGAAGCCATGTCCACCCTCATACCTCCCATCACATACAACCCTAGAGCCTCTAAACATACAACACATTATACTACCATGTCTTATAAAAAAAATAAAGGCAACATCTCATTCCCATTCATTACAAGTGGGTCATGCACCCAAGTGCCATGCCCTTCATCATAGTCATATCAACTCATCCTCACATCACTTATGGGACCATGCATGACATGCTCCCAACATCACAGGTTTATAACATATCTCATATCACAACCATAGGAATGGGTATTTCTCACATTTCTTGCATTTGCCTTCACTTAGGCTTTTTCACAAACACATGTTATGCATTATGTACAACATCTCAAGCACATTAGAAATTTAATAGCATATCACACCAAACAAACTTCCTTTTATGTAATGACAACAATCATGGACAATTGAAGTATAATTGGCAACAATGCATAATTCAACATCCCATTGAAATGGTTCAGCTTGTTGGAAATTACAAACAGTCACAACAAGTGGATATATATCATCGGTTTTCATTGAGAATTTGACAAATTTTCCTAAATGAAAGTTGTAGATCTGGTTGTTTTGGATTAACATATAAAATTTCATTCAAGGATATGAACTATATGATTTATGGTGAATTGTTTGGTGAGACCTGTCAAAACTATTTTTCAGACGGATTCTGAGATCTGTCACAATTGCTAATTTAAGACATGTTGCAGTTAGAATCTCGAAAACATAACCTTGGAGAAAGTTGTAGAAAAAGTTGTTAACTTTACCACGAGACCAAGAACACAAATTTCTATTGAGTGTGCAGAGACTAAGCTCAATTTTGCTAAACTGTGTCTAGACTGGATGAAATACAGACATGTTGTAAAGATGGAATTTTTACTCCTAATTGCTGAATTGAGCATATGTCAAATGGTACATGATTTTGGAGTAGAACTTCAAGATCTACACGTATATAATTTTTTCGAAAACTCATTCAAGCCACAGTGACCAGAATTTAAGTAACAACATACAACATAATTTCAGATTTCCAAGGAGGATGGGTTTGCTAAGAATTTCAGGGTTAATTAGTGAAATTGAATCATGGAACATAAATTTGACTACCCCTACTACATATTAAGTAAAACATGATATAAAAACATGATAGCAAGAACCAATTAATGGAATTCCAAATCCAAGTTATAATCCTACCTCAAAACTTGATTTCCTTCTTCCTCTTTCTTTCTTCTGTAACTTCTTCCCACTTGCAACCAACTTGTGATTCTTGATTTTTGAAGGGATAATTAGGTTTTTGGATTGAAGAAGAAGGAGAATAGGAGGAGGGAGATGGCCGGCCATAGTAGGAGGGAAAGTGGAGAGAAGATGGAAAAGGAAAGGAGAAGAAAAGATTGGAAATGAGTAGAAAGTTCCCATGAAAAATCCCCCTCCTTAACCTTATCTATAAGATAAGCATGCATCATTTTAAATGAGTAAAATACCCCTCCATCTTCTAGGTATTTACAAGTTTGCCATTACTTTATGCACACACTTCTTTACTATACACACACCCTTAGTTGTCCAAATGACCATTTTGCCGCTCACCTTACTAAAAATTTACGAGGATGCCATAAACCCCCAACCCTTTTCACACTAAGCCCTCATCCAAGACACTAACCCCTTTTCACACTTGCCATCCTACACACCCCCACACACCTAAGCGCACTCATACACGTACACACACATCCAATGCATACTCCTAATATATATACGTACCACACATATGTAGTAGAATGCACGTATAGTTCAAAACAAGGCATGACCGTTTCTTACAGATCAGCCAGCCAACCTCTCTCTCGCTGGAGGAGAGGGTGTATTTATAGGCTGCTGGAGTCGGTTACTTTAGCTGAGCTGGCGGTGTCAAGGTGTCAGGGATTCGGCCGACGATGTCAGGGCCGAACGTTTCAGGCGCACTTTTGTGGGGCTGTCAGAGCTGTAAATGTAATGCTCGCTTTTGTCATGCTGTCTGGCGGCGAAACGGCCAGGGACGATTTTGGCAGTCTGTCAGGCGGCGAAGTGGCAAGGTACGCTTTTGTCAGACTTTGTCTGTAGTGAAACTGGCAGTGATGTTAGTGACGGGTCGCCTCCCTCATTGGGCGGACTGTTTTGGGGCGGAGAGGTAGGCAAGCTGCCTCTGGGGCGAGCTAGCGTAGTACATGTCCGATCAGCCGAAGGGCTCTTCTCTTTGATTCGGATGACGGGCTTGCCGCTCTGCTTGGACGAGCTTCTCTGAGACTCGACGAGCTTCTCGTCAGAGCTAGTTCTCACTAGGTAGATTCGGGGGGCTGTTTACTTGGGCTTTGAACATGCGAGCCTAGATCGACTGGGCCGATCTTGAGGTCGTAACAGTTTTCTATAGCCAAAGTTTTTAACGAGGCAAACCTCATCAACTATGGATCCTGAAGTATCCACCCCATGTGATACTCATAAAACACTCAGAGTCCCGAAGTATTCATGAGCAAGAGTCCACACCTATGGCTGGATAAGGGGGAGTGTTGTAAAAGAATGTTGACGAGTGTTTGTATTGGGATTACGTCTTATCCACAGGATAAGACCATGTCTATTTTAACCCTATCATTGTACGCTCGTTCCTCTACTATAAATAAAGGACCGGTGTCTTCCCCGAGATTTGATGCTTCACAACAGAAATATGAATATAATTATATCAATTTCCAATCTGATTTCATTCCTAGACATGCATGTAAGGGGGCAAAAACATTTGGGTTGGCTTTAAAATACAAAGATTGCCCAATGTAAATCTCAATATGTTGCATTACAAATTAGGGAGTGTCGCTGTTTTTGGACTCCTTGGATGACAATGAACTCAAGAGTTCAAGAAAATGGGACTCAAGAGTTCAAGAAAATGGGGACAGATACATTACAATCACACGTGCAGTACAAAAGGAGGTAATTGTATGTATTATCGCCTTGAATCTACTTGAAGTTCTAAACAAATAGTCCATTTATCATTTTCCTAAATTAGTTAGAAGAAACGCCTGCTACGACAGCAACGAACTCGTCTTGTTCTTAACCTTTACCATACTTGAACGGATACAATAATGATATTTACATAAATAATACTACTTCAAATTAGCAAAGATTGAACCTCAAACAAAGTTGCAGGCCAGTCGCATGTGGATCAGAACAGAGCAACAAACACTACGAAAGGGCATGTATATTCCACGACATAAATTCACAAAATATCACTTGGTATTATAGTGTGGCAAAGCGTTACCGGGTCATATGTTTACATAATCAAGCTCTCCATGAGCATTGCAAGACATCAATCTAAGAGATCATACAAAAATAGAACTGCCCACTTCAGGATGTGGGCCAATAACACAAAATTTACATCTGATTCACGCAGTGGAGCCGCGCTCCCCAGCCAAAATCCCCTGAAGCGACATCTAAAGAGCACATAGCTAAAGCTTCTTCAAGGCTAGTCATCAGTGTCGGATGGAGGAGACTTCCGCCGGCGTTTGCTTTTCGAGCCCCGCCCGGGGCCGCCCCGCCCGGGCCGGCGGCCTCTCTTCGGTGCAGAGTCTCTTGATTTTTGCTTTTCAACCTCAGCCTCAGACCTGATACTGGAATACACAGCGAGTTACAAGGTATGCAAATCACATGCCATCTGTTGTTTGTTTAGCATGGCATATGCCTCAATCATGGTTCCCAGTCCCACAAAAAAAAAATTTAAAAGCGGATTGCAATTAGACAAAGATGTCTACTCCACAAACAATACGGGTAGAAAAATGGGACGAGCATTTTGTACAACAGAAGTTGTGCTCAAGTTAGCAGAGATCCAGAAAGTTCACTTCTCTAGAAGTGAGAAGATCAAAGTTCTGATGCTAAATGAACATCATAAATGTGATGCTAAGAGCGGCGACTGACCTTAAGACTTCATATTCAGATTAACAGCTAGAACTGAAGTAATCACATCAATATGTATATGATTTAAACCATACTATGAAGGTATCAACTCCAATACTTGCCTATGTGATGCTTCACCAAATAAGAAGCATCTCATTCATATCACTCCACAGCAAGCTACCCCTTCAGTTAGTGGAATTCTTTCAACATGGTGGAAAAATAAGCGTCGAAAGCATCAGTCATGTAGGATGTCAAGAAACTTACTTTTGTTTTGAATTGCACTTTTTTACATCCTCTACAACTTGAAACAGTGCATGGAGAGCCACTTTCTTCACCTGGTCAAACAATTGAAATATCAGTATAAGAAACCAATATGGACCCCTTGATGAACTCTCTTACTTGGACTGACATGCAGAAAGCAAATGTACAAACTCTTGCATTTTTATCATACATAATACAAAATCATAGAGCTGAGGAGCTGGTATTATGAAAGAGCGAGAGACCTCTAATTTGTCTTCCTTGGCCATGTGATTCGGAGGAAGTACGCGAAATTCTTCGGTCAATCGGACACACTCTCGAACATTTTCAGGAGAGACAAAGTCGAGTGCAACCTTTATACAAGACTGAAAGACAAAAGGTTCTGAGATCAGAGTTAAAAACAGAGTAGCCGGAAAAACAGGTTACTTGTATAGAAGAAATTTATGAGAACTGCAACAGTTTGTTCCCCCATTTGGGTGGGTGTGTGTGTGTGTGTGGGGTGTTGTACACAGCACATCTCTGTGTGTGTGTGTGGGGTGTTGTACACAGCACATCTCTCTCTCTCTCTCTCTCTCTCTCTCTCTCTCTCTCTCTCTCTCTGTTTTTATTATTATTGTTATTTGCTTTGCTTTGGTTGTGGTAGGGGTTGCCACCCCCACCCCCCCCCCCCCCCCCCCCCCCCCCCCCCCGGCCCGCGGGTGGTGGTAGGAATAAGTAACAAGCCAATACACAAATTTCATTTTAAGCATAAACTGATTTATTAAATTCTAAAAGAACACAGTGTGAACAGAAACAATAAATGCTTTTAATATTGAAATCAGCCCTCTCTTGCCTCTCCTCCTCACTATTCAATCTCCTCGTCTGCTTGATGCATCCATTTCGATGTCACTCTCATCCCCCCATTCTCGTCTCTCTTTACCCTTCAATCTTTATGCAACAGTTTTATAAATAGATAAATAGATATTTGAAGTCTGATCATGACACTTTTGAGTTGCAGGTGAAAATAGAATGAGAGATTGAAGTACTTAATATGAAATTTTTCTACAAAATGGGGAACAATTTGATACGATCCAACCACTCAAATATTCCTGATTGCCAAGATATATCTGCTAGACTTTAGATTTCATCAAAGTTCGGTAGTCTTCAGTTCTTAGTGTTGGTGTCTTTGTTACAAACTTTTGGGACTAGATTACCTTCAGGTTTCTGACTTGATGAGGACATCCTGCCGGAATGAAAACAGCCTCACCAAGCTTTTGCTCAAATGTCCAAGGCTCAATTCCTACAAAACACCACATTTATGAAATATTTTAATCCTAACACAAAATAGAGTAAAACCACATTCTCATGAAATGATGACTCCAAAACAGGTTAAAAATCTAATTTATAAAAGATGCACTTACCATATTCTTCCTTGAGCCTCCTTTTATGCTCCAAAGTTAGATAGAAAGATTGGTCATGAATAGGATGAGCCACCTAATATCAAAAAATAGCACTTAATTGCTACTTGAACTGACACAAGTTAAGCACTTCAACAAAAACCTTGCATAGTGTCAAATTACCTGCTCCACTCGAGAACAATGGATGTGTCTGAACTCGCGAGAATGCACCCTAAGGTATTCTTGAAGCTTTACCACATCTTCTCTTCGAAAAATATCCCACAGCGCTCCACCTTCAGGCTGTAGTTGCTCCATTTTGCAGTCAGATTCCTCCATATCCCTCACAACACTTTCAGGAGCAGGATTTACAGAATCAGGGCAATTTCGTACTTCATTATTAAGGTCATTTTTTCCAGAACTGTTAGCACTAGGATGATGCTTTCTTTCCTGCTTGGCACTAGAAATCTCTGGCTTTGTTGAGTTCTTTCCAACATTGGTTTTTGTTCTTTGAATTAGCTTATCAGAATCATCATGAACACCAAGGTTTCTTGGAGTCGGCTTCCCACGATCAGTCCGAAAACTAGTTTCTTTCGAAGTACCACCATGTCGGGGTTCCGTTCTTTCTTTAGTGTGCAAATTAGCTACAATGCAATCATCAACCCACAGACCAACATCAGAACTCTCCCGTTTCTTTCTAATATAAACAATGTCATCTCTCTGACTATTCCTACCCTTATTTTCCTTGTCTATGGCATCAAGAAAGCCACCAGTTACAATTTTGACCCCCGGTTTGGACGCACCATCTCCACCATCCAACTCCATGGGGCAAGATTCCCTAGCAATATCAACTGGCACATCACAATTATTTTTCATTTCAGCTGGAACTTCACATCTGGCATTCATTGCATTCGACATTTTTACCCGGTCAATTTCTCTACTAGACTGATGTGGTGAACACTTGCCTTCATCAGTGGATTTCCCAAGTGACTGATCTATGGCATGCCCTAAGTCATTTACATCTCCATTCTTCCTATCCAACCCCGCTCCATTAGAAAAAGCATTTAGCCCATCTGGTTTCTCAAGTGAATCCCCAACTGATAGATGTGATTCAGCAGCATTATTCACTTGTCTTTCTACTGCTTGTTCTCCATGACCTTCACCAGCAACAAGCGTATCATTCTCAGCCCTTTGATGCTCCCTCAGATTTGCTGGAAAACAAGAGCCATTTTTATGCATTTGCTTATTAATTGATGTATCAAGAAAACTTTCAGAGTCTCCATCATTTCGTGTCCCAACTTTCTCAGCTTGTATGTCAGAAGGACCAGCACACATATCTTTCTTGATGCCAATCCCATCCTCAGTAGCAACTTCCAACTTTGTCATGCAAGGTTCAACTAATAATGACACACTGGGTGGTTGTTCCTCGCTTTTGACCTCTTGTTTTGTACTGTTATTGTAACTGGTATGAGGTAGAAAGTTCCCGTTTTCTACAGAAGCTGCAGCAGAAGAGTGAAATTCCATGCCTGTATTCTGCCCACCAGGACACACAGTTTCACTCTTTATAGCTTTCGTAACAGAAGAACAAGCATCTGCAACTTTCTGGATTTCAATAGCATTACTGGATAAACATCCGTTTTGATTTTCAATGATGACTCTGGATTTTGTATGGTCATTTTGCATGGTATCAGAAGTAGAAACACTGTCCATATAGACAGGTCTAGAAGATATCACGGGTTCATCTTTCTGGATGACATTGCCAATGCCAGGCAGATCTGCCATAGAAACATCCAAGGTAGGTGCCCTGTTTTCCCCATCACCTTCTGAATTAGTTCCTCCGGCATGTTTCAGCTCCCTTGTATCTTGATCTTTGTGCTTCCTTTTCAACTTTTTTATCTTTTTGAGTTGATGGTGGTTAAGTTTCACCTCTGTCGTGTGAGTTAAAACATTTACCTGAACAAGTGAGAAGATGACACATCAAGAAAATTCCTAGACAAAAGACCAAGTAATGAACATGATACACATTTCGTGTAATTACAAGTTAGGACACTAGAAGAATGGGGAGCATAGAAATGCCCTTTAAGAGAGACAAAAGTAGAAGCGCATGATTTTTTTCTCGCACAGAAACAGATGGGAAAGCACGCATTTCATTTAGGCTGTGTGTATGTGTGTGTGTGTGTGTGTGTGTGTGTGTGTGAAAACATTTACCTGAACAAGTGAGAAGATGACACATCAAGAAAATTTCTAGACAGAAGACCAAGTAATGAACAGGATATACATTTCGTGTAATTACAAGTTAGGACACTAGAAGAATGGGGAGCATAGAAATGCCCTTTAAGAGAGACAAAAGTAGAAGCGCATGATTTTTTTCTCGCACAGAAACAGATGGGAAAGCACGCATTTCATTTAGGCTGTGTGTGTGTGTGTGTGTGTGTGTGTGTTGTGTTGTTGTTGTTGTTGTTGTTGTTGTTGTTTTTTTTTTTTTTTTTTTTTTTTTTTTTTTTTTTTTTGGGGGGGGGGGGGGGGGGGGGGGGGGGGGGGGCAAACACTCTCACCATCTTAACTTCCTAAGATGGAGGGAGTGGGGATAGAGATCTAACCAAACATCCATGCAAGATGGTTTTGTTAAAACAATTCAGTATAAATTCTTGTTTCAAAAAAAAAAATATGCATAAAAGAAACATAAAAACACCATAAATTTAGCTAGCCCTCACTGCTTTATTAATTGATGATGATATGGAGACACAAGATTTAAAACAAACAAACAAACAAAGAGAAGAGGATAATGATGGCGAACCTAACAAAAGATCTAGCACAGATTGCAAATTGAAACAAAACAGTACATACCGCATCAGACATATCACAATGAAGCTTAGTAACAGAATCTCCACGACCTAACTCTCCAGCAAGCCCATAAGCAATGTATGTTTTTGGCCCCATGTCCGGCTTCAAAGCATCTTTAGGTAGCTTCACTGCAAGATTAAGAGGGCCACATCTAGGATCTGTATATTCTTTAAATGGCAAAGCAGTGATGAACTCAGCACCATGGCGTGGCAAGCGGTCCTCAAAGGAGCTTGATGGTGGCCAGTCCTTAAGTTTAAGAATCTCAGGCCAGTGATTAGAGTGAGACCTCCCTTCAGTATACCCCTTAAAGAATTGATGTATGTTTACTTCAACCTATAATATGAATCAGTGAATCACAAAATGACATTTAGATTGCTTACATCCAAAAGAAAAAAGGGGGAAAGACAGGAGAAGTGTAATAGAACCAGTAACACACAAACCTATAATGCAGATGTATGCACTATGCCCAAAAATAATGTTAATAGGCTAATGTTGGTTTTGTGCACAGAAGTAGTGTCGCTCAGGAAAATTTGTTCGAGTTACATTTCCCAACCAATAGATCGACCAAACTCTCTACTTTCAACCAAGCAGTTGATGCACATGTAAAACACACAAAAGTATTTGGACTTTAATGACTAAGCCATTTAGATGGTTTACATCATGTTTGGGAATACAGGTCTAAGAGTTTCATAATATGCACACAAAGGCAGGTGCATCCAAGTTCGCTTCCACACCCACACCCACATAGGGCGCACACACATGCCGGCAGCAAACAGACTCCTGGGCACGTGCATGCTCTTTTTTTTCTTTTTTTTCCTTTTCTTTCAATATTAAAATAACACAAGAAGTTAGATTTATACGGTTGCAGCTGGCTTAAATTCTAGATTAAATATAATGGAACCAAAACACCAATTGTTTGAAAACCAATACACTAAGAAGAACTTCAGAGAATTCAATACACACCCATGCCTCAATCTACAATGAAGTGTGAGATATATTCTAACCTGACACCAGTCCAAGCAATCGATTGCCTTCACTGCTAACTGCTCAGTTTTAACCTTTGATTTTTTCGACTTTGTTGTCTCACGTAGCGCACGCCACATAACCATTGGTTCCCAGCTCAGACCTGATGTTAACTCAAGGACATCACGAACAATCACTGGCTCACCTCTAGCCCAATGCTTCTGAAAGTGTTCTAGCTGGCCATTTTGAACATCTCTTGCAGTAGGACAATACAGGTAGTTATCTTCAGAATCTTCTCTCCATGCTGCCTTCCGTAGCATATTATTACTGAAATTTATCTGCCCATATTCAGCAAAACAGGAGCAATGAGTAGAAATGTGGGATGGTTTCGAAAATTCATTGCTTTCAACAATCGCATTAGCCTTTTCTTCCAACTTCAAAAGCTGCTCTTCCAGAAACATGCACTTTAACTCCAAAAGAGAACCACCACAACCACCAATTTCCTCTGGTGGACAAGGAATGCTCCCATCAGCATTAGCTTTCCATTCCTTCAATGCAATGGGAGGATCTTTAGGGAATGAACCACATTCTTGATCTTGAGGCTCAGGACCAGGTGCATCTCCATGCAAGTAACCATAACCTCTGTACACAAACTCCGGAAGCGTCCTCCATTCACCTCCAGGTAAGCGGCCCTCACGTAGCTCACGGCAGCAGCTAAGGCATAAATCATATGAACAACTAGGACAGCTTCTGTGGAAATCAACTAAAGAGGTTCTGCAATTGTTACTGAATAAAACAAAGAGGTCAAGTCAATTACAAGCTAGAATGCTTTAAGAATAATACAATGGGGAATAGAATTCTACCAGTACACACGCTCATCCGGTTCACAGTCAGCTTGCTGTAATTTTATATTTGTTGATTCTTTACCTTTAAGCAAGAGAACACATCCATCAGGTGGGAAAAAAACAACTGCAATAGTAACTTGTGACCCAGTTTATGCTAATAATACCTTGAATCCTTGCCTCAATTTCCTTTTCTTTCATCTGTTCTTCCCGTAATTCTTTTAACCAAGGAACAAGTAAGTGTAAAATATAGAAAGAATGCCGTAACCTCTCAGCTTTTTCAATCTCTTTTTCAGGGGGCTAAAGTGGAAAAATTGCAAATTATCACAAATGATGTACAAGCACTGTAGAAGATCTAGAACAAACAAGTTAAAAAGAAGAGAAAAAAGACCATGGGAACTCCTTTCATCCGCAAGCATGCCTTGCAATTGCAATTTTTGCGGCAAAAGGGGCATTTTCTAGCAAATTCAGCCTCTGATAATTCTGGGTACCTATATATGACAAGCAATAATTGATGATATATGTTTTAAAAAACAGCAGTTCAGGAAGAAATGTTAGCCATCAAAATATAACTACTGACCCTTCCTTCTTGATTGATAGGGAAAAAACAGATAGACAAAAATATGCCAGTATTAGGTAAAACCCAAAAAAAACATTTGAAACAAAAAATACATGGAAAGCTCCCAATTTGCAATCACTAGCAGTGAGAGAACATCAAAACCAATGTTCCGTGAAAGATACACTACACTACTTCAAACAGTGAAGGACACCACAACTCCACTAATCAACTAACTACCAACCTAAGGAACGGTGTCTAAACAAAAGTATAGTAGAAATAAGAGAAACATAACGCACCAACGTTTAACGCAATGCACGCAGTAACGTTTCCTTTTACAAGCCAAGCACCATATCACCCTTCCTTTGTCATTTCGTTGGCACTGATGGCACATAAGGGCATCTTCCCCCGTCAGATGCTTCTTCTTCGCACCCTATTCACCATAACAAAACAACAAGAAGAATCAAACACATTGCATTGGTGAAACGAACAAAAAATGAGCCAAAAACCTAGACGAGACAAATTACCTCAATATACCCCTTAGCTGCCAAAGAAGAACCACCTTCTGAATCAATTACATTCCGCATCCTTCTTTCTCTTCTGTCTGACATCTGTAAACTCATCTTACGTTTTTCTCCCGGTTTAAATTCATCACCATCGCTCTGCTAACAGATTTTAGGAGTACCAATATGTAAATGTTTAACAGAAATTAACAGTAGAAGACGAGCAATCCCAGAAAAATTATGTTTTCCCCTCACCAGTTCAATGTAGGCCTCCTGTTCACCATTAGACTTGTCTACACTTACCAAATTTATCTTCAGCGCATCCTTGATACCCTTAGTCTCGCTTCTCCTCATCTTTTTTCTAGCATGTTTCTCCTTCTTTTCATCATTCTGTGATTCCGATTCCAATGCCAAATTAAGACAAAAAAAAAAAACAAAAAAGACATTAGCTTTGAGAAGCGCAACAAACTAAGTCCTCACCTCCTCTCGACTGCTAGAACCATCACTACTCTCCAGATCTTTCTTCTCCTCAGAACCATCTTTCATTGCACTTCTTTTCATTCCAGCAGGCTTTTGCTTCGCAAGCTTCAGCGCCTCCTCCTCACTGCTCTCCTCTTTGCCTCCCTGTAACACAAATCCCTCATCAAAATCGAAAAAAACACGAAGAAAAAAGTTCCACAAAGAACTCAAATCCACCGAAGGAACTAAATTCTCGAGCCCTAACCTCTAAAGATGCCTCCTTTATGCTTTTCCCCAGTTTCGTCGCTAGCTTCTCAGGATTAATCCCGCCCTCATCGACCGTAATTGTGCTTCTCCTTACCTTTCTTCTAGCATGTTTCTCCTTAATAATCTTCTTTTCATCATTCTGCGATTCCGATTCCGATGCCAAATTATGACAAAAATAACAAAAAAAAAAGTGGCTTCGAGAAGTGCAACAATCTAAGTCCTCACCTCCTCTTGACTGCTAGAGCCATCACTGCTCTCCAGATATTTCTTCTTCTCAGAAACATCTTTCATTGCACTTCTTTTCATTCCAGCAGGCTTTTGCGTCGCAAGCTTCAGCACCTCCTCCTCACTTCTCTCGTCTTTGCCTCCCTGTAACACAAACCCCTCATCAAAATCAAAAAAACACGAAGAAAAAAAGTTCCACAAAGAACTCAAATCCACCCTAGGAACTAAATTCTCGAGCCCTAACTGCTAAAGATGCCTCCTTTATGCTTTTCACCAGTTTCGTCGCTAGCTTCACAGGATTACTCCCGCCCTCATCGAAGGTCGTTGCGCTTCTCCTTACCTTTCTTCTAGCATGTTTCTCCTTAATAATCTTCTTTTCATCATTCTGTGATTCCGATTCCAATGCCAAATTATGACAAAAATAACAAAAAATACAGTGGCTTCAAGAAGTGCAACAATCTAAGTCCTCACCTCCTCTTGACTGCTAGAGCCATCACTGCTCTCCAGATATTTCTTCTTCTCAGAAACATCTTTCATTGCACTTCTTTTCATTCCAGCAGGCTTTTGCTTCGCAGGCTTCAGCACCCCCTCCTCACTTCTCTCGTCTTTGCCTCCCTGTAACACAAACCCCTCGTCAAAATCGGAAAAAAAAAACACGAAGAAAAAAAGTTCCACAAAGAACTCAAATCCACCCTAGGAACTAAATTCTCGAGCCCTCACCGCTAAAGGTGCATCCGTTACGCTTTTTCCCTGTTTCTTCGCTAGCTTCATTGGATCACTCCCGCCCTCATCGATCTGTAACGCAGATGCATCACCAAATCGCAAGAATTACGCAATAAAACGAAGGAAACCAATCGAAATCTCTGCTAAAAGAGAAAATTATCACCTCCTTCTCGCTACTGGACCCATCTTTCCTCGTCAGAGCGCTCTGATTTTTCCTATCATCCAAAACCCTAGCCGACCGCTCCTTCTTCATGGAAAGCTTCGCGATCTTCCCTCGCGAATAAAGCAGGTGATACTCGCAGAGTGACCCATTAGCTACCCGCCGGTGCTTGCAACGCCATAGCTTTCCGTCGTTCCTGACACACCGTTCCTCGTCGGGCGGCGGCACATCGCCGGTTCTCTCTTTGCCCATCTCCTCTTCACCCTTTCTCTCTCCACCCCTCTTCGCGTTTTCTTTCTCTGTCAATGTCTCTCTCTAATTATTTCTCAACTCTCTCTCTCAGGATTCGATCTTTTTGAAGTCGAAGAGTCCCTCCAATGAAGAAATTAGGGGTTCTTCCGAATAGAATTCTCCCCTTCTTTGAGGACCCCGATATCCTATTAGGAGTCGAACACCGCTGCTGTTTTAAAGCAATCCGTGCATAAAGCACCTCATCTTTTAACTTATTTACGTTTTTAGTTGGTATCCGCTTCGGAAGCGGGGGCTGTAAACGAATAAAGTGATAATGTAAGGGGCATCTTTATTATTAAAAAGGCGGGTACCAAAAAGTACATGACATATTTTGCTAAATCACTGCATCTATTTACAGTTTTGCCAATACCGGCTCCAAGCTAACCAAAGGGGATGGCAAACGTGTAGATAGATATATGTAACGATGAGAAAAATGTGTAATGTGATTAGCAGCAAAAGGGAGGGACACGTGGCATGAAACACAAGCAGCGGATTAGGGGCGGGCGCTGTTTTGCGACCTTTTTCGAAATCGGATTGTGGATGGACCCATGGGCTGGGCAACAGTGCCCATGGTTTTTGGTTGAAATATCGGGAAACCCAGCGGCGGGTTCAGGGCGCGTGTTAAGCGGTTTTGGGCGTGTTGCTGGCGGTTTGGGTGCACGACGTGCGTGGGTTGGCAAGTCGGGAGGTTCTTGTTTTTTTTTTAGATTATATATCTGTTGTTAACGGATGTTGTGAAAGGATGTTGAAGAGTTAGCTAGGATAGTACCAAAAAAAAGAGTTAGTTAGGATCACGTCTTATCTTATAGATAAGACCGTATTATTGTATCTTATCTCTGTCTACTCCTCCACCTACTACAAATAAAGAGCTGGAGTTTATCCCAGATGATTATTCATAACACGTTATCAGCACGAGTCTCTAAATAAAATTTCCACGCAAAAATACCGATCGTTGCGAAAGCGAAGGAAAGGCGGGAGATCCACACACGCGGCGTCATCTACGTCAAACGGGCGTCGTCATCCACGCGTAGGCTTCGTTCAACCGTCGCTAGATTTGGGGGACGGATCTAGAGGTATTTCTCGCTAAAAATCTATTTTTTATCATGCGCATGATCGTTTTTGTTACGACCTAAAGATCGTGATAGTCCGACCTTCCATCCCGAACCGCCGAAACATCCAGCCAGTTCGTCCCTTCCCCCTGACGGGTGGCCGACCCAATGACAGGGCGTTCCACGCCCGAACCTCAGAGGCCCGCAGGAGGACACCGGTCAATCCTAGAGCCCGACTCGACTGGGAGAAGGGCGCACTCCGCCTCGAACGTTGATGGGGGCTCTCCAGCATGACCTCAGCAGGATGCGCACACGTTCTCCCCCGGTTCGCCAGGATCAGCACGCAAAGGGTACGTTCCTGCCGATCGCCCTCAGTCCGGGCCGGACTGACGACCCTTCGCAGGCCCCGCCCCGGGGAGGCGCGACAACAGTTCCTTGGCACATCGGACACGACAAACACCCTAGTACAAAGGACGCAACCGACACTTACGCTGCCCGACCATCTGACAAAGCACCCCCTGGCCGCAGCGCCCCATGACACTTAATGCTTTCGGCCCTGACACCCTGACAAAAGCGCCCCGGGCCGTTGCGCTGTCTGACAAAAGCATGGCTGCACTCCTGTTCCTGACATCTTCGTCCGAAGCTTCCTCTGGCAGCAGGGCCAGCTCAGCACGTCGAGTCAGCATGCCAGATCAGCCCCACCTAACCGCATCCCGTCAGGTATAAATACCCCTTCACTTCTTACGAGGAGGAGGTTGGCAAATTTACTCTCAATCTTATTACTCACACACAAGAGCAAAGGTCGTCCATATCTTTGTTCTTCCACTCATAGCTCGTCACGTACGATCGACTCACCCTCAGTCCGACCTGCGTGCCTAGCCCCCGCTTTAAGTCCTATTACTGACTTATGCATCGGAGAGGCTACAGGTTGGATACCAACCCGGCCTTTCTGACGAGTTGCTCCTTGCGCAGGTTAGCTTGTCATCGCCAGTCGTGCTCGCCCTCACCCTAGGCAGCTCGGCCCCTCCATTACATCCAATCGGATTCGATACCGTGGTCAGCTCCCGCAACAAGTTTAGCCTCATCACCCAACTAATCTTCTGCCAAGTAGCCTACCTTAATCCTATCATTAGCATAACCATCGTGCCCTTAGTTCCCCATAATATAAATTCATTGTATGCGAGTTCTACCCTGCAACAATTGGCGTCGTCTGTGGGAACGAAGGGTCACACCCATGTTAAGTCCCATACCAATCAACCGAAACCCTGACCACGGAAAGGATCCCATGGATCAAGAATCGCACTCCCACCCCGTGACTCCTGCGACCAATCCACCCCCGGGGGTAGAGGTCGAAACGGTCCAGGCCTCAGCCCGCGTGGTACAGCAGAGCTTCGAGGCCTTCGCCAAGATGATGGTGGGCTTCACAGCGGCTAGAGCCGAAGCACCCCGG
The DNA here is from genome assembly GCA_030789695.1 of Scilla litardierei. Taxonomy (NCBI): domain Eukaryota; kingdom Viridiplantae; phylum Streptophyta; class Magnoliopsida; order Asparagales; family Asparagaceae; genus Scilla; species Scilla litardierei. Next base: position 156,351,158 of record CM061133.1, read on the forward strand.
GCCCCTCTGAGCCCCCGAACGTGAGGCGGAATATTCACCCTCAGTTCGTTGAAGAAATGGGGGACAAAGGGCTCGCCGAGGAGATAGCGGCCCAACAGAAGCTCTTGGAGGAAGAAATGGAAATCGTGCGGCTGCGAAGGCGCCAGGAGGAAGCGGCTGGCGCACAAAGGCATCAGGATGCAGCGGCCGAGGCCGCCCGGCAAGCCCTCCTCGATGAAGAAACCGACCGATGCCAACTCCGCTTCATTATCACGGAACGCGAAAGGGTCCGGAGGGAGAATGAGGAGAACCGGGAGATCCCGGAGGTGTCGGCGACGGGCCGACGACACATGAACGGGCGCATCCCGCCGCTCGCCAGGTCCCCGCCTCGGCGGCGAAGTCCGCCCCATCGGCATATCTCCCCAGATCGCTTGGACGAGAAAGCTGTTCGTCAACAGCTCCGCTTCCTCGCCGCAGAGCACAAAAGGCTCCTAAGGGAGAATCAAGAGCGGAGAGAGGTCCCGGAGGCGACGGCAATGGGCCGGCAATACCGGAATGACCGTAGCCCGCCACCCGTCGAATCCCCAACTCGCGGAAGGAGCCCTCCCCGGCGACCGCTTCGTTATTCCCCGGGGCATGGTGACCGTCGGCAGCCGAGGCAGGACCGAAGCCAAACCCCAGAGTGGCGGAGATGGCGTGCGCCAGAGTGCCCCGCCTACCCCGAGGAGGCCACGCCGTTGACGCGGTGCCTCACGTCAGCCCCAAGACCTGCAAGGTTCAAGGTCCCCCATCTGGCCACCTACGGCAGAAGAGGCGACCCCCTCTCGCACGTACAACAGTACCGGGGGGCGATGGAGGCACAAGATGTGGATGACGCATTCCTGTGCCGGCTTTTCTCGCAGAGCCTGCGGGACACGGCGCTGGAGTAGTACTATGGCTTGCCGGCGAGATCCATTGGGAGCTTCAGCGAATTATCCCACAAGTTCTGTCAAAAGTTCCGGGCTGGGCGCGTAAAGAAGAAGCCCTTGGACTACCTCAGCACGATAATCCAAGAGGAAGGAGAGACGACTGGGAAGTACATGTGCCTCTTTCAGGACAAAAGGCGGGCAGTGGTAGCCTGCGGCGACAAAGTGCTCATGATGGCCTTCAAGACGGGACTGCGAAATCGGAGCCTCCACAAATACTTGCTCCGAGACCCGCCGACCGACTACGACGCGCTAATCACCCAGGTGGAGAGGTATGCGTTGAGCGAGGAGACTCTCGGAACGAAGAAATCGGTCGCCCCTGTGAGGCCGCCCCAAGGCGAACCTCGGTCCCATCCCCAACCGAGTCAAGAAGACGGGTCCCGATGGCGTGACCAGCTGAATCAACCTAGGCGCGACCCCGTCAGGCGTCGCCCGCAAGATCGTCCGGGCCCGACGCGAGAGTTCGCCCCCGCCAGGGAGCCCACCCGAGCAGTCCTGAGGCTGGAGGCTGGAGGGACCCCTGCAGGCCCACTACACGCAGCTCAACGCCCCCATGATAGAGGTGTTGGCCGCGATGACGAGGGTCGGACTGTTGCCGGAGCCGCCTAGGGAGATGAGATCGGACCCGACGCGGCGAGATCTCTAGAAATATTACCGATATCACCGGGACCACGGCCATGACACCGACGACTGTTTCACCCTCAAGAGGGAGATCGAGCGGTTGATCCAGGCGGGTCACCTCGGGGGCTTCGTCGAGGGCAGAAGACTGGTCCGAGAAGAGAGAACCCCGCAAAGGGCGCAAAGAGCAGATCCGCCGCCGCATGATGAGCGAGAGGAGCCCCGCCAGCCAAAGCCGGTCATGCGCATAGATGTAATATGCGGCGGACCGTCCTCTGGAGGCGCGTCATCATCAAGCAAGAAGGCGTATGCCCGGCAGGTGATGGCGGCGGGCCTCGGCAGCGAGGCGAAGCGGAGAAGAGTGGCGCGGCCCCCCATCACCTTTACCGACGAGGACCTGGAAGGAGTCAAGCTTCCGCATGACGACGCCATCGTCATCGAAGCTCAGATCGGGATCGCCATCATCAGCCGGCTCCTGATCGATACGGGCAGCTCTTGTGACATCCTGTTTATATTGACGGTTGAGAAGATGGGGTTGAAGCAGGCAAACCTGAGGCCTTGCATAGAGCCCATCGTCGGTTTCACTGGTCACTCGGTCCCCATTGTGGGGGTGATCACCCTGCCGGTGTCACTTGGAGAGGAACCGAGGGTCGTCACTCACATGACACAATTCGTTTTCGTTGACATTGCGTCGGGCGTACAACGGGATCATTGGACGGCCATACATGACGGCCATTGAAGCGCTCCCCAGCCTGCTCCACCAGATGGTGAAATTCCAAACTCCGCGGGGGGTGGGGCTAGTGCGGGGGAACCAGAAGCTGTCCCGGAGCTGCTACGTGGGGTCGACCAAGCACAAGGGCCCGGAGCAGGCCTTGTCGGTCGACCTCATTGACGAAAGGGAAGACTTTTGTGACCAGTGGCCAACTCCCGCTGAAGAAGTCAAGGTGGTGCCCGTGGCCGCGGAGGAGGGCAAGACTGTCCCCATCGGTACGAAGCTCCCGGTTTCTCTGAGGGTGGCCCTCATCAGCCTCCTCCGAGAGAACGTGGACATATTTGCCTGGTCGCCCGCGAACATGCCAGGGGTCGACCCAACGGTAATCTCTCACAAGTTGAATGCGGACCCGGGATCTCGACCGGTCTGGCAGAAGAAGAGGAGCACCGGAGGGGAGAAGAAGAGGGCAGCCGAAGAAGAAGTGGAGTGGCTTCTCCAGGCCAAGTTTATCATGCCGGTGGACTATCTGGACTGGCTCACCAATGTCTTCTTGGTGAAAAAGGCCAGTGGGAAGTGGCGCATGTGCGTTGACTTCACGGACCTCAACAAGGTGTGTCCGAAGGACAGCTTCCCCCCCCCCCCCCCCCCGAGGATCGACCACTTGGTCGACCAGGCGTCCGGGTACGAGTTGTTTAGCTTCATGGACGCCTTCTCGGGCTACAACCAGATCCCGATGGCAAAGGAGGACGAGGAGAAAACGTCCTTCATCACCGATAGCGGCACCTTCTGTTACACGAAGATGCCCTTCGGACTGAAGAACGCCGGGGCTACTTACCAGCGAATGGTGGACATGATATTCAGCTCACAGGTCGGGCAAAACCTGGAGGTCTACATCGACGACATGCTGGTGAAGAGCAAGAGAGCCCCGGACCACCTTGCCGACTTGCGGGAGACATTCCAGAAGGTGCGCCAGTATAGTCTGAGGCTGAACCCGACGAAGTGCATCTTCGATGTGCAGTCGGAGAAATTCCTAGGCTTCATGATAACGAAGCGAGGGATCGAGACGAACCCCGACAAGGTGACGGCCCTCATCAATATGGCAGAACCACGGACGATCTGTGACTTGCAGCGACTGAACGGCCAGATCGCAGCTCTAGGGCGATTCTTGTCGAAGTCCGCGGAGAGGTCGCTCCCCTTCTTCAGAGTCCTGCGCATGGACTTCAGCGAAGCGAAGGACAAAAGGAAGGTGATACCGTAGGATGACGACTGCGTCCGAGCATTTGCAGAGCTGAGGGCCTACCTGCAGAGCCCGCCACTGCTTGCCAAGCCGGAAGAAGGAGAACAGCTGGGGTTGTACCTAGCGACCAGTGAAGAGGCCGTCAGCTCCATCTTAATCAAAGAGGAAGAGGGCGTGCAACGGCCAGTATACTATGAGAGCCGGATTCTCTGAGAGGCGGAGACCCGCTATAGTCCCATCGAGAAGGCCGCCTACTGCTTGATCACAACGACGAGGAAGCTCCGGCCATACTTCCAGGCACATCCCATCGCCGTCAATACCATCATGCCCCTCGAAAAGAACCTGAAGAGGCTAGAGCGGTCGGGCAGGATGCTCAACTGGAGTGTCGAGCTCAGCGAGCTCGACATAACATACAAGGCCCGGACGGCGATCAAGGGCCAGGCGCTGGCGGACTTCATGGTGGAGTGCACTATCGAGGACCCCCCCGGAGAACCAACCGGACGCACCATCAGCAGCTGCATCCCCACAAGCGATGGGGGTGACTGGACCCTCGGAGCCCGCCCAGGGAGAGGCGGGCGAATTGTGGACCATTCACGTCGATGGGTCGACGACAGGATCTGGGACGGGGGCAGGTATCATCATCCAAACCCCCGACTGATGCCTGATGGAGTACGCCATGCGCTTCAACTTCCCGACAACCAACAACATCGCGAAATATGAGGCCGCGGTCAACGAGCTGAAGCTTTGTAGAGCGATGGGGGCGACGAACGTACTGCTGCTTAGTGACTCGCGGCTCGTTGTCCAACAAGTCCCAGGGAGCTTCGAGGCCCGAGAAGAAATGATGAAACGCTACCTCAATCGCATCCAGGCCGAGCTCCAAAAATTCAAGAGAGCGGAGGTCCAGCATTTACCTCGCTCCCAAAACCTCCGGGCGGACGCCCTATCAAAGCTGGCCTCTTCCTCCGTCGCCGAGATCGGAAAGGCCATCTACGTCGAAAGTCTGCCGGTGCCCACCATTGAAGAAGAAGAACTAATATGCGTCGCCCCGACGACAACGTTGATGACCCCAATAGTGAAGTACTTGGAGACGGGGACCCTGCCCGAGGAGCAGCTGCAGGCCAAGAAAATAGAGAGGTGGGCCCTGTCATTCGTGCTATTTGACGGGGTGCTGTACCTCCGGCGACACGCCAGGTTCGACATCATGCCTTACCTGAAGTGCCTAGGGCCGGAGCAAGCGGAACAGGTAATCCGAGAAGTGCACGAGGGCTTCTGCGGAAACCACCATGGCGGGTGTACTATCGCCCACAAGATAGTGCGCCAGGGGTACTACTGGCCGACTATGATCCATGACACGGCTCAGTACGTCAAAAGGTGCGAGGCATGCCAGAAGTTCGATAGACACACGGCCGCGTCTCCGGCTCACCTGGTGCCTATCTTAAGCCCGATCCCATTCGCCAAATGGGTCTTGACATCCTTGGACCCTTCCCAAAGACCTCCGGAGGAAGGAAGTACCTGGTCGTCGCCGTGGACTACTTCACAAAGTGGATTGAGGCCGAACCTTTGGCACGCATCGTGTGGACGGATATGAAGGGTTTCACTTGGCAGTCCGTGATATGCCGCTTTGGGATACCCCGCTCTATAGTGACGGATAATGGAAGACAGTTCGACTGCGAAGGCTTCCGTGACTTCTGCTCGGGCTGGGGGATCAAGCTCCATTTTACATCCGTTGCCCACCCGCAATGCAATGGGATGGCGGAGACAGTAAACAAATGCATCCTGGCCCCCTGAAGAAGAAGGTCGATGCTGCCCTCGGGACGTGGGTGGACGAGCTATCGAGTATCCTTTGGTCGTATCGCACCACCCACAAGGCGTCAACCGGAGAGAGCCCATTCATGCTGGCGTTCGGGTCGGAAGCGGTCATTCCCGTGGAGATCGGGGAAGAGACACTTAGGCTGAAATACTTCGTTGAAGATGTCAACGCGGAGGGCCTCGGCCTCAGCCTCGAGCTCGTCGATGAGGTGAGAGACCAGGCCTTGACGAACCTTGTCCGGTAGAGCCAAAGGATGACCCGACACTACAACTCCCGGGTGAAGAAGCGGATCTTCAGAATTGACGACTTGGTCCTCATAGACGCCACCTTCAAGCCTGAGACCTCTCGCCGAGGGAAGCTGGCGGCCAAATGGGAGGGGCCCTACGAGATCGTCGACATCGTCGGGCCAGCCACCTACATCTTGGCGACCTTGGACGGGAGCGAACTGGCTCACCCATGGAATGCAGAACATCTCCTAAAATATTATCAATAGTTGTAAGTCTTTAATGAAATACTTTCTTTTCTTCGCATTTTCAAATCTCGCCGTCTCCACTTGAAAGTTTCAGTTTAAGACACAAGAGAAGGGTACGGGCCGAGCTACATGCTCGCTCCCCCCTCAAGACTCTGGGACATGGCCAACCCTCGCCACCCAAACCAAAGAAGGGCACGGGCCGAGCTACGCGCTTGCTCCTCCCCTCCAGACTTTGGGGCAGGGCCAACCCTCGCCACCCAAACCAGAGAAGGGCATGGGCCGAGCCACGCGTTCGCTCCCCCTCCAGACTCTGGGACAGGGCCAACCCTCGCCACCCAAACCAGAGAAGGGCAAGGGCCGAGCTACACATTCGCTCCCCCTCTCAAGACTATGGGGCAGGGCTGTAGGATCCTGCCAAAACATAGTTAGGATCGATAAATGAAGTTGAGACTTACGCTTGCGTATGCGGCACGGTAGTCTACGAACTTCGCCTTCGGATTCGCCACGACGGATCGAGTCTTCTCACGAACGGAGTAAGGCTACTAAATCCACAATCTAAATCTCTACTTTTAGATTAAGAACTTGGATAAAGGGAGAGGAAGTATTTCGGCAGAGCTTCGCTAGAATGAAGATGCATGCATGAATGCCATGCAAAAAGTGTCAGGAAAATGGCTAACCCTTGGGTCTTATTTATAGCCCCCAAGGTAGTTATTTTAGGAGCAATTGTTCCTTTGGAACAATTTAACTAAGGTGTACCATCGTACATGGCATATTATAAGCTTAAGTTGTACCATATGTATGGTACAATATAAGCTTAAGATATTACCCCTTTATTAGCCATATGTCGCATGCACTTATGCACATATAATGCGACTTTCCCATCAATCTAGAGATCCTCTCCGCAAGGGAACATATTCCCTTTGCGCACGACTTCGTGTACGCGACGTTCGAGGTCCGTATTCCCTCGTACATCCCCTACAAGGGTGTACTAACGTCTTCCATATCCAACATCTCCCACTCACACTTGAGGGGATTGTAAGAGAACGTCTTTCTCTTAGTTCTTTCATCTATCATACCGAGAAATAGACCGTGCGACCGTCATGCGCGTAGATTCTGTTGTTGTGCACTTGTTAGAGATACACAACGACCTCGAAGGTGCAAAGTTGAGTAGTTCAACGCATGCTTTACCCTAGATTATTTCTTCACATTTCTTATACTTTATATTCAACAATTGAATCCCATCTGGATCACAATTGGCTGGCCAGCTTTGAATCATTAAAGTCCAAATGTGAATATGAAATCAATCTTCCTCTTCTTGCGAACCTTCTGATCTTGACTAGACTCGCTTTTCTAACGTGCCCCGCCGAGCCGAATTATCATAGCCCATAAGTAACACTCTAAGATAGCGATCATCTCGTCAAATCTAAAGGAACCAATTGGAGTCCTTGAGGGTAAGAGTTAAGGCCCATATGGCCTTTGAGTCTCACATAATAGCAAACACTATTGCTACTAACTCAGTGGTCGAAATGCATACGTGGTATGAACACGTATTACAACATCGCTCCTTTCCCAGGGAGTGTATGTCTCAATGATGTTGTAAGGATGATGATCAGGCACCACAATGTCTGACTTTGAGTCCCTTATTCTACTCAAATAGTCCTTTGGACTCACATCCCGCATTTAGACAGATAGGATTTCCAAAAAATCCTCTTAGATCTTTTGTAAGCATCCATATGATGCAGATCTTTCATGCGACCATTTTGTTTAAGTCATGACTCTTAAATCATCCGTCTGATGATTTTGACTTCAAACAGGTCTCATCTCTATTCCATCCGTCTGATAGAATAAGGCGGTTGCTCATGTGAGAGAGCCAACCTCAATCTGTCCGACATACTAGAATTCAGCTGAGATTTCAAAAATGTACACAAACATTTATTAAGAAATTCATATGCAATGTTTGAAAAAAAAGAACTTATTCTTTTATCAAATTTGATCTTTCTCAGACATGGGAATATATATTGGTACAACTCAGCTCTTTACGCAATGCTTGGGATGATAAGTGTTTATAAAACACATTTCTGGGGATCGCTTTCGTAAGCGAATCCTCTATCATCTCATGCGTAGATATGTACCTTATGTCTACCTTCTTGGTTTTATCATAGTCTTTTGCAAATTCGTATCGGATATCAATGTGTTTGATCTTACAAGACACATTATCCTCTTAACCGCTTTCCAGTGTACTTGCCCTGTATTGGATTGGTAACAGCTTACCATTTCCAACGGCAAAACAGATGTCCGGTCTCGTACACACCATAGCGTACATAAGACTATCAATTGCACTGGAATATGGAACTTTTTCCATAATTTCCTTTTCCTTTTGGTTCTTTGGACACGATTCCAGATATAAATTATCGCATATGCTTATATGAATATCAATGGACTTGCAGTCCTGCATATTAAATCGTTCTGGAACCTTCTTTATATAAGTCTCCTGTGAAAGAGAAAGAAGTTTCTTCGAACGATTCCTTGAAATCTTAACTCCAAGGATATATGCGGCTTCTCCCATGTCTTTCATCTCAAAAACTGATGAAAGCCAAGCCTTGATATCCATCACAAAGCCCTTGTTATTTCCGGCTATTAAAATGTCATCTACATATAGAGACATGATAATATACTTGCTTTTAATCCTCTTGATATATACTCAGTTATCTTCATCAAGCATGGTAAAACCATTTGATAACTTTATGAAATCGTATATACCATTGCCTCGAGGATTGTTTAAGATCATATATGGACTTATGAAGTTTACAAACCTTATGTTCGTTTCCTTCTTTTACAAACCCTGTTGGTTGTTCCATATAGATCTCCTCGTCCAATTCTCCATTGAGAAAGGCAGTCTTTACATCCATTTGATGTAATTCGAGGCCTAAGCAAGCTACCATTGCCAGAATCAGTCGAATCGAGGTAAAACGCACAACAGGTGAGAAGGTCTCTTCGTAGTCTATCCCTTCCTGTTGTGTAAAACCTTTCGCGACAAGGCGAGCTTTATATCTATTTATAGAGCCATCAGCCTTATGCTTGATCTTGAGAACCCATTTGTTCCCAATTGCTCTATGTCCTCTGGGTAAGTTAACTAAGTCCCAGACTTGGTTAACTTTCATGGATTTCAATTCCTCCTTCATCGCTTCCATCCATTTGTCTTTTGCAGGGCATGATACGGCCTGTTTGAAAGTAGCAGGCTTGTCATCATCTTGTAGTAAAGTCATAAAGGTTTGCGGAAATTCATCCTCAAATCTTAGAGGAGCCAACCTTGTACGACTACTACGTTGTATTTGAGATTTCTTCAAGTCTTTGTTGACTCGAATTTAGATCAATTCTAATATCACTCCCACTTGGAATGTCGTTAGAATTGCTCCCACCTTTGATCATTATTCCCGTATGGAATAGGATAATCGTCATTCGTATAATCCATTGGTGAAGGTTGAAACGTATTTTCGTTTTCACCAAGAATTCTCCCACTCGAATGAGGTAATCCTTCTTGATCATAAATCTCAAATAGAGATAAGTCCTGACTTATCTCGCCCTGTCTTGGAAAACTCGTTTTCCAAGAAAGTGACATCCCTCGACTCAAACTCAATTAGCCCACCATTGTCTTACTGACTAACAAAAATATAACCTTTGGAGTTTTCTGCGTATCGTCTAACGATACATTTCCTTCCCCTTGGCCCAAGTTTGCCATACTTATGGGAGGAAATATGTGCGTAGAATGCACAACCCCAAGGTTTCAAAATGTTTAAGTCAGGAGACCTTTGGTTCCACAACTCATAAGGAGTGGAGCTAACTGATTTCGAGGGTATGCGGTTCAAAAATGAAAGCGGCCGTCAATAATGCATCACCCCAAAAGGTGATTGGCAAGTTAGCTTGCGTCATCATTGAACGGACCTTTTTTCATTAAAGTCCTATTTCTCCTTTCTGCAACACCGTTTTGTTAAGGAGTATAAGGCATAGTTACCTGATGTACCATGCCTTCTTCATCACAAAGTTTCTTAAAACTTGTTGATTGATATTCACCACCCCTTATCGGTTCGCAAGACCTTAATCTTGCGATCTAATTGATTCTCCACTAAACTCATATAGTTTTTAAAGCAAGCCAAAGCTTCACTTTTGTGGGATATCAAATAGATATGTCCGAATCGGGTGAAATCATCAATAAAAGTGATGAAATAGGACTTTTCGCGTCTTGTCTTGACATTTATCGGACCACATATGTCTGAATGGATAAGCTGTAATGGAACCTCGGCCCTTGTGCCGGTTCCAAACGGCTTGCGACAAGATTTCCTCACAAGGCAATGTTCGCAGGTCGACATTTCAACCTTTGAAACATTGGATAGAAGGCCACGTTTGGCAAGTCTATCCATACGCGTTGGTCCAATATGACCAAGCCTTGCGTGCCAACAAATTATATTAGACTCATTAGTCAAAGAATTTGTCACAAGGAAATTTTCATTACATGAGGAATTATACATTGTACTTATTACAATAAATCCTTTGAAATACAAACCCAGTACCAATAAAGGAATTATTACAAAAATAGGTCCATATTACAATCATGAAGGAACCAACTATAACCAAGACCCATTAAATTGACCACAGTTTTTAATATTCCTTTGAATATATGGAATGAAGAGAACATCATGAAGTAGGATAGTGTGGCCGTTGTCCAAGACTAGCTTGCGAGTCCCAACGCCTTTCACTTCAACACGTGTGTTGTTTCCTACATTGATCCACTTCATTCCTTGGGGTATCCGGTGATACTCCACGAAGAACCGTCTGTCCCTTGTTATGTGGTTGGTGGCACCTCGTCACTTCCACTCGTGCACGAACGAGCATAGTGACCGAGTTTGTTGCACTTGAAGCACTTGATCCTTTTCAAGTCTTTCTTCTTGTGCCATTTGTTGTGCCCACCCTTATGTTTGGGTTCCTTGGTAGACTCATGTTGCTTATTACGTTCATTAGAAGACTTCGAACGATCTTTACGTTTCTTTCCCCCGTGTGAGGAACTAGCAATCTGTGCACTTCTGCACTTGGCTTGGCAGCCGCAAGCCGCTCTTCCTCTAATTCGAGGTGCTTGGAAACATCGTTGAAGGTCTTGATGCTCTCATTATGAGTGAGATGCAGCTTCATCTGATCCCACCCATTTGGTAGGGAACGTATGACTGCTTGGATTTGTTGCTCATCTGTGAGCACATGACCTGCATCTTTTAACTCCGAGATAAGGTTCGCCATATGTCGCAGATGTTTCCCCATGGAATGATATGGACGTTTCTTATATGAATCGAACCTTATAGTTAAGGAGCGAAGTTTGGACACCGATGTGCCACCGAACTTCTCCGCTAGCTTGGACCATATGTCCATGGCTAGGTCATGTTCTCGGAAGATGCGCATTATGTCATCAGCCATACTGCTTAATAACGTAATGCGCGCTATCTTGTTCTTCCGAGACCAAGCATCAAAAAGCTTCCTTGTCTCGTCGGTGTTGGGCCGTAGTGCCCAACTCTGGTTCAATCATAACGTTCTTTAGAGTTTCGAGCACTTCTTGCTCCTCTAGAACGTATTGTATCTTGATGGACCAAAGTTTGTAATTATCGCCGTTGAGTTTTTCACCTTTGTTTAACTCAGCGACGATATTCTTTGAAGCGGAAGACATTTTACTTTTAAAATGCTGCAAAAAAACACAAAACCGAAGGTTTGATCAAAACATTGCATAAAAATTCTTAAAATATAACTCCCACTTGAAATGAAAATAGAATATCCCATTTGGATAGTTCTAAAATTCAAATCACACTTGGAATTATATTATATTTGATAAGTTACTTTCGAAAAATATTGAAGATGTTGTTCTAGAATCGAAAAGGTCTCTACGATTCCAATCACCATCTAGAACAACCTTCAATATTCCCCCATCACTTATCAAACAATAGTACTCTTATAGTACTAGCAGCGGAAAACGAGTTTGAAAACGTATTTTTCAAATATAATTCCCACTTGAAATGATAATAGAATATCCCATATGTATAGTTCTAAAATCAACTCCCACTTGGAATGATATTCATAATTTGATAAGTTACTTTCGAAAAATATTGAAGATGTTACTCTAGAATCGGAAAGGTCACTATGTTTCCAATCACCATCTAGAGTAACTTTCAATATTTCTCCCTCACTTTATCAAATGTTAGTACTCTTATAGTACTTCGCAGCGGAAAAGCGTTTTTGAAAACGTATTTTTCAAAACGTATGAAAAACGTATTTTTTCAAAAAAAATGTATATTTCAACTTAGTACCCTTATGATACTTGTGAAATATTCGGCACTTCCTGACCATTTGTCGGGAATGAGCCGTAGCCGTGCCTTGGTCGGATCCCCCTTTTGGGGATTTTTCTGCAAACTATCGTCGCTGGCTCCCGTATGGATCCAGGCGTTTCCCCCCGTATGAGAGAATTTTGATGCAGACGACTGTCGTTTGGCCCCGTATGGGCTAGTTGGCACGTTCATGTTCAACCAAGGCCTTTTGCCGAATTGGTCGACCAAAACACCCAAATTGGTCGACCAAAATTTGGTCTTCTTCACTTCCGGCCAGGGCCCCTGCCCTGGCCGGCCAGGGACCCTGCCCTGGCCGGCCAGGGACGGCCTGCGGCAGCCCTGGCCACTGCCAGGGCCGGCCTGGCCACTGGCCTGGCCTCGGCCAGAGGCCCCTGGCCGGGGCCAGGGCCCCTGCCCTGGCCTCTGCCAGCGTGGCCAGGCCCTGGCCGGGGCCAGGGCCTCTGCCCTGGCCTCGGCCAGGGCGGCCGGGCCCTGGCCGGGGCCAGGGCCCCTGCCCTGGCCTCGGCCAGGGAGGCCGGGCCCTGGCCTGGGGCCAGGGCCCCTGCCCTGGCCTCTGCCAGGGCGGCCGGGCCCTGGCCTGGCCGCGGCCAGGGCCGGCCGGCCATGGCCCGGCCGGCCATGGTATTTTTGCCTTGACCGGCCATGGCCCTTTGGCCATGGCCGGTTTCCCCTTTCATGGGTGGCCGCACACCCCTGCCGGAGGGGGTTGCCGCGGTGGTTATTGGCCGTAGCCAACCCCCTCCACATGGGGAGGGGGGTGCATGGCCTTCATAACCCATTTGGCCATGGTGCACATGCACAAACAATTCATCTTCCCCGATGGGAATAACCACCACCTTCTTCTCCGGTGAAGCACCCGTTCGTCGAGGAAGTAGTTGTCCTCCAATGGCCGTGTGCCAAAAAATGAACACACTTCAAAAATTCGTAAACTACGCGCTCCACATGAAGAGAGCGCCCATTCCCTATGAATGGAGACTCAGCATCCATGAAGAGAGCGAGTTTGACGATATGAACGGTCGGTTCTTCCCGTCACGGAGAGTTCCTGCCATATCCGTAATGACAGAAGACCCTAACGTGAAAAGAACAACCGCTGCGTTCTCTCCGTCACGAAGCGTTCCTACCATATCCGTAATGGTAGGATACCCATCCGTGAAAAAGACAACGACTCGTTCATAGTTTCTCCGGGGCGAACCCGTATGGCTCTGATACCAATGTAGGATCCTGCCAAAACATAGTTAGGATCGATAAATGAAGTTGAGATTTACGCTTGCGTATGCGGCACGGTAGTCTACGAACTTCGCCTTCGGATTCGCCACGACGGATCGAGTCTTCTCACGAACGGAGTAAGGCTACTAAATCCACAATCTAAATCTCTACTTTTAGATTAAGAACTTGGATAAAGGGAGAGGAAGTATTTCGGCAGAGCTTCGCTAGAATGAAGATGCATGCATGAATGCCATGCAAAAAGTGTCAGGAAAATGGCTAACCCTTGGGTCTTATTTATAGCCCCCAAGGTAGTTATTTTAGGAGCAATTGTTCCTTTGGAACAATTTAACTAAGGTGTACCATCGTACATGGCATATTATAAGCTTAAGTTGTACCATATGTATGGTACAATATAAGCTTAAGATATTACCCCTTTATTAGCCATATGTCGCATGCACTTATGCACATATAATGCGACTTTCCCATCAATCTAGAGATCCTCTCCGCAAGGGAACATATTCCCTTTGCGCATGACTTCGTGTACGCGACGTTCGAGGTCCGTATTCCCTCGTACATCCCCTACAAGGGTGTACTAACGTCTTCCATATCCAACAAGGGCCAACCCTCGCCACCCAAACCAGAGAAGGGCACGGGCTGAGCTACGTGCTCGCTCCCCCCTTAAGACTCTGGGGCAGGGCCAACCCTCGCCACCCAAACCGGAGAAGGGCATGGGCCGAGCTACGCGCTCGCTCCTCCCCTCAAGACTTTGGGGCAGGGCCAACCCTCGCCACCCAAACAAGAGAAGGGCATGGGCCGAACTATGTGCTCGCTCCCCCCTCAAGACTCTGGGGCAGTGCCAACCCTCACCACCCAAACCAGAGAAGGACACGGGCCGAGCTATGCGCTCGCTCCCTCCTCCAGACTCTGGGGCAGGGCCAACCCTTGCCACCCAAACCAGAGAAGGGCACGGGTCGAGCTACGCGCTCTCTCCCCCCTCAAGACTCTGGGGCAGGGCCAACCCTCGCCACCCAAACTAGAGAAGGGCACGGGCCGAGCGACACGCTCGCTCCCCCCTCAAGACTCTGGGGCAGGGCCAACCCTCGCCATCCAAACCAGAGAAGGGCACGGGCCAAGCTACGCACTCGCCCCCCCTTAAGCCTCTAGGGCAGGGCCAACCCTCGCCACCCAAACCAGAGAAGGGCACGGGCCGAGCTCCCCTTCCCATTAAAAGCCCGGGGCAGGTCTGACGAGCTCCGACCACCCGAGCCGGAGGAGAGCTAAATCGAACCATGTGAAAAGGACAAGGGCACGCGGGCCAAGGCAGGCCTCACGAAGGCCAAGGACCACTGGTCAGTGCTGGGTCCCGATAAGGCACGCTCCTGATGCGACTCGTCGAAACCAGAGAACGCTCGGGAAACACGCCATTAATGACGACACATCCCCCGAGAGGCAAGGACTGATGAATCGCGTCCGACGCCACCTGGCAAAAGCGGGTTTCGAAGGGCGTGATTCCGAGGGGCCTAATGATGCCAGCTAATCGCAATAACTTCGGGGGAACCGTTACCAAAATCCCTCTATAAATATTCCCCTCACCCATTCGACGGAGATGAGAAGAAAGAAAACATGAGGGCAAGTCAGTCTCAGTTCCCCCCTCGTGAAGGATGAAAAGGCACGAGGCATTCAGCCCCCGGATAGGCGACAGCTTCCACACAACAAATGCCGATGGGCTACTCCCCTTACACATGGGACGGCCCGCATATCACTCCTCAACTTCTCCTAGAAAACTTGAAGCAGGGGAACATGAGCTCTAATGGCGGACAATTCCCCTCTTCCGGCGCCTGACGCGCGCTGGCGTTCCAGGGCGCGAGCCCAAAGGACGGGCCAGCCCTGCTAAATCGCTCCGCTGGGCCTACCAGCTTCCACGGGCCCGCCTCTCAACGGCCCGCCACGTTGATGGGATATTCCTCTTACATACGGATCGCCGATGGGCTATTCCTCTTACACGAGGGGAGCCCCGCCTTCTACTCCTCCATCTGCCCTGAACAAGATGAAACGGGCGAATCGGAGGACTTGCGGCAGTTCGCTCCCCCCATCAGCATCCGCTCCACCCCGATCCCCGCCGGTAGGAAAGGCAAAAGCCCCACTGGGCTTGCCCGCCTCCACCTCTTCCTGGGTGTCCCTTCGACGTAAGGATCCCCCAAAGAGACCTTGCAACCCTTCATGGACGCGAAGACATATAGGGACACAACGAACAACGATAAAGACGAGGATACCCACCGGACAAAGGAGTTCGCTCATCCTGATGTATTTTACAACAGGATGGAACGACTCCCAGGCAGAGACCTTGTAACCATTCAGCACAAGGGAGTCGGGGCGGGACGCGACAAGCAATGGAAGAGAAGGAGGGCCGCCCTGCAGGCAGGAGTTCGCTCACCCTGGCACAGCTCACAGCCAGACAGCTTCCCTGGTGAATCCAAACGGCGAGTCATGGCGTGTCAGCGTGCACAGGGACGATCAAGACATGTACATTGGAGGGCGTGGCTGGCTTGATCTAGTTCATGCTCATAACCCTTCATGGACAGAAAGACGAGAAGAGACGCAACGAGCAATGGAACAGGAAGGCCGCCCTGCAGACAGGAGCTTGCTCATCCTGATGCAGTGTACAAACAGGATAGAGCGGCTTCCCAGCCCGCCCACAGATCAGGTCACATCTAGCTAACCACACAGACTTTATCAAGACATCACGTAAAAGTTAATGTTAAATTCTTATGTAAAGGTTAATGAAGAAAGAGCTCGCAAAACAGTTGTTTTACTCCTAAACGTCATTTAAGCGCGCCCTAATTTAGGAACGATCCTCGCCGAACTCCGGGGCAGACTCGCAGATCTGCGCCACCCAAACCGGACAATGGCGCAGGATGAGCTATGCACTAGCCTTACCCTACCCATGCGATTCGATAGGTACCGCTATCTTTGAATTCTACTTGAATTGTTTAAAGGCAACAACGGTTCACACATCGCATAGCAAAAGTCCATGTTATATCAAACAACAATGTGTGCTACAAGTTCAGAGGGGCGAACTTATAAAATGGGCCTCCCTTTAGTTCCCCCCCATCTCTATGACTTTATTACAAAAAGTGATATACCAGGGTAAAATACCCTAACAAAAGTCCCTACGAGCTCGTCTGTTCCCCATCCTCGGGGCCGCCCTGCGGAGCATTGCCCGACCCATGCTCTCCATTTCCCGGCCCCTCCGCGTTCACCTCGGGGTTTTCTTCTTCCTCCTCGTCTTCCTCCTCTGAGGCCGCCAACGCCTCGAAGTCAACCTCTAGCGGAGGGTGAAGAGCGAGGGCCCTCTCAGTAACCCTCTGGAGACACGCCTTCCACCCTTCCTCCCGGCCGGTCTCCCATCCCTCCCTCCGGCCCATCTCCCGCGCCCTTATCTTGACTTGGGCGAGCTGAGGCGCGATGGTCTGCACCTGATACACCCGGAATTCCTCCGTTTTCTTTGCCAACGCCTCCTCGGTGGCCTTCACCCATGACTCCAGGTCGCCCATCTTGACCCTGCCCTGTTTGGCTTCTTCTTCCAGCTCGGTATAGCGGGAAAGCTCGACCGCGACCTCCCCCTCCAGCTCGGTCTGACGAGAACGCCCAGCATCGATCTGTTCCTCAAGCTCCGCCACACATACCCTATAATCTTCGAGCGACATCCGCTGCTCCACGAACGACTTCTTCAACGCGACTCGCCTAGTCTTCTCCTTGTCGAACTCCACCTTCATCTTTGCTATCGCGAGCTCAGCCTTGATGAGGGCTAAGGTACGACGCTGGAGGGTGGCCATCGCCGTAGTGGCCTGTAGACATGAGCAATGAAAAAATCAAGCTCGACGACGATAAACCCTGAGACACCCCCAGCATGGCCCGCTAGCATACGTGCGCAAGGTGCCATGCCACTGTGGCTCCCAGCCACTCCGGACCGACGTGCGCCAGGGACTCCCTATCCCTAGGCAACTGACAGTTCTCGGTGATCCTCGCCGCCACGTCGGCCTCGTCGAAGACCGACTCGCCCTTCCTAACCGGGTAGATTAGCCTTAGAAGGTCCTCCTCTGGAAATTTCTCGACGTCGGCCATCCTCGACCGGAACGTCGCCAGCTTCTCCTCGTAGTTGGGAGGTGCGGGCCTCTCCATATCGTACCGGGACAGGTGTAAGGCCACGCTTCCTCGGTAGCCGACCCCACGCCCAAGCTCGACCCTACGGGACCCCCTTGAGGGTCTGATGCTAGATCAGGAGCCACCGACGACGCGGTCTCCCCCTGATACACCCCTTCACCTAAAGACGCCTGGCCAAATGGAAGGCCGCCCTACATCTCCTCGGCCTCAAGATCGATGGTAGGGGGAACATCGATATGTCGGGCACCTTCGACAGACCCCCCGGTGCCTACATCAACGACGGCCGCCCTCACCACAGTCTTTTTCTTCTTCCTCTGCCCACTGGTCCCCTCGGCCTTCTTGGTCCGCTCCCCCTCACTTGGCCTCGACCTCTTCTTCCCACTCCCGGCGGGCGGCGGGGCGACTTGAACGCCTGCCCCTTGCTTTTCTACCACCATCTCCTCGGCCATCCTGTCAATGTCCTCGAATGAAAGGCTCATCGTCAAATCTGCAAAAAAGGAGAAGTTCAGGGTGAACGAATTCGAAGTTAAAACTTCTCCACTGAGCTTACCTTCGGTCCAGATGAGTCAGGCTATCATCTTCGGCCGGGCAAGGCGGGCGTACTGCCTGCCCTCTGGGTGTACCACCTCTAACCGCGCTGCCTGCTCCGCCTCGACCCCGCTTAGGCTGACTTTTGCCCTTGCCTCGGGGTTGAGCTCGCTCCAACCTGACCTTAACATCAGATTGGCGGGCAGGGAGATAAACACGTACGACCTCCGCCATCCTTTGATCTTCCCCGGCAGTCCCCAGACGAGGGGATGACTCGTCCTCGTCGACAAATAATAATGTGACCTGAATTTCTTAACCGTGAAGAAATGTCGAAACAAAGGAAGAGTCGGACTGACTTTGGTCCTCACACAGAGGACGAGAAACCCGACTATCGAGCTAACAGAATTCGGCATCAACCGGCAGAACGGCAACCCGAGGAACTCTAGGATCTCGTAGTACAACGGATGGAGGGGGAACTGCAAGCCCTGCTCGAAGCACGCCACGTAGATCCCGACCTCACCATCCTTCGTAAAGTAGACGCGCTCCGATGCTGTCGGTAGACGAACCGCATAAGGCGGCCTGATGTACTTCGTGCGCACCTTGGGCACGATGTCAGTCCGCGCCTCCGACCTTTGACCTAATACCTCGACAGGAACCCCACCGGTCCCGACAACAGTAGCATAGGGCCACCCGGACGATCCTGATTTCATCCCTAGGGGCTCCTTCCCCTTTCCCCAGTCCCAACC
Organism: Scilla litardierei; assembly: GCA_030789695.1. Lineage (NCBI taxonomy): Eukaryota > Viridiplantae > Streptophyta > Magnoliopsida > Asparagales > Asparagaceae > Scilla > Scilla litardierei. Next base: position 156,369,975 of record CM061133.1, read on the forward strand.
TCCTACTGTGGACCCAGACTCGAGACGGCCCAGACCCCCCGACGGTACCCCACCTACAACCTCCACTGACTCTACCGTTGAGCCGCCCGCCGACCCTGACGATGAGGTTGAAGATGACGAAACCATCTCAGAGAAGAGAAAAGAAATATACCTGTCGACTACCTGCTGCGATGACGACGGCGACGGCGACGGCGACGCAAACTCCGGCAACGAACTCGGCCTCCACGAAAACAATCGACTGAACTCAAGGGAATAGCTTTGGAAAATTTCTGACGCAAGAAACTCCACTGCAGCGCCCCTCGCCTCCTTTTATAGAAACCACTTACCGATCTCAGCCGCACAAAGCCTGCCACACGTCGCCAATCCAGCCCACCCGACGCCCCACCTGACGACCCGATGTCACATCTCCCCCCACGCATCCCTCAATGAGCAGACGTGACGCTTCGATTCCTACCTAACATTAATTCGATGTGACGTCCGCGATTCGACGGTGATTCGGGGCGGGAATCTCGAAATAAACCCCCACCTTTTCCCTTCGTTCGGCATACACGACTACCCCCCTGCACCCGAGCCGACGAGGCGGGCTAAGCCAGGCGGCTCGGCGCAAGACGTTCCTACCGAGAAGCCGGGGAAAGGCACCTACGCGACCATTTCGACTAACGGGTGCAAGCTCACCAAGTAAAGCTGACCCAGATAGGGCGCCCAGAAACATCTGCACCGACTATCACAACTTTCCCCTACTCCTCACCCCGGTGCTCGTCCTAGAGGGAATGTTGGGGGCATTCATCACACGGTCTTACGCAAAACAAGAAGACCAGCTACTGAACAAAACAAAAATATGTATATTTCATTTAACTTTTTAGCTCGTCTGCAGTACAATGCAAGATCAGGTGTAACGACCCGATTCCCAGGCCCGTTACTTTTGGATATTTGCGCAGGTCCTGCAGTTAACCAGTGAAAACAAAATAGCCACGATGCAGAGATGTACAAAAATGGTCCAACAATCGTACATGAAGGAAAGTAAATATAACTGGAAACAACTCTAAAAGCTGCAGACTCATGGTCAAATTCTGGCGCTATTAACTCTAGAGCATCTGCCTCCATATGTACGTCGTCTGCGGTGCCACAGAGGTGAAACCGTAGGTAAGTCACAAAAATTCTAGCAATAGAAACAAAGTAGTGCAAAAGTATGGAACAGATTATAGTAAACAAAAGATGGTCATGCAGAAGCAAAAAGTAAAGTATGGGCAGACTGTACGTAAAGGTGACTGTGTAAGTGTAAGAGTGATAACTGTAACATGGCATATGGTAGCAACAATATTTCGACTAATGGCAATAGTAAGACAACCAGGTTAACAATGTTTTGACCAATGGGTTGACAATGGATTGATCTAGTAATTTTTAAGGAAAGATGAACGTCGTTTGGCCATCTAATAGTGTAGGCGGGCCTAATAATAAGAAGTCTAACTTAACTTCCAAATCAGCCAGTCAGTCAGGGCTTGAAGGCACAGGTCACTTCAAAGACCGCAGGAACAAGTCCCTTGGTTGACCAACCCCCTTCCCATTCCTTCCTAGACACTGATTCAGTCGTAATTCAAGACCGCTCATTATTAAACCGTTCTATCACGTTCGAGTAGTCTCGACTTAGTCTGTAGAATAGTAGTAGTCGTGACTGAAGCAATGGTCTCAATCAATTATCAATTAGTGCAACATTAATCAAACTAGTGCATCAGTCTTAAATGCCGCAAGGGCCCAATAGTGTGCTCTGTAAATGTGCTCCGTAAATGCCCGTAGGCCCAATAGTGTTCTCAGTAAATGTGCTCCGTAAATGCCCGTAGGCCCAATAGTGTGTTTCCAACAATACAAACAACCATGAGTACAATACAGCGATCAAACTAGTGCATCAGCCTTGGCTCGAGTGTACGATATGCAACCAGAAGTGCACCCATCCCACGGAGCAACTCGTGGAATATCTACCTACCATTCCTGCAGGGTGATGGTACAGCTTAACTAATAAGGGTGGACCCGGTCACTCCCGCACACTTCGTAGCTCAAGACTACCCCGTATCCCGTGTATTATTATAGTCCAATGTTCATATCAGTGTTTGTATCAATATGGCCTCATGGGCCCTGTATCAATCAGCTAGTGCAACAGTCTTAGCTCGAGTGTACGATATGCAACCAGAAGTGCACCCATCCCACGGAGCAACTCGTGAGATATCTACCTACCATTCCCTACAGGGTGATGGTACAGCTTAACTAATAAGGGTGGACCCAGTCACTCCCGTACACTACGTAGCTCAAGACTACCCCATAACCCATGTTGTATCACATTTCACATTTATATCAGTATCAGTATCCATGTCCATATCCATATCCGTATCTGTATCCGTATGGCCTCATAGACCCATCATCTCGTACATCCAACAATGTGTACAACAATACATCCATCCATGAGTCCATCAATTACATTTATATGGTAGTTACTTACTGAAAATTCAAGGCAGAAGCCTCAACAGAGAATATCAGTCCTGAGCAATGCTTTGAAGTCCAACAACTATGATATCTAATTCCATAAAAGTTTACTATCCCAATTTAGTCCGAGCAATGATTTGAAGTCCAACAACTATGATATCAAATTTCATGAAAGTGTACTATCTCAATTTAGTCCTTTGGTCATTCCACTATTGATTAGTTCGCTAGTTAATTAGGTCTCTAGTCATTGGTTCAAGTCAATAGCTGTTCTGAGTCTAGGTGTCATGCCCTAAGTTCATACGAGTACACAGACTAAATTTCTAAAACTAGAATTAGAGTGACTTACACTTTTTGAGTTCGTCGTGGCAAGACGAGGTTGGAGCAATAGCTTATAAAGGAGCTGGTGCATGTGAATTGGTACCTGAAAACACAAGAAAACATTAGTTACGGATTACCCTATTTTCTACCTATTTAATCTTATCGTTTCGATTTTTATAATCGATTGAAACGTTGTCAAAAAGTATTCTAAATTTTTCTATAGCCCAGATATAAGGAAAATAATTTTACTGTAAGAGGAAATATTTTTCGGAAGCTTGTAGTAATTTTTATAATTTTTAAAAGCTCAAAATAGATTTAAAACTAATTTTAAATTAAGTAACGTAATTTTTCAATAATTTCTCCTGGATGCGATCTGCATCGGAAAGTTGCGAATGAACTGTCAAAATGGCCGTCTCGGAGAGTACTTTAACATATATTTTTCTCACCTACTAGTGTAAGTGAAAATACCAAGTTACGGATTTTTGAACGAAAATCACGTATTTAACTTTTAGGCTTAAAAATTAATTCTGAAAAATCTAAGCGTCGGATTGAGATGAAACTAGTGTCATTGGGTCCAGAATGTCCTTTCTGATTTTCCAGAGGTGGTCTCACATTTTTCTGATCCCTATATTATCTATTATTAATTTAAAACCAATAAACCTATTTAATAATTATTAAAAAAATTCGTATTTATGAAAATACGTTTTCGTATTTTATAAAATACGTTTCGAATCACCCTCACCCGTCGCTCGTTCTGTGCAAGGGCATGGGGCTTCCGATGTCGAGCGGTGGTGGGCGGCTCGGGGGTTAGGCGACGGCGGTCAGCGGCGGAGGGCGTTCGGCGGCGGCGGCGAGGAGCGGCAGTGACGGCATGCGGTGGTGGGCTCATGAGCTCTGCAACGAGCGGCGGAACGACGGGAAACGGCGGCGAGCTGGGCGAGAGAGGTCGGGGCTGCGGGCTCTGCGTGCGGCGGTCGACGGCGAAAGCAGCAGCAGCAGCTTCGACAGTCGGAGGAGGGTTCCGAGAGCGGGCGGAGGCGGGCGAGTAGGGGCGGTGGTCCGGAGCTTACGGCGGTGGTCTGTCGCTTCGTCGGAGGAGCGTTGGCGAGCTGAAGGTGCTTCGAGGCTTCGTCGACGTCCGGCGGTTTCGTGGCAGGCTCGTTGGGGTCGAGCATGGAGGGGGATGAGGTTGCCGGAGAGCAGCTGGGTGGTAGCGACGTCGTCGCTTGGTGGCGGAGCGTGGTGCTTCCGAACGGGAAGAAAGAGAGGGGGAGAGAAGACTGAGAGAGAGAGGGTTACTGTGGGTTTTGCATGGGTTACGTGGAGAGAGAATGAACGAGAGAAAGAGAGACTGAGAGTGTGGGGGAGATCGAGAGTCTCGGAGGAAGAGAGATGAGAGGGAGAATGAGCCATGTGTTGCGTGAGTTGGCCTGGGGATGAGAGAGTGACTGGGTACGGGTAGGGGTTAGGGCTACGGGGTGGGAGAGAAGGATTAGAGGGTATTTATAGGGTTTAATATTGTAATTAGTCAAAGATAATAAATGATATTAGGTGGGTATTAATGAAAGTAGGTTTATCTTTTTGACAAAATGAAGAAAAACTTAAACGTGCTTCCCTCACGTTTAAATCCTGGTTTGGGTTAAAAATTTGATTAGGTTAAGGTAATTAAGAGGGGTTAAAAGTCATTAGTGAAAAATCATTTTGTAACGAAATTACGATTTTGCCCCTACTAGTAAACATGTCCGAAAAATTACGAAAACATACCCATGTGATCGTATCGTCGCGAGGATCGCGAATACGAAGTCCGTTTCGGGGTTTGGGCTACGGAAATACGAGTTTTAAGTCAAAACGTTTAGAAAGCGGGTCTGTGGGTTCTCTATTGATTTAACTTCAGAAAATTACGAAATTAATGTGGGAAGCTCTAAATGATCATTGAATGTTACTGTAAAAGTTTGAAATCGTTTTGATGATGTTTGATTAGAAAATAAATTCATTAAGTCAAAACGGTAAAAACTGAAAATGAATTTTATCAGAAATGTTTTGAGTATTTGATGAAATCCGATCTTACTAAAATACTCCATAACTAGTCTGGTACTTCAAAATATTTTTATAAGAAATTTTTAAAATCAGTAAAACTTCTGACAAACCATTATAAAATAGTTTAAAAATTGAAAAATTGGTCAAATACGTAAATAGTCTTTCTTGATGAAAACAGGCCGTTACATCCTACCCTCCTTAAAATAATTCCGTCCTCGGAATTTAAAAATCTTTTTGAAATAAATAATTGATGTTATGAAGAAGCTCAAGCAAATAAATGATAGAAAAGATAGTAATTTAGTAAATCGGGTTGTAAATAACATGAAATAAGAAAATAAGGAATGCGACTAATATGTAGTCAAAATATGAGATAGTGGCACTACGTGAAAATGAGAGCTATTATGATGATGATGACATCCGTTCGAACTTAGGTCATAAGGTGACAAGTCAGAAGCAAGCACATCAAAGAGAAGGACAGAACGTCTATAAATGATGATTACATGGTCTCAATCATGTAAATCATCGCCATAGCATACATAAACGTAAGGGATAAACCTAGTGCATCCTTACGGTTACATCTTAACCAGCCGAACACAAAGGACTTCATCTGCCACGCTACCAGATTACAAGCCAATATCCAGATCAACACTAACAGGCAAATATAAGGCCAATTCTCGCGGGTCAAGATCATTGCTACCACTTTTTCCAGCAATCTCCATAACATCCAACAAGAAACCAACATCCTAGCCGTCTCCCCAATCCGAGCACAAGACCGACATCCAACTTCAACGCCTAAGCCCAAAAGTATGCCAATACCCAATCCTGAGGATACTGCTTGCCAATACCATTGGTCGATATCTATGGCTATCACCATCAGTCCTAAGCAATTCAACGACCAAAAACTCAGGAACCTACAAGCACTAAGGAGCACCCCTAAGAAGCACTCGAAGCTGGGCAGCTCAAGGGGGAAGAACCAGAAAAAGGAGCTCCCAATGATACCAAGGGCGGCGAGTTCCCAATATCCTGACCACACGGCAACAGTGAGGGCGACGGCGAGGACTGTCGCTAAGGCCAAGAATCCCAAAACAGAATGTCGAGGGGCCATCGGCGGCTGTTGGTCCACGGCGGCGAGCGCTGCGACTGGCTGTCGATCCATGGTGGGGAGGGCCTCCGGGATGGAGCGAAGCGGAAGCTGGCGGATTTTCGGGTGAGGTGGGTCGAGTTCGCTTGGGGAAGAGGCCGGGAGGATGAGTGGGTGTCGCCGAGGCGTATAGGAAACCACGGGGTGGCTTGGTGAGGAAGGTAGGAGGGTTTAAAGAGGGGGCATCGAAAGTCGTCGGTAGGTAGGCTAGGTTAGGCGGGACCGGGGCTCGAGGAGAGGAAGCGGACAAAAAGAAATAAAGAGGGGGGATGGTAGGTGGAATAGGAATTCAAATTCATGGAAAAATTGGGTACAAGATGAAAGTAGGGGTTAGAAGAAAAACACGAGCTTAAGAAGGGTGAAAAGACGTAAACAACCTATACTTATGCGTCAGGTTTGGCTCATCTCAAAATCGTTCTCCAATACTTCTGAGCGTCCTTCGATTTACTTCTGTTGTCGAGCTACCCTCCTTAAAATAGACGTAGTGAGTTTTTAAGGTCAATCAAAAGGTCATCAAGTTCAAGGAAGAGTGATGGGAATCAAAGAAGTCCTAATGAAGATGGCAATAAGGACGCTTCACCCGTATATCCAATACGGGTGAACACTCGAGTCATCCTGTACTCGAGGGTTCTATTTGAGTATTTTTATACCGTACATCCTGATCTTGCTATATTGTTCACGAGGTAGGTAGCGCGGACCTGCGTGGGCCACCAAAGCTGTAACGACCCGATTCCCGGGCCCGTTACTTTTGGATATTTGCGCAGGTCCTGCAGTTAACCAGTGAAAACAAAATAGCCACGATGCAGAGATGTACAAAAATGGTCCAACAATCGTACATGAAGGAAAGTAAATATAACTGGAAACAACTCTAAAAGCTGCAGACTCATGGTCAAATTCTGGCGCTATTAACTCTAGAGCATCTGCCTCCATATGTACGTCGTCTGCGGTGCCACAGAGGTGAAACCGTAGGTAAGTCACAAAAATTCTAGCAATAGAAACAAAGTAGTGCAAAAGTATGGAACAGATTATAGTAAACAAAAGATGGTCATGCATGTGCAAAAAGTAAAGTATGGGCTGACTGTACGTAAAGGTGACTGTGTAAGTGTAAGAGTGATAACTGTAACATGGCATATGGTAGCAACAATATTTCGACTAATGGCAATAGTAAGACAACCAGGTTAACAATGTTTTGACCAATGGGTTGCCAATGGATTGATCTAGTAATTTTTAAGGAAAGATGAACGTCGTTTGGCCATCTAATAGTGTAGGCGGGCCTAATAATAAGAAGTCTAACTTAACTTCCAAATCAGCCAGTCAGTCAGGGCTTGAAGGCACAGGTCACTTCAAAGACCGCAGGAACAAGTCCCTTGGTTGACCACCCCCTTCCCATTCCTTCCTAGACACTGATTCAGTCGTAATTCAAGACCGCTCATTATTAAACCGTTCTATCACGTTCGAGTAGTCTCGACTTAGTCTGTAGAATAGTAGTAGTCGTGACTGAAGCAATGGTCTCAATCAATTATCAATTAGTGCAACATTAATCAAACTAGTGCATCAGTCTTAAATGCCGCAAGGGCCCAATAGTGTGCTCTGTAAATGTGCTCCGTAAATGCCCGTAGGCCCAATAGTGTTCTCAGTAAATGTGCTCCGTAAATGCCCGTAGGCCCAATAGTGTGTTTCCAACAATACAAACAACCATGAGTACAATACAGCGATCAAACTAGTGCATCAGCCTTGGCTCGAGTGTACGATATGCAACCAGAAGTGCACCCATCCCACGGAGCAACTCGTGGAATATCTACCTACCATTCCTGCAGGGTGATGGTACAGCTTAACTAATAAGGGTGGACCCGGTCACTCCCGCACACTTCGTAGCTCAAGACTACCCCGTATCCCGTGTATTATTATAGTCCAATGTTCATATCAGTGTTTGTATCAATATGGCCTCATGGGCCCTGTATCAATTAGCTAGTGCAACAGTCTTAGCTCGAGTGTACGATATGCAACCAGAAGTGCACCCATCCCACGGAGCAACTCGTGAGATATCTACCTACCATTCCCTACGTGGTGATGGTACAGCTTAACTAATAAGGGTGGACCCAGTCACTCCCGTACACTACGTAGCTCAAGACTACCCCATAACCCATGTTGTATCACATTTCACATTTATATCAGTATCAGTATACATGTCCGTATCCATATCCGTATCTGTATCCGTATGGCCTCATAGACCCATCATCTCGTACATCCAACAATGTGTACAACAATACATCCATCCATGAGTCCATCAATTACATTTATATGGTAGTTACTTGCTGAAAATTCAAGGCAGAAGCCTCAACAGAGAATATCAGTCCTGAGCAATGCTTTGAAGTCCAACAACTATGATATCTAATTCCATAAAAGTTTACTATCCCAATTTAGTCCGAGCAATGATTTGAAGTCCAACAACTATGATATCAAATTTCATGAAAGTGTACTATCTCAATTTAGTCCTTTGGTCATTCCATTATTGATTAGTTCGCTAGTTAATTAGGTCTCTAGTCATTGGTTCATGTCAATAGCTGTTCTGAGTCTAGGTGTCATGCCCTAAGTTCATACGAGTACACAGACTAAATTTCTAAAACTAGAATTAGAGTGACTTACACTTTTTGAGTTCGTCGTGGCAAGACGAGGTTGGAGCAATAGCTTATAAAGGAGCTGATGCATGTGAATTGGTACCTGAAAACACAAGAAAACATTAGTTACGGATTACCCTATTTTCTACCTATTTAATCTTATCGTTTCGATTTTTATAATCGATTGAAACGTTGTCAAAAAGTATTCTAAATTTTTCTATAGCCCAGATATAAGGAAAATAATTTTACTGTAAGAGGAAATATTTTTCGGAAGCTTGTAGTAATTTTTATAATTTTTAAAAGCTCAAAATAGATTTAAAACTAATTTTAAATTAAGTAACGTAATTTTTCAATAATTTCTCCTGGATGCGATCTGCATCGGAAAGTTGCGAATGAACTGTCAAAATGGCAGTCTCGGAGAGTACTTTAACATATATTTTTCTCACCTACTAGTGTAAGTGAAAATACCAAGTTACGGATTTTTGAACGAAAATCACGTATTTAACTTTTAGGCTTAAAAATTAATTCTGGAAAATCTAAGCGTCGGATTGAGATGAAACTAGTGTCATTGGGTCCAGAATGTCCTTTCTGATTTTCCAGAGGTGGTCTCACATTTTTCCGATCCCTATATTATCTATTATTAATTTAAAACCAATAAACCTATTTAATAATTATTAAAAAAATTCGTATTTATGAAAATACGTTTTCGTATTTTATAAAATACGTTTCGAATCACCCTCACCCGTCGCTCGTTCTGTGCAAGGGCATGGGGCTTCCGATGTCGAGCGGCGGTGGGCGGCTCGGGGGTTAGGCGACGGCGGTCAGCGGCGGAGGGCGTTCGGCGGCGGCGGCGAGGAGCGGCAGTGACGGCATGCGGTGGTGGGCTCATGAGCTCTGCAGCGAGCGGCGGAACGACGGGAAACGGCGGCGAGCTGGGCGAGAGAGGTCGGGGCTGCGGGCTCTGCGTGCGGTGGTCGACGGCGAAAGCAGCAGCAGCTGCTTCGACAGTCGGAGGAGGGTTCCGAGAGCGGGCGGAGGCGGGCGAGTAGGGGCGGTGGTCCGGAGCTTACGGCGGTGGTCTGTCGCTTCGTCGGAGGAGCGTTGGCGAGCTGAAGGTGCTTCGAGGCTTCGTCGACGTCCGGTGGTTTCGTGGCGGGCTCGTTGGGGTCGAGCATGGAGGGGGATGAGGTTGCCGGAGAGCAGCTGGGTGGTAGCGACGTCGTCGCTTGGTGGCGGAGCGTGGTGCTTTCGAACGGGAAGAAAGAGAGGGGGAGAGAAGACTGAGAGAGAGAGGGTTACTGTGGGTTTTGCATGGGTTACGTGGAGAGAGAATGAACGAGAGAAAGAGAGACTGAGAGTGTGGGGGAGATCGAGAGTCTCGGAGGAAGAGAGATGAGAGGGAGAATGAGCCATGTGTTGCGTGAGTTGGCCTGGGGATGAGAGAGTGACTGGGTACGGGTAGGGGTTAGGGCTACGGGGTGGGAGAGAAGGATTAGAGGGTATTTATAGGGTTTAATATTGTAATTAGTCAAAGATAATAAATGATATTAGGTGGGTATTAATGAAAGTAGGTTTATCTTTTTGACAAAATGAAGAAAAACTTAAACGTGCTTCCCTCACGTTTAAATCCTGGTTTGGGTTAAAAATTTGATTAGGTTAAGGTAATTAAGAGGGGTTAAAAGTCATTAGTGAAAAATCATTTTGTAACGAAATTACGATTTTGCCCCTACTAGTAAACATGTCCGAAAAATTACGAAAACATACCCACGTGATCGTATCGTCGCGGGGATCACGAATACGAAGTCCGTTTCGGGGTTTGGGCTACGGAAATACGAGTTTTAAGTCAAAACGTTTAGAAAGCGGGTCTGTGGGTTCTCTATTGATTTAACTTCAGAAAATTACGAAATTAATGTGGGAAGCTCTAAATGATCATTGAATGTTACTGTAAAAGTTTGAAATCGTTTTGATGATGTTTGATTAGAAAATAAATTCATTAAGTCAAAACGGTAAAAACTGAAAATGAATTTTATCAGAAATGTTTTGAGTATTTGATGAAATCCGATCTTACTAAAATACTCCATAACTAGTCTGGTACTTCAAAATATTTTTATAAGAAATTTTTGAAATCAGTAAAACTTCTGACAAACCATTATAAAATAGTTTAAAAATTGAAAAATTGGTCAAATACGTAAATAGTCTTTCTTGATGAAAACAAGCCGTTGCATCAGGCTTGACCAATGGGCGGCCATACAAAATCTCCCTCGCTCCCCTACGTTATGGGCGCCCCAGATCCGTCACTACCTCCCCCGTCTCTCCCGCTAAGGGCACGTCCAGTTTAGGAAAATCAGCCTTCAGATCGGGATGCAGACTCGCTAGTCGAGCTTTCATCTTCTCCATCCCTTGGAGAACGCCCGCCTCCCTCGCCTCCGTCATCATAGGGATCAGCTCCTCCTCCTGATAACGGTGGACTGCGGTGTTGATCGCGTCCTGACCGGCCGCCCTGCCCTCTAGCTGCCTCTTCAGGATGGCCTTCTCCTTGTTCTCCAACTCGATCGCCCGCTTCAGCTCGGTTATGTTTTTCTGCTGAACGTCGATCACGTGCTTCTTACTGGCCGCCACCTCATCGTTCCTTTTCAAGATATCATTCCGCGTTTCCTCCTCTTCCCGAAGACGACGGGCAAGTCTGGCCCCCCTCCCCTCCTCTTCCTCAAGTTGGCGGGCGAGCCAGGCCCCGCGTTCCTTCTCTTCGTCCAGTTGGTGGGCGAGCAAGTCCCCCTGCACCTTTTATTCCTCTAGGTGGCGGGTGAGGAAGACTCCCTTACTTTCTTCTTCCTCCAGCTGGCGGGCGAGCCTAGCCCCATGTGCTTCTAGGAACTCGAGCCGCGCCCCATCGAGGGCACGGAGCCTGATGACCTGACCCAAATCCGCCTCCCTCCCTCGCAATTGGCTCCACACCTCTCGAAGTTCGTCCTTCATCATATCTCGGGAAGCCCGAACCGCGGCCACGGGGGTATGGCGTTGCAGGGCCACCGCGGCCGCCATCGCCTAACAAAAGACCCAACCCAGTCAGAGCGTAATTCTGAACGCCAGCCAGAACGCAAGTTGTAGTTTGACCTACCTGCATAGTATGCCATACTGCGGTATCGCACAGCCGCTTCGTGCCCACGTTGGTAAAGGCCTCGCGGTCCTGAGGCAGCACGAAATACTCCGACAGCCGGGCTGCAACCCCAGCATCCTCGAACACGGACTCCCGTCGGCTCACCCGATAGACCGGCTGGTGGAGATCTTCGCTTGGTAGGACCTCAACCTCGGCCCTCGTCAACCTGAAGTGGGCAAGCGCCCTCTCGTAACCTGCGTGCGCTTCTCTCCCCATCTCCCACGGGGGAACTCCGTAGGGCCACTTCTCGACAGGAGGGGGACGGCGGCGCTTGCCTGAGGTCAGAACGCTCGGGGAGCCGTGCTGACTATCCCGGGTTGGGTGAGCCACCAGGCACGGTCCCGCCCGTTCGAGAGGAAGGAACGTCCGGTCCGGACACCCGCTGCCTCATGTTCACCTCGTCTACGGCTGGAGCCTTAGGGACAGTGCTGACCACCTCCGGGTCGGGTGAGCCACCCGGCACGACCCCTTCAGTTCAGGTGGAAGGAATGTTCGGCTCGGACCCCCGCTGCCTCTTACTCGCCTCCTCCACAATGGGAACCTCGACGCTCTGCTCTTGGGCGGCCGCCTCTACTAGCGCTTCCTTGCGCACCACTCCCTTGCCCTTATCCGCAGGGACGGTCTTCTTCGTTACCCTCACTCCGGCCGCCCTCAGCACCTCCCACAGACGGCGTCAATTGTTGCGGGGTAGAACTCGCGTACAATGAATTTATTTTAGAGGAACCAAGGGCACGATGGTTATGCTAATGACAGGATTAGGGTAGGCTATTTTGCAGGAGATTAGTGGGGTGATGAGGCTAAACTTGTTGCGGGAGCTGACCACGGTATCGAATCTGGTAGGATGTAATTGAGGGGCCGAGCTGCCTAAGGTGAGGGCGAGTGTGACCGGCTATGACAAGCTAACCTACACAAGGAGCAACTCATCAGAAAGGCCGGGTTGTAATGGAGGGGTCGAGCTGCCTAGGGTGAGGGCGAGCGTGACCGGCGATGACAAGCTAACCTACACAAGGAGCAACTCATCAGAAAGGCCGGGTTGGGATCCAACCCTTAGCCTCTCCGATGCCTAAGTAGTAATACGACTTAAAGCGGGGGCTAGGCATGCAGGTCGGCCTGAGGGTGAGTCGACCGTACGTGACGAGCTATGAGTGGAAGGACAAAGATATGGACGACCTTTGCTCTTGTGTGTGAGTAATAAGATTGAGAGTAAATTTGCCAACCCCCTCCTCGTAAGAAGTGAAGGGGTATTTATACCTGAGGGGAGGCGGTTAAGTGGGGCTGACCTGACATGCTGACTCGACATGCTGAGCTGGCCCTGCTGTCAGCGGAAGCTTCGGACGAGGATGTCAGGAACAGGAGTGTCAGCCATGCTTTTGTCAGACGGCGCAACGGCCAGGGGCGCTTTTGTCAGGGTGTCACAGCTGAAAGCATTAAGTGTCAGGGGGTGCTGCGTCCAGGGGGTGCTTTGTCAGATGGTCGGGCGGCGTAAGTGTCGGTTGCGTCCTTTGTACTAAGTTGTTTGTCGTGTCCGATGTGCCAAGGAACTGTTGCCACACCTCCCCGGGGCGGGGCCCGTGAAGGGTCGTCGGTCCGGCCCGGACTGAGGGCGATCAGCCTGAACGTACCCTTTGCGTGCTGATCTTGGCGAACCGGGGGAGAACGGGTGCGCATCCTGTTGAGGTCGTGCTGAAGATCCCCCCATCAACGTTCGATGCAGAGTGCACCCTTCTCCCAGTCGAGTCAGGCTCTAGGAATGACTGGTGTCCTGTGGGCCTCTGAGGTTCGGGTGTGGAACGCCCTGTCATTGGGTCGGCCCCCGTCAGGGGGGAGGGACGAACTGGCTGGATGTTTCGGCGGTTCGAGATGGAAGGTCGGACTATCACGATCTTTAGGTCATAACAATTTCCCCCGGCATTCGAGCTCAAGGAGGGGGCCTGACTCGGCTCAGATGATGTATCGCCTCCCATCTCCGAAGAAGGCAGCTCGGACCTTGCTATGTGTGAGGACGCGGCAGCTGTGGTCTCGGGGTTCCTGCCCCGATAGACATTATTACGATTTGAAAGGATGGTGGTAGTCGAGGCGTCCCCGCTACTGAACGGGTGACGCGTGGCTGAAATGACTGTCACGGCAGCCGATGCGTCAGAGGCGCGTCGATGGACGCCGCGTGGAGGCGCGGCGATGTCCGGGATGGCCCGAAGTTTGCTATAAGTATGGAGGAGGGAGGAACGCTCGAGAGTTTCTCGTGATTTTTGCTCCCCTTCACGCTTTCCAGTTTTCGGTCATCGCTCGTCGAAGTTACCGCCGGTGCCCTCGCCGGGGACCCGCTTCCGGTCATCTCCTTAGTTCGATGGTTCGGCCAGGTAATTTGCTGTTCCTTCTATCGATGGCTTCTCATTTTGAGTGCGGCAGTAGTAGTTGGATCGGGAAGGAGGAGCCAACGGAGGAGGGTAGTGGACCACGGAGAGGCCGAACGGATGCGCCGAGGTCGGTTGCGCCTATCCCGTGTAAGCTGGACCAGGTTAACATTCGGGAGATTTGCTAAGGTTCATTCGTCCTCCCTATGAAGTGCGGCTGCCCGGGCCCGGCGAGAGGGTGTGCTGGCCCCGCGACGACGAAGTTGGAGTTTATGTCCGATCCATTGAGTTAGGGCTCCGCTTCTCGATCCATCCTCACCTTCTCCATCTTCTGAATTCCTGGAGCTGCCGATCTGCGCGCTGGTGCCCAGCTCCTTTAGTTTACTGGTTGGATTCGTCGTCTTATGTCTTGCCTGCTCCTTGAGCCCGTCCTTAGCACTGTTCCAGTACTTCTTCGGGGTGAGGAAGTGTGGGACGTATTACTGCGTCTATGCGAGGCAGGGACAGGAACTCGTTGTCGGGGTGCCGATATACCACCAACGGTTGGGCGGAGAGCTTCGTTTTCATCACGATGCCGGTAGACGCGGTGTTGATGTCGAACTGGGGGGCTTTGAACCCTTTGGTGAGCGAGGAGGTGGCAATGACGAACGAACTTCTGACAAATGTCCAGATTTTATCCGAGTTACCTGAGGTAGACCGTCGACTAACGGACTTGACACAGGATGATCGGCTTGCCCAGGAACTTTGGCCCACAGGTATTCTCCTTTTGGCAAACCCCTAAGTAGGCTCACCCTGATCTCTCTATCCTCTGTAGGTGAGGGCCTGATGCTTTCGCGGGAGGACGTGCTGAGGGTGGCCGGAGTGAGGGTAACGAAGAAGACCGTACCTGCGGATAAGGGTAAGTGAGTGATGCGCGAGGAAGCGCCAGTAGAGGCGGCCGCCCAAGAGCGGAGCACCGAGGTTCCCATTGTGGAGGAGGCAAGCAAGAGGCAGCGGGGGTCCGAGCCGAACATTCCTTCCACCCGAACTAGAGGGGTCGTGCCGGGTGGCTCACCCGACCCGGAGGCGGTCATCACTGTCCCTAAGGCTCCGACCGTAGACGAGGTGAACAGAAGGAAGCAGGTGTCCAGACCAGACGTTCCTTCCTCTCGAACGGGCGGGACCGTGCCTGGTGGCTCACCCAACCTGGGGATAGTCAGCACAGCTCCCCCGAGGGTTCTGACCTCAGGCAAGCGCCGCCATCCCCCTCCTGTCGAGAAGTGGCCCTACAGGGTTACCCCGTGGGAGATGGGGAGAGAAGCGCATCCAGGTTGCAAGAGGGCGCTCGCCCACTTCTGGTTGACGAGGGCCGAGGCCCTACCAAGCGAAGATCTCCACCAGCCGGTCTATCGGGTAAGCCGGCGGGAGTCTGTGTTCGAGGATGCTGGGGTTGCAGCCCAGCTGTCGGAGTATTTCGTACTGCCTCGGGACCGCAAGGCCTTTACCAACGTGGGCACGGAGCGGCTATGCGATACCGCAGTGTGGCATACTATGTAGGTAGGTCGAACTGCAACTTGCGTTCTGGCAGGCGTTCAGAATTACGCTCTGACTGGGTTGGGTATTTTATTAGGCGATGGCGGCCGCGGTGGTCCTGCAACGCCATACCCCCGTGGCCGCGGTTCGGGCTTCCCGAGATGAGATGAAGGACAAACTTCGAGAGGTGCGGAGCCAATTGTGAGGGAGGGATGGGAGACCGACCAGGAGGAAGGGTGGAAGGCGTGTCTCCAGAGGGTTACTGAGAGGGCCCTCGCTCTTCACCCTCCACTAGAGGTTGACTTCGAGGCGTTGGGGGCCTCAGAGGAGAAAGACAAGGAGGAAGAAGAAAACCCCGAGGTGAACGCGGAGGGGCCGGGAGATGGAGAGCATGGATCGGGCAATGCTCCGTAGGGCGGCCCCGAGGATGGGGAACGGACGGGCTCGTAGGGACTTTTGTTAGGGTATTTTACCATGTTATATCACTTTTTGTAATAGAGAGGGGGGAACTAAAGGGAAGCCCATTTTGTAAGTTCGCCCCTCTGAACTTGTAGCACACCTTGTTGTTTGATATAACGTGGACTTTTGCTATGCGATGTGTGAACCGTTGTTGCCTTTAAACAATTCAAGTAGAATTCAAAGATAGCGGTACCTATCGAATCGCGTGGGTAGGGTAAGGCTAGTGCGTAGCTCATCCTGCGCCGTTGTCCGGTTTGGGTGGCGCAGATCTGCGAGTCTACCCCGGAGTTCGGCGAGGATCGTTCCTAAGTTAGGGCGTGCTTAAATGATGTTCAGGAGTAGAACAACTATTTTGTGAGCTCTTTCTTCATTAACCTTTACATAAGAATTTAACATTAACTTTTACGTGATGTCTTGATAAAGTCTATGTGGTTAGCTAGATGTGACCCGATCTGTGGGCCGGCTGGGAAGCCGTTCTATCCTGTTTGTACACTGCATCAGGATGAGCAAGCTCCTGTCTGCAGGGTGGCCTTCCTGTTCCATTGCTCGTTGCGTCTGTTCTCGTCTTTCTGTCCATGAAGGGTTATGAGCATGAACTAGATCAAGCCGACCACGCCCTCCAATGTACATGTCTTGATCGTCCATGTGCACGCTGATACGCCATGACTCACCGTTTGGATTCACCAGGGAAGCTGTCTGGCTGTGAGCTGCGCCAGGGTGAGCGAACTCCTGCCTACAGGGCGGCCCTCCTTCTCTTCCATTGCTTGTCCCGTCCCGCCCCGACTCCCTTGTGCTGAATGGTTGCAAGGTCTCTGCATGGGAGTCGTTCCATCCTGTTATAAACCGCATCAGTATGAGCGAACTCCTTTGTCCGGCGGGTATCCTCGTCTTTATCGTTGTTCGTTGCATCCCCTTTTGTCTTTGCATCCATGAAGGGTTGCAAGGTCTTTTCGGGGGATCCTTATGTCGAAGGGAAACCCAAGAAGAGGTGGAGCGGATGCTGATAGGGGGGAGCGAACCGCCGCAAGTCCTCCGATTCGCCCGTTTCATCTGGTTCAGGGCAGATAGAGGAGTAGAAGGCGGGGCTCCCCTCGTGTAAGAGGAATAGCCCATCGGCGTGGCGGGCCGTTAGGGGGCGGGCCCGCAGAAGCTGGTGTGCCCGATGGGGTGATTTGGCAGGGCTGCCCCGTCCTTCAGATTCTCGGCCTGAAGCGTCAGCACGCATCGGGCACCGGACGAGGGGCATGGCCCGCCATTGGAGCTCCAGTTCCCTTGGCGTAAGTTGTCCAAGGGAAGTTAAGGAGTGATAGGCAGGACGTCTCATGTGTAAGGGGAATAGCCCATCGGCGGCCGTCGTGGGGAAGCAATCGCCCATCGGGGTGGCAGGGTCCATTGCTCCTTCTCATCCTTCATCGAGGGGTTTGAGACTGAGTTGCCCTCATATTATCTTTCTCCTCCTCTCCTTCGAAGCGGCGAGGGGAGTATTTATAGTGGGAGTTTGCTAACGGTTCCCCCCAAGTTAATGTGATGAGCTGGCATCATTAATGGGCTCCTCCGAATCATGCCCTTCAGAAACCGTTTTTGCCAGGTGGCGCTGGATGCGATTCATCAGGCCTTGCCTCTCGGGGATATGTCGTCATTAATGGCGCATTTTCCGAGCGTTCTTTCGTTTCGACGAGTCGCATCGGGGGCATGCTTTATCGGGTCCCGGCGTTGACCATCGGTCCTTGGCTTTCGCGAGGCCAGCCTCGGTCCACGTGCCCTTGTCCTTTTCCCAAGGTTCAAGTTTTCGAGGGTCATGGGTTTGCTTGGGAGGATGGTGAGCGAGTGGGTTTCTCAGTCCGCGCTCCTCTTCGGTTCAGGCGGTCGGAACTCGTCAGACCTGCCCCGTGTTTTTAATGGGGAGGCGATCGTGTAGCTCGGCCCATGCCCTTCTCTGCTTTGGGTGGTGAGGGTTGGCCCTGGCCCACATATGGCGCTCCGGTTTGGGTGGCGAAACTCCGTAAGCTTGCCCCAGAGGTCTTCACTGGAGGGGGGAGCGAGCGCGTAGCTCGGCCCGTGCCCTTCTCTGGTTTGGGTGGCGAGGGTTGGCCCTGCCCCAGAGCCTTTGAGAGGGTGGGTACTGGGCCGTCGCCTCCCCGCAGCCTCTATAGTCGGACGGGTATTGGGCCGTCGCCTACCCCGCATATAGCGCTCCGGTTTGGGTGGCGAAGCTCCGTAAGCTTGCCCTGGAGGCCTTCACTGGAGGGGGGAGCGAGCACGTAGCTCGGCCCGTGCCATTCTCTGGTTTGGGTGTCGAGGGTTGGCCCTGCCCCAGAGCCTTTGAGAGGGCTGGTATTGGGCCGTCGCCTCCCCGTAGCCTCTATAGTCGGACAGGTATTGGGCCGTCGCCTACCCCGCATATGGCGCTCCGGTTTGGATGGAGAAGCTCCGTAAGCTTGCCCCGGAGGCCTTCACTGGAGGGGGGAGCGAGCGTGTAGCTCGGCCCGTGCCCTTCTCTGGTTTGGGTGGCGAGGGTTGGCTATGTCCCAGAGCCTTTGCGAGCGCGGGTTCTGGGCCGTCGCCTCCCCACAGCCTCTATAGTCGGACGGGTATTGGGCTGTCGCCTACCCCGCATATGGCGCTCCGGTTTAGGTGGCGAAGCTCCGTAAGCTTGCCCCGGAGGCCTTCCCTGGAGGGGGGAGCGAGCGCGTAGCTCGGCCCGTGCCCTTCTTTGGTTTGGGTGGCGAGGGTTGGCCCTGCCCCAGAGCCTTTGAGAGGGCGGGTATTGGGCCGTCGCCTCCCCGCAGCCTCTATAGTCGGGCGGGTATTGGGCCGTCGCCTACCCCGCATATGGTGCTTCAGTTTGGGTGGCGAAGCTCCGTAAGCTTGCCCCGGAGGCCTTCACTGGAGGGGGAACGAGCGCGTAGATCGGCCTGTGCCCTTCTCTGGTTTAGGTGGCGAGGGTTGGCTCTGCCCCTGAGTCTTTGAGAGGGTGGGTATTGGGCCGTCGCCTCCCCGCAGCCTCTATAGTCGGACGGGTATTGGGCCATCGCCTACCCCACATATGGCGCTCCGATTTGGGTGGCGAAGCTGTAGGATCCTGTCAAAACAATGATGTTAGGATCGAATGCAGAGGAGAGACTTACGTTCGCGTACGCGGCACCGTAGTATCTGAACTTCGCCCTCGGATTCGCCACAACGGTCGGTACTTCGTCACGGAGGATCGAAGCAGCGTTTCACCGTCTAAATCTCTATTTAGAAGAAGAATTTAATGGAGAGGGAGAAGAAGAACATAAGTTGCCTTATGCAAACTTATGGCATGGATGGAATGGTGTAAAAGCCTTACCCTTGGGTCCTATTTATAGGCTTTAGGGGTAGTTATTGTAGGAAATAACTAAATATAAGCTTATTAGCCTATATTAGCCCTTTTACTTATCCTCTTCTTCATTCACTTATCAAGTGCCTTTATGCACTTATAAAGTGACTTTTTCCACTTATCGAGTGGTCCTTTTCACACGTGAAAAGGTTCCCTTCGTGCACGCTTTCGTGCACGCGACATCTGAGGTCCATAGACCCTCATACATCCCCTCATGGGTGTATACATGTCGTCCATATCCAACATCTCCCACTCACACTTGAGGGGATTGTGAGGAAACATCTTTTCCTTAAGTTCTTCTATTCATCATACCGAGAAATAAACCGTGTGACCGTCATGCGCATAGAGTCTGCTGTTGTGCACTTGTTAGAGATACACAACACGCTTTGAGGTGCAAAGTTGAGTAGATCAACACATGCTTTACCCTAGATTATTTCTTCACATTTCTTATACTTTATATTCAACAATTGAATCCCATCTGGATTACAATTGGCTGGCCAGCTTTGAATCTCTAAAGTCCAAATGTGAATTTGAAATTAATCTTCCTCTTCTTGAGATCCTTTCGATCTTGACTTGACTCGCTTTTCTAACATGCCCCGTCGGACCGAATTGACCATAGTCCATAAGCAACATGCTAAGATAGCGATCACCCAGTCAAATGTAAAGGAACCAATTAGAGTCCATAAGGATAATAAGTTAAGACCCATGTGGTCTTTGGGTCTCACATAATAGTAAACACAATTACTATTCTAACCCAATGGTCAAATGCATACGTAGTATGAATACGTATTACAACATAACTCCTTTCCCAGGGAGCGTATGTCTTAATGATGTTGTAAGGATGATGATCAGACACCACAATGTCTGACTTTGAGTCCCTTTTTCTACTCAGTAATTTCCTGGACCCACATCCCGCATAAGACAGATAAGATTTTAAAAATCTTCTTAGATCTTTTGTAAGCATCCATATGATGCAGATCTTTCATACGACCATTTTGTTTAAGTCATGACTCTAAATCATCCGTCTGACGATTTTGACTTTAAACAGGTCTCATCTTTATCTTATCCGTCTGATAGAATAAAGGCGGTTGCTCATGTGAGAGAGCCAACCTTAATCTGTCCGACATACTAAAAAATCCAGCTGAGATTTAAAAGAAATGTACACAAACATTTTCAAGAAACTCATACAAAATGTTGAAAAGAACTTATTCTTTTATTAAATTTGATCTTTCATAGACATGGGAATTTACACTGGTACAACTCAGCTCTTACGCAATCCTTGAGATGATAAGTGTTTGTAAAACACATCTCTGGGAATCGCCTTCGTAAGCGGATCCACTATCATCTCATGCGTAAATATGTACCTAATATCTACCTTCTTGGACTTATCATAGTCTTTTGCAAATTTGTAGCGGATATCAATGTGTTTGGTCTTACAATGGAATTTTGGATCTTTGACATAGGCTATAGATGCTTGACTGTCACTATGTATTGGTACAACACCTGAGTCACTTGCATCAATTAGCCTGTCTAAGAACTTCCTAAGCCAAACAGCTTCTTGAACTGCCATGCTAAATGTTACAAACTCGGCTTCCATAGTTGAAAGTGTGATGCAGGATTATTTCTTGCTACTCCAGGATATTGCACCAGATTCGAGTAGAAAAACATATCCTGAGGTCGATCGTCGCTCATCGAGATCACCCGCCCAATCAGCATCAGTGCAGTCTTTGAGCCTCAAGGCATCTCCTTGATAGCATAAAGCATAGTCTGCAGTTCCTTTAAGATACCACATTATCCTCTTAACCGCTTTCCAGTGTACTTGCCCTGGATTGGTTTGGTAACGACTTACCATTCCAACGGCAAAACAGATGTCCGGTCTTGTACACATCATAGCGTACATAAGACTACCAACTGCACTGGAATATGGAACTTTTTCCATAATTTACTTTTCCTTTTGGTTCTTTGGACACGATTTCAGACATAAATTATCGCATTTGCTTATAGGAGTATCAATGGACTTGCAGTCCTGCATATTAAAACGTTCTAGAACCTTCTTTATATAAGTCTCTTGTGAAAGAGAAAGAAGTTTCTTCGAACGATTCCTTGAAATCTTAACTCCAAGGATATATGCGGCTTCTCCCATGTCTTACATCTCAAAACCTGATGAAAGCCAAGCCTTGATATCCATCACAAAGCACTTGTCATTTCCGGCTATTAAAATGTCATCTACATATAGAGACATAATAACATACTTGCTCTTAATCTTCTTGATATATACACAGTTATCTTCATCAAGCATGGAAAAACCATTCGATAAGACAACTTCTTGAAATCGTATATACCATTGCCTCGAGGATTTTTTAAGACCATATATGGACTTACGAAGTTTACAAACCTGATGTTCGTTTCCTTCTTTTATAAACCATGTTGGTTGTTCCATATAGATCTCCTCGTCCAATTCTCCATTGAGAAAGGCAGTCTTTACATCCATCTGATGTAATTCGAGGTCTAAGCAAGCTACCATAGCCAGAATCACGCGAATTGAGGTAAAACGAACAACAGGTGAGAAGGTCTCTTCGTAGTCTATCCCTTCCTGTTGCGTAAAACCTTTCGCGACAAGGCGAGCTTTATATCTGTCAATAGAGCCATCAGCCTTATGCTTGATCTTGAGAACCCATTTGTTCCCAATAGCTCTACGTCCTTTGGTAAGTCAACCAAGTCCCAGACTCGGTTAACTTTCATGGATTCTAATTCCTCCTTCATTGCTTCCATCCATTTGTCTTTTGCAGGGCATGATACGGCCTGTTTGAAAGTAGCAGGCTCGTCATCTTCTTGTAGTAAAGTCATAAAGGTTTGTGGGAATTCATCCTCAAATCTTAGAGGAGCTAACCTTGTACGACTACTACGACGTATTTGAGATTCTTCAAGTCCTTGTTGACTCGAATTTAGATCAATTCTAATATCACTCCCACTTGGAATGTCATTAGAATTGCTCCCACTTGGATCATTATTCCCATATGGAATAGGATTCGCATCATTCGTATCATCCATTGGTGAAGGTTGAAACGTATTTTCGTCTTCATCAAGAATTCTCCCACTCGAATGAGGTAATCCTTCTTGATCATAAATCTCAAATAGAGATAAGTCCTGACTTATCTCGCCCTGTCTTGGAAACTCGTTTTCCAAGAAAGTGACATCCCTCGACTCAAATTCAATTAGTCCTCCATTGTCTTCCTGACCAATAAAAACATAACCTTTGGAGTTTTCTGCGTATCGTATAAAGATACATTTCCTCCCCCTTGGCCCAAGTTTGCCATACTTATGGGAGGAAATATGTGCATAGGATGCACATCCCCAAGGTTTTAAAATGCTTAAGTCAGGAGACCTTTGGTTCCACAACTCATAAGGAGTGGAGCTAACTGATTTCGAGGGTACGCGGTTTAAAATGAAAGCGGCCGTCAATAATGCATCACCCCAAAAGGTGATTGGCAAGTTGGCTTGCGCCATCATTGAACAGACCATTTCCATTAAAGTCCTATTCCTCCTTTCTGCAACACCATTTTGTTGCGGAGTATAAGACATAGTTACCTGATGAACTGTGCCTTTTTTCATCACAAAGTTCCTTAAAACTTGTTGATTGGTATTCACCGCCTCTATCGGTTCGCAAGACCTTAATCTTGCGATCTAATTGATTTTCTACCAAACTCATATAGTTTTTAAAGCAGGTTAATACTTCATTTTTGTGGGATATCAAATAGATATGACCGAATCGGGTGAAGTCATCAATAAAAGTGATGAAATAGGACTTCCCGCGTCTTGTCTTGACATTCATCGGACCACATATGTCCGAATGGATGAGCTGTAATGGAACCTCGGCCCTAGTGCCGGTTCCAAACGGCTTGCGACAAGATTTCCCTACAAGGCAATGTTCGCAAGTCGACATTTCGACCTTTGAAACATTAGATAGAAGGCCACGTTGGCAAGTCTATCCATTCGTGTTGGTCCAATGTGACTAAGCCTTGCATGCCAACAAATTACATTTGACTCATAATTTGATGAATTTGCAACAAGGAAATTTTCATTATAAAATGAGGAATCATACATTGTATTTAATACAACAAATCCTTTGAAAACATACCCAGAACCAATTAAAGAATTATTACAAGACAAGTCCACTTTACAACTATGAAAGAACCAACTATAACCAAGACCCATTAAAACGACCACAGATATAATATTCCTTCAAATATCTGGAGCGAAGAGAACATCATGAAGAAGGATAGTGCGGCCGTTGTCCAAGACGAGCTTGCACGTCCCAACGCCTTTCACTTCAACACGTGTGTTGTTTCCTACATAGATCCACTTCGTTCCTTGGGGTATCCGGTGATACTCCACGAAGGACTGTCTGTCCCTTGCTATGTGGTCGGTGGCACCTGAATCAATTATCCAAAAAGGATTAGATTCTACAAGAAATATTGAACTAGAAACACATATGTAACTAGTATTATTACAAGTTACCTCGTCACCTCCACTCGTACATGAACGAGCATAGTGACCTAACTTGTTGCACTTGAAACACTTGATCTTCTTCAAGTCCTTCTTCTTGTGCCATTTCTTATGCCCACCTTTATGTTTGGGTTTCTTGGTAGACTCTGGTTGCTTATTACGTTCATTAGTAAACTTTGAACGATTTTTCTGTTTCTTTCCCCCGTGTGAGGAACTAGCA
Organism: Scilla litardierei; assembly: GCA_030789695.1. Lineage (NCBI taxonomy): Eukaryota > Viridiplantae > Streptophyta > Magnoliopsida > Asparagales > Asparagaceae > Scilla > Scilla litardierei. The sequence continues at coordinate 156,394,127 of CM061133.1, forward strand.
ACCATGTGCACTTCTGCACTTGGCTTGGCGGCCGCAAGCCGCTCTTCCTCTAACTCGAGGTGCTTAGAAACATCGCTGAAGTTCTTGATGCTCTCATTATGAGTGAGATGCATCTTCATTTGGTCCCACCCATTTGGTAGGGAACGTATGACTGCTTGGATTTGTTGCTCATCAGTGAGGACATGACCTGCATCCTTTAACTCTGAGATGAGATTCGCCATATGTCGCAGATGTTTCCCCATGGAATGATCTGGACGTTTCTTGTACGAATCGAATCTTATAGTTAAAGAACGAAGTTTGGACACAGAGGTGCCACCAAACTTCTCCTCTAGCTTGGACCATATGTCCATGGCTAGGTCATGCTCTCGGAAGATGCGCATTATGTCATCGGCCATACTGGACAACAACGTAATGCGGGCAATCTTGTTCTTCCGAGACCAAGCATCGAAAGCTTCCTTGTCTCTTCTGTGTTGGGCCGTAGTGCCCAACTCTGGTTCAATCATTATGTTCTTCAGAGTTTCGAGCACATCTTGCTCCTCTAGAACATATTGTATTTTCATGGACCATAGTTTGTAATTATCGCCGTTGAGTTTTTCACCTTTGTTTAACTCAGCGACGATGTTCTTGGAAGCGGAAGACATTTTAGCTTTAAAATGCTGCAAAAGATATAAAAAAAGGTTCGATCAAAAAACATTGCATAAATTTCATATTTATAGTCATCATTTTAGACATTTTCATAATTCAGCAGTCTCGGCCAGCAGACCGACCAGGGGAATGGCTAGTGTTGGACGCAACGATTTAGGAACTTTAGTTTGATGATGACAAACGTGTGTGAACGTTTTTAACGTGTGTGTTAAGTGCTTCAGGAACGGCGAACGTGCGAGTACTTCACGGAGAGACTTGATCAATGTGCAAAGGAGAAATAGTCAAAAGGAAGATGCAATTGTTAATTGGACCGCAAGCTTGGAGTTTCTCCCCTACAACCGCAATATTCCTTGAAGACTTAACAAATAAACCCCCCAAAGTGCACTGGCCGAATTATCCATGACCATGTGCATTGGTGATGCATTTGTGATGACAAAAAATAGAACAAGGTGCCGGCCCAATCTATTAATCAATTCATCAATTCATCAACAAGAAGCCGGCCCAATCAATTGGAAAAGAAGCTTGCGTGGCCGAATTGTTGAGAAGAGAGCCTGTCATCTAATATCAAATAGGTCAGCAGCAAGTTAGGTTTTAAGAGGGATGGGCACACAAAAATATAAAAGGCCTCTAAATCCTTGAGAGTCGCCCTCCTCCTATCCCCAATCTCCAGGTGACAGCCTTCAATAGTTGAAGCCGCATCATTTTTTCTCTCCCTTTAGAAAGAAATCAATCTCCCTTCCAAAAATCAAAAAGGCACAATCCAAGACACCTCTCTAAAAAGGACCCTGCGTTTTGTTTTTTTTGTTCTGCCTATTTTCTTGTGAAGAGCCGGCCACCATATTTTCATCCTGCGCCTAGAAAATCAATTGAAGTTCACCTGTTGTGAAAGCTCATCATTTGCCGCACAAATTGAAGCCAGGGCGGCTGCGTGCAAAATTGCACAGAGGGGAGAGGGCAAGCATCAACAAAGGGAAGTTTTTTTTGTGTTTGCAATAATAAGCATTAGCAAAAGTGCAAGATTTTTTTTAGGTTGTGCATCAAAATTCTTAGAGAGCCCCCACAATTTTTTTATCAGAGCACTTCGGTTATTATTCTTTCTCCTTTGATAATCTCAAAGCACAGGGGCTTAATGTTTTTTTGTTTGAAAGAATTTCACAGGGCTATCAAAAATCCCAAGACAGCCGAAAAGTCTAAGAGCAGGCACAAAAAGATTGAGGCGCCGAATTATCTTAGGGGAGATTGGATTATCTTCTATTAAAATCAACAAGTTTCAAAATCCCTGCACCAAGTTCCAGTGGCAACATATAAATTCTTCTTGTTTAATTAATCAGTCTTTGTTTTATTCTTTGCAGGCTCCATAAAGAAAAGTGCTATTATTTTGCAAAGCTTGAATCATCAAACAAAAGAAAGAGATAAAACAATGGAGAGACTCACGTGAATAAAAGTGCCTTCAATCACACAAGCACAACGCAATCTTTGACCGGGAAATTAGGGAAGAGAAGCACATGCAGCAAGGAATCATTGTTTACAAGGTGAGGTGTCGCAAGTTTCAATCTTTGGCAAAGGGCGCAAGTCTCATCGAGAGGGGAGCCAGACTGTTGAGGGGACATCAGAGACTACATCTACGTCAGACGAGATCTGACCCGTGCTGACTGACGAGGACATCGCCGCTACACAAACTGAGATTCCTAAACTCTATTTATTATTATTTTGTGTAGTTGTTGTGTTAGATCCTCGTAGGGGAAACTTTACCTTCTGTGTTACTTTTTGGGGACCTGACGACTTGGGAGTCGTCACGGAGGGAGGGCATCTGACTAGATTGATAGTGTAGAGCACGTGGTGTGCGTACGAGCTAGGTGAGAGTAGATTTGGGATCTTGACTCATTGTAGCTGTACTTGATTACATATCTATCTAGTAGTTGCTTTCGGGGCTGGAGTAGGTCGTGGGGACGACCGAACCAGGGTATATCTGTGCGTATTCTGTGATTGCTATTTTATTGCTCTGTCTGTGCTTATAACTGCGTGTGGTTGTTCGTGGGTTGCACGAATATTTTTATTAGCCTATTCACCCCCCCTCTAGGCTACGATCCAGATCCAACAAGTGGTATCAGAGCCAGTTTAGAGGATCTAGCCTAGATTTTTAGATAACCATGAATATATCTGATTGTGCTTTTGCTGAAGGTCAGTCTATAGCCCGTCCCCCTAAGTTTAACGGTGTAGACTTTGCTTATTGGAAGGCTAGAATGAAAATCTATTTGGTGTCTGTAGATTATGATGTGTGGGATATCGTTGAAAATGGTTATAGTCTACCCACTATTAAAATTGAAGACACTGTTATGATTAAGCCTAAAGACAAGTGGGATTTAACTGATAAGAAACTTTATACTCTTAATGGTAAAGCTATGAATGCGCTTATATGCTCTCTTGATAAATCTGAGTTTAATCGTATCTCACATTGTCTAACTGCGCAGGAAATCTGGCATACTCTGGAGGTGACACACGAGGGAACATCGCAAGTAAAGGAATCCAGACTTGCATTGCTTTGCACATAATACGAGAGCTTCCGCATGCTACCAACTGAATCTGTGAAAGAGATGTTTGCGAGGTTCATGGACATTGTCTACAAATCCAGTTCCCTCGGTAAGCCATACTCTAGCCATGAACAGGTACGAAAGATCTTAAGGGCGCTACCAAGCTCGTTTAGGCCTAAAGTCACCGCTATTCAAGAAGCTAAGGACTTATCAACAATGAAAGTGGAGGACTTGATAGGCAACCTGATGTCGCACGAGCTTGAGTTGCTGAGTATAGAAGCCAGAGAGAAACCTGAAGAGAAGACCAAAGCTTCCACACCATTAGCTCTTCAAGCTAATGACGACGATCTTGATGAAGAGCAAGCCCTAATGGTCAGAAACTTCAGGAGATACATTCAGACTGATCAAGGAAGAGCTGAGATGGGAAAAAGGTTCATTCGTTCTAATAATTCTAATTTTGGTAGAAATTCCTATGATCAGAAAGCTATTAATAGAAGTGAATGTTTTAAATGCAGGAAGAAAGGGCACCACATAAAAGATTGCCCACAACAACATACAGCTCAAGTTGCAAAAGGAAAAACGAAAGTGCTGACGTGGGACATGGATAGCGAAGCTGAGGATGAGGATGAGGAACATGAAGCCCACTCCTGCATGTCATTAATGGCCAAACACAGTGAGGTAGAATCTCCCACTAAAGCTGAACTTTTAGAAATCTGTAAAGGAATGCAACATAGAATTGATGAACTAGAAGCTGATGTGGATAGTTATAGAAATGATAATTTTGATATGCAACAAACTGAGTATGACATGTCTATAGAAATGAAAAATCTTAAACAAGAGCTTGTTGCATGCAAATCTACCATCACTATTTTAGAAAAAGAGAAAGCTAGCTTGCCTAAAAAAAATTGATTGTCTTTCATGTCCCTCTTTATTAAAGGATATTAGCATGTATAAGCTAGATAAGACAAAGCTTGAAGTTAAAAATGAATTGCTTTCTGAAAAGATTAACATGCTAAATCTTGAACTTAAAGAAAAAATGAGGGATTTTGAAAATAAAGAAGAGGAAAACAAGCAAGCTTTCATTAGTAAATGCACTTTGCTTGTGAACGAAAATGATCATTTGAAATCCAAAGTTGCTAGTTTAGAAGTGTCATTAAAGAGATTTTCCATTGGTAAACAAAATTTGGACATTATTCTTGGAAATCAAATCTATGGCAATAATAGGCGAGGACTAGGATATGGTCTTAAAAATGTTGAAAAATCAAAATATAGAAAAGTTCACATTGAATCAACAAAGGTTGGAAATTTTCACGCTAAGTGCTTTACATGTGGATGCGTTGGTCATACTTCATATCATTGTAAATATAGGAACAGAAACATTAAGTTCAAACAAATATGGGTTCCTAAATCTTTGATGACTAACGTGAGTGGACCTTGTTGGATTCCAAGGTCACACACGACACCTCTTTTGTAGGTGGATGAAAATTTGACGAGGAGCGATAAATTGAATGTCTCATTACTTTTTAGCTCCTTAGTCAAACGGCGACGCGAAGGTATATCTCATTCTTTGAACTTAATGCGTACCTTCATAGCATTTTCTTTGTTAACATTTTTGTGTGCTTGGATTTTTTTTGTTTTGTTTTTGTTTTGTGTTTTTGTTTGCTTGATTGTTTTTAGTGTGTTTGTTAGTTCATTATAAAACCAAAAAAATGAAAAAAAAGAGAAAAAATGAGCTTATTGCATTTCTTACTCTTTGTATCATTTTAGTGATATAAATGAATGATGATCATATCCCTGAAGAAAGTGTTGTATTATTATCATGGCTACATGCGTATGTTTTATTTCTTAATAGCCATGCCAAGTTCGATGAATTGATAATATGATTTCTACACCTACTTTCACTTCCACGAATATTAGACTATGTCGTACTTTTGGAGATACTATTTATGAATATTGGAAAGTGAATGTAGGATGATTATTAACTGAAAAATCTAAGGGATATGATGTGATTTGCCATGAATAAAAATTGAGCACAAAACAAAGGAAATGAATGAAAAAAAATTGAAAATTGCTTCGTATGAAAAATGGATACAATTCATGGCAAATACACTACCCACGAGTATCCAACATAAGCTTTATGGGTAAACCTTAGCGTTGGTGTTTTTACTCGTCAAGCAATGTCACCCCCACATCTAAGAGTCCTTTTAGGCTATGTTTTGGGGTATGATATCTTGAACTCATCTTTGATGAGGTGGGAAAAATCAATCCTAGGTGATACAAAGTTATTTGGAAAATGTTGGATTGATTTGGTTGAATTTGTAAAAGTATCTCCCTTTGTACTTCTATGTTTAATAATTGCACTTACACGATGGTGTTGAATCCTAATTATCATTATCGTTGGATTTGAAGTGCTAATTATAGAATAACGACATGCAAATGCTAGTTATAATTAATAATCCCCTCTTTTTGCATGTGATATGTTTTCGTCTTTTAGAATACACTTTTGATGATGACAAAGGGGAGAAAACAAGTGTTGAAAGATTTGTGGTATCAATGTTGGTTCAAAATACGGTATTATTGATTGTAGGGGGAGCATTGAAAATACATGAATATGGGGAGATTGGAAAAAGGGGGAGCATGCTAATTTATATTGCTATATTGTGCATGCTAGTAATGTTTGATCTCATATCATTGAATATATCATATTGCATTACATCCTTGGTCATACGTCACACACGCACACTTATTTGTACAAATCTTCTATGGGTTTGTCATCATCAAAAGGGGGAGATTGTTGGACGCAATGATTTAGGAAATTTAGTTTGATGATGACAAACGTGTGTGAACGTTTTTAACATGTGTGTTAAGTGCTTCAGGAACGGCGAACGTGCGAGTACTTCACGGAGAGACTTGATCAATGTGCAAAGGAGAAATAGTCAAAAGGAAGATGCAATTGTTAATTGGACCGTAAGCTTGGAGTTTCTCCCCTACAACCGCAATATTCCTTGAAGACTCAACAAATAAACCCCCCAAAGTGCACTGGCCGAATTATCCATGACCATGTGCATTGGTGATGCATTTGTGATGACAAAAAATAGAACAAGGTGCTGGCCCAATCTATTAATCAATTCATCAATTCATCAACAAGAAGCCGGCCCAATCAATTGGAAAAGAAGCTTGCGTGGCCGAATTGTTGAGAAGAGAGCCTGTCATCTAATATCAAATAGGTCAGCAGCAAGTTAGGTTTTAAGAGGGATGGGCACACGAAAATATAAAAGGCCTCTAAATCCTTGAGAGTCGCCCTCCTCCTATCCCCAATCTCCAGGTGACAGCCTTCAATAGTTGAAGCCGCATCATTTTTTCTCTCCCTTTAGAAAGAAATCAATCTCCCTTCCAAAAATCAAAAAGGCACAATCCAAGACACCTCTCTAAAAAGGACCATGCGTTTTGTTTTTTTTGTTCTGCCTATTTTCTTGTGAAGAGCCGGCCACCATATTTTCATCCTGCGCCTAGAAAATCAATTGAAGTTCACCTGTTGTGAAAGCTCATCATTTACCGCACAAATTGAAGCCAGGGCGGCTGCGTGCAAAATTGCACAGAGGGGAGAGGGCAAGCATCAACAAAGGGAAGTTTTTTTTGTGTTTGCAATAATAAGCATTAGCAAAAGTGCAAGATTTTTTTTAGGTTGTGCATCAAAATTCTTAGAGAGCCCCCACAATTTTTTTATCAGAGCACTTCGGTTATTATTCTTTCTCCTTTGATAATCTCAAAGCACAGGGGCTTAATGTTTTTTTTTGAAAGAATTTCCCAGGGCTATCAAAAATCCCAAGACAGCCGAAAAGTCTAAGAGCAGGCACAAAAAGATTGAGGCGCCGAATTATCTTAGGGGAGATTGGATTATCTTCTACTAAAATCAACAAGTTTCAAAATCCCTGCACCAAGTTCCAGTGGCAACATATAAATTCTTCTTGTTTAATTAATCAGTCTTTGTTTTATTCTTTGCAGGCTCCATAAAGAAAAGTGCTATTATTTTGCAAAGCTTGAATCATCAAACAAAAGAAAGAGATAAAACAATGGAGAGACTCACGTGAATAAAAGTGCCTTCAATCACACAAGCACAACGCAATCTTTGACCGGGAAATTAGGGAAGAGAAGCACATGCAGCAAGGAATCATTGTTTACAAGGTGAGGTGTCGCAAGTTTCAATCTTTGGCAAAGGGCGCAAGTCTCATCGAGAGGGGAGCCAGACTGTTGAGGGGACATCAGAGACTACATCTACGTCAGACGAGATCTGACCCGTGCTGACTGACGAGGACATCGCCGCTACACAAACTGAGATTCCTAAACTCTATTTATTATTATTTTGTGTAGTTGTTGTGTTAGATCCTCGTAGGGGAAACTTTACCTTCTGTGTTACTTTTTGGGGACCTGACGACTTGGGAGTCGTCACGGAGGGAGGGCATCTGACTAGATTGATAGTGTAGAGCACGTGGTGTGCGTACGAGCTAGGTGAGAGTAGATTTGAGATCTTGACTCATTGTAGCTATACTTGATTACATATCTATCTAGTAGTTGCTTTCGGGGCTGGAGTAGGTCGTGGGGACGACCGAACCAGGGTATATCTGTGCGTATTCTGTGATTGCTATTTTATTGCTCTGTCTGTGCTTATAACTGCGTGTGGTTGTTCGTGGGTTGCACGAATATTTTTATTAGCCTATTCACCCCCCCTCTAGGCTACGATCCAGATCCCACAGCTAGTCCATGGTTCACTACCCCCAGACAGAGCCGAGGTGTCCCACAAACTAGTCCAAAAGACCACTGGCCGAATCATGATCCATTGAGATGCTGAATCAATCGAATGTGGAAATTTCAGACTAGTTTAATATTACTCCCACTTGGAAAATCCCACTTGGAATGATATTATTATATTTGATAAGTTACTTTCGAAAAATATTGAAGATGTTGTTCTAGAATCGGAAAAGTCATTACGATCCCAATCACCATCTAGAACAACTTTCAATATTTCCCCATCACTTTATCAAATAACAGTACTCTTATAGTACTTTGCAGTGGAAACGCGATTTTGCAAACGTATTTTTCAAAAAAAATTAGGGAATTTCAACTTGCTACCCTTATGGTACTGATCACTCCATATTTTACACCTTTTTTCTGCATGTTTGCATGCCATTTTGATCGCTCGAATCACGCTTTTTAAGATTTTTCGGCAATATTACGATGCTTTTCACGATTTCTTGTTTTTGTCGAATTTCAGGAGATGTCGAGCGATTTGGAGTGATTCTGAGATGCACCCACTCCGGAGTGTCACCCGTGACTCCTTCGAGGGGAATTTTGCTATTGGAGAGGAGTGGAAGAAGAAAGAACGTCGTAGGAGCGACGAGGGAGCAAAAATATAAAGATTGGGAATTTTGAGCATGTCACTCGGCCGAGTGAAGGAGTCACTCGGCCGACCATCGAAAGCCCGCTCGGCCGGCCAAATCTGACACGCAGAAGACTGAGTATCAGCGTGAACTCGGCCGAGCATCGCCATCCCACTCGGCCGAACCACGGAGACACCACTCGCCTGAGTGGCATCAAGACGACGGCAACAAAAAGTCCAGACTTACTGTAATTTTACAGTCGATTCCCGAGTTCCGACTCGGCCGAGTGAAGAAGTCCCCTCGGCCGAAGCAAAGAAAGTCACTCGGCCGAGTGACTCCCGAGGAGCCGACCCCCAAAAGTCCGAAGTTACTGTAATTGTACAGGGTTTGTTACTCTGCCGAGCGACATTTGTCACTCGGCCGAGTGAGCCGCGCTGCCTGTAGCGTAAACTGCAATTTTGAGGCTGCGCAGGGGCATTTTCGTCATAGTTTTTGGGCGATTTTTGGGGGTATTTAACCCCAGTTTTTAACCTAGTTTGGGGGCTTTTTCAGAACTTTTTGGCAGCCCTTTTTAGATTACTTTTAGGAGATTAGATTGAGCTTTTAGGGGGAGAGTAAAAGTGTTATTTTGTTGGATGCTATTGATTCTTCATTGGTTTGTCTCTCCCTCTATCAAAAATCTCATTTTTGTTGATATATTGAATATTGCAATGAATTCTATTGATTTTATTTGTGAATTTCTATTGAATTTCATTATGAATTGTGAGTAGTTTTCTCGCTCTAGGGCGTAGGGATGAACCCTACGAACCCTATCTCTAATTTGTGATGAATTGTTGAAATTATTGCTAGAATTGATTATGGTTAGTTTGGGATTGATTTGATACGAATAGCTAGGGATTCATACCGATTGGGATTTGTAAGAGATTGGATCCCAACTCGATAGGAAGCCCTAGAAATTCGAATTGGGTTACAATTGGATTCCTCCGGAATCGGTTTGCAAGAGATTGGACCGAAACTAGGGGTTTCGATTGTAATTCTATACCAATACCCGTTTGCAAGAGATTGGACGGGTAGGAACTATTCCAACCTAGGTCGTAGCTCGAGTTTGCACGAGAGTGGGCTCGAGATACGATTGGACGATGATGTTGTTCTTCACGCAAGCCCGCCTAGGTTAGGGTTTGCAAGAGATTGGACCCTACCCTAGGTATTGCTATAGACCGGCAATAGCGTGAGAGCGTGAGCTTGGTTCTACATTTAGTTGCAACTAGTTCACCTAAATTTCAAGTCTAGCAATTGTGACACCTACGATCACAATGACGAGATACGGTTTAAAGCGGGGATTCCCTACCCCCTAGGCGTCTTTATTAATTTGATATTCCTTTTATACAATTGAACGACTGTGACCGCTTTATTGCGAACATTTCTCGACTATTCTTATAGCCTGGTGAGTTAAAGAAGACACTGTCATTTGGCCTCCTCGTGTTCGATACCCACTCGCCGATACACCGTGCGCTTGCAGTAAGACTAGCGAGTCGCGTGCCCAGGTTGCGTGTTCGCGCACCCTCGGGGCTCCGATCAAGTTTTTGGCGCCGCTGCCGGGGAGGCAATAGTGTTTGATTCTACCTACCTAGCCATTTTTCTTTTTTGTTCTATTATTTCTATTTTTATTTTACCCTTCCTTTGTGCTAACTATTTCTTTGAAACTCTGTTCTCCATTGCATGTACACGAGATCTACGGCGAACCCCGAAGAAATACTATACGATCCGGAGATCGAGCGTACATTGAGGAGGATCCGCGCGGAGAGGAGACTCGATACAGAAGGGAATTTTATGACCCATCCTGAAACACCCGAAGAATTGGCGGCACGAATGGTGAGGATCATTTCCATTAGAGATAGCCTTCGGCCTAAGACATCTTCCACGACCTCGTCCATAGCTATGCCGGAGTTGGCGGCCGACAAAAAATTCGAATTGAAGACCGGAATGGTGGTTCTAATTCAACAAGACCCTTTTCATGGGAATTCCCATGAGAACCCTCACTACCACATCCAGCTCTTCCTATCAAAATGTGCCACCTTCCAGATGCCGGGCGTCTCCATAGATGCTATCAGACTGCGCCTCTTCCCCTTCACACTCAAGGACAAGGCCTTATATTGGTTGAGGACGCAAGCTGAAGGAATCTTCACCACTTGGGATGAATTGGCGAGTGCCTTCGTCGACAAATTTTACCCGCCCTCCAAGACGGTGAAGATAAGAAGCGCTCTCATGTCCTTCAAGTAAGGACCGCAGGAGACTCTCTATGAGGCATGGGAGCGCTTCAAGGACTTGCAACATCAATGCCCCCACCACAGCATAGAGGATTGGGAGCTTGTCTACAGTTTCTACAATGGACTCCAACTGGGCACAACACAGATTATAGATGCTACCGCCAACGGAGCCATTTTGTCAAAGACCCCCGATGAAGCTACGGCCTTGCTAGAGGAGATGGCCTCCAACAACCAACAATGAGGGGACGAGCGAGGACATTCTTCATCCTCCTTGAAGCCCACGAGTATTTATGAGGCCAAGGCCGTGGCGGAGCTTGCTAGCAAATTTGACTCTCTCCACAAGGTAGTGGAGAGGTTGGAAAAATACATTACCGAGCCGCAAGGAGCCCCTACTACATCCGCACCGACAAACCATATGAGTGATTGGCAAGACCAATCCCAAGCCATGTATGTAGGAGGAGAGCAAGGAGAAGGAGCTTTGGAGCAACTTCAATATGTTGCGGGGAATTCTGGATATTGGGCCAACCCGGCCGCTAGAAACCATCCGTGTTTTTCTTATGCTAATAATGATGGTGCCTTGAACCCCCCGCCTCAACAACCTCCTCAAGCTCGGGCTCCACTACCACAACCGAATTATCAACCAAGGGGGGCCACCGCAACAAAACTTCCCACAAATGCAACAAGTGGGACCTTATATGCCACCCGGGTATAATCAAGGGTGGAGAAATCCCAACCCTCCGCAAGCTCAACCACGTTCAGATTTTGAAGCTAAAGTGGAGTTTATGATGGATCAAAGAAAGATTAACGCCACGTTGAAGGCGGGACAAGATTCTCTCACCACCGTCGTCGTTCAAATCGGGGAGCAACTTGCGTTGCTCACTAGAAATAACCAACAATTACCAGCTCAACCCGAGCCAAATCCACGGGGCAACACCGGCCATATCAACGCGGTTGTTGCGGTTACGACAAGGGGTGGGAAGGATACCACTCCCCCATGACTCAAATCAAAGAACCCGTGGTGGAGAATCTAGAAGAGAGCGAGCCGGTAATTGAGGCGGAAAAAGAGAAGGAGCCGCAAGAAGGAGCAAGGTCTAGAGAGGAGGAACCTATTGATGAGCGTCGATTCATGCCACCGGTGCCTTTCCCTCAACGGCTAGCTAGAGCCAAGATCGAGAAGAGGCTAGCCAAGTTCCTCGAATACTTGAGAGGGGAAAGCCTCAATATCCCTTTTCTTGATGCCTTAGTGGAAATCCCGTCCTATGCGAAGTTCTTAAAGGACTTGATTACGGGAAGGAAAAGGAAGGAGAAGATCATGCTCGCGGAACAAGGAACGTGGTTCACTAGGAAGGAGAAGGAGCCCGCCAAATTTAAAGATCCCGGGAGTTTCCGGATTCCTTGCACACTCGGAGGCGTCCCCTTACAAAAAGCATTGGTTGATTTAGGCGCTAGTGTGAGCCTCATGCCTCTCACCATGTTCCGAAAATTGAATACCGGCACAGATTTAAAGCCAACCGACATGAGGATTAAACTCGCGAACGGTCGGATTACAAGGCCGGTTGGGATCGCGGAGAATATCCCACTCCAAGTTCCGGGAGACATATGTTTGCCTTATGATTTTGTGATCATGGACATCAAGGAAGAGGGTGACACATCGCTCATACTTGGACGCCCATTCCTCGCCACCGCCGGTGTAATCGTCGACGTGCGGGAAGGGACTCTTACCTTGAATGTAGGCAACATTGAAGTCGAGCTCCATATACCGAAGGCTATGAAGCAAATGCCGTATCATGAGGAACTAGATTATTTGGACCTCCTTGACGAGGTCATTGAAGAGGCTATCCCCTACTCCATCGGTGCGCTCCACGATGATGGCTTCAAAGAGAGCCAAGATTCAGTCGAAGAAGAGAAGATAGAGGACTCTCCCAATAGCTCCATGGCGAATGATGATGGCGACGCTGATGTCACGAGAATATGAGAGCTTTGCAAGCTCTCGATATAGAAGAATCTGAAGAAAGCTCCACCGATTTGAAGATCGGTGTCACCGGCGAAGCCAAGGACCGGAACAAGCTCAAGCTTGGGGGAGCCATCCCCCAACATTACTCATGATGAAGGGGCACTGAGGAAGGCCACACACCACCACGATCCAAATCGGAGCGGTCTTCCCGGCAAGTTCGACGGGTGCATCTCATATGCACCCAACATCAAGCGTTAATTGAAAATCCAAATGGGTCGAGCTCTAGACCTTAAACGAGCGCTTGTCGGAAGGCAACCCGATGGTTTTTGCATTCTTTTTATTTTGGTTTTTATTTTTGTTTTAGACTTTATTAGTGCTTTGAGTCTTTTTGCCCATAAAAATCGTGACAACGGGTCTTAATTTCTATGACAGGAGAGGAGAAAAGGAGATCTCTCATATGGAGGAAGATAGAGGCAAGGAAGAGCGCTCCAGGAATGCGCTCAGGCCTTGGGAGGAGGAAGAAACCAAGTTGAGGAAGAAAAACAGAGAGTAGAGCGAAAACGGAGCCCCGAAGCAGAAAACAGCACGTCACTCGGCCGAGTATCATATGTGACTCGGCCGAGCAAAGGACCCCATTCGGCCGAGTGGGGCACCAACGAGGGAAGTCTGCTGAACCCAACTCTCTGTCTTTTTTGTGCATTTCATATTAACTGTCACTCGGCCGAGTACGTTTAGTCACTCGGTCGAGGGAAACGGATACCCTCCTAGCCTGAATATTGCCGAGTAGCTTGTGTCACTCGGCTGAAGGAGTTTTTCCCCTTTGGCCGAGTGGACAGAAGCCACTCGGCCGAGTCGTAAGTGGCGGGGAAAATTTAAATTTTTTCTATCGATACGTCACTCGGCCGAGCAACATAGTCACTCGGCCGAGTCGTATCTGCACCTATATAAACCGCTTGGGCTCGACGCGAAATTCGAAGCGCCTATTCTCAGTTTTCTTCACCCAAGCCTCGCCCTTTCGAATTTCCTCGCCCACGACATTTGCCCCCTCGCCCGATTCACCTCGCCACCGGCCCCGATCGCTGCACCACCGCCGGCGACGACTCGGCCGGGCATCCCCGACCTCCGGCGACACCCCCCGCCGCCAGCCGACTCCCTATCACCTCGGTTTACTCCCAAACGCCATTTTATCCTATTTTTCTCGATCCGTAGACCCGTTGAGCCCAAAAATCAAATTAACTCGTTTATCTATCTATTATACCCCATCTCCCCCATGTATTTTGAATATTACCCGCTGATATCGTTTTCTGACTTGCAGGCTATCTTGGGGGAGCTTAGGGGAGCTTCAGGACGCATTTTTAGCTTCGCGGAGGCGGCACTCTTCGCACGCACTTGCTGATTTGCTCTCGCAGCGTGTTCAGGTACACTCGCTCCTTTTATTGAGCACGCCGCATTACATTTTTGTTGGGTGAGCACGCGCGGCACACATGTCGCCCCGCACTAGGTCACGCACGCGGGGAGCCTCTTCCAAGTGGAAGAGGACCGATGATGCCGGTCCCTCTCATGCTAGGGAGGACTCCCCTCCACCTAGTCCACCACCCCCCACACAGCCGCTTCCCGCCGATCCCATCCACGCACAGCCCATCCCCGCCGATCCTATCCCACCACCGGCTCCCGTTGTCGCGCCGCTGGGGATCACGTTCAGAGACGACGCACAGCGCGTCCGATTTGAGCGTATCATCTAGCGATCTATAGTGCCATCTAGGTTCACACACTTAGCAGACCTGGACCGCCTAGGGGTGCTCGAGGGGATGCTCACGTTGTACCACAATGTGGGTTGGCGCGATTTTTTGTCTGTGTCGGCGGACACCTACGTCCGTCTGACACTTGAGGTGCTTAGCTCCATCGCCCGGACCCCTGGTGGATGCACATTCTGCCTTATGGATCGAGAGTGCGAGGTCACTCTCAACATGCTTCGTGCATTCTTCCAGTGGCCCGCTGTCCCCGTCCCCGACCGAGCCTACGCACCCACTCACATCCCACCACCGTCGTTTGACACTTCCACATTCTGGACACGTATCACGGGCCCCACCATGGCTTTGACCCTAGTAGGGCCAAGGCCTCAGCCATCCTACACCCCTGCCTCCGCATAGCCCAGCGCCTCATGGCGACCACTTTTTTGGCAAGGTACGAGCCTGGGATGATGTCTACGCCTGAGCTCTTCATGCTCTACGCGATGACTCGCCCCAGAGTTCTCGATAGGGATAGCGATGACCTGGGCCCCGCCGTTGAGATTGATATTGCTAGCTGGTTCTTAGACCGCATCATCATTTCGGTGGGCGCTCGCTCACCTATTTGCTGCGGCGGTCTGATTAATTTGCTAGCCCTGATGACCGGCGTGGACCTACCTGCTGACCTTAGACGAGCCCCGGGCCCCACTGCACTCTCGATAGACGTCATGGCCCGGATGAAGATGCTTCGTCCCCACGGCCAGCGGCACTGGGTGTGGTTGCACGGTCCTTTTAGTGCCGATTACATGATCCTCCTGAGCCTAGCTCGGACACATATAGGACCGGCCCACGAGGATTGGATCCCAGCGATGGATCTCCTCATCCCAGCTGCTTACGTTCTTGAGGCTGAGGGCGCTGAGCAGGCACCCCCTGCACACCCTGTACCTCCTACTGACCACGAGATCCCTCAGCCTGAGCATGCACTTTCTGCACCTCCTGGCACTTCTGTCCCCACTTCTGCCAGTGTCGGGAGTACCCTTGCTGAGCCGTCCACCACGTCCGTCACCACCACCACCACCACCCCCACCACTGCTGTGCCTATCTCGGTTGAGCCTATTTCCTCACTTCTTCCCGAGCGTCCACCCACTATCCTAGAGAGCGGCGAGCCTTCCTTCGCTACCGTCGTGGAGACCCTGTCCGGTTTGCTGTCCGCTGGGGTGTCACCTTTTGGCCCTTACACTTCCTCCCCAGTGGTTGACCCTTCTGTCTCCACCGCAGCTGTCCTATCTGAGAGTGTCGTGACGTCTGTCCTCACACCTGTATCACCGACCTCTCTTACTGCCTCGTCGCCGATTTTGTCTTCCACTACTACTGCTGCTGCTTCCTCGTCCCAGCCTGCGTCCCAGCCTCGCACTGAGGCTGGGCATCCACTAGTGAGCACAACACCTTTTCCATACCTACCTGCTGGCCCGATTACTTACACTGCCCGTATCAGACAGCCCTGACCTTCACAGCCTAGACCTGTTCGTCCCTCCGCTCCACCACCCCCTGATGCTCTACTTCAGAGCCTTCATGCTCTTGAGGGGATGGTGAGTGGACTCAGGGGCGATTTTAGGGCTCTCTCTGGCGCGGTCAGTTCCATGGAGACCCGCGTCGCCATGCTCCCTGATATTCAGTCTTGCTTGAATCAGATCCTGGCGCGACTCCCTCCACTACACCCACCCACCCAGTCGACACCTTGACCACCACCTCCACCTCCACCTCCGCCACAGGACGGAGATGGTGCAGCACCACCAGCTTAGGCACACCCTTGATGCCATTGATCCTTTTTTGTCATTATGCTGCCCATTCTCTGCTGGTCCTGTCGATAGATTTTTGCCCACCCCCTCCTCCACTCACTATTTTGACCCCTGTTCAGATCACATCATTCTATATCTTTTTGGGAGAGAGGGAGAGTTAGTTTTGGTGACACTTATCTGCATCATTCCCATCTTTGCATGCATCATTCACATCATCATATTTTCTTTTTATTTTTTTACTTTTTTTATCATGCATGCATCCTCACCCTCCCCACCCATTTCACGTCTCTCGGTGTGCCACACTTTGCACATTGAGGACACTGTGCACTTTAGCTTGTGGGAGTGAGTTCTCACACTTTTTGCTTTTATCACCTTTATTTTTTAGTTTTTTCACGTTTTTCCGCTTTTGCACCCATTTTTCATCATTTTTTTTCATTTTTTACCATGCATCACGTTTTTTCTTTCTTATTTTCCTTGTGTGCTGCATTGTAAATAGTCTTGTTTTTCTTTATCTTTATTTCTTTCATCTTTTGCTAGAGATGATTTTTCTGTGATGACGATGACGTGGTGTTAGCTTTTCTCTATATGCATGCTAATTTTGTCATGTCATAGCTTTTGTTTCTGATATCGTATGCTATGTTCTGTCTTGCATTTAGAAATAAGTAACCCACTTCTTTTTCCGTATGAAAATGGATGAAATTCTATTATTAGCTGATGTCTGATGATTCATATGTATGCTATCGTAGAAAACACACCAAGATTCACGCATTGATGCCTATATCTGGAGTACTGCTTTCTTTTCTCATATCACTTCTTATTGCATGATTTGTACGCTTCACTTCAGGTTGATTGAATGTTTGCTAGCATTGATATATCTGGACTAGATTGCTTTTTGAGATTAAACTGAGTAGATTAAATTACCCTGCTGAAGTTGTCATGCACGTCTTATAGAGTGAACTGAGAGATACATTTATTTCTTTCTCCACATATCTTGAACATTATTTCTCTATTTTAAATTCATTGGTGAATCTCCCCTTAGCAATTCTATTATTGGCATTCCCCCGTCACTATATCCCATGCTCCAATTCCCCCAAAACCAAAAGAAAAAAAATACTTGTATATCATTCTCTTTTGATTTGGGATCATTTGTGTATATATGTTATTAAAAAAAGAAAAAAAGAAAAAAAGAAAAAAAAAATAAAAAAAAATAAAAAAAAAGAAAAAGAAAAAGAAAAAGATTTGAGAATAAGAAAAGAAAAGAGAAAAGAAGTTCGAAAAAGATCCCATCTCATACCCTTTCACTCTTTCTTCCCTCTTTTGCCTTTTTTTATTTCTTTGACTTTTGGAGCTTCATAAGAAACGGGGGATGTAAATTTTGTATATGCCACCACGCTTATGGATAAGCTTGGGGGAGAGGATCCAATGATGTGTGAGAGAGTGGATACTTGACGGGGCATGACAACTTAGGCTAAGTAATATTTTATACTCGGTGAGATTGCTTAGAGTTTTACGAAATCCAGAAATCTACGCTTAGCATTCATTTCATGAAAACCACACTTTTCTATTCTTACTACTCTATTGTGTGATATCTCTTATACTCCTCATAGAAAGCATTCAATTGAAAAGTGTGTGATCTACGATATTGTATACCGCTTTAGATGCTTCAGACGATGCTAATTTTAGAATTATTCCATTTCTCATGCTATATTGATATTCTTGGGTTTTCTATTTCAAATGCATCATTATACTATGATATCGAGATAAAAGTCTTTGACATGTGTTTTTACTTTCGATGCGTGCTATATGAGTAAGCAAAACCCACGTCCTGAGAAAAATGATCTAGCGGCTTCCTTCTTCGTTTTCTACTTTGTTTTTCGCTTTTCATTTCCGCCTTTCCATCGTTTCTATTTTTCTCTATCCACCGGGTTCGCTTTTTACTCATCTTCCTCGAGGACGAGTAAGAGGTAAGCTTGGGGGATTTTGATCACTCCATATTTTACACCTTTTTTCTGCATGTTTGCATGCCATTTTGATCGCTCGAATCGCGCTTTTTACAATTTTTCGGCAATATTGCGATGCTTTTCACGATTTCTTGTTTTTGTCGAATTTCAGGAGATGTCGAGCGATTTGGAGTGATTCTGAGATGCACCCACTCCGGAGTGTCACCCGTGACTCCTTCGAGGGGAATTTTGCTATTGGAGAGGAGTGGAAGAAGAAAGAACGTCGTAGGAGCGACAAGAGAGCAAAAATATGAAGATTGGGCATTTTGAGCATGTCACTCGGCCGAGTGAAGGAGTCACTCGGCCGACCATCGAAAGCCCGCTCGGCCGGCCAGATCTGACACGCAGAAGACTGAGTATCAGCATGCACTCGGCCGGGCATCGCCATCCCACTTGGCCGAACCACGGAGACACCACTCGCCCGAGTGGCATCAAGACGACGGCAACAAAAAGTCCAGACTTACTGTAATTTTACAGTCGATTCCCGAGTTCCGACTCGGCCGAGTGAAGAAGTCCCCTCGGCTGAAGCAAAGAAATTCACTCGGCCGAGTGACTCCCGAGGAGCCCACCCCCAAAAGTCCGAAGTTACTGTAATTGTACAGGGTTTGTCACTCGACCGAGCGACATTTGTCACTCGGCCGAGTGAGCCGCGCTGCCTGTAGCGTAAACTGCGATTTTGAGGCTGCGCAGGGGCATTTTCGTCACAGTTTTTTGGGCGATTTTGGGGGGTATTTAACCCCAGTTTTTAACCTAGTCTGGGGGGCTTTTTCAGAACTTTTTGGCAGCCCTTTTTAGATTACTTTTAGGAGATTAGATTGAGCTTTTAGGGGGAGAGAAAAAGTGTTATTTTGTTGGATGCTATTGATTCTTCATTGGTTTGTCTCTCCCTCTATCAAAAATCTCATTTTTGTTGATATATTGAATATTGCAATGAATTCTATTGATTTTATTTGTGAATTTCTATTGAATTTTATTATGAATTGTGAGTAGTTTTATCGCTCTAGGGCGTAGGGATGAACCATATGAACCTTATCTCTAATTTGTGATGAATTGTTGAAATTATTGCTAGAATTGATTATGGTTAGTTTGGGATTGATTTGATACGAATAGCTAGGGATTCATACCGATTGGGATTTGCAAGAGATTGGATCCCAACTCGATAGGAAGCCCTAGAAATTCGAATTGGGTTACAATTGGATTCCTCCGGAATCGGTTTGCAAGAGATTGGACCGAAACTAGGGTTTTCGATTGTAATTCTATACCAATACCCGTTTGCAAGAGATTGGACGGGTAGGAACTATTCCAACCTAGGTCGTAGCTCGAGTTTGCACGAGAGTGGGCTCGAGATACGATTGGACGATGATGATGTTCTTCACGCAAGCCCGCCTAGGTTAGGGTTTGCAAGAGATTGGACCCTACCCTAGGTATTGCTATAGACCGGCAATAGCGTGAGAGCGTGAGCTTGGTTCTACATTTAGTTGCAACTAGTTCACCTGAATTTCAAGTCTAGCAATTGTGACACCTACGAATCACAATGACGAGATACGGTTTGTAGCGGGGATTCCCTACCCCTAGGCGTCTTTATTAATTTGATATTCCTTTTATACAATTGAACGACTGTGACCGCTTTATTGCGAACATTTCTCGACAGTTCTTATAGCCAGGTGAGTTGAAGAAGACACTGTCATTTGGCCTCCTCGTGTTCGATACCCGCTCGCCGCTACACCGTGCGCTTGCGGTAAGACTAGCGAGTCGCGTGCCCCGGTTGCGTGTTCGCACCCCCTCGGGGCTCCGATCAGGTACTAAAAATGCCCTTGTTGTATGTGTAAAATATTCGGCAAGGCCTACACCCCCTTACAGGGTGACATAGCTGAAAATATTTCGACAATTCCCCGGCCATTGCCGGGGTCGTGTCGTGGCCGTGCCAAGGCCGGATTCTTCTCCCTTCCGAAGAGAGAGTTTCCATCGTAACTTGGCCAAGGCCGAACACCCCTTGAGTGGAGTTTTTTGCAAGCCACCGTCGCCGACCCCCGTATGGATCCAGGCGCTCCCCTCATACAGGGGAATTTTGCCGCAGACAACTGCCGCCAGCTCCGTAGAGACTGGCCATGCAAGCCACCGCCCTTGCAATCCCCCCCGTTTACTGGGCTGACCGGGGCTTGGCCTTGGCCGAGGCCAAGGGCCGGAAGTGGCCAGGCCCTGGCCGAGGCCAGGGCTCCGTAAGCTTGCCCCGGAGGCCTTCACTGGAGGGGGGAGCGAGCGCGTAGCTCGGCGCGTGCCCTTCTCTGGTTTGGGTGGCGAGGGTTGGCCCTGCCCTAAAGCCTTTGAGAGGGCGGGTATTGGGCCGTCGCCTCCCCGCAGCCTCTATAGTCGGACGGGTATTGGGCCGTCGCCTACCAAGCATATGGCTCTCCGGTTTGGGTGGCGAAGCTCCGTAAGCTTACCCCGAAGGTCTTCATTGGAGGGGAGAGCGAGCGCATAGCTCGGCCCGTGCCCTTCTCTAGTTTGGGTGGTGAGGGTTAGCCCTGCCCCAGAGCCTTTGAGAGGGCGGGTATTGGGCCGTCGCCTCCCCGCAGCCTCTATAGTCGGACGGGTATTGGGCCGTCGCCTACCCCGAATATGGCACTCTGATTTGGGTGGCGAAGCTCCGTAAGCTTGCCCCGGAAGTCTTCACTGGAGGGGGGAGTGAGCGTGTAGCTCGGCCCGTGCCCTTCTCTTGTTTGGATGGCGAGGGTTGGCCCTGCCCCAGAGCCTTTGAGAGGGCGGGTATTATGCCGTCGCCTCCCCGCTGCCTCTATAGTCGGACGGGTATTGGACACTCGCCTAATCCGCATATGGTGCTCCAGTTTGGGTGGCGAAGCTCCGTAAGCTTGCCCCGGAGGTCTTCACTAGAGGGGGCAGTGAGCACGTAGCTCGGCCCGTGCCCTTCTCTGGTTTGGGTGGCGAGGGTTGGCCCTGCCCCAGAGCCTTTGAGAGGGCAGGTATGTTGGATCCTGTGGATGGCAAACAACACTAGAAGGGGGGTTGAATAGTGTTGTATAGAAATAAAACCTTTTCGTTCTTTATAAATCAACACAAAACGAATCCTTCTAATGTTGCCTAAGAAACCAAGTAGAGTGATCTACGCTTGGTTCTTAATCAACTCAATGAATTTTCAAATCAAATCAGAGATGAAATACTTCAGGTAGTTGACTCCCTATGAACAGTAGTCGACTCCCAGAATGAATTTAAGCACAGTTCAGATAGTTAAACACTTAATGAAGATATATAAAAATTTGCACAGAAGTGTAAATACAAAGCCGATCTTTGGCGATATATTATAGAAGAGTTACAATGATATTAAACAAAGAGTAATTGTAAGTTAAATGCACGCAAAGATAAACACACAGAAATAGCAATCGCAGACACAAGGATTTTTATCCTGGTTCCCCATAACTTTTGGGTATGTCCAGTCCCCGACCACTCTGGTACGAGATTTTCCACTATCTGCCTTGGCAAATACAAATACCTAACTCCACTCGTTAGGATTTCCAATGACCTAGTCTTGACCAGGATTTCCAACGACAGCACCTAGACTTGTCTAGGGTTCCAACAACAACACAATAAAAATTGATACCCAATTCACCACAATAAATTGATGGAGATTGGTTTTACACCCAGATTCTATAGCCAAATAGTAATAGACGAAATTACGTGTAGTGGCTTGATAGAATAAGATTCTAGATCACACAAAGATACGAATGAAGTCTTTGTGATCTAGATCTGATGTTTTTCAAAAATCCTTTAAATAAAAATTAAGAGAAAGTAATACGGATTTGAAAAACAGTTAGCCAATAAAACGAGATTATGATCTTCAGAAAATAATAACAAAATTGCAAGATCAAGAATAAAACAGAATTGGCTAATGAGAGAATGAGCGCTTAGAACTTTAGAGCATTTGCACGAGAGAATTTGAATTCAATAGTTGTTGTGTTTTTCTCAATGAAAAAGATCTACTATTTATAGGAGAAATCTGAGAATTTGAAATTCAAATTACTTTGACTTTTGTCCCGAAAATCATGGGAGAAAATCACTCAAAGATATTTCAAAATTTAAGTCAAAACGTCAAACTTCGACAGCAGGTAGTCGACTCCCTAGGAGTGATAGTCGACTCCTAGTGTGTTTCAGAAAATTTCGATTCTCAGCTGGTAGTCGACTCCCTACCTTTGGTTGTCGACTTCCAGAGGAGTTTTTCCTGCGACACAACTAGTCAAATAAGTAGCTAGCTCCAGGGTGTAGTGGAGTTTCACTACGGAATTACAAAACGACTAACGAAAGCTCTCAAAATCCTTTTTAAGATGATTTAAAAGATATTCAAAACGTTTAAAATCATTTGTGTGTGTGTGATTTGTCTATACGATTTGGCTTTAACAATACCCTAAAAAAGACACAACACACTCACTATAGACTAGGACACATCTCCGGAATCTTGATCAATTGATAGAGTAGATGTGAGCTTCACTTGAGTTTCTTGTTCTATTTGAGCTTTGAGCTTCATCATTTGATCTCAGCAACGTTCGTCCTTGTCTTTGAGCGTAGATTGCGCTTCTTCGAGTATGAATAAAGCTTTTCATTTGTCGCATATCCTGCACACTTAGTTGTAGTGTAGTTAGTACACCAAGCTTCATTTGGTGTGCTCATCATCAAAATCACTTGGGGTGGAATTCAATTTCCATCACTCTCCCCCCTTTTTGATGATGACACCCAAATGAAAAAATGAAGTAAGTTGAAATATGAAAATACATGAAAGTATACTTACTCCCCCTGCTTTGATGCAGTTCTCCCCCTGCATCGAAGCCGTTAGCAAATACATAATATATTTTCATTTTTGTATTTCATATTTTTCTCCCCCTTGTCATCAACAAAAATAATTCAATGACAAAGTATTATAACATATGAATCATAATATAATTAGGAGGGGAATATAATTTTCTATTCCTGCAAGAGAGATGTTAGTTATAAGAGCCACTAATATATTGCATAATAGATAAGTTCATAGTAGCAAGCATCACATGATTAAAGTTATTACAGACCATAAGTTTTAAAGACATAGTTTTAAGAACCATTCTTTGAAAAACCATTGTTTTTAAGAAAAGCTAAGGATGACCGCCGTTCTTCTTCAGTTCCTTGATCTCATCAAGGATCATGACAAGCGTGTCCTCCATCATTTTGTTGCTTTTCACAACGAGCTCTTTGAGGTCGTCCACCTTTTTGTTAAGGTCTTCAAAGCCTTTCTCTTGTGATATCTTCAATTTCCCAATTTTCTTCAACAGCATCTCTTGAAGTTCAAAGATATATGCCGGTGCTTCTTCTTCTTCTTTCTCGCTTCCTTTTTCCTCTTCTCCTTCTTCTTCAAAATCTGAAACAACAATTTTCTTACCTCTCCTGGAGGATGATGATCCTCCTTCAGCTGCAAGTTTTTCTTCGGGAACATTCTCATCAAGATCATGATGTAGGTTCATTCTTCCAAGAGCATGAACATCAAAAACTCGAGCCAGTTCTAGAATTGTGGTTTCATGATCCAAAGGCACATTATAACTAATAAACAAGATTGTAAGATAATGTCCATGAGCTAAGGTGGATGAGGGTCTATCTGAAGAGGCTGAAGCAAAAATAGAATCCATGATGACTTTGGCCCAATTGATGCGGATGTTCCCTAACAAAGCATAGATACATTTGGCCTGCTTCTCAGATAGGATAGAATGACTTCCAGATTTTTGAGTGATATTATATGATAATATATTTGCCAGAATTCTTGCCGGATAGCGAAGATCGCTACATGGAAGTTTAGTCTGAAAATGCCTTCCTGGCAAATACATTATCTCTAAAATACTTCCTTCAGTCATTTCTATTTTATCAAGCAACATGCCAGAATATGGAATGCCTAGGGCTTCTCCAAGAGATTTAACGGTAATGGCAAGTTTTGTATCAAGAATTTTGGTGATAAAACGACTTTTAGCAAGATCGTAATCCATATTAGCATAAAATAGGTGCACAAGCCTGGGATAGCAGAGATAAGTGTTTTCAGAGGAAAATAGGTTGGCCAAGTTTTGAAATTCTAGTATGCTATCAATCCCATAGTTTACTACATCATCAAGTTTGACAAATCTTTCATGTATGATGGGTTTCTTAGAGATTTTGACGAAGTGTTCATATGTGGTGTTCTTAAACAGATAGGGTAAGATAGTTTCTTTCTCAGAATCAAGTTCAGTTGAGGTTTTTCTCTTCTTGAGAGGCATCTAGATAGAGTAAAAACAAAAGAGTTTTACAATACTAGATAAGCAAGAAAATCAAGAAGTAAAATGATGAAGTAAAAATCATGAAGTAAAAAGTTTTTACCTTGAGTAAACTTGAGAAAGAGATGAAGTTGGAAGAGCTCCAAGCAACCCAAGCACCAAAAAAAATTTCAAGAGAAAGAGTGGAATGGGGTAGTCGGCTACCCTAGGGTTTCTCTTTGGGGGTTTTAACAAAAGGGTGAAGGATGGTGAAGAATAAGAGGCATTGGATCAAGGAATGAAAGGTTAGGATGGAGTTTAGCTTATTGGGTATAAGTTGCCTTTGTGGATATGAACCCATTAACTCCATAGAACCCAATAGGAGTTAGTCAAAAAACAAACCCAGAAATCCGCATACGCATTGGTAGTCGACTCCCTCATATAGGTAGTCGACTCCCTAATGGGTTGAGTCGTTTTCTCATCCCGAGGGGTTTTTGATCCAAGTTTGAGTGCGTTTCCTGAGCACGAAATGTTTTAAGAGTATAACGTAAAAAGTTATATATAAAAAATATTAACTTAATTAAATAAATTTAAGCATGTATATTTTGCAAAAAAAATGATTAAGTCGTAAAAGAGCGCTTTTAATACTGATCCAGTTATCAATCGTTTGGATCTTGTTTTCTCCTCTTTGTTTCTTTAGAGTACCTGAGAAAAAAAAACATTTATGGTACTCTTTGGCTTTTGAGTCCGAGGAGTTAGTCTTTGGGAAGCCAAACCCAGTATGGTTTAGTTCCTTCATGAAAAACATATTTATAATTTTTGTTTAAATGAATTTGTTGAACAAAGTTTGTAGCGTACCTTTTCTTTCGTTGATCAGACAATTTCTTTGGTATCCAGATGATCAAAAAATTATTGTTAGAATGATGCATCCTAGTATGCTTAACCCGTTTCTTGGTATGATGTGAATCATAACCAAGTCCGGTTTTGCTAGATGAGGCTTTTTGATCATTTATTATATTATCTAGCTTCTCTTTTCCTTTGTTGAAATTCTCAATAATTTTCATCGCAGCGTGGTAGTCGACTCCCAGTGTGTTTCAGGAAATTTCGATTCTCAGCTGGTAGTCGACTCCCAGAGGAGTTTTTCCTGCAACACAACTAGTCAAATAAATAGCTAGCTCCAGGGTGTAGTGGAGTTTCACTACGGAATTACAAAACGACTAGCGAAAGCTCTCAAAATCCTTTTTGAAGATGATTTAAAAGATATTCAAAACATTTAAAATCATTTGTGTGTGTGTGATTTGTCTATACGATTTGGCTTTAACAATAGCCTAAAAAAGACACAACACACTCACTATAGACTAGGACACATCTCCGGAAGCTTGATCAATTGATGGAGTAGATGTGAGCTTCACTTGAGCTTCTTGTTCTATTTGAGCTTTGAGCTTCATCATTTGATCTCAGCAACGTTCGTCCTTGTCTTTGAGCGTAGATTGCGCTTCTTTGAGTATGAATAAAGCTTTTCATTTGTCGCATATCCTGCACATTTAGTTGTAGTGTAGTTAATACACTAAGCTTCATTTGGTGTGCTCATCATCAAAATCACTTGGGGGTGGAATTCAATTTCCATCAAGGTATTGGGTCGTCGCCCCCCTGCAGCCTCTATAGTCGGACGGGTATTGAGCCGTCGCCTACCCTACATATGGCGCTCCGGTTTGGGTGGCGAAGCTCCGTAAGCTTGCCCCGAAGGTCTTCACTGGAGGGGGGAGCGAGCGCATAGCTCGGCCCGTGCCCTTCTCTGGTTTGGGTGGTGAGGGTTGGCCCTGCCCCAGAGCCTTTGAGAGGGCGGGTATTGGGCCATCGCCTCTCCGCAGCCTCTATAGTCGGACAGGTATTGGGCCGCCACCTACCCCACATATGTCGCTCCGGTTTGGGTGGCGAAGCTCCGTAAGCTTGCCCCGGAGGTCTTCACTGGAGGGGGAGAGAGTGCGTAGCTCGGCCTGTGCCCTTCTCTGGTTTGGGTGACGAGGGTTGGCCCTACCCCAGAGCCTTTGAGAGGGCGGGTATTGGGCCGTCGCCTCCCCGCAGCCTCTATAGTCGGACGGGTATTGGGCCGTCACCTACCCCGCATATGGCGCTCTGGTTTGGATGGCGAAGCTCCGTAAGCTTGCCCCGGAGGTCTTCACTGGAGGGGGAGCGAGCGCGTAGCTCGGCCCGTGCCCTTCTCTGGTTTGGGTGGCGAGGGTTGGTCATGCCCCAGAGCCTTTGAGAGGGCGGGTATTGGGCCGTCGCCTCCCCGCAGCCTCTATAGTCGGACGGGTATTGGGCCGTCACCTACCCCGCATATGGCGCTCCGGTTTGGGTGGCGAAGCTCTGTAAGCTTGCCCCAGAGTTGTTTTAAACTGAAATTTTCAAGTGGAGACGACGGGATTTGAAAATGCGAAGAAAAGAAAGTATTTCATTAAAGACTTACAATTACTGTTAACATTTTAGTAGGTGCTCCGCGTTTCATGGATGAACTAGCTCGCTCCCGTCGAGGGTTGCCAGGATGTATGTGGCTGGTCCGACGATGTCGATGACGTCGTATGGTCGCTTCCATTTTGCTGCCCGCTTCCCTCGGCGAGCGGTCTCGACAGGCTTGAAGGTGGCACTTCTGAGGATCAAGTCGCCGATTCCGAAGGTCCATTTTCTCACCCCGGAGTTGCAATGCCGATGGAAACGGTCTTATCTTCCTCCACGGCCACGGGTACCTCCTCGACTTCCTCAACAGGAATTGGCTGTAGGTCGCAAGAGTCTCCCCTCTCATAGAGGAGGTAGACCGACAAGGTCTGCTCCGGACCCTTGTGCTTGGTCGACCCCATGTAGTAGCTCCTGGATAGCTTCTGGCTCCCCCGCACTAACCCCACTCCTCGCGGAGTTTGGAACTTGACCATCTGATGGAGCAGGCTGGGGAGCGCTTCGATGGCTGTCATGTATGGTCGCCCTGTGATCCCGTTGTATGCCGATGCAACGTCGACGACAATGAACTGCGTCATGCGAGTGACGACCCTTGGCTCCTCTCCGAGCGACACAGGCAAGGTGATCACCCCCACAATAGGAGTCGTGTGGCCAGTGAAGCCGACGATGGGCCCAGTGCAAGGTCTCAGGTCCGCTTACCCCAGCCCCATCTTCTCAACCGTCGACATAAATAGAATGTCGCAAGAGCTCCCAGTGTCGATTAGGAGGCGGCTGATGACGACCGTCCCGATCTAAGCCTCGATGACGATGGCGGCGTCATGCGGTAGCTCGACTCCCTCCAGATCCTCGTCGGTAAAGGTAATGGGAGGTCGGTTACCCTTCTCCCCTTTGTATCACTGCCGAGACCCGCTGCCATCACTTGCCGTGCGTACGTCTTCCTGCTCGATGACGACACTCCTCCGGAGAACGGTCCACCACATATTACATCTATGTGCATGACCGGCTTAGGGGGGGGGGGGGGCGTGGATCCTCCCGCCCGTTGTCTGGTGGTGGGTCGAGCCTCCGTGCTCCTCGCGGGGCCCTCTCTTCCTGGATCATCCTCCTGCCCTCCACGAAGCCCCCTAGATGACCCGCCTGTATCAGGCGCTCGATCTCCCTCTTGAGGTTGAAGCAATCGTCGGTATCATGACCGTGGTCCCAGTGATACCGACAATACTTTCGGACATCTCGCCTCACGGGGTCCGACTTCATCTCCCTGGGCGGGTCCGGCAGCAGTCTGGCCCTGGTCACCACAGCCAACACCTCTATCATGGGGGCGTTGAGCTGCGTGTACTGGGCCTGGAGGGGTCCCTCCACCCTCGAAATTGCTCGGGCGGGCTCCCGGGCGGGGGCAAATTCTCGCGCTGGGCCCGGGCGATCCTGCGGGCGACGCCTCATTGGGTCGCGTCTCGGCTGAGCGAGCTGGTGGCAATCCCGGGACCCATCTTCTTGCCTAGGCTTGGGGGTAGGAGCGAGGCTCGCCTTGGGACAACTTCGTCGGGGCGACTGATTTCTTCCGTCGAGGGTTTCCTCGCTCAGCGCATATCTCTCCGCCTGAGCGACTAGCGCGTCGTAGTCAGCCGGAGATAGAGGTGTTGGCCGCGGCGACCAGGGCCGGACTGCTGCTGGATCCGCCCAGGGAGATGAAGTCGGACCCTGCGAGGCAAGACGTCCAAAAGTATTGTCAGTATCACTGGGACCACGATCATGATACCGACGATTGCTTCACCTCAAGAGGAAGATCAAGCGCCTGATACATGTGGGTTATCTCGGTGGCTTCGTGGAGGGCAGGAGGATGATCCAGGAAGAGAGGGCCCCGCGAGGAGCACAGAGGCCGGTCCCACCACCAGACAACAGGCGGAAGGAGCCACACCCCCCAAGTCGGTCATGCACATAGATGTAATATGTGGCGGACCATTCTCCGGAGGAGCGTCGTCGTCGAGCAGGAAGGCGTACGCATGGCAGGTGATGGCAGCGGGTCTCGACGGTGATACGAAGGGGAGAAGGGTAACCCGACCTCCCATTACCTTTACCAACGAGGATCTGGAGGGAATCGAGCTACTGCATGACGACACCATCGTCATTGAGGCTCAGATCAGGATGGCCGTCATCAGCCGCATCCTGATCGACACTGGGAGCTCTTGCGACATTCTATTTATGTCGACGATTGAGAAGATGGGGCTGGGGCAGGCAGACCTGAGACCTGGCATTGGGCACATCGTCGGCTTCACTGGCCACTAGACTCCTATTGTGGGGGTGATCACCTTACCGGTGTCGCTCAAAGAGGAGCCAAGGGTCGTCACTCGCATGACGCAGTTTGTTGTCGTAACAAAAATATGTATATTTCATTTAACTTTTTAGCTCGTCTACAATACAATGCAAGATCAGGCTTGACCAATGGGCGGCCATACAAAATCTCCCTCGCTCCCCTACGTTACGGGCGCCCCGGATCCGTCACTTCCTCCCCCGTCTCTCCCGCTAAGGGCACGTCCAGTTTAGGAAAATCAGCCTTCAGATCGGGATGCAGACTCGCCAGTCGGGATTTCATCTTCTCCATCCCTTGGAGAACGCCCGCCTCCCTCGCCTCCGTCATCATAGGGATCGGCTCCTCCTCCTAATAACGGCGGACTGCGGTGTTGATCGCGTCCTGACCGGCCGCCCTGCCCTCTAGCTGCCTCTTCAGGATGGCCTTCTCCTTGTTCTCCAACTCGATCACCCGCTTCAGCTCGGTTATGTTTTTCTGCTGAACGTCGATCACGTGCTTCTTGCTGGCCGCCACTTCGGCTTTCCTTTTCAAGATATCATTCCGTGTTTCCTCCTCTTCCCGAAGACGACAGGCGAGTCTGGCCCCCCCTCCCCTCCTCTTCCTCAAGCTGGCGGGCGAGCCATGCCCCGCATTCCTTCTCTTCGTCCAGTTGACGGGCGATCAGGTCCTCTCGCACCTTTTCTTCCCCTAGGTGGCGGGTGAGCAAGACTCCCTTGCTTTCTTCTTCCTCCAGCTGGCGGGCGAGCCTAGCTCCCTGCGCTTCTAGGAACTCGAGCCGCGCCCCATCGAGGGCATGGAGCCTGATGACCTGACCCAAATCCGCCTCCCTCCCTCGCAATTTGCACCACACCTCTCGAAGTTGTCCTTCATCTCATCTCGGGAAGTCCGAATCGCAGCCACGGGGGTATGGCGTTGCAGGGCCACCGCGGCCACCATCGCCTAACAAAATACCCAACCCAGTCAGAGCGTAATTCTGAACGCCAGCCAGAACGTAAGTTGCAGTTCGACCTACCTGCATAGTATGCCACACTGCGGTATCGCACAGCCGCTCCGTGCCCACGTTGGTAAAGGCCTTGCTGTCCCGAGGCAGCACGAAATACTCCGACAGTCGGGCTGCAACCCCAGCATCCTCGAACACGGACTCCCACCGGCTCACCTGATAGACCGGCTGGTGGAGATCTTCGCTTGGTAGGGCCTTAGCCTTGGCCCTCATCAACCTGAAGTGCGCGAGTGCCGTCTCGCAACCTGGATGCGCTTCTCTCCCCATCTCCCATGGGGGAACTCCGTAGGGCCACTTCTCGACAGGAGGGGGATGGCGGCGTTTGCCTGAGGTCAGAACCCTCGGGGGAGCCATGCTGACTATCCCCAGGTTGGGTGAGCCACCAGGCACGGTCCCGCCCGTTCGAGAGGAAGGAACGTATGGTCTGGACACCCGCTGCCTACTGTTCACCTCGTCTACGGTCGGAGCCTTAGGGACAGTGCTGACCGCCTCCGGGTCGGGTGAGCCACCCGGCACGACCCCTCCAGTTCGGGTGGAAGGAATGTTCGGCTTAGACCCCCGTTGCCTCTTGCTCGCCTCCTCCACAATGGGAACCTTGGTGCTCTGCTCTTGGGCGGCCGCCTCTACTGGTGCTTCCTTGCACATCACTCCATTGCCCTTATCCGCAGGGACGGTCTTCTTCGTTACCCTCACTTCGACCGCCCTCAGCACTTCCTCCCGCGAAAGCATCAGTCCATCACCTGCAGAGGATAGAGAGATCAGGGTGAGCCTACTTAGGGGCCCGCCAAAAGGAGAATACCTGTGGGCCAAAGTTCCTGGGCGAGCCGATCATCCTGCGTCAAGTCCGTTAGTCGGCGGTCTGCCTCAGGTAACTTGGTTAAAATCTGGACATTTGCCAGAAGTCCGTCCGTCATTGCCACCTCCTCGCTCACCAAAGGGTTCAAAGCCCCCCAGTTTGACATCAACACCGCGTCTACCGGCATCATGACAAAAATGAAGCTCTCCGCCCAACCGTTGGCGGTATCCGGTACCCCGACAACGAGTTCTCGTCCCCGCTTCGCATAGACGCAGTAATACATCCCACACTTCCTCACCCCAAAGAAGTACTGGAACAGTGCTAAGGACGGGCTCAAGGAGCTGACAAGACATAAGAAGACGAATCCAACCAGCAAACTAAAGGAGCTGGGCACCAGCACGCAGATCGGTAGCTCCATGAAATTCAGAAGATGGAGAAGGTGAGGATGGATGGGGAAGCAGAGCCCTAAATCAAGGGATCAGACATAAACACCACCTTCATCATCGCAGGACCAGCACACCCTCTCACAGGGCCGGGCAGCCACACTTCGCAGGGCGGACGAATGAACTTTACGTGGATCTCCCGAATGTTAACCCGGTCCTGCTTACACGGGATAGCTGCAACCGACCTCGGCGCATCCGTTCGGCCTCTCCGTGGTTTCCTACCCTCATCCTTGGCTCCTCCTTCCCGATCCCACTACTACTGCTGAACTCAAAACGAGAAGCCATCGATAGAAGGAACAGGAAATTACCTGGCCGAACCGTCGAACTAAGGAGATGACCGGAAGCGGGTCCCCGGCGAGGGCACCGACGGCAACTTCGATGAGTGATGGTCGGAAACTGGAAAGTGCGAAGGGGAGCTAAAATCGTGAGAAACTCTCGAGCGTTCCTCCCCCTCTATACTTATAGCAAACTTCGGGCCATCCCGGCCGTCGCCGCGCCTCCACGCGGCATCCATCGATGCGCCTCTGACGCATCAGCTGCCGTGACAGTCATTTTAGCCACGCGTCACCCGTTTAGTATCGGGGACGTCTCGACTTCCACCACCCTTTCAAATCATAATAATGGCTATCGGGGCGGGAACCCCGAGACCACAGCCGCCGCGTCCTTACACATAGCAAGATCCGAGCTGCCTCCTTCGGAGATGGGAGGCGATACGTCATTCGAGCCGAGTCGGGCCCCCTCCTTGAGCTCGAATGCCAGGGGCAATTGTTACTACCTAAAGATCATGATAGTCCGACCTTCCATCCCGAACCGCCGAAACATCCAACCAGTTCGTCCCTCCCCCCTGACGGGGGGCCGACCCAATGACAGGGCATTCCACGCCCAAACCTCAGAGGCCCGCAGGACACCGATCAATCCTAGAGCCCGACTCGACTGGGAGAAGGGCGCACTCCGCCTCGAACATTGATGGGGGGCTCTCCAGCACGACCTCAGCGGGATGCGCACACGTTCTCCCCAGGTTCGCTAGGATCAGCACGCAAAGGGTACGTTCAGGCCGATTGCCCTTGGTCCGGGCCAGACCAGCGACCCTTCACGGGCCCCGCCCCAGGGAGGCACAACAACAGTTCCTTGGCACATTGGACACGACAAACAACCTAGTACAAAGGACGCAACCGACACTTGCGCCGCCCGACCATTTGACAGAGCACCCCTGGCAGCAGCACCCCGTTACACTTAATGATTTCGGCCCTGACACCCTGATAAAAGCGCCCCTGGCCGTTGCGCCGTCTGAAAAAAGCATGGCTGACACTCCTGTTCCTGACATCCTCGTCTGAAGCTTCCACTGACAGCAGGGCCAGCTCAGCACGTCGAGTCAGCATGCCAGGTCAGCCCCACCTAACCGCCTCCCGTCAGGTATAAATACCCCTTCACTTCTTACGAGGAGGGGGTTGGCAAATTTACGCTCAATCTTATTACTCACACACAAGAGCAAAGGTCGTCCATATCTTTGTTCTTCCACTCATAGCTCGTCACTTACAGTCGATCACCCTCAGTCTGACTTGCGTGCCTAGCCACCGCTTTAAGTCCTATTACTGACTTAGGCATCGGAGAGGCTAAGGGTTGGGTCCCAACCCGGCCTTTCTGACGAGTTGCTCCTTACGAAAGTTAGCTTGTCATCACCGGTCGTGCTCGCCATCACCCTAGGCAGCTCGGCCCCTCTATTACATCCTACCGGATTCGATACCGTGGTCAGCTCCCACAACAAGTTTAGCCTCATCACCCCACTAATCTCCTGCCAAATAGCCTACCCTAATCCTGTCATTAGTATAACCATCGTGCCCTTGGTTCCCCATAATATTAATTCATTGTACGCGAGTTCTACACTGCAACAGTTTTCTCCATAGATCTTGCAAGATCGGAGAGGAAATAGGGCTAATCGTCTATATCGATGATTTTTTCGTCTAAAAATCATATTTTTATCATGTTATTAATCTGATAAATAGAATTAAAATAATGTTTTTATCCCCCACGGCTTCGCCGGTGGCCTTGCTGCCGGCCGCTGATGGTATCCCTCAGTCCCGAAGGCGGAACCCCCCAACCACCCACGGCATTTTCTGCTTCCGTACGCCCCCTCCCCGCCCACTGTGGAGGGGGCGCCGTCCCAAAACCCCCCGTCCTCAGCGGGGGAGTACCTCTGTCCCACCACCCCACTCACAACGGAGGGGGCACTGCTGCCCCCACCTCCCGGCAGGGGCCGCCTCGACGTTTTGCGCCCCACCCCTCGCCTCCCGACGCGGGGGCTGACACATGGCACCCCCTGCCTTGCTGCGTGGGGAGGGGGGCTCCTCCTGTCCCTGCCATGGCGGGACAACACTAATTCCCCCCTGCCCGGCGGCTCTGTGCAGAGCGGCGGCGGCAAGCCCTAGCCGCCACCCCCCTCATTTCCTCTCACTGTGGTAACGGGCCACAAGCCCACTAAAAAGCAAGAAAACAATGCACTATGGGCCTGAGGCCCGTAGCCCCGCAGCCAAGCTGCGGGCCTCAGGCCTGCATGCCAAAAGTTTTTCTAAGAAAAAAAAGAATAAAAGGGACTGTGAGCCTGAAACCCGTAGCCACACTGCGGGCTTCAGGCCCGCAGGCCGAAATTCTCTAGTCAAAAACAAAACAAAAATAAAAGGGGGAGGGGTCTATAATAAAGATTAAAGAGGCTTTTGGGGGCATAAAAATTACAGAAAATCATGATAAAATATGGGACTAAAAGGGACATTTGGGGATTTTAGGGGGGGGGGGGGGTTTATTGGGGGTAAATAAAAAGGAAAACTTCTTCCTTTTCATGAATAACATGTAAATTTTGGGCTCTTTTCAAATCTTTTTGAATAATCCCATCATGCACAACTTTTTGCATTATATGATGCCCTTTAGGATCATAATTATATGCTCTGCATCACTTTTAAATGGCTCATTATGTGGATAAACTGATATTCTGTTGTGCAATATTAACTTAGTAATTAGAAAGATCCTGCGACCGCTCTGCCGTTAGTCACCTAACCTAACGGTGTATGCCGTTGCTTAGTGGTCCAATAATTATTAAGTATTTAAATTGTTTATCCTTCTGTGAATCTATGATGCATGTGATGCATGTGATGAAAATGTCTGATGAAAATGTTTGATGAGCACAAATTTTTGCATGGATGGCTAATTGTGGTTCTGGATCAGCTGTTTAAGTCCCACATTTTATTTTTCATGCATTTTTCTTTTCCTTTTAAGAGAAATTGTAGTGAAAAAATTATGTAATGTCCAAAACCGACAACTACTTTCCATGGAGACAGAGGCTACACTTGAAGCTGAAGATTTTATATGGGACCCACAGGGTTTCCAAAGTTGTAATTTCTTTTGTCGCTTTCATTTGTGTAATATGGACTGTAATTGGACTTTGGAATATTTTATTTATGTGGGACTGGCCAATCCACGCAATTAGCTCTTCATTTAAAAATTGCATCCGCTTGAAAATGTTTATTGTATAAATTATTAATTCATGCAAATTTGTGCTCTGCTAGATAAAATGGCCAAAATCGCAAGTGTCGATTTCGAAGTGCTGGATGCATCAGGAAGAAATTATCTGAGCTGACAGTTCGATGTGAAATTTCACTTGCGGGCTAAGTCCCTTATTTATGCTGTGACTAAAGATGAAAATGTAAGCGATATAGAAAAGGCACAAGCCATTATCTATATTCGTCGCCATGTGGACAAGACTCTAACGATTGAATACCTTACGGTCGAAGATCCACTTGAGCTGTAGATTACCTTTGAGGATAGATATAAACAACAGAAAGATGTTATACTACCAAGGGCACGATATGAGTGGGAGAACCTAAGACTGCATGACTTTAAGTCCATAGCTGACTACAATTCAGCTCTCTTTAGCATCACCTCACGTCTGAAGTTGTGTGGTGAAAAGTTCTCAGAAGATCGCATGCTGAAAAAGACGTACACGTCTTTCCACGAAAAAGATGCGATATTAATGCAGCAATACCGTGAACGCAAATTCACCAAGTATTCTGAGCTGCTGTCATATTTACTCATGGCTGAACAAAACAGAGAGCTTCTCATTGTTGGATCTGGATTCTAGCCTAGAGGGGGGTGAATAGGCTTATAAAAATATTCTCGTGCAACCCACGAGAAATCACACACAGTTAAAATCACAAGCAGAGTAAATAAGAGACAATCACAGAGTACGCACAGATTTACCCTGATTCGATCGCACCAACGACCTACGTCCAGCCCCAAGAAAATACTAGCATTAATAAGTTCCTTCTGTACACCTACAATGGGGTCCTAGCTCCAACTCCCCACCTAGACTGTACCACACTCACCAAAGTGCAGACCTCTATTAACATAGTAAATGCGTATCTTGACTGCACCATCACATCAAGACCCTCTTATCTAGCCCCAACCAGACAAGTCTCAAAATAATCCACAAAAAGCTGGTAAAGTTTCCCCTACAGAGATCGTTACACTAAAACACGAATATAAAGGAGTAAAGGGTTTAGAAAAGCTCAGTTCGTGTCTGTGTAGTCGTCTCTGTCAATCAGCACAGCGTCAACTCCAGTCTGACGTAAGCGGTGTCTCGATCTGATGTCTGTATCTCAAGTTCTGGATCAAATACCTCTCTAGTCTGTGCACAAAGCAATTCCAGTTCAATCAAATAAATCTCGGTCTGTGCGCAAAGTAAATCATATGATTTCCAATCCACGTCAGCAGAGTTGCTTTCTCTTCGTTTTTCACGCACTCACGCGGGCGTCTCCACGTCAGATTTCTCCGATCAAATTAGGGCATGCAGCGCGAGATCTCTTCGACGGTGACTTCTTCGACGGGGGCTTCTTCTTCGGATGATGCAGCAACTTCTCCGACGGCGAGCAAAAGTTTGAACAGTAGCGGAGAGGATCCTCTCTTCGACTTCTTCGACTTGCAGTGACGTCTCATCGTCTCTAACGATGGCTCTCTATGGCGATAGCTGACTCCGGTGGGCGGGCTCTCCATGGCGAATGCTGAGCGACAACAGCAGCACTCCACGTCGTCTGCTCCGAGCGACTCTGCAACTTTGGCGACGACAAGAGTTTGGAGATCACAACGGCAACAAGCTTCGACTTCGTCGCTCGCTCCGACGATGGCTCCTGAGCTCCGATGGAGATACGATGACGACTTTGGTTTGAAGCTTGGCCTTGGTAGTTGAGCTATGTGATCTCCGATGGCGAGCTTCAAACGGTGACTTGATCACAGTGGCAATGCGTTGAACTGACGTATGACTCGTCGTCGACTTGTGGGCTCGTGCACTTCTCTGGCGAGATGAAGAAAACGGCTCTCGGTGTTGGCAGTGTGCTGTCGTTGGAGATGTATGGGAGCGACAAGCTGATGGTGAGACAATCCCCCTCTAGATGCGTGAGTTGCAACTTCTCGATAATGGTGGCCTTGGAGATTTCACGGGTTGAGAAGATGATGTAGGGGATGCCGTAGGGTTTTCTTGAGTTGTCGCAAGATGATGATGGGCTCGTTTGTGTGACCCTCCTAGAGGAAGATGATGCGTGAGCTTTTTGGCTTGGAGAGTTCTCTTTACCTTGGGAATTAATGTTCTGGCCGTCCCCTTTCTTTTTGATTGCCGCAGACCCTAGCAAAAGGAGCAAGTTGATGCTTATATAGATAGAGGCTAGGGTTAATTAGTTAGGATGGTATCTTGACTTGGTCTTGGCATGGAGATGTGTTGGGAGATTTGAATTGATCACAATCCAATCCAACTAGAATATGAACTTGAGTATGATCCCAACAAATCATATGGATAATATCTACTTGTCTCAAAATGAGATATGGAGTTTGTATTTGAATAGGATAGTTGAAAATCTTTGCAAATCTTTCTAATTGATTTGACCAAATCCATCTCATCCCATATTGGACATAGTCCACACTTCTTTGTACACAATACTATATCTCTCTCCAAATAGCTATATGATTAGCAATTTCGCCAATGTAATGAACTGCGACTTTGCCATTCCTGAAAAACACACTTAGCACACACATTAATTAGCAACATACGTTTGTCATCATCAAACTAAAGATCCTAGATCGTTGCGTCCAACAATCTCCCCCTTTTGATGATGACAACCCAATGAAAGATTTGAGCAAATAGGTGAGCGTGTGTGAAGTGTGATGAAGCATGAAATGCATATGAGTAATACAATGAGATGTAAGCATTACTAGCATGCACAATTTACCAATGAAATAAGCATGCTCCCCCCTTTTCCAAGCTCCCCCTTGAACAATACCAAATCTTTTTCTTTCTCCACCTTTGTTATCATCAAAAGTGGACTAATGAAGCCATCAAATATCACATGCAAAATTAGAGTATTATTGAGTATATCTATCACTTGCATGTCATTTTCCATAAAGTAGACAATTCAAATTAATTGAAAATCATAATTTAGACTTCACCACCATTGTGTATGTGTGATAATATAAACATTGAAGTACAAAGGTAGATTCAATTTAGAACATCAACCAAATCAATCCACATTTTTCAATTAACATGAATATCACTAGTATTGATTTTTCCCACCTCATTAAAAGTGAGTTCAAGGTACCAAACCCCAAAACATAGCCCATAAGGACTCTTAGATGTGGGGTTGGCATTGCTTGACGAGTAAAATACACCAACGCTAAAGATTCCCATAAAGCATATGTTGGATACTCGTGGGTAGTGTACTTGCCATTTTCATACGGAGCAAAGAGGGAAAAGATATACCTTCGCGTTGTTGTTTGACTAAGGAGCTAAAAGAATTTAACTTTCAATTTATTGATCCTCGCCAAATCTCCACCTCACCTATATGAAAGGTGTTAAGTGTGACCTTGGAATCCAACAAGGTCCACTAGTGTTAGCCATTAAAGTTTTAGGAACCCACACTTGTTTGAACTTTATGTTTGTGTTCCTAAACTTACAATAATAGGATGTATGACCAACACTATCACAAGTAAAGCACTTTGCATGCATATTTTTTACAATAGAATGCACAATGTGGAATTTCTTAAATTTGGGCTTTTCAACATTTTTCAAACCAAATCCAAGTCCTTTTCTATTATTGCCATATAATTAATTTTCAAGTATGGTATCCAACGAATGTTTACCAATTGAAAATTTTCTTAATGACAATTCTAGAGTAGAAACTTTGGATTTTAATGATTTATTGTCATCCACAAGCAAGGTGCATTTACTTAGAAAAGTTCTCTTGTTTTCCTCTTCATTATTTTCAAATTCATCCATTTTCCTTTTAAGTTTGTTATTTAACATGCACAACTTATCATTAAGCTCTCTAATCATATAATCCTTTTCAGTTTTGAGCTTAATTAAATCTTGCTTAAGCGTGCTAATATTATTCAACAAGGAAGGACAAGAAAGACAAGTAGCTTTTCAGGCATGCTAGCTTTTTCTTTTTCAAGTGACACAATTTTAGCGTTACATGCAACAAGTTCCTCTTTAAGAATATCTACTTCATCAGAAATGTTGCACTTTTCTTTTTGTAATTTAAAACTAGCATTCCTATAGTCATTTAACGCGAGTTCTAGCTCATTAATCTCATTTTGCATTCCTTTACAAACATCTAGCAATTCAGCTTTAATGAAGGAATTTACCTCATCGTTATTTGCCATTAAGCAGACGACAGCGGAGTGGGCTACCACCTCTTCATCCTCATCCTCAGCTTCGCTGTCCATGTCCCAAGTTAGCACCTTGGCTTTTCCTTTATCTTTAGCAACCTAAGCAGTCTCTTTTCTGCATTGCTTCGTGAAGTGTCCCTTTTTCCTGCATTTGAAGCATTCAACTCTATTAGCAGAATCTTGTTCAGAAGAATTTTTATCATAATTAAAAGTGTTAGAGCGAATGAACCTTTTATGCATTTCTGATATTCCTTGAGGAGTTCTGACGTACTTTCTGAAATTTCTAACCATTAGCGCTATCTCCTCATCATCATCTTCATCTTTGCTAGCTTTCAGAGCAAGTGGATTTGAAGCTTTTTCCTTCTCCTCGGGTTTCTCTCTTTCTTCGATATTTTACAATTTTAATGACAGGTGGTTTGTATCCTTTTTCAACAATTTACCAAGCTTTATAGTCAATAGAAATTAAGTAGATTCTCATTCGATAGATCCTAAAACCTGCTCCGATACCACTTCCTGGATCTGGATTCTAGCCTAGAGGGTAGGTGTATAGGCTTATATACTAGCATTAATAAGTTCCTTCTGTACACCTACAATGAGGTCCTAGCTCCAACTCCCCACCTAGACTGTATCACACTCACCAAAGTGCAGAACTCTATTAACATAGTAAATGCGTATCTTGACTGCACCTACACGTCAAGACCCTCTTATCTAGCCCCAACCAGACAAGTCTCAAAATAGTCCACAAAAAGCTGGTAAAGTTTCCCCTACAGAGATCGTTACACTAAAACACGAATATAAAGGAGTAAAGGGTTTAGAAATGCTTAGTTCGTGTCCGTGTAGTCGTCTCTGTCAATCAGCACGGCGTCAACTCTAGTCTGACGCAAGCGGTGTCTCGATCTGATGTCTGTATCTCAAGTTCTGGATCAAATAGCTCTCTAGTCTGTGCAAAAAGTAATTTCAGTTCAATCTAAATAAATTTCGGTCTGTGTGCAAAGTAAATGCTATGATTTCCAATCCATGTCAGCAGAGTTACTTTCTCTTCGTTTTTCACGCACTCATGCGGGCGTCTCCACGTCAGCTTTCTCCGATCAAATTAGGGCATGCAGCGCGAGATCTCTTCGATGGTGACTTCTTTGACGACGGCTTTTCTTCGGATGATGCAGCAACTTCTCCGACGGCGAGCAGAAGTTTGAACAGCAGCGGAGAGGATCCTCTCTTCGACTTCTTCGACTTGCAGCGACATCTCGTCATCTCTGACGATGGCTCTCTATGGCGATAGCTGACTCAGGTGGGCGGGCTCTCCATGGCGAATGCTGAGCGACAACAACATCACTCCACGTCGACTGCTCCGAGCGACTCTGCAACTTTGGCGACGACAAGAGTTTGGAGATCACAACGGCAGATGGCTCTTGAGCTCCGATGGAGATACAACGACGACTTTGGTTTGAAGCTTGGCCTTGGTAGTTGAGCTATGCGATCTCTGATGGCGAGCTTCGAACGGCGACTTGATCACAGTGGCAATGCGTTGAACTGACGTATGACTCGTCGTCGACTTGTGGGCTCGTGCACTTCTCGGGCGAGATGAAGAAAACAGCTCTCGGTGTTGGCAGTGTGCTGTCGTTGGAGATGTATGGGAGCGGCAAGCTGATGGTGCGATAATCCCCCTCTAGATGCGTGAGTTGCAACTTCTTGATAATGGTGAGATTTCACGGGTTTAGAAGATGATGTAGGGGATGCCGTAGGGTTTTTTTGAGTTGCCGCAAGATGATGATGGGCTCGTTTGTGTGACTCTCCTTGAGGAAGATGATGCGTGAGATTTTTGGCTTGGAGAGTTCTATTTGCCTTGGGATTAATGTTGTGGCCGTCCCCTTTCTTTTTGATTGCCGCAGACCCCAGCAAGAGGAGCAAGTTGATGCTTATATAGATAGAGGCTAGGGTTGATTAGTTAGGATGGTATCTTGACTTGGTCTTGGCATGGAGATGTGTCGCACCCCATTCTCACAAATACCTTATATGGCATTCCATACCATTGAAAAGGGAGGATGGAGCCTCACAATCCGCGGTATTACGCCAAGCGTGAATAGAAAATACATGATAAGCATGCCACTACAAATGCTGGGATCATACATCACATACATATAAAAGAAAAGAAGCAACACATACTGCCATCACAGAAAGTACATAACTACAGAACTACATGACCAAAGAGTGTACTACACACCATCAGCAAGTACAACAAGAAATTGACTCAAGTATACATGTGTAGTACTACAAGCTACCAGCACATACCACAGCTACAAAAGACGACTCACTCACCACTCAACCTAACTCACACTACAAGACACAGCACATAAAGGAGTGGTGTCCCGAAGTCAAAAACTCACGTCTGAGTAATCTCCTGAGGGAGATTCTGCTCTGGTGTCACCTGCTCAAGACCTGAAAAGTAAGATGAGCATGTCAAAACGTGCCCAGTAGGAAACTAACCAGGGTAGGAGAAATCATTTAGGGGTTATAAGTGTAAATGCAATAGGAGTACAAGCAACCAAAGTAAAGAGTACAACACACACAATTGTGCAACAACAACACATATGAAGTTTATTAGTTAGCAGATGTTAGTGACTTTTTGGAAGCCTGGGTATCACCTAAAGATAAGGGCCTGGACCTCGCCCCAAATTTGGGGCGAAAATAGCACATGACGCAGTGGACACGGGAACTGCACGCCGGGCCTCTCAGCTCCCCCATCCCTGGCAAGAGTAAGGCTCTTCCATAGTAACACAACCTCTGTATGTCCCCTCCACTCCCGGTATAGGTGAGTGGGAATAAGTATCACATATCACATATTTTTTCCCACAACTTCTTAGTCCAGTCCCTTATAGTTAAGTTATACACAAACTTCCCCAATCCCCATACCAGGATGCTCACCCGCCTTAGGGCAGATCGAGACGTCCCAATTGACATGTCATGTGTCATGATCTTCAATGAACATACACAATTTCTCAAATGTAATACATGGCACACACGTTATAATGGCCATTTCCCAAGTTTCTTCAATTTCAAATTCATTTGGGCATTTTAACAAACATATAGTAGTCGTTATGTAAATGAAGAGTGTCACACCATCAATTTTAGTAAAACATCTCATAATTAAACTTCTTAAAGGTATCAACAACATTCATGCATGTTAAAATAGAAAATTTAACAACATCCCAAAATTCAACTTCACCCAAAACATGTCCAGCGTGCTGAAATTTGCAGGAACAGATACAAAGTCAGCACATTTAATCAATTTCTCTTGTGAATTTGACAAAACTCTCTGAATTAAATTTGAAGCTATAATAGTCTTGGATTCACCCATAAAATTTCATGCAGATATGTGGACTAAGTGATTTATAGTGAATTAATTGGTAGAACCTGTACAGACTGTTTTCCTGACAGATTTCAGGGTCTGTATTAGAAGCCAATTTTGGGCATGTTGCAGCCAGAATTTCGAAAAATATGCACCGAGATAAAAATATAGATAAACTTGTTAAATTTACAACAAGACCAAGAACAACAAATTCCATGTAGTGTGCAGGTGATAGGCTTTATTTTTCTCAACTGTGTCCAGTTTGATAGATTTTCAGACATGTTGTAAACATTGAATTTTTGCTCATGCTTATTGAACTCAACATATGTCATATTTTATATGAATCTGGGGTAGAACTATAAGATCTATGCTTACATATTTTTACCAGAAAGTAAATCAAACTACAGAGACCAGAATTGAAGAAGAAACACACAACAGAAATTCTGGATTTTAGGGGAGGGTGATTAGGTAAGAAAAACAAAGAAAAATGTGATCTTTTTGATCTATTGCACACATAATCCATGAATTCAAGACCATGAGCAATCAAATTACACCACCATAACATCATAACCCTAAATAAAAATTCCCAAACCAAGATTAGATTCCTACCTCAAGAAAGCCTCTTTCTTTCACTCTTTTCATTCTCCTCCTTCCACCCTTCTTTCTCCTTGAAGAGCTAGGGCTTTTCTTGAATTTTTGGAAGCAAAATTAGGGTTTGTGAGCTTGAATGAAGAGGAAAGGGGGGAGAGGGTGGTTCGGCCAAGGCTTAGGGATGGGAGAGAGGAATAGAAAATGAAAAGAAAAAGAAAGAAGGTTAAAGAAAAAAGTAGAAATGTCCTACAAAATATCTAGCACTAGAATTCTCTTTAGGATAAGCATGAAATTGCTAAAATGACTTTAATACACTTCCAAAATTACCCCTCAAGTTTCAAGTATTTACAAGTTTGCCATTACTTTATGCACACACTCCTTTACTTTACACATACCCTTCTTTATGACCAAAAGACCATTTTGCCCCTCGCCCTTCTATATATTTACGAGCATGCCACTAATCCCATCTCTTTTCACACTATCCCCTCTCACACTAACCCACTCCTTCAAATTTACAAGTATGACATTACTTTACACACACCCCATTTCTCTACACACGCTTTCACCCGTTTTGCCTAATGACCAAAATTCCCTCACACCTTTCACGGAATTACACGACTGCCACTAGCCATATAGATGCCATATCACCTCTCATCAACTTCTCATACTCCCTCTACTCGTGTATAGGGGACTACCGCGTCAGTCGCCGTATAGGGCTAAACAGGCTATGGCATCCTACACTCCTTAAATTAAAGTTCGTCCTCGAACTTCCGAAGTTCAAGGGTTCTAATCTAAGAAGGATAATACTTCAAAATTCTAGGAGCCTTCTCTATATAACACCCTACATTATTGTTCCTACAAATTTCTCATTCAAGATTATCAAAAGAGACATTGATACAGGGATACGATACTTACAAAAACAGGTGAGGGTATCTGTCTCTCATCTCGTCCTCGCACTCCCAAGTGGACTCACCAGGGGATTCTTGCTGCCACATAACCCATACTAGATTAATGGCCTTCTTCTTAAGTACCTTCTGTCTCCGATCCAGGATGGCTACTGGTTGCTGTTTATAAGTTAGGTCGGGACGCACTTCAATCTTCGAAAAGTCCACAAGGTGACTAGGGTCTCCCACATATTTTCGAAGCTGGGATACATGGAACACATCATGGATGCCTTCAAGGGAGGGTGGTAAGGCAAGGCAATAGGCAACCTCACCAACACGAGCCAAAATCTCGAATGTACCAATTAACCTCGGGCTCAACTTCACTCATCGACCAAATCGAATTGTGCCACGT
This sequence comes from Scilla litardierei, assembly GCA_030789695.1. Lineage (NCBI taxonomy): Eukaryota > Viridiplantae > Streptophyta > Magnoliopsida > Asparagales > Asparagaceae > Scilla > Scilla litardierei. Next base: position 156,438,614 of record CM061133.1, read on the forward strand.
GTCGGGGAGATCTTCACGAATACATAATCACCTGGTTGAAATTCCAATGGACGCCTCTTTGAATCTGCCCAATGCTTATAGCGATCCTGAGCGATACGAAGATTCTCCTTGACTGTCCGAATTACATCAATCGCTTCCACCACCAAGTCAAGTCCTAAGAGCTCACGGTCCCCAACATCATCCCAGCTTAGAGGCGATCTGCACTTCCTTCCATACAGAGCAGCAAACGGTGCCATTCCAATGCTTGCTTGATAACTATTGTTGTAAGAAAACTCTACCAGGTGAAAATGATCTTCCTAGGAACCCTTAAAGTCCAACATACAAGCCCTCAACATGTCCTCGAGGATCTAAATGACTCGCTCGGACTGCCCATCTGTCTGGGGATAATATGCGGTACTAAACTTGAGGTGAGTCCCCAAACTAGTCTGTAAACTTCTCCAAAATTGTGAGATGAATCTGGTGTCCCGATCATAAATTATACAGACAGGAACTCCATGAAGCCTCACGATCTCCTCCATGTATCTTCGAGCCAAATGCTCGGTTGACTGTCTAACCCGGAAGGGAATGAAATGTGCAGATTTGGTCAAGCGATCAACGACTACCCAAATTGCGTCATGTCCCTTTGGTGTGCAGGGTAGCCCAGTTATAAAATCCATCGTCACTTGTTGACATTTCCATTCAGGAACGGGGAGAGGCTGCAACAGACCTGCAACTCTTTGGTGTTCGGCCTTCACTTGTTGACAAACCAAGCATAAGGCCACACTTCTGACTATACTGCGCTTCATCCCATGCCACCAGTAATGTTGTCGCAGGTCGATGTACATATTTGTCCCTCCTGGATGAATTGAATAGGGTGAGCTATGGGCCTCTTTAAGCAATTCCTCTCGAATAGCACCAGCTGGCACACATAGCCGAGATCCGAATCTAAGAGAGCCATCTTCATGAATGTGGAAGTCGGTTCGAAGTCCGGCCTTTACATGTTCTCGGATTCTTCTTAGCTTTTCATCTCCCGAATGTGCGGCCTTGATCTGATCCACCAGATCGGACTGGACCTGCAAGTTCAACATGGCTGCTTTGATGCCCGGAAGAACGACCTCTATCTCCATCTGTCGCAGGACCCACTGGAGCTGAGGCTGAGGGGTCAACATCATCACTATAGGATATCTACTGAGTGCATCAGGGAACACGTTCACCTTTCCAGGGTGATATTGGAGATCGATATCATATTCTGCCATCAGCTCAAGCCACCGATGCTGTCTCATGTTGAGCTCCTTCTGGGTGAACACATACTTCAAACTCTTGTGGTCGGTGTACACCTTGATATGCTCCCATAGTAGAAAGTGTCTCCACAGCTTTAGGGCAAAAATCACGGCTGCCAGCTCCAAGTCATGTGTAGGATAGTTAGCTCATGCACCTTCAGAAGTCTAGAGACATAAGCTACAACCCGTCCATGCTGATGTAGGACACATCCCAGTCCTTTGCTAGAAGCATCATAAAAAATCTCGAATCCTCCAGAACGATCTGGAATCGTCAGAACTGGCGTAGTAGTCAACCTTCTCTTCAACTCCTCAAATACATGCTGACACTCATCAGACCAGACATAAGCAACATCCTTCTTAATCAGGTGGGTCAGAGGTGCCGCAATCTTGGAGAAATCCTTGATGAACTTCCTGTAATATCCAGCCAATCCGAAGAAACTCTGTATCTCTGAAACCGACCTGGGAACAAGCCACTTCTCCACTGCAACTACCTTTTCTAGATCAACTGATATGCCTTCTCCTGAAACTATGTGCCCCAAAAATGCCACTTTACACAGCCAAAACTGGCACTTACTATATTTGGCTTATATCTGATGCTGCCTCAAGGTTTCTAATACAATCCTCAGGTGCTCTGCATACTCTTCCTCATCCTTGGAATATTCAGGATATCAGCAATAAAGACCACCACGAACTTGTCCAAATAGTCAAAGAATACCTGATTCATTAATCTCATGAAGATAGCTGGAGCATTAGTTACACCGAAGGGCATCACCATGAACTCATAATGTCCATAACGGGTTCGAAAAGCTGTCTTCGAAACATCGGACCCCTGAAACTTTATCTGATGATAACCACTACGTAAGTCCAACTTTGAGTAGACTCGGGATCCTCCAAGCTGATCAAATAGGCTATCAATTCGAGGAAGTGGGTACTTGTCCTTTATTGTCACATTATTCAATTCCCTATAATCAATAGACATCCTTTGGGATCCATCTTTCTTATTCACCAAAAGCACTGGTGCTCCCCAAGGTGACACGCTTGGCTGTATCAACCCTTGCTCTGATAAGTCCTTTAACTGATTACGAAGCTCAGCCAACTCAGGTGGTGCCATCCGATAAGGAGCCTTCGCAATGGGTTGCGTGCCTGGTATCAAATCAATGGTGAACTCCAATGATCGATCTGGAGGAAGTCCATAAATGTCATCAAGAAAGACATCAGGAAAGTCTCGCACAACCCTGGTTAAGACTGGCTCTGCCTCTATGGCCATTGCCCACACTTCTGCTTCCACTGGTGTCGCTCTGAATCTTACAGGTTCTAATGTGCAACTACCACTTCTGAACTCAAACTCAGGATGATTAGAAATATGAAAGACTACCCTCCTTAATTTGCAATCAATAGTGGCACAAAACATCGCTAACCAGTCCATCCCAAATACAGCTTCAAAGGTGGGCATCTCAATCACAAGGAAGTCAGCATATAACTCCCGACCGTAAATTTCCACTGGACAACAACGGAGCCCTGATGTACTCCTAATCACACCACTCCTTGTATGAATATTACAACTAACAGTGAATGAGTCTACTGGTATATCATGTTTGTCCACAAATTGTAGACAGAAAACAATGTGAAGCCCCAGAATCAAAAAGTGCCAAAGCGGGAAAAGATGCAACTTTAACGATACCTAGAAGCCAACAAGGGAATCAAACCAACGTTCATCATAACTAAGCAACAAGTGATATAATGTAAAGAAAGGAGAGGGCTAGAACCATACCAGTGATAACCTGACCTGAGTTTTCTGCCTCTACTACTGTCATGGTGAAAGCCTGGGACTTTGGAGCAGAGTTTGTCTTCTTAAAGGTCTGTCGCTGAGGAGGCAAGGAAGGTCCTCTAGGGGCTGGTATACCTGGTCCAGCCGGTGTCTAAAGTGAAGGCCGCTGTGGACCAGGTGAAAGAGCTCGCTGCTGCATCGGTCTAGCAGCCACAGGTGCTACTGTGGCTGGGTAAGCACCCTGCTGCGGGCAGAACCTGCTAATGTGTCCTCGGCTACCACATGCAAAGCATTTTCTAGCCTAAGCCCTACACTCCTTCCGCTCATGACCAGTCTTGCCATAGAATTGGCATGTCAGACGTCTCTGAGTCACTACAGGGGCTCCTGGCCTCTTGAACTGGGCCGTCTGTACTGGACGAGATAATGCCTTCTGTGATCCTGATGGTCGTCTGTCACCTGTAGGCATTTTCCCTATGCTCTGCAAATGGATCTCATATAATCTTGCCGCCTCGAGCACATCCTCCTGTGTGGCAAGTTTCTATGTAGACATCGCCCCTCTATACTCTGGATCCAATCCCATACGGAAGCGTCGAGCTCGGGTGGCATCAGTCGCAACAAGCTCCGGGGCAAACTTGCTCAGCAAGGAAAACTCGGTGTCATACTCATCCACGCTCGACCGGCCCTGAGTCAACTGCTCAAAACGTTGTCTGAGCTCATCCTTTGCAGTCCCTGGAAGAAACTTGGTCTCAAAATGCTCCTTGAAGGTCTTCCAAGAGATATGACCTGTCAGATGCTGCTCCTGGGCATCCCACCAATCTCGGGCCTGATGTGTCAACTGCCTTTTTGCTGCATCAACCCAACCCTCCAATGGATATCCAACAGCTGTGAGGTCATCCTCCGTGCGCCGTAACCACCCATCGACCTCCAATGCAGTCTCCTTGTCCGAAAAGGTCCTTGGATTCATTGCCCTAAACTGCTTGAAGCCTGTGGTCTGCCAACCCTTCATCTTGGCGAGCATCTCAGCCTGCTGACCCAGACTCGCCTGGAAACCCATCAGAATCTTCTCCATCAAAGAGGGCTCGGCATGCTCCATCTCTGACGAAGATATCCCGTTTCCACTATCCATTCTGTAGAGAAAGAGGACATCACAAGATGAATTAGTACTATATGTGAAGGCATCAGTGTGTTGGATGTATCATCCTTTCTCATATCACAGTGTGAGCAGACCTGCATGGGCCACCACTAAACCTGTCACGCCCCATTCTCACAAATACCTTATATGACATTCCATACCATGGGAAAGGGAGGATGGAGCCTGATAAGCCGCGGTATTACGCCAAGCGTGAATAGAAAATACATGACAAGTAGGCCACTGCGAATGCTGGGATCATACATCACATACATATAAAAGAAAAGAAGCAACACATACTGCCATCACAGAAAGTACATAACTACAGAACTACATAACCAAAGAGTGTACTACACACCAGCATCAAGTACAAAGAGAAATTGACTCAAGTATACATGTGTAGTACTACAAGCTACCAGCACACACCACAGCTACAAAAGACGACTCACTCACCACTCGACCCAACTCACACTACAAGACGCAGCCCAAAAAGGAGTGGTGTCCCCAAGTTAAAAACTCATGTCTGAGTAATCTCCTGAGGGAGATTCTGTTCTGGTGTCACCTGCTTAAGACCTGAAAAGTAAGATGAGCACGTCAAAACGTGCCAAGTAGGAAACTAACCAGGGTAGGAGAAATCATTTAGGGGTTATGAGTGTAAAGGCAATAGGAGTATACGCAACCAAAGTAAAGAGTACAACACACACAATTGTGCAACAAAAACACATATGAAGTTTATTAGTTAGCAGATGTTAGTGACTCTATGGAAACCTGGGTATCACCTAAAGATAAGGGTCTAGACCTCGCCACAAATTTGGGGCGAATATAGCACACGACGCAGTGGACACGGGAACTGCACGCCGGGCCTCTCAGCTCCCCCGTCCCTGGCAGGAGTAAGGCTCTCCCATAGTAACACAACCTCCGTATGTCCCCTCCACTCCCGGTAAAGGCGAGTGGGAATAAGTATCACATATCACATATCTTTTCCCCTAACTTCTTAGTCCAGTCCCTTATAGTTAAGTTATACCCAAACTTCCCCAATCCCCATACCAGGATGCTCACCCGCCTTAGGGCAGATCGAGACGTCCCAGTTGACATGTCATGTGTCATGATCTTCAATGAACATACAAAATTTCTCAAATGTAATACATGGCACACACGTTATAATGGCCATTTCCCAAGTTTCTTCAATTTCAAATTTATTTGGGCATTTTAACAAATATATAGTAGTCGCTATGTAAATGAAGAGTGTCACACCATCAATTTTAGTAACACATCTCATAATTAACCTTTCTTAAAGGTATCAACAACATTCATGCATGTTAAAATGGAAAATTTAACAACACCACAAAATTCAATTTCACCCAAAACATGTCCAGCATGCTGAAATTTGCAGGAACATATACAAAGTCAGCACATTTAATCAATTTCTCTTGTGAATTTGACAAAACTCTCTGAATTAAAGTTGAAGCTATACTAGTCCTAGATTCATCCATAAAATTTCATGTAGATATGTGGACTAAGTGATTTATAGTGAATTAATTAGTAGAACCTGTACAGACTGTTTTCCTGACAGATTTCAGGGTCTGTATTAGAAGACAATTTTGGGCATGTTGCAGCCAGAATTTAGAAAAATATGCACTGAGATAAAAATATAGATAAACTTGTTAAATTTACAACAAGACCAAGAACAGCAAATTCCATGTAGTGTGCAGGTGATATGCTTTATTTTTCTAAACTGTGTCCAGTTTGACAAATTTTCAGACATGTTGTAAACATTGAATTTTTGCTCATGCTTATTGAACTCAACATATGTCATATTTTATATGAATCTGGGGTAGAACTATAAGATCTATGCTTACATATTTTTACCAGAAAGTAAATCAAACTACAGAGACCAGAATTGAAGAAGAAACACACAACAGAAATTCTGGATTTTAGGGGAGGGTGATTAGGTAAGAAAAACAAAGAAAAATGTGATCTTTTTGATCTATTGCACACATAATTCATGAATTCAAGACCATGAGCAATCAAATTACACCACCATAACATCATAACCCTAAATAAAAATTCCCAAACCAAGATTAGATTCCTACCTCAAGAAAGCCTCTTTCTTTCTCTCTTTTCTTTCTCCTCCTTCCACCCTTCTTTCTCCTTGAAGAGCTAAGGCTTTTCTTGAATTTTTGGAAGCAAAATTAGGGTTTGTGAGCTTGAATGAAGAGGAAAGGGGCAGAGAGGGTGGTTCGGCCAAGGCTTAGGGATGGGAGAGAGGAATAGAAAATGAAAAGAAAAAGAAAGAAGGTTAAAGAAAAAAGTAGAAATGTCCTACAAAATATCTTGCACTAGAATTCTCTTTAGGATAAGCATGAACATGCTAAAATGACTTTAATACCCTTCCAAAATTACCCCTCAAGTTTCAAGTATTTACTAGTTTGCCATTACTTTATGCACACACTCCTTTACTTTACACATACCCTTCTTTATGACCAAAAGACCATTTTGCCCCTCGCCCTTCTATATATTTACGAGCATGCCACTAATCCCATCCCTTTTCACACTATCCCCTCTCACACTAACCCACTCCTTCAAATTTACAAGTATGACATTACTTTACACACCCCCCATTTCTCTACACACGCTTTCACCCGTTTTGCCTAATTACCAAAATGCCCTCACACCTTTCACGGAATTACACGACTGCCACTAGCCATATACACGCCATATCACCTCTCATCAACTCCTCATACTCCCTCTACTCGTGTATAGGGGAGTACCGCGTCAGTCGCCGTATAGGGCTAAACAGGCTATGACAAGATGTGTTGGGAGATTTGAATTGATCACAATCCAATCCAACTAGAATATGAACTTGAGTATGATCCCAACAAATCATATGGAGAATATCTACTTGTCTTAAACTGAGATATGGAGTTTGTATTTGAATAAGATTGTTGAAAATCTTTGCAAATCTTTCTAATTGATTTGACCAAATCTATCTCATCCCATTTTGGACCTAGTCCACACTGCTTTGTACACAATACTATCTCTCTCTCCAAATAGCTATATGATTAGCAATTTCGCCAACGTAATGAACTGCGACTTTGCCATTTATGAAAAACACACTTAGCACACACGTTAATTAGCAACACACGTTTATCATCGTCAAACTAAAGATCCTAGATCGTTGCGTCCAATACTCCTCGCCACTCACAACATGTGCCCCCTGGCACTGCCCCCTACCAGAAGCTCGCGATGCATCTTCTTTTCCAAAAAGAGGAGAGACATCAAAATAAAAGAAAGACAACAGAAAGCGGGATAGAACAAAATGGCCAGAGGCCAAGTCCAGTAACAAAGAAATGAAGGGAGGCAGAAGTTCACCTGACGCAGAAATGACAATAATAGAAATGAGCACCCCCACCTCAAGGTGGCCAAATGGCCCGCCGGCCCGGAGCCCGGCCTGCCCGGCCCGGATTTCGGGCTGGCCCGGCCTGCCCGGTCCGGATTTCGGGCTGGCTCGGCCCGGTCAACGCGAGCCGGGCCGTTGACCAGGCCCGGCCCGCCCGGTGGGCCAGGCTTTTTTCCAAGCCGTAGCCCGCCGGGCCGGGCCGGCCTGCGGCCCGGCGGGTCACGGGCCGGGCCGGCCCGCCCGGCCCGAAGGCCCCCCCAACATCCATAATATGGCTGTTGGGGGGGGGGTTTGGTCTTTTTGACCCAAATACCCCCAACAGCTATAAACAGCTAAATTGGGGGGGGGGGGTATTTTGGTCAATTTCGGCCAAAAGACCAAAAAACTGCCCCAACAGCCATAAAACGGTCATATTGGAGGGTTATTTTAGTCTTTTTGGTCTTAAAAAATCCTATAAATACCCCACCAATTCATACCTATTTCTTCACAATTCTAAAAATCTCTACTCTCAAATTCTTCTCTAATCTCAAGCTATTGCTCTCATCTCACGGTGCTCTCAAGATACGTCCGCTACCCCTCCGCTTCCGAATCTCAACTTTCAAGCTCCGTCTCCTACATCCGACTCAGGGATTCGATCATCTGCTAGACTGCTATCTCACCGCGGCTCTATCTGCAATCAGGTTCCATTTATTATTAAATTAGCATAATGGCAAGATCAAACAACACACGTAGATCTGTCAACGTTAATTTTAACACTGAAGAATATGGTTTTTTTCAAAATTTGCTGAATAACCCTATTGAAACACAGGATTTCCGGAAATGACACCAATTGAACAACAAGAATAGAACGATAGTAATAGCCATATAGTGGGTACACCAGGGTTTTCTTCTTCAGCACAGACTTCAACCCCTTCTACTACTGCTGGTGACGTCCCCTAGTTTTGATGCATAGGACTGCAATACGATTGTGGATACCAGATTTAAATATTTATACCGCAAGCGCATGGTGTTGTAGTGTGGCTTGGGGGTCGAACACAGGGAGGCGTGGTTGTGCTTGTGTCAAAGAGGAACCGGTTCACCCTACGGGTGAGCTAGCCTGAACGATCGATGGTTTGTCGCAGAATATAGGTGCGAAGGATAAATGATATAAAAGGAAACCTAGGACTTTGGTTTCCACCCTATCATGTGCTCTCACTATTACGGCCGACGGATAGGAGTACGATTGGATTTAGGGTTTAGTGGTGAGACGTTGCCTCTAAAAGTGATACCTAGCATCCCATGGGCCCGATATTCCGGTCGGTACCCAGGATGATATGCTAGGTCTACCTAGGTTCGGTCGGTGGGATTCCCATGTCCATTAATACCGACCGACTCCGGGAGCACTAAGCTCGCAACGATTACTCCCAACATCTCATCCTGCCGTTCCCACGCGCTAGGATTCAATGTCTACGCTAAGGGCGTGAGCTGTGGCTAGGAAGTCAACCGCCAAGTTTATTCCCCCTTGGCCCGACGGTCAGAGGCGGTCTTTCTCCCGCCAATGACAATGAAACACCATGTGTAACCATCTAAATTCCTAATCCCTATCGTAATCCTAATCCTATGGATGCATTAGGGAGAACCCACGAAGGGGTTTCCACCAAAATCCCAGATTTGGGAACTACTCAAAAATCATAGCTAAAAAGCAATCTAAACAACTTTCAACCGTAAAAATCATGATCAGGCAATTGAAATGAGATAGTAGCAATGCTATTAAGATAATATTAAAGTTTGAAAGCAATCAGAAGAGTTACAAAATGCAATAAAATTCCAACCGTCACCGTACAAGAAAAAGACAGAAAAATACAACCGCCCATTTTTCAGAACCCTAGGTCAACTATATATAGAAATCGAGCTCACTTGATCGGTTGACGCATCAACCGTTCGGTTGAGCTGCTCGGCGCTTTCGCTAACGGCTTCAGAAGCTTCAATCGGGCGCTGAGGAGAGCGGGTGGTGTGAGCGGGTCGTCGATTTGAGAGAGGCAGCATCAGGTGAACCGATCAGTTGAGTATTCAACCGATCGGTTGGAAATATCCCCAAAAAGATATAGAGGTCTGTCGATTTCACACGGTCAGCGAACCGGTCGGTTGAGCTCTCCGGGTCATCGTTTGGAAGATTCAGCTACAGATGAACCGATCGGGTGAGATGTCACCCGATCGGTTGGAATTCAGCTTCAAATGGCCGAGATCTCTGTTGGATTCAAATGGTCGACGAACCGGTCGGTTGAGCTGCACTTCACTTCAGCCTCTATCCGGGTGAGATACGCGTGCACCAACCGATCGGTTGGCTGTGTCCAATCGATCGGTTGAGGGCTGAAACATGGCAATCTTCATCGTTTGACCCCCTGGATCGCGTATGACTCATCCCGTTGCTCCGGGGGCTCATGATATCTTCATTATACGTCCCCAATGCTGGCAATCTCCTGCATATACACACAAACACAGAGAAGTGAAAGAAAACTAAAAATCACAAGAAAACGGGTACGTGACGACGGAAAACAACGGAAAAGCACAAAGAAGACATGCGTGAATATATAAAATATACACACACATCAAAATCCCCCAAGCTGAACCCTTCCTCGTCCTCGAGGAAGACAACTGAGAGTAGGAGCTGGGAGGGAGAAAATAGAGAGAGAGAGAAAGAGAAATCAAAATCCTAAATCCCCGTCAGGGCCAACAAAATCAAACACACCACACCAATCAAGCAAGCGACAAATCACAACACTAAACCAAGGAATATGGGTCCAAACAAGTGTCGTGGGCCCACACGGTGAAGCGCGAGTGAGTGTGGTCGTGTGCTAGTAGACGGTATCACTATCTACATTGTGCAATAAAGCTCCATATACACAAATCCAAGGAAAGACCCAAATATCGATTCGATTTGAAATAAGAGGTGAATAGTAGCTCAAGCATGCATGAGAAGAGTATAAGAATAGAAGCGTATTATGCATCGGGGACTCCACAGCTAGGGACTAGGAAATCACCACACTATCGCTTAGATAACCGCTAGAAAGTTTCTATGCCAAGTGTTTTCGAAAACGATGGAGGTTGAGAAGGTGTGGAGTAGAACACTCGGTGCAAATTCTCGCCTTCCCTTTATTCTCGGTAGGTAGAAAAATATTCACACTGGATTTTTTTTGGGTTTTGGGTATTTGTATTTTTTTGGATTTTTGGCTAAACATATTTTTTTCTTTCTTTTCTCTTTTCTTTTCTTTTTTTGGGTTTTTCTTTTCTCTCTTTTTTTTGGATTTTTTTTGGATTTTAGGATATATACATGTATACTCTCCCAAGTGGGAGAACGGTACATGACGAGGGGATTTGCACCAAGTAAAATAAAAAAAAGATATCGGATTCTAAACACTTGGGCAATGGAGAATTTTCTTGCTAATCAGAGCATAGGCTAAATGGGTTATCCTAGTTCTAATTGTGGAATCCCGACACATGCGAATTGAAGTATACGATATAAATGTATTCACGCATATAGAAGCAGACAGAGGAAGCAAATACCGCATATTCAAATCGAAGCATGATAATCTAGGGTCAACCAAGGACATGTATATAAATCAAAATCACAAAGTAGAAGCACACTATAAGCTAGTCACGACACACAACTCACATATAAGCAAGGTGGACCCACGATGCATGAAATGCAAGAGGACTCGGCTTCCTAAGGTTAGTGAATGTGATAATCGTGGCTATGCTAGGTGTGTGTGTGTGTGATTTAGTGGTAATTCATCATATGGGGTCATTTCTAGGAGAGAGAGGACAAAAGAAGAGGAGAAAAAGAAAAACACGGAGAAAAGCGACTCAAAAGCGAAGAAAAAGACACAACTGACGCACAAAGTGTGACTCACTCAAGCTGAAACTTGCATTGCCCTCAATGAAATAGAAGTAAATACGGGAGGGCAATGAAAATGGGGGGAATACGCACCGACACAAAAAGAATGAAAAACAAGAAAAATACACATACGAAGTAGGAAAAATAAAATGAAGGAAAAAGAAACATAGAAAAATAAAAATAGAGAAGCACACCCAAACGACACATATAAACAGGCACACCATAAAAACATCACACGACAACACACATAAAAACGACTTCCCAAGCTAGACATGACAATGCTAGCGTGGTGGTGCAGAAATATGCTAGGGGGAAGGTCCGAAAAGAAAAAGAGAGATCAAAATGCAGGAGAGGAACTGTCCTCGTCCTCCTCGATAGAAGATGGGGGGTGTAGATGGGAGAAGTGACGGGTGTGCGGAGAAGTGGAAAAAGGGGTCGAGGCGGTGGATGGGTGGGTGCAGCGGAGGTGTGAACGATGGGTGGAGTGGTGGTGATGATGGTAAGTGGTAGTGAAACGGCGACCAAAGCGGTGGTGGATGGGAGAGGTACGGTGGTAGGAGAGGATGGTGGGGGAAGTGATCTCGATCGCACTTGCAATTTCTTGCGGCGTACGTATGGGGTGATGGAAGTGGAGGGTGATGGATCTGTGGGGTCGACGGCAGTGGCCATGAGTGGAGGTGTAGTGGAGGGAATGGAAACGATGGTGGCGGGAGGTGATGAATGTGATGGTGGAGGTGAAGATCATCGAGGAGGCGAAGGTGGTGGTGAGGGTGGTGGTGTGGGTGGAGGTGGTCCGTGAATGTGAGTGAGAATGCGGAGGATGGCGGCCACGTTCCTCTCAAGTGCGAGGAAACGTGGGTGGGTAAAGATAGAAGAGGATGGGACCGAGGAGGCCGAAGTGGATGCACTAGCGCACAGTGCAACTAACTCGGCCTTGAGACTGAGGCGAGCGGAGGCAGCTCGACGAACGGAAGAAGTAGTGGTCGTACGGACGGTGGAAGAGGTGCCGGCGACAGTGGTCCTGCCGGCACCAGAGTCAAGGCCTAAGTGGGCCTCAGTGAAAGCCTCAGAAGTGATGGGGACAGAAGACGGAGTGGCACTACTGGGTCTAGCCCCGGGGTCTCCTCGGGACGCAGGGATGTCCTGCTCGCCTAAGTGGGCGGTAGGGGGAGGTGATCTGGGTGCGCCCGGGATACTGAACTGAAGATGTAACCCCCTAGGAACTCTGGGTCAGGAGGGAACGTCCAATCTGCCACAAGAACGATAGCCATACGACCTGGGTTGGGCAGAATGGTGTAAGGAGTAGGGGGTGACCGTAGTAGAAGGTGAAACGACCGTCGGTCTAGGCTTGATCATATGAGTGTGCAGCAGGACATCAAGATCCAGACGTGTAGGTCCTGCGGCAGAAGGCAAATCTCTGGGGATAGCGATATTGTATTGGGGATATGAAGCAATGATGGTAATGAGGCCCCCGCAACAATACTTGCCCTTGCCGGCGCGGCTAATCTCAAGTAATTTGTGAATAAGCCAAGTGCCATCATTAATAGGTATGACATGGGCCTTAAAAGTAATCCCGTCAGCACCATGAATAAAATCAAATGTCATAGCCCACAGAATAAAAAGGTCAGGGATGGTCATGGTACCTGACTCATCTCTGGGCAAGAATGTGCTAGATATGATTCGGTGGGCCAGACGAAATACTGGGTGGATGATCGAGGAGGCCTTGGCGTTACCTTGAGGATAATGGTCGTGGAGGGTGAGGCGAAACCAAAATATATCGACATCGAAGTCACGGTGATATTCGTAGGGACGGATAGCGTCGTCGCCTAGAATGGGGAAACCGAAAATGAGATTGATTGTGTTCAGGTGGGTGCGGATAGTTCGGTTTTGGACGCGTAAATCGACGATCGATCCTGCATCACATTTGAGGGAAGATAGGAATTCGAGTGTGAGTGCGGGGTAAACACCGCTGGGCGTTTAAGAAAGCTATCCATCCTAGGTTAGCGAAGAGAGTCTCGACCTAGGAGAAAACTCCGAGATCGATAAGAGTTTGGGCATGTGCAAACTTAGTGGATAGGTGTGAACGTGCGTCGAGTCTATCATAAAAATCTTTCTGGTCACGACTCAAGAAACGGTAACCATGCGGTCCCATCAATGGGTCCACATGAGGGATAATTGGTTGGGGTTGGGGTTGTGTAGGTGGTGTAGGAGGGGGACATGGAATAGGTGGACGTGTGGACTTCCGTCTCTTGCGACATGGCTCCTCCTCATGCATGATAGCCTTACACTTACCCTTGTCCTTGGCCATGGTAGTGTGTGATGCAAGTGTATGCAAGTCTATATGGATGCACACGACCAAAAGACAATTGAGCCAAAATATATTACTAGGGCAAAATTAAAAATGGAGCCAAGGAGCGAAGTTACCCAGAAGCGAAGTTAATCCTTGCTCGCAAATCACCCAACGCAGCGCACTTGGGAGATGTGTGAAGCCACGGCACGCCTATCCAACAGATTTTAGAAATAGGGGGAGTCGGCTAGGGTTAGGGCGTAGGTTAGGGTTGAATGAAAGAGGGAGAGAGAGGAATTGATGGAGAGAGAGAAGGAGGAGATGATGAGATCGGTTGAGAGGGAGTGGAGATCGGTTTGGGTGAGGAGGATGGCCGGTTGAGGGTTGGAGAAGTCGAAACGACGGAGGAGAGATCGAAGTCGGGTGAAGAAATGAATCGGGTGATTTATAGGATTTTAGGCGAACCGATCAGTTGAGTTTTCAACCGATCGGTTGAGGCAATTTTCGAAAGATTCCGCTGGAAGGCAGCTACAGGCGAACCGATCGGTTGCGTTTTCAACCGATCGGTTGGCCGCTTCACAATTTTCTCGAGAGCACTCCCGACTTCACACAGACAGCGACACGATCTCAGCTCCAGCGAACCGATCGGTTGATTTACCCCGAAATTTCCCGAGAGCAAAGAGGGTTCACACGATCTGCCACCCGGTCAGCCATTTCTGCCAACCGATCGGTTGGATGATATTCAGACATGGGCCATCTTCAGATACGTCCCAACCGATCGGTTGATGGCTCAACCGATCGGTTGGGGGCTTGTTTCCTGCAAAATTTCAAAAATTGTCTAAGTCCCTCGACGAAAGCTCTCGTTGCTGAATTTATTCGTCAAAATAAGAAAAATAAGCCTAAAAATAAAAATGAAAGTTAAGAACATGGGTTGCCTCCCATGAAGCGCTGTTTTTTAACATCGTTTGCTCGACGCCCGGCAGATGATTTTCAAGGAGGACATGGGTGATGCCCAATGTTTGGCATCCCTTCAGATTTTGGAGTGGTGGTCTTTGGTGTTGACAGTGGTGATAAATAGACGCACTCGACGAGCCCTCCGCTGGTGGAGTCTAGGGGCTTCTCCCTCATATTGGCATCTACCGCCACTCTTCGAAGTATTCGGATCTCATCAGCATTGAGCCCCATGGGCTCTTTTCCTTTTCTCCTCGTCGGAGCAGCTTTCTGAAATCCGGGAGGGGTCGTCACGTAGGAAAACACGTCTCCGGTAGCCTTTTCTTCTTCTACCCCAGTATGTTACTCCAGGGTTCCTAAGCTATTAGGGGGGGTTCCTAGAGAGGATCTCCCAAGCTCCAGCTTCTACAGCTCTTTCTTCTTCAATGTCCAGCACATTGCAGCTCTGCTCTTCAGGGGGATGCTGCATAGATAATCCCAGATTAAATTCGACCTTCTGGTCGCCAACAGTACGAGATAGCTTCCCTTTCTTCACATCTATCAGCACGCCAGAGGTGGCCACGAAGGGCCTCCCGAGGATGATGGGTGTATGAGTGTCCTCTGGCATGTCCATCACAACAAAGTCTACTGGCACACGCACCCTGCTGACGTTTACTGGCAGGTCATCCACAATTCCCACCGGCTATTTGACTGATTTATCAGCTAGTTGAAGGGTCATACCAGTGGGCTCAAGGTCGCCCATTCCAATCCTCTTGTAAAGTGACAGAGGCATCAGACTGACGCTCACCCCCAAATCGACGAGCGCACAGTTAATCTTCACCTCTCCGATTGAACAAGGAATAGAGAAGCTTACTGGGTCTTTAAGCTTGGGCGGGTTCGCTCGCTGGATAAGAGCGCTGCATTCCGCTGTGAGAACGACCTTTTCTTTTCTGAAACCCCTCGCCACCAAATCTTTCAAGAATTTCGCGTAAGAAGGAATAGTCTCTATGGCTTCGAGGAAAGGGATTTGCAAGCTCAAGTGTTTGACCATATCAAAGAACTTGCCATATTTTTCATCAATCTTCGCCCTGGCAAGTTGTTGTGGGAAAGACACAACGGGCTTGAAGACTCTTAAGTTTCCTTCCTCGTTCTTCTTCTTCTCTTCCTCAGAGACTCCCTCCGGAGCCATAGCCTTTGATGATGAAGCTCTGTCGTCATTAGCTTTTTCTTGGTCGCCCATCGACCAACGGAGCTTCAGGTTCCTTAGCGGGCACTCTATTTGGAAGCTGAGTACTGCTCCTCAATACTATAGCAGACACGTTGGCATGATCATGCGTTAACGCCAACTTTTGATTCGGCCCCCTCGGGTTTACTTCCGGCTGTCCCGGCAATTGGTTCTACGCCCTTTGAAGGTTCGCCACCTGTAACCCCAGCTGGGTTACTTGGTCGGTGAGGGCCTTTTGTCCCATTTCCAGCCGCAAGTTGATCTTCTCCTGGTTCGTAATATACTGGATCAAGAGGTTCTCCACCTGGGGAATAACTCGCTGCTGGCCATTTGGCTGCTGCTACTGCTATACGGGCTGCTGGTTCCTGGGGGGATACTGCTGGTACATTTGTTGTGGCTGCTGCTGTTGCTGATACTACTGCTGCTGTTGTCGAGGCGGCTGATATACTTGTTGCTGCGGCTGCTGGGGCTGCTGATAATGTGCCCTATAGCTCAGATTGGGGTGGTTCCGGTTATTGGGAGAATAAGCCAGATTTGAGCTAGTCCTTGGTGGATATGGCGCATTACCCGTGGGGTTGAAGAAAAGTGCGCTAGCTTGATCCACTGGTGGTGAGATATCACCACCCTCGAAGTCTACCAGGACTTCAGCTTCCACCGCTGATACTTGTTGGGTGCTGGCACCACCAGCTCCTACCATAAGCGTCGAGATTTGAGTCGATAGCAAATCGAATTTGCTAGACAATTTGTCGACGTCCTCGACTCTATGAATGCCTCCAGATCTGGGCATGGCACGCTCATCACACCACCGCTCATTGTTTGATGCCATGTTCTCCAAAATGTTACCGGCATCTTCCTCGCTTCTAGACATAAAGGACCCCCAGCCGCGGCGTCCATCGAAGATTTCAAGTCATCCCTCAACCCGTTATAGAACAGATTAATTATCTGCCACTTGGGAAGCTTGTGGTGAGGGCACCTCCGCTGCATCTCTTTGTATCTCTTCCAAGCTTCGTGCAGGGACTCGTGGCTGGCTTGGGAGAAGGAGGAGATCTCACTCCTCAGCTTCATCATCTTCCCCGAGGGAAATAACTTAGTCAAGAAAGCATTCGAGAGCTTCTCCCAAGTATTGAAGGTGTTCGGGTCCTTTCCTCTAAGCCATTGCTTGGCTTTATCCTGCAGAGAGAAGGGGAATAGCTTCAGTCGGATAGCTTCATTCGTGACACCATTGATCCTGAATGTGTCACACTTCTCCAAGAAGGAGTCCAGATGTTCAATAGGGGTCTCCATGGGTGCCCCTGAAAATTGATCCAGCTGGATCCACGTCACTAACGACGGCTTAAGCTCGAAACTCTGTGCCGTAATAGCCGGAGGTTGGATGGAGGAGGTGGACCTGATGGATGTCATCGAGTATTCCAGCAGGGACTTCTGCGGTGGGGTATTCTCCCCCATAGCTACAGACTCTTCTCTTCTTCTCTTCTCTGCGTTCAGACGCCTCAGGGTGGCGTTGATCTCCGGATCTAAAGGAATCAAGTCGTCGAGACTCCTTGTATTCCTGCGCATGAAAAATCACGAAAACCCATGAAGCAAGTATGGGATAGAAACAGATAAAAATAGAAAATAAAAAAAAAATAGAAAATAAAAATGAAGAATTAGAATGCGAAAATTATCGCGAGATAGGGATGTGAACTAGACTCAAGGGTTCATTTGGTCCTAAAATAACAAGCACGTTGCCCCCCGGCAACGGCGCCATAAAGCTTGACGTCCCCTAGTTTTGATGCATAGGAGTGCAATACGATTGGTGATACCAGATTTAAATATTTATATCGCAAGCACACAGTGTTGTAGCGTGGCTTGAGGGTCAAACACAGGGAGGCGTGGTTGTGCTTGTGTCAAAGAGGAACCGGTTCACCCTACGGGTGAGCTAGCCCGAACGATCGATGGTTTGTCACAGAATATAGGTGCGAAGGATAAACGATATAAAAGGAAACCTAGGACTTCGGTTTCCACCCTATCATGTGCTCTCACTATTACGGCCGACGGATATGAGTACGATTGGATTTCGGGTTTAGTGGTGAGACGTTGCCTCTAAAAGTGGTACCTAGCGTCCCATGGGCCCGATATTCCGGTCAGTACCCAGGATGATACGCTAGGTCTACCCGGGTTCGGTCGGTGGGCATTCCCATGTCCATTAACACCGACCGACTCTGTGAGCACTAAGCTCGCAATGATTACTCCCAACATCTCATCCTGCCGTTCCCACGCGCTAGGATTCAATGTCTACGCTAAGGGCGTGAGCTATGGCTAGGGAGTCAACCGCCAAGTTTATTCCCCCTTGGCCCGACGGTCAGAGGCAGTCTTTCTCCCGCCAATGACAATGAAACACCCCACGTAACCATCTAAATTCCTAATCCATATTGTAATCCTAGTCCTATGGACGCATTAGGGAGAACCAACGAAGGGGTTTCCACCAAAATCCCAGATTTGGGAACTACTCACAAATCATAGCTAAAAAGCAATCTAAACAAATTTCAACCATAAAAATCATGATCAGGAAATTGAAATGAGATAGTAGCAATGCTATTAAGATAATATTAAAGTTTGAAAGCAATCAGAAGACTTACAAAATGCAATAAAATTCCAGCCGTCACCGTACAAGAAAAAGACAGAAAAATACAACAACCCATTTTTCAGAACCCTAGGTCAATTATATATAGAAATCGAGCTCACCCGATCGGTTGACGCATCAACCGTTCGGTTGAGCTAGTCGGCGCTTTCGCTAACGGCTTCAGAAGCTTCAATCGGGCGCTGATTAGAGCAGGTGGTGTGAGCGGGTCGTCGATTTGAGAGAGGCAGCATCAGGTGAACCGATCGGTTGAGTATTCAACCGATCGGTTGGAAATATCCCCAAAAGACAGAGAAGTCTTTCGATTTCACACGGGCAGCAAACCGGTCGGTTGAGCTCTCCGGGTCATCGTTTGGAAGATTCAGCTACAGATGAACCGATCGGGTGAGATGTCACCCGATCAGTTGGAATTCAGCTTCAAATGGCCGAGAGCTCTGTTGGATTCAAACGGTCGACGAACCGGTAGGTTGAGCTGCACTTCACTTCAGCCTCCGTCTGGTGAGATACGCGTGCACCAACCGATCGGTTGAGGGCAAAAACATGGAAATTTTCATTGTTTGACCCCCTAGATCGTGTGTGACTCCTCCCGTTGCTCCGGGGGCTCATGATATCTTCATTATACGTCCCCAACGCTAGTAATCTCCTGCATATACACAAAAACACAGAGAAGTGAAAGAAAACTAAAAATCACAAGAAAACGGGTACGGGACGACGGAAAACAACAGAAAAGCAGAAAGAAGACGTGCGTGAATATATAAAATATACACACACATCATCTGGCCCCACTGCTTCACAAGCAACCCAAACCAGAAAACAGAAATCTGCTGTTTGGGATAACTATACACTAGAAACATTGCCTGGAAAAGGACTTAGGGCTGTTTGCAAAATCTGTAGATCCGATTTCAATTGCGCAGCCAAAGATGGCACAATACATCTGAAAAGACACACAGAAGCGCACAAAAAAAGAGTCTAGACAGACAACTTTAAACTTAACAGCTACTTCTAGCTCTCTGTCTACTTTTTCGTATTCTTCTGACATAATGCGAAAGGAGATGGCTAGACTAGTTCTACGCCAAGAATTACCTTTAAGTATGGGGAAAGCCCCTCATTAGAACGTTTTAACCAATTATCACTGAACCTCGCATTTAAAAAGGTGCCTAGAAACACTCTTAGAAGAGATGTTATGGCAGATTTTGAAGCTGGCAAAGCTAAAGTGATGCAAACATTTGCGAACTTAACATCTAGGATAGCTTTAACGTCTAACATATGGACAACGAACTGGGGGTTTTCCTACTTATGTTTTATGTCACATTATGTAGACAACAACTATGTTATTCATAAGATGATTATCGGTTTTAAATTGTTAGAACATTGTCATACTGGTATTGTTATTGCTAATGTGATTATGTCTGTTATTCGTGAGTATGATATTTCTGATAAAATCATTTCATTTACACTTGATAATGCATCTAACAATACAACTGCAATATCATTTTTAAAAATACACATGAACCCTGATCTTGACGGTCTTTTTTTCATCAGCAATGTGCTTGTCACTTCTTGAACTTGGTAGTACAGGATGGGCTTAAATTTGCTACTGATTGGTTAGAAAAAGGTAGGAACCTTATGTTATACATACAATCTTCTGCAAATAAGAGAAATTTATACAGACAAGTATGTAGAAATTGCCAACTTACTTACCGAAAGTTTACATATAGTGTTCCATATAGGTGGAACTCAACGTATCTTATGATGCGTTGCTTGCTTAAAAATAAGATGCAGCTTAGTTATTTTGTTAGTACACACATTTCGTATGAGGCAGATTACAACATTAATAAGTTATAGTGGAAAACAATTGAGTAGCTTTGTGATTTTTTTGAGGGTTTTTATCTTGTTACAAACAAATTTTCGGGTCTGTATTACTCAACATCCATTTAAGCCTTGGTCAATTAGTTATCATTTCAGACACTTTAGCTAGGTATAGAGACACTACGGACACTACCCTTATTCTTCAACTTATGATAGAAGATATGGATAATAAACTTGCAAAATATTGGAAGCCTGTTCCTTTGCTTTATTCATTAGCTAAGGTTTTTGATCCACGGGTTAAAGAGGAATTAGTAGCTGGATTATTAGAAACCTTTTATGAAAACATGAAATTTGAAGTTGATGATCATATAATGAATTTTAAAACTAGCTTAAGAGCCATGTTTGCGACATATGAGGCTAGATATAGAAGTTCATCAAACACTTCTTCTGTTCCTGCTAGTTCTAATATTACATGCAAACTCCGACAGATTTTGGGGAAGAAAAAACAAAAAACCGTAGCTACAGAAAGTTCGTCTAATGAGTTGTCCAAGTATTTAGAAATTACTTTTCCTTTCACTAAGGTAGAATTGGATGATGGAAAATTTGACATTTTGGCATGGTGGAAAATGTATGAACATAGGTTTCTAATTCTGACCATTATGGCTCGTGATCTGTTATCAATCCCTATTTCTACTGTTGCGTCCGAGTCTGCTTTTAGTGCAGGTGGTCATGTTCTGAGTGACAAGAGATCAAGGCTTAAAGAAGATATAGTTGAAGCGACGGTATGTGCAAAGGACTGGTTTCATGCTGAAAACTGCTCGCAAGATAAACATGACCTTTCAGAAGATTCTGAGGAAGAAGCGATCGACGCTGAATGATTTTCTTTTTTTTCTTGTATTGTTATTTTCTATCTTGTATTAGCTTGTAGAAGTCCAATGTTTTGGCCATTGTACGAGGGGTAAGGCTGGCCAATATAAGTCCCACCCTCAAAAAATTTTAATTAATGAAATTTAAAGATTCAACCCGGGACCTTCGTGAATTTCAGGCTTAATTATCTAACTTATTTTTATAAATAATATATGTAAATTTAAAATTTTTGTAACCTTTGTAAAATATTTTATATAGGTCTTATAAATTTTTTAAAAATTAAATATACTTCTTAACTTATTTTTCCTTCTTTACAACAAGTTATAATTAATAAAAAAATTGTTCTAAATACGAAAAAATAAGTAAAGAAGCATATTAAATTTTTTAAAAATATATAAGACATATATAAAATATGTTACAAAGGTTAAAAATTTTTTATAATGATTTAATTATGTTTTTACAGAATTTTAAAATTTTTTTTGAAGTTTTTTTAAAAAACTGGAAAAAACCCGGGCCGGCCTGGGCCCGGCCCGCTTGGCCCGCCGGCCGGGCTTGGGGGGTTACACACCCCCGGGCCGGCCGGATGGTCACGCCTACCCCCACCCAAGAGGGAATGAGAAGACCAGTGCCATAGTTGTGGTATGAAAGGCCATTGGTCTAGAGTGTGTCGAACTCCGCAGCATCTCCAGGAACTGTATAAAGTAAACAAGAAAAAGAAACCTGAAACAAACCTAGTGATCGCAAATGCTCCAGTCAAGTTCATAGCTGACGACTTCGAAAGAGATGACCTGCTAGATCAGCCATTTATCTTTGTATTTGTTTCAGAACTATTTATGTCATGAGAGCAATTCGAATTAATGAATTTGTTTTGAATGAAAATGTGCTTATATGATTCATCTTTAATAGATGAACTGCTCTCATGACTGATTAGTAGACAATAAACACATACGATCCTCCAATACAAAGCCCAATATCAGAGCCATATTGAAGGTTCTGGGAACGCAACACTGTTGCTCCCAAATGATACAGAAATAAACATAAAGGATGCACTATTCTCTCCAAATTCCGAAACTTTCTAAGTTTCAAGGACATCCGTTTAAACAGATTCCATTTGAAAACAACAAATCTAAAAGAAAACAATTACTGTATGTAACGTCTCAAGAAAAAAGAGTAAAATCCATACTTGAACGTTTTGAGAGCCTTTCATCAGGCCTCTACCATACAAAGATTCAGAGAGAGGAAGCGAATTTAACGGAGCACCTAAAGTGCCCGAAATCAGCCAAGTTTTTACTTTGGTATGATAGACTTGTCCACCCTGGATCAGTGATGATGCACTGCATCTTATCCTATGGGTATGATTTGAAGAACCAGAAGATTCTTCAGAATGGAGAATTTCCTCGCATCCCTTGCTATAAGGGAAAACTAATTACAAGGCCATCTCTACTAAAAGTTGACAAAGAATCTCCATGCTTCATCAAAAGAATATAAGAAGATAGATGTGGACAAATCCACCACCCCTAGTGGGCTATTTCGGTACTTTATTGTACTGATAATTGCATCCTTAAAATATTCGTATGTGTGTCTACTATCGACCCGCAACTTAGCTTTTCCAAAGCTATTAGCACAAATAATAATGTTGCGGACACATTTTCCAGACAATCAAATAAAGAAAATAAGTCTGGTTAATGTTGGGGAATTTACCTCCGGTCATTTCAAGAGTACTGCCAAGTAACGGGAATAGAAAATGAACATCCAGTGCCGCATGTTTATACCCAAAACGGGTTGTCAGAGTCATTGATAAAAAGACTCCAATGGATTGCACGTCTATTGTTAATGAAATCCCAGTTGCTGGTGGATGCATGGGGACATGCAATTTTGCATGCTGCATCGCAATTGAAAATAAGACCCTCTGGAGGTCAGAGTCTATCTCCAATGCAACTTGCATATAGAATGCCACCGAACATTTCTCACTTGAGAATCTTCGGTCTCGTAGTTTACATCCACACTGCACCACCACAGAGTACAAAAATGGGTCCTCAACGTCGCCTAGGTATCTATGAAGGGTTTGACTCACCCTCAATTATTAGATACCTAGAAGCCCAAACGGGGGACGCATTTAAGGCACGTCTTGAATACTGTGAATTTGATGAGACGAGTCTCCCTAAAATGAGCCCAGATACTGAAAAATCCGGTGCGAAGCAAATTATAACGTGGGATACAAAAAAGATTGACCCACTATGATCTGGTAACAAAACAATGTGAAGATGAGATCCTGAAGATCCTCAGCATATAGAACACTGTTCACCAGTTACCTGACTCATTTAATAACAACCAGAAGATTGTCAGATCACACATCCCTACTGCAAATACTCCAGCTAGGATTGACATCCCCGAGAATGGATGCAATCCACCAGCAGCAGAAGTGGTTGTTCCTCAACAGAAAAGAGGCAAACCACTAGGCTCCAAGGATAGAAATTCAAGAAAGAAAAACAAAAGAAAAAAACTCGTTGTGACATTGAGACAATACTACTACATGGCAATGAGCTCATGTACACACCTTTACCCTTCCCGGAATCCACTGCAGATGAAATACCGGAAAAAACTTAAATGAGAGTAAATGTTGTATGTTTTGGGGAGGTGTTGGACAGAAAGAACATAATTGTCGACAATGTATTCACGTATCATATTGATATATACATCGCAAAAGCGATGCTATTGATCGGCCCTGGATATACACCCGGAGAATGATTGTAGTTTTACCGCAAGCGCACGGTCAAGTGGCGAGCGGGTATCGAACATGAGGAGGTGGTGTTGGTTCCAATCTATCCTAGGTTGGTTTGAATATGAATGTATTATTGGTGGTGATGGTTATGGTGTGATGTAATGGAAATGGTGGTGTTTGTCGGTGTCGGTGATAGAGATGTTGGTCAAATATCGATTCAAATATAATATAATAAAAGTGTCTAGAGCTATGGAATCCCCACTACGGATCGTCATTCATCCTTGTAAATTGTGAATCTCAATATTGCGAGACTTGTGTCGAGGTGAACTAGTCATAACTGAATAGAGAACCAAGCTCACGCTCTCGCGCTATTGCCGGTCTATAGCAACCTAGATTAGGGCCCACTCTCGTGCAAACCCTAACCTAAGCCACTAGCATGAAGATCGACATCATCGTCCAATCGCACCTCGAGCCCACTCTCGTGCAAACTCGAGTTACGACCTAGATTGTGATAGTTCGTATTCGTCCAATCTCTTGCAAACGAATATGTGTATAGATCTATAATAAAAATCCTAGCTTTGGTCCAATCTCTTGCAAACCAAATCTAGAGAATTTCGATTATAAACCTAATTCGAATATCTAGGCCTTCCCATCGATAGGAATCCAATCTCTTGCAAACCCCAAATCGATGGAAATTCCTAGTAATCCGTAATAAATCAATCACACTCTAACCTTCTAGCAATTCTAGCAATATAGAAATTCATTCTTCACAAATCTGAAATTAGATCCATAGGGTTCATCCCTATGCCCTAGAACATCGAATCTACTCAAGCATAGTAATGACAAGGAAGGAATCAATGGAAAACATAGCTTGCATACAAAGAGATATCAAATCAATGATTCAAATAATAAAAACAAAGATACTTAGCTTTGATGAAGAATTCCAATCCAATTACAAGATTTTTATCCAAGAGGGGGCCTAGGGCATGGCCTAACCTCTAAAATAATCTCTAAGAAAACATAATGGAACTCCCCTCTAATGACGGCTACAAACCTCTTAAATAGCCCCCCAAAAACCTAGTAAATAACCCCTAAAAACCATCCGAAACCCGCGCCCGAAATCAAGTCTGAGTGTAATTTAAGTTCTGGGCTGGCAGCGACTCGGCCGAGTGGAAAGCTCACTCGGCCGAGTGAGAATTCCTGCAGAAACTCCCAAAAACAGCACTCTGTCAAAAACTGTCAAAAACTGTCAAAAACTGGTCACTCGGCCGAGTGGAAAGCTCACTCGGCCGAGTGGAAAGCTCACTCGGCCGAGTGGAACTGATACGCGAATTCCAGCACTGCAGCATCAACTTGCAGAAATTCTCCAGATTTCATCCGACCTCCGATTGGTGCGTTCTTGGCTGCGTTGGAACTGTCATGATCCTTAAAAAAATATGAGAAAAATACTTTGACCAATGAAATGATAGCATATTTCAAAATAGTGGAAGGCTGTCTTAAAATCTGGGCGCTCGTGTCATCAGCATCACTCGGCTGAGTGGGATTCTTCACTCGGGCGAGTGGACTCTCTACTCGGCCGAGTAGGGTCTTCTAATGTTCTCCCCAGAATTCCAGAGAGTCGGCTTTGATTTCTTTCAGAAGTCATGACTCACTCGGGCGAGTGGCTATCTCTACTCGACCGAGTGGATGTAACCACTCGACCGAGTGCATTACGGCACATGACATCTTCGTATCAGTCGTACTCGACCGAATGCACTTCTTCACTCAGCCGAATGGGCTTTGTTATTCGGCTGAGTGGCCTGTTTCTGGAGTCAAATATTCTCATCCTCGCCTCTTCGTCGATTCTATCGATTTCTTCTTCTTTCACTCATCATCCAGCACCGTTAGCTTCTTGATAGGGCCATGGGTGATGCTCCGGTACGTGTGCAAGTCCTTTAAGCTCATTTTTGCTCCCGATTGATCCATTTTTTCCTGAAATCCGATAAAAACAAGAAATAGTGAAAAGTAACACAATATCATCGAATAATCGTGAAAATCGTAATATGAGCAATCGAAATGGCGTGAAAACATGTAGAAAAAGGTGTAAAATATGGACCGATCAAAATTCCCCAAGCTTACCTCTTACTCGTCCTTGAGAAAGATAAGTAGAGAGACGAACTCGGGAGATGAAAACAAAGGAAATGAAATGAAAGAAAAAGAATACGAAGTGGAAAGGGTCGCTAGATTCTTCTCTCAGATCTCAAGCCATAAGCTACACATCACGATAACTTGGAAAATACGGATCACATGCTATAAAGATTTCATATCTTACTTTAACATGATACTTGCAAGCTTTTAAGAACAACAAAAGGGATTCTCTAAATTCATACAATCAATTCATATCCACATCACGCATTTCATAGAATCTAATATACAAATGTTGGCGATGTACTTTTCAATCAAGAGTTATAACAGAAGCATATAAGAATCACACCAAGCATGCAGTAGAGAAT
Source organism: Scilla litardierei (assembly GCA_030789695.1). Classification (NCBI taxonomy): domain Eukaryota; kingdom Viridiplantae; phylum Streptophyta; class Magnoliopsida; order Asparagales; family Asparagaceae; genus Scilla; species Scilla litardierei. The sequence goes on from CM061133.1 coordinate 156,464,996, forward strand.
AGAATAAGAGACATGTCATTCACATTTTCATATCAATTCATAAGAAATCTCCATAGCTCAAGTAATTCGCTAAGTCTTAGTATTATCAAACTTCCCCATTCGTGCACCTCTCCACTCTAATGTCGTACTCACTCATATGGTCAAATGAATTCACCCCCCAAGCTTAGCTTGAGGCATCGCATATAAAGGAATATGATAGTGGAAAATGGGATTTTTTGCCTTGGTTTTCCCAAGTATTTTGTGGCTCCAATAATGAGATAGAGAAATATCTTTCTTTTTCTTTTTGAACTTTTTGTTTCTCATTTTTCTTTTTGGATTTTTGTAGGAGCTATTTGATTTGTATTTTTTGGTTTTTGGCTCCTTTTTGGAGTTTTGGACTTTTTGGAGCTAACTTTATCTTTTGTAGGGATTTTTGGGAAATAGATGCGATATAAGTAGCTTTAGGAGGTGAACTCAAGTGACATGTAGAGAATAAAAGATATATGTGGAGAAAGAAATAATGTAACACTCGGTTCACTCTAAGATGTGCACGAACGGTTCAATAAAATAATACTTCAACTAAAACTCATATGTAAGCATGGATATTCTCAATCATCTCAATGAAAAGTGAAGTCAAGTGGTAAAGCACACAATCGTATCAAGCATGCAACAGAAGGCGAATAAGACAATAAGGCAGATGCTTCCGTTATATAATTGATTCGTGAATCTTGGTGCACTTCCAACAAAAACATTCTAAACACTAATCCATACATTCAGTTTCAATTAATATCATGCGTTCATATAGAGGAATCATAAAGAGAAATAGATTTGCAAGCACATATGAATAGCAAGACTATGGAATGCTCTAAGTAGCATGGCATGGAATAATAAGTATTGTGATGGCTACTAAAGCAATAAGATATATCATCATAAGGAACAAATCTACAAAAAGGAGGAAAAGAAAATAAATATATAAAAATAAAAGAGAGGAAATAAAAGAAAAAAACAAGCACACAATATGATGCATGAACACACATAAAAGGAAAATAAGATGGAAAAATGTAAAAGATGATGCAAAAAAATTTTGAAAAATTTTGAAAACCCTAAAATAAAGTAAAAATGCAACTAATGCATCTAAATGGCATGGAAATGCACTCCCCCAAGCTTAAACTTCATATTGTCCTCAATGTGATCATAGTGGAAGAATATGAGGAACAACGATAATAATAAGGGGGTGAATGAAAAATGATGAAATGAATAACATGAAATCCTAATGCAACTACATGCACATACAATGATGCATGAGAGCGCCTTCCCCCAAGCTAAACCAAACAATCCTATTCAAATGACTTGATCAATAAAATCACGACTTTGCTAAGCGTGATCAAGTCAAACGAATCAAAAGTGAGTATTCACTTGAAAGAAGTGCTCGATGGTGGTGAGCAAAAAGGATGTGACACATCAAAATATGAAGAGGGTAATTAATATATATAATGGGTTTGGGATGTAAAAAATTTTGTTGTCGTCATACGAGGTGATATTTATTCAAGCAAATCTATACGGTCCTCTCACTGTCGAGAGGATTCGTGTTTATTGAAAGCATAAAATTTTACGCTATTGCTACACTCCTGGATTGATATCACCTATAGCAAAAGGCGGATCCAGTATCTTTGTCGGTGCAGGCAACTGCTCCAACTGCTCCTTCCGTGGCTCCGCCAGGCGCATATGTCCACGAACTCCCACGAACTCCAGTAATGCATCCCCAGCATTCCCACAAGGACTCCACCTGTACCCTGCAGAGAATAGGATGCATCAATTCGCTGCAAAAAATTCACCCTAGTAATAAAAGTATTCCAAAGAGGATCGTCTATATAAATATATGAAATAAATAATGGTGGACGATACTTCCCTGGAAATAATCCAATATCCTCTCGTGCTGTGATAGTTGTCTCCGTGGTGTCCTCTCTCAGCTGCTCAGGTAAATCTGGATTATAGCTGTGGATCTCCTCGATAGACTCATCAAACTGTGACACGTCCAAGCATACCTCCGGTCCATAATCGTATGTGTTCTGCAAAAGGTATGACGTGTCAAAAATATCTGAATCAAAATAAATATCGAATGGAATACATGATTCAAAAATGGAGTGGGTAAAAATATCTCCCTGAGTGGGAGCAGTAAGCTTTGTGGGATAGTCCTCGTCGTCAGTGGAAGGATGAGGTGGCTACGGGAGCTCTAATGGAGGAGGATAGTGCTCGGGATCCTCATGAATGGTTGTGTCCTCGTCCTGATGCATGAACTCCTCAGTGATACGCTCTGGCTCTGTGTGTAAGGCCTCCTCAAAAGCATGCTCTGGCTCAGTGTGCTCCTTTGCCTTCTCATCAACTATCAATGTAGGCTCTCTCTGGAATGGTGATGCTGGCTGCTCAGGTATGTCAACTTGTGGGGATGTATCATGTGGAGGGGAATGCCCGCAAGCAATCCGAAAATATAGTCTATCCCCCTCAAGATTGACATGGATGTCCTCCTCAATTGTTCCTGTAGCTAAAACAAGGTTCAGAACAAAATCTGTAAATCGTAGCTCAAATGCATCATCTGCTGTAATGCTCTCTGAACCGGCGAACCTCACTGACTCCAAGAGGCTCTCCAATAATCTCTGAAATGCGTCCTCCTCTGGCTGCGCATATGACTCAATTTTTGCTTCCTTCACTGCCTCTTCGTCCATCCACTATTTATATGCAATAGCTGTATCGTAGGATGTGGAATCGACGACGGCACATTCTGGCTCTGGTAGCATGTCTGGCGATGCTTCTTGCCCATAATATGAAGAAGCAGAACTAATGTCTTTGGAAATCCCTGCAACCTTACGCATGAGTGCATTCATTTCAAGTTCCCTCTTCACCCATTCCAATTGAAGATCACCCTTATCAAGCCTGGCTTGTATTTCAACTTGGTACGCATGCATCTCATCAAAAAAGTATTCTCCTGTCTGAGCACTCTGATCATAATAGTATTCTCCCATCTGAGCACTCTGATCAAAATAGTATTCTCCCATCTGAGCACTCTGATCAAAATCCATGGTATACGTAGTATAATCCATAGCACCTGATCAACAAAGATAAATACCTGGAGAAAAATATTAGTGGCACAAAAGAATATAGAAATGATAATAATGGTGACGGGGTGAAAATTCCCTTTTGTTAAAAATTTTTTTTGTAGTCTAATCAACCTAATTGTGACAAATTGGCACCCAACGGGAAACACCTCCCTGGCAACGACGCCAAAAACTTGATCGGCTCCGGATATACACCCGGAGAACGATTGTAGTTTTACCGCAAGCGCATGGTCAAGTGGCGAGCGGGTATCGAACATGATGAGGTGGTGTTGGTTCCAATCTATCCTAGGTTGGTTTGACTACGAATGTATTATTGGTGGTGATGGTTATGGTGTGATGTAATGGAAATGGGGGTGGTTGTCGATGTCGGTGATAGAGATGTTGGTCAAATATCGATTCAAATACAATATAATAAAAGTGTCTAGAGCTATGGAATCCCCACTACGGATCGTCATTCATCCTTGTAAATTGTGAATCTCAATATTGCGAGACTTGTGTCGAGGTGAACTAGTCGTAACTGAATAGAGAACCAAGCTCACGCTCTCGCGCTATTGCCGGTCTATAGCAACCTAGATTAGGGCACACTCTCGTGCAAACCCTAACCTAAGCCACTAGCATGAAGATCGACATCATCGTCCAATCGCACCTCGAGCCCACTCTCGTGCAAACTCGAGTTACGACCTAGATTATGATAGTTCGTATTCGTCCAATCTCTTGCAAACGAATTTGTGTATAGATCTATAATAAAAATCCTAGCTTTGGTCCAATCTCTTGCAAACCAAATCTAGAGAATTTCGATTATAAACCTAATTCGAATATCTAGGCCTTCCCATCGATAGGAATCCAATCTCTTGCAAACCCCAAATCGATGGAAATTCCTAGCAATCCGTAATAAATCAATCACAATCTAACTTTCTAGTAATTCTAGCAATATAGAAATTCATTCTTCACAAATCTGAAATTAGATCCATAGGGTTCATCCCGTATGCCCTAGAACATCGAATCTACTCAAGCATAGCAATGACAAGGAAGGAATCAATGGAAAACATAGCTTGCATACAAAGAGATATCAAATCAATGATTCAAATAACAAAAACAAAGATACTTAGCTTTGATGAAGAATTCCAATCCAATTACAAGCTTTTTGATCCAAGAGGGGGCCTAGGGCATGGCCTAATCTCTAAAATAATCTCTAAGAAAACATAATGGAACTCCCCTCTAATGACGGCTACAAACCTCTTAAATATCCCCCAAACCCCAAGCAAATAACCCCTAAAACCCCTCCGAAACCTGCGCCTGAAATCAAGTCTGTGTGTAATTTAAGTTCTGGGCTGGCAGCGACTCGGCCGAGTGGAAAGCTCACTCGGCCGAGTGAGCTTTCCTGCAGAAACTCCAGAAAACAGCACTCTGTCAAAACCTGTCAAAAACTGCTCACTCGGTCGAGTGAAAGTGTCACGCGGCAGAGTGGAACTGATACGCGAATTCCAGCACTGTAGCATCAACTTACAAAAATTCTCCAGATTTCATCCGACCTCCGATTGGTGCGTTCTTGGCGGTGTTGGAACCGTCATGAAGTTTACTATCCATAAAAAATATGAGAAAAATACTTTGACCAATGGAATGATAGTTTATTTCAAAATAGTGAAAGGCTATCTTAAAATCTGGGCGTTCGTGTCATCAGCATCACTCGGCCGAGTGGGATTCTTCACTCAGGCGAGTGGACTTCTCTACTCGGCCGAGTAGGGTCTTCTAATGTTCTCCCCAGAATTCCAGAGAGTCGGCTTTGATTTCTTTCAGAAGTCCTGACTCACTCGGGCGAGTGGCTATCTCTACTCGGTCGAGTGGATGTAACCACTCGGCCGAGTGCATTACGGCACATGACATCTTCGTATCAGTCGTACTCGACCGAATGCGCTTCTTCACTCGGCTGAGTGGGCTTTGTTACTCGGTCAAGTGGCCTGTTTCTGGAGTCAACTATTCTCAACCTCACCTCTTCGTCGATTCTATAGATTTCCTTCTTCTTCCACTCATCATCCATCACCGTTAGCTTCTTGATAGGGCCATGGGTGACGCCCCGGTATGTGTGCAAGTCCTTTAAGCTCATTTTTGCTCCCGATTGCTCCATTTTTCCTGAAATCCGACAAAAACAAGAAATAATGAAAAGTAACACAATATCGTCGAATGCTCGTGAAAATCACAATATGAGCAATCGAAATGGCGTGAAAACATGTAGAAAAAAGGTGTAAAATATGGACCGATCAGCTATTTATAAAAAATCGTTCCATACGCTGTTGCTTTAATGCAAACATAGAGATTGGCCAAATATGAAACGAGGCAATAAAAGATGAGCTGGACTCACTTATGAAACGTGAAATGTTCGGACCTGAAGTCCAGACACCGAAAGGTGTCAAACATGTGTGTAAAATAAGTATTGCACATATAAAGAAAACATAATAATAATAATTACAAAATCGTATGCTATAAGGTTCAACCTATAGCTCAAGGATATTTTCGCTAAAACTAGGGAATGAACAAATTAAAATGAGCATGACTCGTAAATGATGCATCAGATTCCCTAAGTTATCCAATGCGAATACCTTACGATTTTGCAAATGAAATTTTGAATATGTCGCTATTGAATGTTGTGACGACATACCTTTATGAATATATTAGTAAAGATAATTTCCACATTTTCTTAAATGCCTGAATAGACTTCGAGACGTCAATTCTATCGAAGAAGAATAACAAGAATAATAAATAATGTACAACCAAGAGAATCACTTGACAAATCAATGATTCATACTAAGGGTTGTCTTTGCATCTGAGCAAAGGACATGATTTGAGATCATAGTTGCAAACAACTTAAACCTCATCGGATCTCTTAAAGAGAAAACTGAAATATCTATTCACGCTTGACTATTAAACATGAAATGAAAGACCTAGGCAAAAAATAAAGTAAATTAAGTCATGGCTCACTGATTTATAGAATCCTATTACATTAAAATTCATATGCCCAGAGTGAGTTGAAGAAATTACAAGGACCATTGTCATCCAAAGTACACCTATGGTAATACACTCTATGGTTGTACAAAAAGACCATTTCCGTTCCTTGGAAAAGGGGGAGGATATAATTGGTCCTGAATGATAGAAATTGAATTCCACCCCAAGTGATTTTGATGATGAGCACATCAAATGAAGCTTAGTGTACTAACTACACTATGACTAAGTGTGCAGGTTGTGCGACAGATGAAAAGCTTTATGCATACTCCAGAGAAGCGCAATCTACGCTCAAAGACAAGGACGAACGTTACTAGATCAATGATGAAGCTCAAAGCTCAAAATGAAACAGAAGATCAAGAGAAGCCACATCTACATCATCATCAGTTGATCAAGCTTCCGAAGACGTGTCCTAGTCTATAGTGAGTGTGTTGTGTCTTTCTTAGGGTTATGTTAAAGCCAAACGTATAGACAACACACACACACACACACAAATGATTTCAAAGTTAAACATCTTAAATATCTTTTAAATCATTTTCAAAAGTTATTGAGAGCTTTTGCTAGTCGATTTACTTTTTCGTAGTGAAACTCCATTACACCCTGGAGCTAACTACATGTTTTATTAGCCGTGTCCCAGAAGAAACTCCTCTGGGAGTCGACTACCAATGAGTGGGAGTCGACTACCAGTTGAGAATTATTTTCTCCTGAAACACTCTGGGAGTCGACTACCAATCCCAGGGAGTCGACTACCAGCTGTCGAAATCTGACGTTTTGACTTGACTTTTGACATATCTCTAATTTATCATTCCCATGATTTTCGGGACAAACGTCAAAAGAATTTGAATTTTGAATTCTTAATTCTCACCTATAAATACAGGACTATTTCTTTAAGAAAATACAACAACTCTTGAAATCAAAATTCTCTTGTGCAAAACGTTCTCAAATTCTCAGCTCTCTTCTCTCTTAGCCAAATCTGTTTTTATTCTTGATCTTGTAATTTCTTTGAGATATTATTTTCTGAAGATCGAATTTTTATTTGGCTATTTTTTTTTCAAAATCTATATTACTTATTCTCTGATTTTATTTAAAAGGATTTTGAAAAACATTTGATTTAGAACACAAAGACTTCATTATCTTTGTGTGATCTAGAATCTTATTCTATCAAGCCACTAATGCACGTAATTGTCTATTACTATTGGCGATAGAATTTGGGTGTAAATCCAATCTCCACCAAACAATTGTGGTGAGTTGGATATCATTTTTCTCTTTGTGTTTTACCCTTTGTTGTAAGGGTGTTGTTGTAGGAAACCCTAAACAAGTCTAGGTGTTGCGGTTGGAAATCCTGGTCAAGACTAGGTTGTTGGAAATCCTAACGAGTGAAGTTAGGTGCTTGTATTTGCTAAGGCAGATAGTGGACATCTCGTACCGGATTGGTCGGGGACTGGACGTACCCAAGGTTGTGGGGAACCAGGATAAAAATTCTTGTGTCTGCGTTTGCTTATCTGTGTTTGATTATTTATCTCTGCAACCAATTCTCATTTACTTTGTTATTATAATTCTTCTGTTTGTTGAATATTAGTCTTGTAACTCATTTATAATATACTGTAAAGATCAGTTTTTGTATCTGTATTTTTGTGCAATCTTATATATCTTCAACACGTATTTAACTAACTGAGCTTTGCTTAATTTCCCTCTGGGAGTCGACTACTGTTCATAGGGAGTCGACTACTAGAAGACTTTTATCTCTGATTTGATTTTGAAGATTTATTGAGTTGATTAAGAACTAAGCGTAGATCACTCTACTTGGTTTCTTAGGCAACATTAGAAGGCTTTGATTTGTGTTAATTTATTAGGATCGAAAAAGTTTATTTTATACAACACTATTCAACCACCTTTCTAGTGTTGTTTACCATCCACAGGATCCAACACTTGGTATCAGAGCAAGGTCAAAACGATGGCATCAACAAACGTCTGCAACACTCATACTCCTCCGATATTCAACGACAACTTTTACTCTTAATGGAGAAGGAGAATGGAGATCTTCTTGGAGGCACAAGATCTAAAATACATGAGATCTCTTAGAGAACCAAACGAGATCCCAACCATACCGCGAACTCAATGGAATCCTGATCAAGAGGAAGCCTACTTCAACAACATAAAGGTAATGCATTTACTTTACACTGGATTAACTGATCAAATGCTAGATCTTGTAGAAAAGGAATAAACCGCACACCAAATCTTAAACTTGTTGGACGAAAGATTCGGATCAAGATCTAATGAGATCCAAAAACTCATAAAGATACCTCAAGCCAACGATGAAGAACTATGCATGATGGCTTGTCAGAACGACAAGAACGAGGTAAGTGATTCTAGTTCCGATGAAGAAAATGAATTTGATATTGCAAGTGCGTAAGAAAATCTTTATAGGGAATATGAACATTTGTCAAAGAAGCACAAAACTCTAGACAACAAGCACAAGACTTTGCATGAAGAACATGATAAACTCAAGAATGAATTTGACTCTCTTACTAATGAACATGAGTCTCTAAAAATCTCTTGTAATGATAAAAAAGAATCGATCAACAAGTATGATAAATTGGTATGTGATCATGATGCTCTGAAATCTGAGTATGCTATGAATGTTTCTACCTTGAATGATAAACTCAACCTTCTCGCAAATGATTTATATTCTAGTAAGCTTAAACATGAGGAACTTGTTCTACGACTTGAAAAGGTCAAGAACAAACCAAATGTAAAAGCTATCATATCCTGTATGTGTGCATGCCTCTAATGATAAAATAGTTTAAAATATTGTTCGTAAAAATGTGAGACAAAATACTCTGGTTTATAGCAAAAAGGCCAAGCATAATTATCATGATAAATCTTATCGTCACAATCATGTTACACACAATGCACATCACATACATGGTTATAATAGTTTTGCTAACAAAACAATTTGGGTACCAAAACATTTAAACAAACATGAAAAGAATACTTATGTTTCCACCATGTTAGGAATTGTACATAGGAAATCAAATTCAAATCGAATTTGGGTTCCTAATAAATGACTCTCTCATATGTACATACATTAGGGTATCCACATGCTTCATGTATATTCCTTTGATACCCAACATTTAAGACTATACATAATGATAGAAATTATTTTCTTCCTAAAAAATCGGACCCAATCATAAGTGTGTACCAAACGTGTCAAAATTATCTTCTTTCAGGACATATGGATAATGGATAGCGGATGCTCCACACACATGACATGGAACGCAAGACTACTTAGCGCTCTGAGAATGTATGACGGCGGAACCATGACATTTGGTGACAACAAGAAAGGTAAAATTATCGGAATAGGCAACATCGACAGTCCTTCAAAATTACTCATCAAAGACGTAAGCTTGGTAAATGGGCTAAAGCATAATTTATTGAACATAAGCCAACTATGCGACAAAGGTATGAAGGTTCTCTTTACACTTGACTCTTATTTAATTTACGACAAGGATATGAAAAACATTCTTGTTAGAGGTAAGCGAGTAGAAAATATCTATGTACTTAGATTAAATGAATGTGAATCAAATGTATGTTTAATTGTTTCAACAAATGACCCTTTGCTCTGGCATAGACGCTTTGGTCATGTGAACATCAAAAACATGGATAAGATTTCTAGGAAAGAGTTGGTGCAAGGACTTTCCAAAATAAATTTTAAATTGGATAAAATATGTGATTCATGTCAATTTGGCTAAATGCATGAGAGTTCATTTAAGAATATTGGAGCCCTCAGTTCGAACAGGCCACTTGAACTACTTCATATGGACTTGTTTGGCCCAACTAGAACTTCATCTCTAAGTAACTCTAAATATGTATTTGTCATAGTTGATGATTTTACTCGATATACGTGGGTATTATTCTTAACTCATAAGAATGATGCCTTCCGTGAATTCGAAATATTTTTCAAAAGAATTAAACGTTTATACTCTTTGAAAATTATTTCTTTAAGAAGTGATCACGGTGGTGAATTTGAAAATGAACATTTTAAACAATTTTGCGAAGAACGAGGCATTTCTCATACTTTTGCTTTTCCTAGAGCTGCTCCTCCAAATGGGGTAGTTGAAAGGGAAAATAGAACACTCCAAGAGTGTGCACGAACAATGTTGTGTGAAAGCAACCTTCCAAAATTTTTTGGGCGGAAGCTGTAGCAACCGTGTTCTATATTCAAAATAAAGTTTTAATAAGAAAACCTTTTGAAAAGACTCCTTATGAATTATTGATCCAACGAATTCTGAAAGTATCTTACTTTAGAGTTTTTGGTTGTAAATGCTATATTCTGAACACTAAATATAATCTAGATAAATTTGACTCCAAAGCGGAGGCATATTTATCGGTTATTCTTTACGTAGTAAAGCATATAGAATCTACAATAAAAGTTTCGAAACTATTGTTAAAACTTTACATGTAACATTTGATGAATCTCTCTCATATAACACTGCTCATAATGATGATGATAACATAATCATTGCATCTACTCCTGATAATGAATCTATCACTGTTAATAACACTTCTAGTTCTCTGCAAAATCATTCCCTGAAGTCACATATCACCCACACACACAAGTCATAGGTGATATTGATGCAGGAATTATAACTAGATCTCAAATAGAACACTTGACACATGTTGTATTTGTTTCTAACGTTGAGCCGAAAAAGGTAGAAGAAGCTTTTGCAGGTGAAGCATGGATTGAAGCCATGCAAGAAGAACTTCTACAATTTGAGCGCAATCAAGTATGTGAGTTAGTACCTAGACCGAAAGATCGTCCAGTTATCGGTACTTAATGGGTGTATCGGAACAAACTAGACGAAGATGGAAATGTGGTAAGAAATAAAGCAAGGTTAGTAGCTCATAGATACTCACAAGAGGAAGGTATAGATTTCGATGAAACTTTCGCCCCTGTTGTTAGATTAGAATCTATTAGGAGGCTACTTGCATTTGCATCATATAAAAACTTTAAACTATACCAGATGGATGTGAAAAGCGCATTCCTAAATGGATTCATAAAAGAGGAAGTCTACGTTGAACAACCTCCCGGATTTGAACATGATAAGAAAATAGGATATGTGTACAAGTTAAACAAAGCCTTGAAAACAAGCTCCAAGAGCTTGGTATGAAAGATTAAGAAACTTCTTAATTGACTCAGGTTACATTGTTGGAAAAATAGATACCACTTTATTTGTTAAGAAAATTCATGATGGTATTATTCCTATCCAAATTTACGTAGACGAAATCATTTTCGGATCTACTAATGAAGATCTTTGTCAAGAATTTGCTAAGTTAATACATGAAGAATTTGAAATGAGCCACATGGGGGAGCTCATATACTTTCTCGGATTACAAATCAAACAAGGAAAAGAAGGAACCTTTATTCATCAAACTAAGTATGCCAAAGACTTGATCAAAAGGTTCGGGATGGAAACCGCATCAGGAAAGAACATACCGATGGCAACATCCACTTCTTTAGACAAAGACGAAGCAGGTAAAAAGGTCGATCAAAAAACATATCGAGGTATGGTCGGTTCTTTGCTCTATTTAACCGCTAGCCGACTTGACATTATGTTTAGTGTTTGTGCATGTGCTAGATTTCAATGTGATCCTAGAGAATCACATCTTAAAACAGTAAAATACATATTAGGATATCTTAAAACCACTTCTGACTTTGGACTATTCTATCCCAAAGGCGGCACATTTAATTTAACTTCCTTTAGTGACGCAGACTATTCGGGTTGTAAAGCCACAAGAAAAAGTACAAGTGGATCATGTCACTTTCTTGGACATTCCCTTGTTTCGTGGTTTAGCAAAAGCAAAGTTCGGTTTCATTATCTACCACTGAGACAGAGTATATAGCTGCAGAACTTGCATATGCCCAAATACTTTGGATGAAACAAGTCCTCGTAGATTATGGTGTTAATACATCTACACGTGTAATTTATTGTGATAATAAAAGCACTATTAATCTCACTAAAAACTCTGTTCTTCATCCTAGAACAAAGCATATTGATATTAGACACAGATTTATAGATGATCACTGTGTCAAAAAGGATGTTGAACTTAAATTTGTCTCCTCTGAATATCAAGTTGCAGATATTCTAACAAAACCCCTACAAAAAGATACATTCTCTAAACTTCGTAGAGAATTGGGTACTGTTGGAGAAAAAGAATTAAGTAAGGATTAATTGTTTTATGTATTTTTTTGTTGATGAAAAGGTGAGAAAGATTTGAAATGCAAAAATGAATATATGAATGATGCAAAAATGAATATATGAATGTATTGTTTTGCTAACGGCTTCGATGCAGGAGGAGAATCGCATCAAAGCAGGGGGAGTAAGTTTATTTTTTTCATGTCATATTAGTATGTTAACTTACTTCATTTTTCATTTGGGTATCATCATCAAAAACTGGGGAGAGTGATGGAAATTGAATTCCACCCCAAGTGATTTTGATGATGAGCACACCAAATGAAGCTTAGTGTACTAACTACACTACGACTAAGTGTGCAGGTTGTGCGACAGATGAAAAGCTTTATGCATACTCCAGAGAAGTGCAATCTATGCTCAAAGACAAGGACGAATGTTACTAGATCAATGGTGAAGCTCAAAGCTCAAAATGAAACAGAAGCTCAAGAGAAGCTCACATCTACAGCATCATCAGTTGATCAAGCTTCCGAAGACGTGTCCTAGTCTATAGTGAGTGTGTTGTGTCTTTCTTAGGGTTATGTCAAAGCCAAACGTATAGACAACACACACACACACACACAAATCATTTCAAAGTTAAACATCTTAAATATCTTTTAAATCATTTTCAATAGTTATTGAGAGCTTTTGCTAGTCGATTTACTTTTTCGTAGTGAAACTTCATTACACCCTGGAGCTAACTACATGTTTTACTAGCCGTGTCTCAGAAGAAACTCCTCTGGGAGTCGACTACCAAGGATTGGGATCGACTACCAGCTGAGAATTATTTTCTCCAGAAACACTCTGGGAGTCGACTACCAATCCCAGGGAGTCGACTACCAGCTGTCGAAATCTGACGTTTTGACTTTACTTTTGACATATCTCTAATTTATTATTCCCATGATTTTCGGGACAAAAGTCAAAAGAATTTGAATTTTGAATTCTCAATTCTCACCTATAAATAGAGGACTATTTCTTTGAGAAAATGCAACAACTCTTGAAATCAAAATTCTCTTGTGCAAAACGTTCTCAAATTCTCAGCTCTCATTCTCTCTTAGCCAAATCTGTTTTTATTCTTGATATTGTAATTTATTTGAGATATTATTTTCTGAAGATCGAATTTTTATTTGACTATTTGTTTTCAAAATCGATATTACTTATTCTCTGATTTTATTTAAAAGGATTTTGAAAAACATTTGATTTAGATCACAAAGACTTCATTCGTATCTTTGTGTGATCTAGAATCTTATTCTATCAAGCCACTAATGCGCGTAATTGTCTATTACTGTTGGCTATAGAATTTGGGTGTAAATCCAATCTCCACCAAACAATTGTGGTGAGTTGGATATCATTTTTCTCTTTGTGTTTTACCCTTTGTTGTAAGGGTGTTGTTGTTGGAAACCCTAGACAAGTTTAGGTGTTGCGGTTGGAAATCCTGGTCAAGACTAGGTTGTTGGAAATCCTAACGAGTGAAGTTAGGTGCTTGTATTTTCTAAGGAAGATAGTGGGAATCTCGTACCGGATTGGTCGGGGACTGGACGTACCCAAGGTTGTGGGGAACCAGGATAAAAATCCTTGTGTCTACGTTTTCTTATCTGTGTTTGATTATTTATCTCTGCAAGCAATTCTCATTTACTTTGTTATTATAATTCTTCTGTTTGTTGAATATTAGTCTTGTAACTCATTTATAATATACTGCAAAGATCAGTTTTTGTATCTGTATTTTTGTGCAATCTTATATATCTTCAACACGTATTTAACTAACTGAACTGTGCTTAATTTCCCTCTGGGAGTCGACTGCTGTTCATAGGGAGTCGAGTACCCGAAGACTTTTATCTCTGATTTGATTTTGAAGATTTATTGAGTTGATTAAGAACCAAGCATAGATCACTCTACTTGGTTTCTTAGGTAACATTAGAAGGCTTTGATTTGTGTTAATTTATTAGGATCGGAAAAGTTTATTTTATACAACACTATTCAACCCCCCTTCTAGTGTTGTTTGCCATCCACAGATCCAACACTGAAGTCCCTTATCTAAGTGCAATCAGGCACTCCTGGCTAACTAAACGCGTCCCGATATAGCAGTTGCAGTAAACTCATTAGACAGAGATATTTAGGCACCTAAAAAGGGCCATTAGACTGGAGTTAAGTATCTTCTGCGCTTACTCCAAGGGTCGAAAGGTTTGGGCTTAGATTATAAAGTATTATCCTCCATGTTTATGCAAATGCAGGTTTCAGGTCCGATCCCTATACTGAGAAATCACAGACTGGGTACCGACAGTGGGATGGCAATCTTCTGCAGATCTGCAAAGAAAATTATGAAGGCAACAACATCCTATCATTCCGAGATCCTCATCATTCCAGAAAGACACCAATGGTGTATTTGAGGGCGCCTGACGGTACATCACATCCCCGTGACGACTGGGATTGAGGCTGGTATTGTGGAGCTGACCACATAGTCTGAAGACCAGCTTACCTCACTTTGAGGAGACCACATCAAAGGCGACGAAACTAAGCATACCCCTCCAGAGTTTTTGGATTTAGCAGCTGCTTAATAGTGATGATATTTGTAATCTGTGTATATTTTCGGAATGTTGTAAATAGGAGTGATGAGATAAGCCTAAGAGATCTGAAAGCCTGCGAGCTTGTACAGATCAGGGGGAGTTAGAGAGTGTTTGTACTATTTTTCCTTAACTATGGTTTTTCCCACAGGGTTTTCCATAGCTAAAGGTTTTAATGAGGCAAACCTATGGCTGGATAAGGGGAAGTGTTGTGAACGGATGTTGATGTGTTAGTTAGGATCATGTTTTTTCTTATAGATAAGACCGTATCTATTGTATCTTATCTCTGTATGCTCCTCTACATGCTATAAATAAAGAGCTGGGGGTTCCTCCCCCAGATGATGATTCATAATAATAACCTTTTTTTCACAAGAGAAAAATGTGATATTTGATCTACACAATACAACAATCATAATTCGGAAAGTTTATTGAAATTCACTTCTGAGACAATATGCAAACACCGGTGGGAATAATTTATGTTTCACAATCTTTGGTTTTTTGGTGATCCAAATAAACAGTTTCAATTGCCAAAGAACTATGGTCCCAGCTAGGGGTGGGCATCGGATAATACCCGATTTTTTTTGAAAACCGAATCCGATCCGATTTAATTCGGACGGAAAAAATTTTGCTCGCATCCGATTCCGATATATCGGAACCCGAAAACTCGGAACCAATTTGAAATCGGGTGTGAACATCGGAACCCGGAAATTCGGAACAATTTGATATTCGACCGAGCGTGGAGGCATCACAACAAACAATTTCGATAAGCTGAGTTTGCGGTCCTAATATAAACTAGGTTTACTTGTGATTTACGACCGATGTGGGAAAAATGTGAGAGCACTTTTTGAACCAGACTTGGTTCCTTGCGAATTACATGTCGATAGATTGTCTATTGTATGCTTCGACAGTCCTGATTGCAATGGACTACAAGATGCGACTTCTTGCTTTGTACCTACAAATGCCGGTTCAGTGAACACTACACATGGCAAATGCGCTTGGATGTACAAACAGGTGATCTGATCCCAGCATGAGCAATTAGAGTAAGAGAACACCTACCCAACATCATATAATGCAACACACACAAATATATATGGCGAAGAATAGAATGTACATCAGTACCGTAACCATCTGGCAATAAAACAAACAATCCCGAGGAAAGGAAGAGGAGACGACGACGATGACTAGTCGCTGAGCTCAGACAGTATGCATCTGATGCAATACTCATGGTCCAAGCAAACTGAATCCGGTCTAGGCTACTGCAGTTATGTGAGCAATCTGCACTTTGCACATATTTCACATTAACCCAATACCTACAGGCTGCAGCTGTTCCTTAGCCATGTGGCCTCTCATCAGGCTCCTCATCCTTCAGATTGTTATCTCTAAACTGTTGCTTTTGGCCCTTCAAATCAAAGGGGTTTCAACAACAATACAAAGTAAAAGCATAGCAAAAATATGACCTTATCAGCATGCAAGTAAATTGAGTTCATATATTTTACATGCAGTCCCAGTCCATTTGAATACATGAGGCTCAGAATCATGCAACACTCGCTCAAATCTGCACCAAGTTTTAATTGATGGTTAAATCAGCATTCTTTTGCTACCAAGAATGAACCACATGTCTCACAAAGATATCCACCTACAACAGGTTCCCACTTTCTAAATTAAGATTCCATTATTTTGAACTGAACTAACAAATAAATATACAATGAGTGTATTGTAAACCACCTTCCTCGTTAATGCCTTTGCTTCATCCACCTTCCCAGCTTCACCAAGTGCTTCAATTTGTTCCAGAAATTTCTTGATCTTCTCTTCTAAAACTAAGAGCTGTTCAGATTTGTTCACAAATCAATTCAACGAGCCTG
Source organism: Scilla litardierei (assembly GCA_030789695.1). NCBI lineage: Eukaryota > Viridiplantae > Streptophyta > Magnoliopsida > Asparagales > Asparagaceae > Scilla > Scilla litardierei. The sequence continues at coordinate 156,481,738 of CM061133.1, forward strand.
TTCGCGAGCGACTAGATAATTTACTTGGGCTGAAAACGCACTAATATGAAGCAAATTTAATTCTTCATCCAATTGATGTTTGACAAATGAGAGTGCCCACATTGAATTGGGCAGAAATAGTCCCACATCGGTTGGATTTAGGAATGTTTTTAGTTTAAATTGGTTTGGTTGGTTTCCCGCAACAGTATCACTTCCTAAAGTGCACTGTACTCCCTTAGTTTCAGATTCGGATCGGATTTGGGTTCTTAGAGGTTGTTCCGCTTACCAATTCCGAATTAATTCGGTTTGTAATTTTTGGTCCGAATCCGAATCCGATTTTGAACTGTCCGGATATTCGGAATCGGATTCGGGTCCGGAACCGGGTTCGGAATCGGAACCGGTATTTTTGCCCACCCCTAGTCCCATCGGCCCGCTTCTTAGTGAGGCCATCAGGGATCGATTCCTGTTGGATATGGAATGCACGCACGCCTTTAACTAGCTTTCCGATGTATCAAAAAAATAAACGGTTTCAATCATGAGAAAAAATTGGAGAGGGTGGGGCTTTTCAAGTGGGATATATGGCTTAGCCACATATGTCATATGTTTCTCATTATTCGAAGACACATGCATGTACATGCATATATATACATATACATATACATTTAGTGGATGATAATTTGGCAAAAAGTCATGTCAATCCAAGCATAAAATTACTCGAAATAACATGTGCACTTAGTGCACGGGCATCCAAAAAACCCTCCCTCTTCCCCTATTTATGAGTTTGCCATTGGGTTTTTTCCACTTTGCCCCCAACGTTTTTTGCAGTTTAACCCCTGCTTCTTCCTTTTACCCGTAGACGATACACACTCACACCCCCACTTTTCTCTCTCCTTTACCTTATGCATGTGTCCACATGCATTATGTGTACGGGTTATTTCTAGCACATACATATACGTATACGCACACATATAGTGGATGACAATTGGGCGAAGTCATGTGAATCTAAACATAAAATTACTAGAATAACTCGTGCACATAGTGCATATGCTTCCAAAAAATTGGAAATCAAAAAACCCCAACAGAGTGCGGGACCCACGGCCATGTGCAAAGAAGGTAGAAGAGTGGGTGTGAGTGAGTGTATTGACTTGAGGGCAAAAGTGAGAAAAGGTAAGGGTTAACGTACAAAAATTTTGGGGGGGGGGACTAAGGTGGAAAAGCCCTAATGACTAACCTGAAATTATGTGGGCTGAGGGGTGGTTTTTTGGGGTTTTAAAAGTCCAGTGGCAACCCATAATTAAATGTGGGGGGCTTTTTCTGGGTGCTGTAGTTTCCCACGGCTGACGTGACTTTGCCACATAGGACAAAGCAGTGGGCCCCCCTCTTTTGTATAAGCAACCTATTATACCATATGATTTTGGGTTGCACCTTTTTCCTCTTCTCCTTTTGGAGATGAACACGATTTTAATTGTTTTTTGTTTTTAGAGACACCAAAATTTCGTAAATGTAATACACATACCAAAATAAAATCAAGAAAACCTTCATGATATTTGTAAAAGAATCAAGAAAGCCTTCAAGACATATAAAAGTGTTTCGGTGTGTTTTCTCACTGCTGATTGATAGGTTGGAGGTCCGGGGGTCGTCGCGGTCACATGGGACGCGTGTGACATCTGAGGTCGATTTTCCGAGCGTTTGCTGGGGTAGAAATGCACGGGTCCATGCGTTGGTTTGCTGAAGGGTAGCTTCGACAGAACGACGGCTTTCTGAGGCGATCAGTTGGTCGGGCCTGGGGTCTCAGAGCGTTCGTACCCGAGCGATGGAGTGCCGAAGGTGGCTTCGGCTGGTTAGCGGCTCCTTGGATCTGCACAGACGAGAGAGCTTGTCAGGGGGTCGGACTTTGATTTTGACCAAGTCCCATACGATGCCTAAGTCGGCACTTGCCTGAAGGATGCTCGGTGAGATCAGGTATGGTTCACGGAGACACCAATACGTGAATCCTCAGTCCGAGCTATGGAGGAGAAATATAAGGTGGAGGGAAAAAGGTCTCGAGAGATGATGTACCTGAGATCTGAGTATTCAGGATTCGATACCTTAGCATTTTGTATTTTTGACCTCTTATAGGAGTTTGCAAGTCAACACCTTTATGGCACCCCGTCATCTCGCCCCTCCTGCCCGCCCGCTTTGATGGTCTCTTCAAGGGGATTGAAGGCGGTCGCGATGGCGCATTAACTGGTGTTCAAGGAGATCACGATCTGCAGAGCATTTTCATCAATCGTTGGGGTTAGCGGTTTCCCTAACGTGGGCTTTGGGCTTCCACGATTCGATACGTTTGTGGGGTCTTAAGGTTTGGGCCCAACCCCTACCTGGGCCGTGGGCTTTGCCCGCTCCGTTCCAGGGGTTGTATCAATTGCCCCTATCGCTTGGGCCGTTCGGCCATTGACGGTTCGGTCCGAGGGATGTGATCCGTGTTGATTTGACAGGCGCGTCAGTCGAGACGACGCATTAAATGAAGGCCATCATGGCGTTGAGAGCCAAGAATTCTCCCGCCTTTTGGAAGTGGGATTCGGACGGGCGCCTTCCAGAAGATGTTGATGTGTGTCCTTCTTTGGACGGTCTGGATTTGGGGCTACCCTCCGTATAAAAAGTCAGGGTTTTGGGGTTTCTTTCATGCTTCTCGATTTCACTTTCGATTCCTCTCATTGTTGCTGAGTTCCTCTCTGCCTCTTCTTTGACGTCCCCTTCTTCAGTTCTCGCAAGGTAACCCCCCTTCTTACTTCCATATTTCGTCTTGCTTAATGGCGAGGGCGCTGAGAATAGGAGCTTCACCACCTGATGTCGATGATTTCGACGCGGCCGTCGGGGCGTCCTCGTCCCGTGAGAAGGGTAAGGGTTTGTTATTCGAGGATCTGATCCAGCGGGGGAACCCTTTCGGAGCTGAGGGATCTGAGGTTCCACCCGCGATTCTCGAAGTAGCCTCTACCGTCTCGTATTCCATCACAGAGAGAATCAGGGTGGGATATCTCCCTTACCTGTATGGGGTTTGGGTCTTATTTCAAGATGAGAGGATTTGTTTTCCTGGGGTCCGTGAGGTAGGGGTATATGTCGAGATGTTCCAGATGGAGCTTCGCTTCCCTCTTCACTCCTTCATCATTCAGGTGTTGGAGTTTCTGCAAGTGTATCTGTGTCAACTGACCCCGTATTCGGTTTCGGTCTTGGTCGGCTTCGTCATTATCTGTCATCTGCATGTGTTGGAGTCGTCGTTGCCGTTCTCTTTTTATTGCTACAAGATCAGGCCTGTTGGCTTCATATTCACGTCAGGAGGGGAGGAGAGTGTCTGTTAGGCTTGCCTCGCTGGGTCGGTCATTGGAAGAACGATTTTGTTTTTGTCACTTTTCCCAGGGATGCCATAATTTTAACAGGTTGGGGAAGCTCGGGCATCTACGAGTTGGCGTTGGACCTATTGGAGGTCGACCGGGCCATGGTTATGTTCCTGTCGGCCTTGCCCCATGAGGAGAGATTGGTCTGGCCAATTTTGGACGTTCTCCTCCTCAAGAGCATCTTGTGGTTTGTAAAGGCAATTTTTAGACTTCATCCTTCTACTTGGCTTACCTGATTCTCCTTTCTTTTGCAGGAATGGTGGGCCAGTAGTTCAACCATCCTTATGACGTGCATCAACTCATCTGTCGGGGTACTCGGGGCTCTCGGGGCTCTCGGGGAAGTTCCTTTGGCCATGCACCGTGTCGCGCGGAGGAGGAGGCAGCCAGTGCAGCTGAGCTACCGATCAGGACGCTGAAGATGATGGATGCGCCCTTGACCGCAGGCTCCTCCCCCTTGGTGATGGGTCCGGTCGACGTTCCCCTGAGTTAGGCTGCGATCCTGACCGCCATGGGTTCTTCTCCTGCTGTGGCAGACCTGGCTAACGCTTTTGCCGACTCGGTCCTCGTTGAAGGGGCCTCGACTGGCCTTGGGAAGGACCCCGTCGCACCGACCAGAGGTCAGGGGTTGCGGAAGAAGCGTTCTTGCCCGGGTTCTAAGAGGCCCGAGAAGAAAAAAAAAAGGGAACGACTGATTCGGGTTCAATATTACACATTTAACCCCCCATTTAGCCCTATTTTGTGCTCATGTGATGCTACATTTATCTCTAATTCATACATATTTTCTACACATTTATTTATTAGAGAAAACACACTATTTGAGCACAAAACAGCAAATAAAGAAGTATTTCTGCACTTTTTATATTTTTCCTAGCACCGTCTCGATCTCACGATTCCAACGAATATTTATTTGTATTTTTCTGAGATCTGTGCTAATTTCTATGAATTTTTGATTGCAGAATACCATTTATTGGAAATAAATTAAGCTTGCACGAATTTTGGTGTACACGTGGCATCGATCCAGCCATCCCCGCTCAATCCAACGGCCGCTCGTTGAAGCCTCTTAACATTTTCGTGGCCGTTGGATCGAGATCCAACGGCCCACATCCGCTGCACACGAGATCAAAAACAAACAAAAAGCGGTCGACGTGGCTCCACAACAGCCGCACAATCTTGATCCGACGGCTCCTACGCTCTCAGCGATTTGAAATGTGAGCGGGCATCTGCTTGTCGACGTGGCGCAATCGGCTGCGTTGCTAACAAATCCAACGGAGGAAGACGAAGCGACGCGAGCGGAGAAATTCGAACCGTAAAGGGACACGCGTCGGCATCGCATCGGAGCCCGCTGGAATGAACGGCTGAGATGCGGTATTAAGCGACGTCGAAGCGGAAATACGAAGCGGGCGACGCGGCAAATCATCCGCCGTTCGATGTCGATCGAACGGACCACACTATCCCCGCTCAAATTCAAATGAGCAGCCATATTGCGACGACGTGGCAGCGTCCAGACCCTGTGATTGAAATCCAACGGACAAAATGGAAGCGAACGCAGCGAAATAAAGTGGGCAACGTGGCTCTTCGATCACCGCACGATCAAGCGCGTACGGTCAGGATTAAACCCGAGAGGCATTCGGAGAGCGGATGCGGGTAAGACGAAGCTTGGACCCGTTAAGGCGGACACGTGTCCACTCCACATTAAATCCCGCAATTTCGAAGCCCGATCGGACGGTCCACATATGATGCGGTTTAGATGAGCGGATAGGATTGATTCGGGTGCGGGTTTTTGAACCCGATAGCACAGTAAACCCGCAATGTTTTATATTTAAGCGTATTTAGGGTTTTTTGGGCGTATTCAAGCAGATTGGGGCGTATTTTGGGCGTATTGGAGGCTCTAGGAGCCGTATTTCCCCTCTGAAAAATTCTGTAAAATTCCAGAGGCTATTTTCTTATTTCCAGAGAGTTTTAATGTATTTTCAAGGATATTTGGTGATGAATTCTTAACTTAAACTCCTTAATTAGTGCTTTTTCTACCGTATTTTGCTATAATCTTGATGTATTTGGCTATGGAACTTGTTTATTCTGAAATTATGAGTAGCTAGAACTTATTTGTGCTTGGTATAGAGTAGTTAGGGGATATAATTCGTGTTTATTTGGTTGAAATTCCTTGTGCTAACTCGTTTAACGTCGCTAAAATTGTAATCGTTGTTCGTAAATCGACTTTTTCGTATTCCAAAAGAATTGTTCTAGTAGATGATCACCCCACAAGGGTGAGATTTGATCTCTCCAAAAGAGAGGTTCATACTTCATATATACGTTTACAACTTTAGCAATATATTATTAGAATTGATGCGTTAACTCCCAAAAGGACATCTTCCGACGATTCGCTCCCAAAAGGAGGTGTCGTTGTGTTATAATTGATCAACCAAAGCTTACGATTCGCTGATCCTAATGAACTCATTCCATGTACATGCCTTTTATATCTATTTTTCACAAATTAGAGTTCGTTGTTCGCACGTAACAATTCCATCACCACACACTTTTCATACCACCTTCACCATCACTATTAAAGTGTTTAGATTTTATTCGTAGTTACTCTATTTGATTTAGATTTGTGGTTTCAACAGATTCTCCCGAGGATTCGACATCTGGACTCCCAGATTTTACTACTTGAACGGACTCTTGCGCTTGAGAGAAGCACCTTTCGGAGCCCACCAAGTTTTTGGCGCCGCGCGTCCCACATCGGCTGCCTCTCAGGGAAGCCCCCATGTCTTGGGGGAGGCTTCTCCTACCCTCCAGGTCGAGCATACTCCGGTCGGGGTATGGCACGCATTGTCTGTGTTCGGGCCTAGACTTGAGGCCCCGTCTGGAGGGTCGGTTTTTGTCGACCTTGACATAGCTGTCAGGTTGGCGCAGAGCTCTGCCCTGCCGGGGGATCGCTCTCTCCTTAAGAGGGTCCACTCTAAGAGCCTGGTGGACTACATAGTATGGAAGATTCAGCAGGTAAGTCTCTTCCTTCTCTTGATCCCATCTTGTTTAGCCTGTCTCTTCCTTCTCTCGCTCCCATCTTGTTTAGCCTGATCCTCATCCTTTTCGTCTTGCAGGCGTCCTCGAAGGCCATGGAGGTGCAGCGACGCACGGAGCGGGTCGCGGAGCTTGAGGTGGCCCTCGAGCAGAAGCGTCTGAGGGCAGAAGCGGCCGAGCGAGCGGCTGAAGAGGTCCGCAATGAGTTACAAACCTCACTCCACAAGGTCTCCAAGCTTATGTCAGAGGTGGAGAATTTGAAGGAGCGTTGGCGGCCGCCGATGTCTCTCAGGTCGTTATCGAGGGGTTTGCTGAGGAGGCCAAGGTGCGGTGTCCCTCGCACAAGAAGCACACATAAAGGAAAGGGCCGAGCTTTGTGTCACGTCCCGCTTCCCATTATACTTGGGAGCGAGGACGCGAGCGGGTCCACATGTGCTTAAAGCAAGAAGGAGGTACTTTTTCTTTTCTTCCTCCTTGGTTTAAGCACATTAAGCGTCTATGTGGTAACATCATTGCAGATTCTTGCATGCAACTCAAACAAAACAGATAAGTTATTTATTTACAATCTCAAATCTCAAAAGATAGTTTACAACAATGAATGAAATGAAGGAGGGTCATAAAGCCCATACAAGTAATAGAAGAAAGATAAGTACAACTATGCTGCGAAAGTACTATGCTTCTTAGCGGGGCATCTCAACGACCAGGCACTCCTGATCAACCTGCTCAGTCACTAAGTAAACTCCTCTGTAAACATGTTTAATACCTGATGTATATTTCACAAGCCAAGAATATACGTCAGCAAGGGTCGCTCGACAAGATTTAAAGTGTTAAGTAGAAAAGACCCTCGGCAAGTTTTCAAAAACAATTTCATGGCAATAAGCGTAACAAAAATAGAATTTACAATAATTAAAGCATGTCAGCGTAAGAAACATATGAGTATGTCAAGCGTAGTGCACAGGTAGCGGCATGGCAAGTGTAGTATGCAAAGCAATGAGCAGGCGAAGTGTAGTGCGCAAAGTGGCGAACATGGCAAGGTGTAATGTGTATAGTAATAAGCATGGCAAGTGTGTGTGTATAGCAATAAACATGGCAAGTGTGGTGTGTACAACAATAAGCATGGCAAGTGTGGTGTGTACAACAAATAGCATGGCAAGTGTGTGTGTACAGCAATAAGCATGGCATTAGTTCACGAACAAGGTAGGAGTAACTAGCAAGAGTACAAAATTCTTAAATAGTAACAACAGGGGTAAAGAGTGTGACAATCGATCAAGTGTGCCTAGTGACAAGCCCAATGTCTGAGGGGGAAGTGATAAGCATTACACCCAAGCCAACGGGAGCTACCCGTGGCTCTATACTCACCGACGCGGCCAGGTGTCGGTCAAGTTCACCAATAGAGTGCAATCTAGCATTCCAGCCTCTACTACATTGGACTACCCCACCCAAGTGTTCTGCTGGAACACGAGCCAGCCTAATCCATATTACAAGCATGAGTTTGTAAACTCACATGACATCACGATTTCACGATTTCGCCTCTAGGGCACACGAATTCATAATTTCATGATTTCAAGTATTCCATTCCATCAATATGTTCCATTAATACGCATTCAATCACTAACCATTCAATCAAGAGTGTACAAGCATGATGTGCAACAGGACATAATGCAAAACTAGCAATTCTTGATTTAGCATTTAAATGTAACGATATTTAAAACTGTAAATGTACACTTGCCTGACGCGACATGATTTGGGTGTCCGAGCGATCGTAAGAGAGGTGTGGGTCAATCTGCGAAATTGGGTCAAGCCAAAAGATTCTCAACCAATTGAAACAACATTCCCTTAATAGTAGTTACTGCTTATATATATATATATATACTAATTAATATGTTAACACTAACTAATACTTAACCTATATAAGTTATAATATATGATTAATACATTCTCATATATGATGTATACTCATCTGCATCATCTTAAAACTTAATTTATATATAAATCGGTGTAAAGGACAGTATAACATATGTAACGCCCCGCTTCCCAAAAGACACCGGAAGCGAGAGCGTTACGCGGTCCGCTTGAACTGGAGCGGTGAAGCTCGAGTCCAATAAGCGTCTGTGATAAAAACACAGATGAGGTTCTTGCATTTGCGTATCAGAGCAATCAGAACATTTCAAAAGATAAAAGTCACATCCAAAGATACATAGTGTTCGTACACAAAATTAAACCAACAAGCCTCAGCAGGGCCAAAGGAAACTACAACAACACGTTAATACTACTACAGGTACAAAGGTAAAACTCAAAGTAGTGACGGAAGGGACTCTAGTCTTCCGCAGAAGGCGACTTGGCATCTACGGTGAACTCTGGCTCTCTAAGTCAGGCGTCACGAACGGATCCTCTGGGTACCCAAGCTCAGAATCTGACATACATCCACAAACATAAATGTATGTCAGCAAGGGGTCGACAAGAAAAGATTAGCAAACCAAAACAAGATATACGACATATATGAATTTTCGAAGCATTAAATATTTTAAGGAAATGACTGCGGCAATTTAACATTTAACAATTTTACAGAAACATAAACGAGTATCCCTAACATGCAGTTCTTGATGGTTGCAAGATTAAAGTTAAGATTTTCTCCGAGTTCAATAGCATGACAATTTTCCAAGAGACCAAAGTTAGCGTTGCAATTTCCATGTCAAGAGTTAGCATTCTAATCTAGGGTTCACGCCTGTAGGTCGTGATGAGAAGGTCGTTCTTCTCACGGGGGCTTTCCGTGATTGACGCTAACCCACCGCGTGCGGGTGGTGCTCTTGAGAAGAGTACCTTTCATACGCCTAGTGGCCGCTCAACACTAACCCCACCTAAAAGTTTGCCGGAACACGAGCCAGCCTAGTCGACTCACACGACATCACGATATCACGATACCGCCTTCGAGGCGCACGATTTTCACGATGTCAAGACTTGTTAATCATTTCCAAACTTACAGAAATTTAACGTTATCAATGTTAATCTGTTATTACAACATTCCTAATAAGCAGGAGTGGGTTGAAACAATTTATACAATAATTTAAAAGATGTTTGCACATGGGTTTCCATTGAAACTGACACAAAAACAAATTTTCTTCCTAGTTATTTAAAATTAAAACATAACGTGTGATATGCCGTTGGATCACAAATTTGGTCCAGATTATCATGTCGTTTTCATGTGTCATTTCACGTCTAGTTTTCAAGTTACACATCAATAACTAAAAGTGACGTAAAAGTTTCGAAACTTCAAAAATTCATATCTAATTGTATACTTGCCTGTTTTTGACGTTCTTGGTGTCCTTGGAATCGTCTCGATGAGTACTACGCTACGGAGGGTTTGGTTCGCTGTTTTGGCAAAACATGAAATCAGTATATATGTTTTTCGTTCAGGACAGATTTGCAAATAGCCCCTACGACGTCTAATCACCCAGTTTTATTAAGTTCTCTACTTTACGGTGTGGGTTAAGAGTTGTTAAAGGGTAGAACCACTAACCGGTAGTCCAGAGAGGGATCAGGACGCAGTGATGGCGATACGTGCGACGCCTATGGTCTGAACTTGTTACGACAGCGAGGAAGTCGACGGTCAGCGGCGTCTGCGGACTCTGCAGGTAGTAGCGAGGATTTCAGCGTATCCCCAAGGTCGTCGACGTCAGATCTGAGGCTAGCTTCGAGGGTGAAAGCAACGGCAGCGGCGTTCGCATGCGTGGGGCCTAGAGAACGCAGCCGGGGGTGTCTCAGGGCGTGAAGAGGAGGAAGAAGCTGCGGCCTCTCTGCGTGTTTGCGTGGCTGTCGGAGGGTGGAAGAACAGGGAGGAGGCCGGGAGTTGCTCAGGGCGACGCTGCCGTGGGCTGTGGTTGCGAGGAAGAAGAAGGAGGAGGAGGGCGGTGGGTCTGTGGGTGGTCGGATCGGGGAGGAGGGCTCGGAGGAAAGAGGCGCCGACGTCCGAATCGCGTGGGTGATGGTGGCCGCTGCGTGTGTGGCGCAGAGAAGAAAAGCCAACAGCGAAAGCTGTGTGCGGGCTTGCTCTCTCGCATGGAGAGAGAAAGGCAGGGCGGCTGTGTGATGTTAGGGTTAGAGAGGGAGAGAAAACTATATAAAAAACCTAGGGTTCTCATAGGCTGACGCTTAGGTGGTTATAGTACTAGTTGTGTGAGGGGGAAATGTGAAGTGTAGCATGTGAAGGGCCCATGTTTGAGTGGTTTCAATTCATAGGACTAGCTTGCTAGGGCTCAGGTTGCATATGAGTCTAGGCTAGGTTGTGTTATGATAGTAAGCCTAGGTTTTATTAATATTGTTATTATATATGCCTTGGTTCATTAGCTGTTGCTAGTTTCGTGTGGGGGATTTGCAATTGACAGTATGTGAGGATATAGCCTAGGTTCATTTTATAATAGGAAAGGTAGGGTTGATTGCTTAGCCTGTAGGGATGGAGTTGTTTATAAAAGGAAACAGTGTGGGAGAGTTGAACGGCAGCACTTGAATATGTTATTGTCCTTAGGGTTTTATTAGGTTGAAATGCCCAGCATGTGTCTCCTCAGGTTCACTAGGGTCCTAATACAAATGAGATAGCAAGCCCTAGGCTCAGCCCCCCTCTAGGTTTTAGTTTTTATAAATTTGTTTTTTTATATAATAAGTCTTAGATGTGAGTGGGGCTTGTGCTGGGTGCGTGTGTAGCTGGTTGGCCATAGGGTTGAAAAACAAGGCTATGATGTATTAGGAAAGTTTGAGTGATGAAAGGGATTTGAAACATCATTAATGAGATTTAATCAAGGAAAATAAGAGCCAATTAATAGGTGTAATCAAGGGAAATAATGGCTAATCAATATGCTTAAATGGGTTTAAAAAGGAAGATTTCATTTTGAATTTTAGAAGATTTTGAAATGATTTGAAAGTTTGAAATAATTTAATAAGGGATACTAGAAATAAGATTATAATAAAACAAGAATTTTATTTAAGTGCCATGAAATAATAATAGTAATAATTAATATGGCAAAGTTGGCACGTGCACGGGGATACGCCTAACTACGGATACGGAACGTCTAACTACGGATATGGGAAAGATAATACACTAGGTGAAAACAGATAATAGTACCGGAAAAAAAACGGTCGTTACATCCTACCCACCTTAAGGACGATTCCGCCCTCGGAATCTTATCGGCTAAGACACCAGGAAAACGTAAGGGTAACGCTCGCACCTCCTTTCTAACGCATACACCATACAACCAGCATGCCACATCCAATTAGTATTTCTAATATTCGTATCGGCACCTAAAGTATTACCGTATATCTTATATACTCACAATCTATAATGATATAGTACCACCTGTCACGTAGACATGCCACTAATGCAAAACACAATCATTCTTAGTCAATTAATATTTCAATTGTACAATCCCTTGACTTAGACACTAAAGTCATTCTATCCCGGACACACATACATTATAATGAAACCATATACATCCATATACATATACTTAATCATATAGCACACACTTTCAAATTCCCATACATATATCAATTTCACATACATATACATACTCACACTACCACACTCTTATCTCGTATCTATATAGATCACATATACACTCACCGGTATACACAACCATGGTAATCCACATAGGCAAGTATACTATTTCATACATTCACATATACGTAGTCACAACATACGGCCATGCATACCTCCTGGTATACACATGCTCACACATCATCCCGTAGGGGTAACATTATAATCTTACTATGCATACAACACACTTATTTATACAATATATATATACATACGTACCTATAACTAACCACATACATATATACGCACGAGTACGCGCCATACATACTAACATACAAATCACACAATAAATCCGCACACATAACCATGGTACCTAACATGCACATCTCTGTATCAGCGTTCAATTACAACCATTAACAAGTATGGCTAAGGTACATACATGCCTAGTAACTAGCCAATACTAAATCTAATACGCATAGATATTATTATAGTGATATAGCTAATCACTCGCCTAAATATAAATATAACACTTACTACTCTACACTCGTCTGAATACATACCTATCACAATTTACCGTACGTACATGCACACACGACATAATAGATCATCACACTATACTAATATATTAAGGGAAAACACATGTAGACCTAAGTGGTACATAGAGATTCACACGCACTGGCCCACACCCACTATCTATAAACAACAACAAAACTACAATCACTTCTAATGGTCCCACTATACTTACATTAAAGCTGACATAAGCACTCATAAGCACCAATGCGAAAACTAATCAATAGTGTTGAATTCAGAGTTGAAAGATGTAATGAATTAATGCTGTGATGGACGGCTCCGGAGGTGGTATGGATCAGCGAGTAGTTTGGTTGGGTGACACAAAATATCTAAGAATAATTAAATAATTAGGAAGATAAGGATATGTGAGGGAACAATAACATCGTTATGATTTATGTAGAATAGCGAGCATACGGTAGGAATTAAAACGTAAAATGTGATCAGTCAAATAATATATGAAGAGTAATATGGGTATAGTGTCGTAGTGCTCGTTTTGCAAATGAAAAATAGGCTTGTAAAAAGAAAACAGAAAATTTTCTTTTCTTAAAATATTTGAAGACAATGATTATAAAACTAACACATAGGATTTTGAAGTTCTATTTAACTTAGGAAAGTAATTTAAAAGTATGTATCAATGACCGTTTCGAAATACATTAAAGGAGGTGACATTGGAACTAGCGACTTAGGAATAAGATTTTTACAAGTTCATTGCCTGAGGAAAATAGAGTAGTTAGGTGAAATAGAAGAGCGAAAGATGGATGTGAGGAAATCGTTATAAGATAGTAGTTAAAGATCGCATCAAAAGAGTTTCATAATCAAGATTGAGTTTAAGTCGACTGAAGTGTAGAGAATCTAAGTAAAAGTTTTCGGAGGAATTTTAAACTTAGCGAAGAATTCAATGAATGAAGTATCGAAATACTTTTTAGAAGGAGGGGTTCAAGGTTAAAGATGGCGGATCTGGAGTGTTAAAGTGAATCGAGGACAAGGATCAGGTTCGACGATCAAAACGAAAGGACGACTAAGAAGCAACTCCGTGAATACGCTACGATGGCTTTCTACGATCATTAATATGGAGGTAATGATTAGAGAAATAAGATCAGGAGGAAAATGATCATTGGGTCGACTAAGATTTAGCACTATGGTTCTACAACGAACTAGACTGCGATAGGGAAATCGAGGTGAGGGTTCATAAAGGATCAAGATCGAGATCTTATGGATCTGGAATATCTCACGCTTTGAAGTCTACTCTTTGCAGGCATCTCAGGTTCGACTGGCACTGTGACAATCGCTACGTTCGGTTGGGCCCTAGATTCGATGAATCTAAGCGAATGACTAACGAAACTCAAGAATCTAGTATGGTCAGAGTTGGATGATCAATCGCTAGGGTGACCCTAAGATGATAATACTTAGTCGTGGCAAGGGTGTCTAACTAACGAGCACAAGCGTCCATCTATTCCTATTATCGGCCTGGTATTGGTTTCCTATCGTGCTAAGACAATGTATTCGAGTAATTTTGCGTACAAACTAATTCTGGATGATTTGGCTAATGAAAAGTGTTCTCATTGTTCTGAATTTCACAGTTGCAGGACCTGCATGGGCCACCACTAAAACCTGTAACGCCCCGCTTCCCAAAAGACACCAGAAGCGAGAGCGTTACGCGGTCCGCTTGAACTGGAGCGGTGAAGCTCGAGTCCAATAAGCGTCTGTGATAAAAACACAGATGAGGTTCTTGCATTTGCGTATCAGAGCAATCAGAACATTTCAAAAGATAAAAGTCACATCCAGAGATACATAGTGTTCGTACACAAAATTAAACCAACAAGCCTCAGCAGGGCCAAAGGAAACTACAACAACACGCTAATCCTACTACAGGTACAAAGCTAAAACTCAAAGTAGTGACGGAAGGGACTCTAGTCTTCCGCAGAAGGCGACTTGGCATCTACGGTGAACTCTGGCTCTCTAAGTCAGGCATCACGAACGGATCCTCTGGGTACCCAAGCTCAGAATCTGACATACATCCACAAACATGAATGTATGTCAGCAAGGGGTCGGCAAGAAAAGATTAGAAAACCAAAACAAGATATACAACAGATATGAATTTTCGAAGCATTAAATATTTTAAGGAAATGACTGCGGCAATTTAACATTTAACAATTTTACAGAAACATAAACGAGTATCCCTAACATGCAGTTCTTGATGGTTGCAAGATTAAAGTTAAGATTTTCTCTGAGTTCAATAGCATGACAATTTTCCAAGAGACCAAAGTTAGCGTTGCAATTTCCATGTCAAGAGTTAGCATTCTAATCTAGGGTTCACGCCTGTAGGTCGTGATGAGAAGGTCGTTCCTCTCACGGGGGCTTACCGTGATTGACGCTAACCCACCGCGTGCGGGTGGTGCTCTTGAGAAGAGTACCTTTCCTACGCCTAGTGGCCGCTCAACCCTAACCCCACCCAAAAGTTTGTCGGAACACGAGCCGGCCTAGTCGACTCACACGACATCACGATATCACGATACCGCCTTCGAGGCGCACGATTTTCACGATGTCAAGACTTGTTAATCATTTCCAAACTTACAGAAATTTAACGTTATCAATGTTAATCTGTTATCACAACATTCCTAATAAGCAGGAGTGGTTTGAAACAATTTATACAATAATTTAAAAGATGTTTGCACATGGGTTTCCGTTGAAACTGATACAGAAACAAATTTTCTTCCTAGTTATTTAAAATTAAAACATAACGTGTGATATGCCGTTGGATCACAAATTTCGTCCAGATTATCATGGCATCGTTTTCATGTGTCATTTCACGTCTAGTTTTCAAGTTACACATCAATAACTAAAAGTGACGCAAAAGTTTCGAAACTTCAAAAATTCATATCTAATTGTATACTTGCCTGGTTTTGACGTTCTTGGCGTCCTTGGAATCGTCTCGATGAGTACTATGCTACGGAGGGTTTGGTTCGCTGTTTTGGCAAAACATGAAATCAGTATAGATGTTTTTCGTTCAGGACAGATTTGCAAATAGCCCCTACGACGTCTAATCACCCAGTTTTATTAAGTTCTCTACTTTACGGTGTGGGTTAAGAGTTGTTAAAGGGTAGAACCACTAACCGGTAGTCCAGAGAGGGATCGGGACACAGCGATGGCGATACGTGCGACGCCTACGGTCTGAACTTGTTGCGGCAGCGAGGAAGTCGACGGTCAGCGGCATCTACGGACTCTGCAGGTAGTAGCGAGGATTTCAGCGTATCCCCAAGGTCGTCGACGTCAGATCTGAGGCTAGCTTCGAGGGTGAAAGCAACGGCAGCGGCGTTCGCGTGCGTGGGGCCTAGAGAACGCAGCCGGGGGTGTCTCAGGGCGTGAAGAGGAGGAAGAAGCTGCGGCCTCTCTGCGTGTTTGCGTGGCTGTCGGAGGGTGGAAGAACAGGGAGGAGGCCGGGAGTTGCTCAGGGCGACGCTGCCGTGGGCTGTGGTTGCGAGGAAGAAGACGGATGAGGAGGGCGGTGGGTCTGTGGGTGGTCGGATCGGGGAGGAGGGCTCGGAGGAAAGAGGCGCCGGCGTCCGCATCACGTGGGTGATGGTGGCCGCTGCGTGCGTGGCACGGAGAAGAAAAGCCAACGGCGAAAGCTGTGTGCGGGCTTGCTCTCTCGCATGGAGAGAGAAAGGCAGGGCGGCTGTGTGATGTTAGGGTTAGAGAGGGAGAGAAAACTATATAAAAAAACCTAGGGTTCTCATAAGCTGACGCTTAGGTGGTTATAGTACTAGTTGTGTGAGGGGGAAATGTGAAGTGTAGCACGTGAAGGGCCCATGTTTGAGTGGTTTCAATTCATAGGACTAGCTTGCTAGGGCTCAGGTTGCATATGAGTCTAGGCTAGGTTGTGTTATGATAGTAAGCCTAGGTTTTATTAATATTGTTATTATATACGTCTTGGTTCATTAGCTGTTGCTAGTTTCATGTGGGGGATTTACAATTGACAGTATGTGAGGATGTACCCTAGGTTCATTTTATAATAGGAAAGGTAGGGTTGATTGCTTAGCCTGTAGGGATGGAGTTGTTTATAAAAGGAAACAGTGTGGGAGAGTTGAACGGCAGCACTTGAATATGTTATTGTCCTTAGGGTTTTATTAGGTTGAAATGCCCAGCATGTGTCTCCTCAGGTTCACTAGGGTCCTAATACAAATGAGATAGCAAGCCCTAGGCGCAGCCCCCCTCTAGGTTTTAGTTTTTATAAATTTGTTTTTTTATATAATAAGTCTTAGATGTGAGTGGGGCTTGTGCTGGGTGCGTGTGTAGCTGGTTGGCCATAGGGTTGAAAAACAAGGCTATGATGTATTAGGAAAGTTTGAGTGATGAAAGGGATTTGAAACATCATTAATGAGATTTAATCAAGGAAAATAAGAGCCAATTAATAGGTGTAATCAAGGGAAATAATGGCTAATCAATATGCTTAAATGGGTTTAAAAAGGAAGATTTCATTTTGAATTTTAGAAGATTTTGAAATGATTTGAAAGTTTGAAATAATTTAATAAGGGATACTAGAAATAAGATTATAATAAAACAAGAATTTTATTTAAGTGCCATGAAATAATAATAGTAATAATTAATATGGCAAAGCTGGCACGTGCACGGGGATAGTCACGCCTAACTACGGATACAGAACGTCTGACTACGGATATGGGAAAGATAATACACTAGGTGAAAACAGATAATAGTACTGGCAAAAAAAAACGGTCGTTACATCCTACCCACCTTAAGGACGATTCCGCCCTCAGAAGCTTATCGGCTAAGACACCAGGAAAACGTAAGGGTAACGCTCGCACCTCCTTTCTAACGCATACACCATAACAACCAGCATGCCACATCCAATTAGTATTTCTAATATTCGTATCGGCACCTAAAGTATTACCGTATATCTTATATACTCACAATCTATAATGATATAGTACCACCTGTCACATAGACATGCCACTAATGCAAAACACAATCATTCTTAGTCAATTAATATTTCAATTGTACAATCCCTTGACTTAGACACTAAAGTCATTCTATCCCGGACACACATACATTATAATGAAACCATATACATCCATATACATATACTTAATCATATAGCACACACTTTCAAATTCCCATACATATATCAATTTCACATACATATACATACTCACACTACCACACTCTTATCTCGTATCTATATAGATCACATATACACTCACCGGTATACACAACCATGGTAATCCACATATGCAAGTATTCTATTTCATACATTCACATATACGTAGTCACAACATATGGCCATGCATACCTCCTGGTATACACATGCTCACACATCATCCCGTAGGGGTAACATTATAATCTTACTATGCATACAACACACTTATCCCGTGGCACGTGGGCTTGGCGGACGCGAGGGGATGGAGGGTCTGTGCGGCAGTTCTTGGGGCAACCGGTGCTCGGAGACGGCGAGGGCAAAGTGGGAGGCACCTGGGTTCGGTGGGTTACGGAGAGGGGAAGATAAAGGAGGGGCTGGGCTGCTGAAGTCGGGGTGGTCTGTGGAGGGTTGGCGAGCGGTGGTGGAGGAGTGGAGGCAAAGTCGCGGTGCGATCGTCAGAGGAATGCGGTTTGAAGATGAGCGCCGGAAGTTGGGAGTTGGGGGTTCCAGACGAGGGCAGAGGCTGGGTGCGACAATGTCGAATATGAGGTCGGAGGTTGATGGCGGAGGGCGAGGTGAGGCTGTCGATTGGTGTTGGGTCGAAAGGAGGGAGGCGTGGTGGGGGTCTGGGCTTTTGGTTTGTCGGCGATGGAAAGAGGGGAGAGGGGACGGTTATACTGGGTTGCGAGGTCGTCGGGGCGCCGGTCGTGAGCGGAGGGGGCGGTAGGTGGTGGCGCCTGGGGCGAGAGTGGGGTGCTGGCGAGATGCGGTTGAGAGGAAGGTGAAGGCACCTGGGTTTCTGGGAGAGTGCTGCATAGGGGTTTTAGAGATCATGAAGGAGTTTGAAGAGAGGGGGGTTTTGTTTTGGGAAGGTGAGAAAACTGTGCCTTGTTGCATGGGTTTTTGAAAGTGATGAGAAGGAAAACGTGTGGGGTTGTTGTGAAGTGATGGGGAGAGAGGGTGACGTGGGGAGATGGGTTGGTTGAGATCCCTTGGGATTCCTGTACGTGGGTAACGTGGGAGATTGGGGAAAATGGGGTAGGATATTAAGGGATTATTAAAATCAGTTCAGTAAAATTTGACATCCTTCTGATTTCATATATATGAAAATAAACTTGTTAGGTTAAAAGATATGGTAAGATTAATTAATAGATATGGTTTGATTATTAAGATAGGATGTGGATTATAAGGGATTTGGGCAAGAATTATATATATAGTTAAGATATTAAAAATAGAATTTGGATAACCCTTATTATGTGATGAGATAATTTATTTGGTTAAGTTTTGATACGAAGTTCAAGGGGGGTGCGATATGATCATTAGTTACGATAATATGGGGTTTTGTCAGAATATTTTACTATTTAGTTTAGATACTTATTCATGATAATGCCTTAAAAATGTTTAAGATGTGATAATTCATTCGGTTAGGATATTTGACATATTAGGATTGGTTAAGTTAGTAAATAGTTAGGATATCTTGGTTAGAAGGATTGTTCTGGTTGGGTTAACGAATTAAGATATGATAATTTCGTTAAGATTATAATTGATCAGAGGAAATTAATTTGATTTCCGATTTGATTTGATAAGATCTAATCCGTATAGTTAAGACTGGGTTGACTATGGAATCGATTCGGTTAAGATACATCGATTAGAAGGGTCGGTTTGGTTATGATAGATGTGATTATAACGATCTCACCCCTGCAATTGACATCAACAAAAATTAGAGTAGATAATAACGCGATCATTAAGCCGCGTTCTCGAGCTATGAAAATATCAACAAGTAAAATCATATATTAATACCCTAATAAATCACTATACTAATTGAATACGTATGAGATACGTATATACAGAAA
This sequence comes from Scilla litardierei, assembly GCA_030789695.1. Lineage (NCBI taxonomy): Eukaryota > Viridiplantae > Streptophyta > Magnoliopsida > Asparagales > Asparagaceae > Scilla > Scilla litardierei. Next base: position 156,501,214 of record CM061133.1, read on the forward strand.
CAGGCCATTACACTTTGGTCCGAGATCAGTTCCCTGCGTCGGGCAGATCTCCAGCGGCTTGTTAGTGAAGTTGTGAGGGGTTACGATGACATCCTGGCTCCGCGGATCGCTCAGTCCTTCCTGGAGGGATTCTTGGCATACGAGAAGCGGGCTCGACAGTCGCTTCTTTGCCCCTCCACTGCCCCCGACCAGCTTGTCGGTTTGAGGGACGCTGCTGAAGCAACATGGGAGAGTTCCTCCTGGGCTCCAGTGTCGTAGGCGGTCATATTGGTCTTCTTTTTGTTTTCCCTTCTTATTTGTAACAAACCGGATATATAATAAAAGTTTTCACCTTTTTGGTATGTTCGCTCTTTTTGGTACCTTCGCTGTGTTGTCTTTGTCTTTGGCCTTGCCCCCCTCTTTTTGCTGTTCGTGTCGAGGTCGGTCGGAGACTCGAGCTATGGGAAGGGTTTCTTATGGACGCTTCATGACTGGTTAGGACCGAGGGTGCGATCAGCTCACCAAGGGAGTTGTCCATCGGTCGAAATCCGATCGCATGATCACCCTGTCAGGGGAATTGCCCATGCCCTCTTGATTGATTCACAGTCGGCTTGCTGAGGGACTGTCCTAAGAATCACGGTAGATCGAGTGGTCAGCCTGCTAGGAAAGTTACCCCCCAGCCTTATAACTGATCGAATAATCGGCTCGCTGGGGGGTTTCCCCCAGCCTTATGGGCGATCGAGGGGTCAGCCTGCTGGGGGAGTTGCCCCGAGCCTTATGATCGACGGGTCGGTCGGCCAGCTGGGGGAGCTATCCCCAGACTTATGGTCGATCAGATGATCGGCCTTGCTGGGGGAGTTTTCCCCAGCCTTATGGCCGATACGTGGACGGCCTGCTGGGGGAGTTGCCCCCAGCCTTACGGTCGACGGGTCGATTGGCCAGGTGGGGGCTATTCCCAGTCTTATGGTCGATCGAATGATCAGCATGCTGGGAGAGTTACCCTCAGCCTTACGGTCGAGATGTGGCCGACCTGCTGGGGGAGTTGCCCCCAGCCTTACGGTCGGCAAATCGGTCGGCTGGCTGGTGGAGCTACCCCCAGTCTTATGGTCGATCGAATGATCGGAATGCTGGGGGAGTTGCCCTCAGCCTTACGGTCGAGATGTAGCCAGCCTGCTGGGGGAGTTGCCTCCAGCCTTATGGTCGGCAAGTCAGTCAACCGACTGGGGGAGCCACCCCAGTCATATGGTCGATTGACCGATCGGCCTGCTGGGGAGCTGCCCTAGCTTTACGGCCGTTCGTAGGGTATGATCGGTCCTGCTGCAGAAGTTACCCCAGCCTTACGGCGGATCAGGAGTTTGATTGGTCCTGCTGGGGGAGTCGAACCCGGCCTTACGGCCGATCGGGAGTTGGATCGGTCCTGCTGGGGGGGTTGCCTCCAGCCTTACGGTGGATTGGGAATTCGATTGGTCCTGCTGGGGGAGTTGCCCTAGCCTTACGGTCGATCGGGAGTTGGATCGGTCCTGCTGGGGGAGTTACCCTGAGCCTTACGGCTGAACGAGGATTACGTCGGTCCCGCAGGGGGGACTACCCCTAGTGGTCTCATCGTCATATCCGATAGGTGATTACCAAATCTTGAAGGACGCGAAGTTATGAGCAAGAACTCAAGTTCGTGTCCTTATTTTAGTAGAAGAGAAGTTGGAGGTGACGTGTGTTTATATTTCATATATTCACGCACGTCTTCTTTTGTGTTTTTCTGCTATTTTCCACCGTCTCGTATTCGTTTTCTCGTATTTTCTTGTTTTCTTTCACTTCTCCGTGTTTTTACATGTTTGCAAGAGTTTGCTGGTGTAGGGGACATAAAACGATGATATCATGAGTCCCCAGAGCAACGGGAGGAGTCACGCGTGATCCAGGGGGTCAAACGACGAAGATTGCCATCTTTCAGCTCCCACCCGATCGGTTGGATAGGCCAACCGATCGGGTGATGCACGCGTGCACGACCCGGTCAGCCGCTGAAGCAACGAAAATGTCAACCGACCGGGTCGCCCACCGGTTCAACCCGACTGTTCTCTCTGGAAATTGGAGCTAAAACTCAACCAATCGGGTGATCTTCACCCGATCGGTTCACCTGTAGCCGTTTCCCTGAAGAAGATGACCCGGAGAGCTCACCCGACGGCCGGCTGACCGTGCCAAAATGTCGCAAGTCTCTGTCTTTTTGGGCAACAATTCCAACCGATCGGTTAATTTATCAACCGATCGGTTCACCCGATGAGCTCAAGATCCAAACGACGAGCAGCTTCCATCAATCGACCGTGTCGCCTGACCGGGTGAAATGCTGAAGATTGCTACCGAAGTTCGCTGCAGGTCACCCGATCGGGTGATTCTTCACCCGATCGGGTGATGTCGTTTTCTATAAATAGAGACCCTAGGTTTTCAGAAAACGAGAGTTGTTATTTTTTTACTGTTTTTCTCTCTTGTGACTGCTGTAATTTTCTAGTTATTTGTAAGTCATCTGATCTTTACCAAACTTTGATATTATCTTAATTGCATTACTACTATCACATTTCTATTGCCCGATTATGTTTTTAACGGTCGATTTTGATTTAGATTGCTTTTTAGTAAATATGTGTGAGTAGTTCCCAAATCTGGGATTTTGGTGGAAACCCCTTCGTAGGTTCTCCCCGATGCGTCCATAGGACTAGGAAATTGATAGAGAGTAGGAATCTATAGTTACACGGGGTGTTTCATTGTCATCGGTGGGAAAAAGACCGCCTTTGACCGTTGGGCCAAGGGGGAATAAACTTGGCGGTTGACTCCCTAGCCATAGCTCACGCCCTTAGCGTAGACGTCGAATCCTAGCGCGCGGGAGCGACATGATGAGATGTTGGGAGTTATCGTTGCGAGCTTAGTGCTCCCGGAGTCGGTCAGTGTTATGGACATGTGAATGCCCACTGACCGAACCCGGGTAGTCCGGCGTATCATCCTGGGCACCGACCGGAATATCGGGCCCATGGGACGCCGGTATCACTCTTAGAGGCAACGTCTCACCATTATACCCTAATTCCGATCGTTATCCTACCCGTAGGAGGTATTGGCGAGAATCACACGATATGGTGGAAACCGAAGTCCCAGGTTTCCCTTTATATTGTTTATCCCTCGCATTCTATTTTCTGTGACAAACCATCATTTGATTCGAGCTAGCTCACCCATGGGATGAATTCGGTCCTTTCTGACACGAGCACAACCACGCCTCACTCCTTTCATTTTTATTTTCTTATTCTTATCTTCTATTTTTATCTGTTTCTATCCCACTTTTGCTTCACGGGTGTTTGTTGCTTTTCATGCGCAGGAGTTCAAGGAGTGTAGACGACTTGATTCCTGTTGATCCGGAGATAAATGCCACCCTGAGGCATCTTGCCGTAGAGAAGAGAAGAAGAGAAGAGCCCTTAAACCATGGGGGAGAATACCCCACCTCACAAGTCCCTGCTGGAGTACTTGATGCCATCCATCGAGTCCACCTCCGCCATCCGTCCTCCTGCTATTACGGCACCAAGCTTCGAGCTCAAGCCATCCTTAGTGACTTGGATCCAGCAGGATCAATTCTCTGGGGCGCCCATGGAGAGCCCCATCGAACATTTGGACTCCTTCTTGGAGAAATGTGACACCTTCCGGATAAATGGTGTCACAACTGAGGTGATCCATTTGAAGCTATTCCCCTTCTCTCTACGAGATAAGGCCAAGCTGTGGCTTAGGGGGAAGTACCCAACTACGTTAAACACTTGGGAGAAGCTTTCAAACGCTTTTCTGACAAAGTTCTTTCCTCCGGGGAAGACCATGAAGCTCAGGAGTGAGATCTCCTCCTTCTCCCAAGCCAGCCACGAGTCCCTGCATGAAGCTTGGACAAGATTTAAAGAGATGCAGCGAAGATGCCCTCATCACGAGCTTTCCAAGTGGCAGATAATTAACCTGTTCTACAACGGATTGAGGGATGATTTAAAATCATCGATGGACGCCGCGGCTGGGGGTCCTTCATGTCCAGAAGTGAAGAAGATGCCGAGAACATATTAGAAAATATGGCATCGAACAATGAGCGGTGGTGTGACGAGAGAGCCACACCTAGATCTGGGGGCATCCACAGGGTCGAGGACGTCGACAAATTATCCAGCAAGTTTGACTTACTGTCGACCCAGATCTTCGCACTGATGGTAGGAGCCAGCGGTGCCTGTACACAACATATCGCGGCAGTGGAAGCAGAGTCATGGGGGACTTCGAGGGTGGTGACATCTCACCACCATTGGACCAAGTGAGCGCACTATTCTACAATCCTACAGGAAATACGTCGTACCCACTGCGGACTAGCTCCAACCCGGCTTACTCTCCAAACAACCGGAATCATCCCAACCTTAGCTACCGGGCACCTTATCAGCAGCCGCCGCCTCAGCAGCAGCAACAACAGATTTATCAGCCGGCTAGGCCTCAACAACAGCAGTTTTAGCAGCAACAGCCTCCACAACAGTATCAGCAATATGCTCCTAGGAATCAGCAGCCCATTCAGCAGCAGCAGCAATTTGGCCAGCAGAGGGCCATCTCTCCGGTTGAGTCCCTCTTGACTCAATACATAACCAACCAGAAGAAGATAAATCTGAAGCTGGAAATGGGGCAGAGGGCTCTCACGGACCAAGTAACCCAGCTGTGGTTACAAGTGGCAAACCTTTCAAGGTCGCAAAATCTATTACCGCCACAACCTGAAGTGAACCCAATGGAGCAAACCAGACGTTGGCACTCACGCATGAGCATGTGAATGTGTCTGCTATCATTTTGAGAAGTGGAACACAAATCCCCACTAGAGTGCCCCCCAAGGAACCGGAAGCACCGTTGGTCGTAGAGCGACCAATTGAAAAATTGAATGATAACGGTGCTTCGTCGTCAAAACCAACGACTCCGGAGGGAGTCCCTGAAGAGGAGAAGAAGAAAAACGAGGAAGGGAGCCTCAAGGTGTTCAAGCCCGTTGTGCCTTTTCCACAACGGCTAGCCCAAGCCAAGATAGACGAAAAGTATGGCAAATTCTTTGCCATGGTCAAGGATCTAAGCTTGCAAATCCCCTTCCTCGAGGCTATCGAGACGATTCCCTCCTACGCCAAATTTCTAAAGGATTTAGTGACAAGAGGATCCAGAAAGGAGAAGGTCGTATTAACATCGGAATGCAGCGCTCTCATTCAAAGAGCAAATCCGCCTAAGCTTAAAGACCAGGGGAGCTTCTCTATCCCTTGTGCGATTGGGGAGGTAAAGATTCATCGCGCGCTCGTCGATCTTGGAGCGAGCGTCAGTTTAATGCCCCTGTTACTGTATAAGAGGATAGGGATGGGCGACTTGGAGCCCACCGGTATGACCTTACAGCTTGCAGACCGATCAGTAAAATATCCGGTGGGTGTTGTAGATGACATCACTGTCAACGTAAGAGGGGTGCATGTGCCAGTGGACTTTATTGTCATGGACATGCCTGAAGATGCGCACACCCCCATCATCCTTGGACGGCCTTTCATGGCCACTACCGACGTATTAATTGATGTGAAGAATGGGAAACTTTCCCTTAACGTCGGCAACGAAAAAGTCGAGTTTGACTTGGGGTTGTCAATGAAGCACCCCGATCCCCCGGATGATCCAAGATGCAATGTGCTGGAGTTAGAAGAAGAGAGCGCTCTGGAGGCAAGCTCCTGGGAAATTCTTTCAAGAAATCCCCCCGATAGCTTGGGGGACTTAGAAGAACCAGTCGGCCCGCTGAGAGATGATGTCTCTGGGAAAGCAGATGCGGCACATACGGTCCCTCTCGGATTTCAAAAAGCTCATCCGATGAGGAGGAAAGGGAGAGAGCCCATGGGGCTCACCGGGGATGAGATCCGGGTCCTGAAACGAGTGGCGGTAGACGCCAATATAAAGGAGAAGCCTCCGGATTCCGTCAACGGAGGGAGAGTCGTCGAGCAAGTTTTCTTGTCACCGTCGACGACACCGATGGCCGCTAATTCTGGATCTGAAGCGATGCCGATCTTAGGGTATCACCCACGTCTGCCTTGAATATCATCTACGGGTGTCGAGTAAACGACGTTAAACAAAAGCGCTTCATGGGAGGCAACCCATGCTCTGAACTTTTATCTTCGTTTTAGGATTTTTATTAGCTTTATTTTTCTTATTTTAATAATTAAATCCGGCTGCGGGATCATCCATCGAGAAACTAAGGCCAAGCGTAAATTTTTGCAGGAAACAAGGCCTCACCCGATCGGGTGATTATTCAACTGATCGGGTGGGACGTATCAGACAATGGCCGTATCTACTCTCCTTGTGAACCGGTCGGGTGAAGCATTGCGTGACTGGGTGGCAGACCATTTGGTAACAGCCAAAGTCTCGAAAAAGTTTGGGAATTGATCAACCGATCGGTTGATGCAAGGCATGGTCGTGTGAATGACCGGGTGAGCTGTACTAAAATTTCAGGAAAAAGTGTGAAGCGGCCACCTGATCGGTTGATTTCTCAACCGATCGGGTCGCCTGTAGCCAACTTTCAGCAATATTTTCGACCTAATTGTCAACCGATCGGGTGAGTTTTCACCCGATCGGTTCGACTTAAAATCTATATAAACCCGGCCCCCCTCACCCGTTCATCTCCCTCGCCCGATCCCGATTCCCTCTCGCCGTTTCGATTTCCTCTCCCTCGCCCGACCTCGTTTCTCCCTCAACCGACCACAGAACTCTCTTGATCGATCCCTCAACTTTTTTTCTCTATCGATCTCTCCATCGATCTCTCCATCTTTCTCTTCGATTTCACCCGCATCAAACCCTAATTTTCGCCCATTTCCCCCCGTTTTCGGAACTTTGCTGAAAGGAGTTACCGCAGCTTCACACTTCTCCCCATTGCGTAGCGTGAGGACATCTACGAGCAAGGATCTCCATCTCGCTTGGGTAACTTCGCTCCTTAGCTCAAATTTTTATTTTGCCCAAGAATTTTATTTTGCTCAAATTGCCTGTGTTAGTGTGCATTCATTGCATCTTGCATACACTCACACACGCACACTCACATGGCCAAGGATAAGGATAAAGGTAAGGGTATCATGCGAGATGAGGGTTCGTCTCGAAAGAGACGCAAAACTACACGTCCACCACACTCACGTCCTCCTCCCGCACAGCCTGCACAACCCCAACCCCAACCCCAACCTATCGTCCCAGTTGAGGACCCACTGATGGGCCCACATGGCTACCACTTTAGGAACCATGAGCACAAAGACTTTTACCATAGACTTGATGCTCGGGGGCATCTATCGACCAAATTTGCCCATACCCAAACGCTTATCGATCTCGGTGTCTTCACCGAGGTCGAGACTCTCTTCGCAAATTTAGGTTGGTTGGCTTTCCTAAACGCCTCGGCGGTGTCCTACCCCTCCCTCACACTCAAATTCTTATCCACACTTGTCTGTGAGTCTAGGTCGATCATCATCTTTCGGGTCCGTAACCGAACCATTCGCACCCACCTGGATATCATTAATAACATCTTTGGTTTCCCCATCCTGAGGAACGACGCTATCCGTTCTTACGGGTATCCCCCCGAATTTGACGTCGATCAGTTTTGGTTCCGCCTCACCCTGCACCCTCACTACCCCCGAGGTAAGGCCAAGGCCTCCTCCATCATTCACCCCATCTTCCGTCTGGCTCACCGGATCATATCATGCATGTTTTTCCCCAGGGATGAGTCAGGTACCGTGACCATCCCTGATCTTTTCATTCTATGGGCCATGACCTTTCCCTTTGTTCGCGGGGATGACGGGATTTCTTTCAGGGCCCCTACCATTCCCATCCATGCCGACGATTGGCTTATTCAAAAGCTTCTTGAGATTAGCCATGCCGACAAGGGCAAGCTTTGTTGCGGGGGCCTTATCAGGATCATAGCTATGGCTCCCCAGTTCAACATTATCATCCCCCGAGGTCTTCCTTCTGCCGCAGGACCCTCACGTCTAGATCTCGATGTCCTGCGGCATATTCACATGATTAAGCCCCGCCCCGATGGCCGCTTCACCTTCCATTACGGGCAACCCTAGCTCCCTATACCATTCTACCCAACCCCGCTCTCATGACCATCCATCTTGTGGTAGACTGGACTGTAACGACTGCTTTTCATGTATCTGGATTTATTATAATATAATATATGTTTTGGTGGATTTTCTCCTCATGTGTGGTTTTCGTCTCCGTAGCTTTCATTTTCGATCGATTCGTCGTATTTTCTCGTTTCTTCCTTAGGATTGTCGATTTCGAAGTATGTCATTCGTGACGGGCTTCATAACGGTCGTATCTTACTATTAGATCAAGCCTAGGAGTCTTAGGAATCGATCCAGGGGCCCCGCGCTCCGTATCGGAACTTTTTGTGCTCATTAGCCGGTATAAGAAGGGGCACCGACCGACTAGATGACGATCCAGTCGGTCGGCAATCCTTCTTGGACCGACTAGTTGGCTTTCTAAATTTCTCAGGAGTTACTGTTTATCGTTAGTCGGTCTAAGAACGTTGGTTGACCGACTAGGTTGCAAACTAGTCGGTCGGCAATGCTTCTTTAACCGACTAACACATCATCTTAATTTTAGTCGAGTTACTGTTTACTCTTAGTCGGTCTAAGAACGTTCATCGACCGACTAGATGCTAAACTAGTCGGTCAGTATTTGTTCAATGACCGACTAACTCTAAATCCTATTTTCGTTCAGAAGTTACTTTTTGCACTTAGTCGGTCTGCGTTGGTCGACCGACCGACTAGTTGCCAAACTAGTCGGTCAGAGGTTGCTCTTTGACCGACTAATCTGTGTTAAAACCCTAATTTCTGGGCAGCCGCCAGCCCATCCTATTTATACCCCTCCCAAACGTTTTCTTCTTCCTCCACTCGACCCAAAACCCTAAAATCTCCCCCATTGAGCCCCCATCTTCCTCCAAGCCCTATTCCTTCTTCCCAAGCCCTAGATTCATCATCTAAACCCTCCATCAACTCTATCTACCTCTCATCTTCCCCAAAATCTCACCAAATCCCCTAAATCCCCCAAAAACCCAAACTCTCCAAACTTCTCCATTTGTTTCCAGATCTGGTCCTAGGGTTCTCCGGAGTGTTTCTTCTGCCTCCTCTCGGTAAGAAATCGATCTCTTGACGTTTTTATAGCCTATTTGTATTTTTATGAAACCCTAATAAATTTCATGTTGTTTGATGATTGTTCCCCATAACAGCGATTTCCCCCGTAGAATAGCATCCGCGAGACGAACCTTCGTGATCGTCATCCCCGGTGCTAGGCAAGTGAAACTTGCCACTTAGGGTTTAGGCCATGTTTTAGGCCATCTTGCTTGTTGTAGGCGTAAAAGAGGCTAGGCGACGAAATGATACTCGCCTAGGCGCAAATTGGGGAACTAGCTTGACAACGAAGCTAGTTCCGACTTTTAGCATGTTGCACAATTACCATGTCATGTTTAATTTCCATTAACGGTACGCAAATTAAATGTCATGTCATTGCATTCTTTAAAGTAATCCGTGATTGTGTAGCATCGCTACAATACTTGTGTTCCTGGCTCGTGACCAGAAGCGAGCATAATGAGTTGCTAACCCCAACGCTCGATATTGAATTGTGAACTAAGAAACAAGCTCCCGTGCGGGGCAACCTTGGCTCACTTGCTGGGCTCATGTTCAGGGACCCTGGCTTGTTTACGTGTGGGATGGGGTAAGGGTTAAGCGGCCATTCAACTGGGAGTCTGCCCGATCAGCAACTGCAGTTGTAAGGCGTAAACTCTGGGGTGGGGTAGTGTTTAGTGCCGATCGGTGTGAATGATGTACCATTTAGCTGAAGGGCGTAAACATCTACAAACAACAGTGAAACGTGATTAGTGTTTAGTGCCGATCGGTGTGAATGATGTACCATTCAGCTGAAGGGCGTAAACATCTACAAAACAACGTGAAACGTGAATAGTGAATTGATTGAGATTGATAGTAGCTTGGCTACTCTTGTCTTGTCCCGATAAATGTTCTCTTGTACTTGTTGTTCACCATGTCTTATTTGTGCACTCATGTTATAACTGCCATGTCATGCATACTAAACTGCTAGGTTGCTAGTTGCCTTACTTTCAGTTTCCTTGCCCAAGTCTTTTAGACTTGCTGACATGTGCCCCTTTACTCTTTTGGGTGACACATGTTAGATCCCGAGCCTGAGTACCTTATCGAGGACGAGGTGTTTGCTGACGCCGAGCCCGAGCTTGTGTTTGACGGGGAGTACGTGGACACTGGGGACCAGTCCTAGTGTCTTCGTTGTGTTTTACTTTTGTTTTGAGAGTTGTTTTGTTATCGGTGCATAACACCTATACTTTGTCGTTGTTGCTTTTGGTTGGCCTTGTTCTGGGCCTTTAGACTCTTTCTTTTAGCCTGGTGGCTTTTCTGGATGTTGGACTTATTTTCATGTTGGACAATTTATGAGATGTGAGATTTTATTTCAGTCTCTCCTTGTGTTATTATTGTTGTTCCGTTGTGGTTACAGGGACCTGCTTACGTTTTATTGACGCTTATCGGGTTTGGGGCTTCGCAGCTCCACTCTCGTGCGGACCTTTTCACGTCTCGCCTCCATTTTAGGGAAGCGGGTCGTGACAGGTTTTGTTGGTGGCCCATGCAGGTCCTTCTGTAACTGCGATGTTTGGGATGACGATAATAATATTAGAATGTCCAATAAATTAAGTTCGACGTCCGAGTCATAAGCTATGAGTCTAATCTGATTCGTTTTCTGTGTCACTAGATGGCAGGAAGACGTTTCACCCGTGGTGGGGGTAGTGGTGCGATCCCTCATGATGAGGAGCCTGAGCGGGAACCCACCAACGGTGAGATGATGCGGATGATGCTCCAGATGATGCAAGTGCAGCAGGGCGTACTTCTGCAAGTCTAGAATGCTCCACTTGCTCGAGCTGCCCGGGCTCTTCCGGATGCCACTCGCTCTGAGCCAGGAGCGAAGCAATTTCGGGAGCTGGGTCCCGCGTATTTTGATGGGTCTGAGGGTCCTCTGGCTGTCGATGAGTGGATTCGGAACATCGAGGACAATCTGAAGATGGCCAAGATCACCCCTGCTGGATGGGTTGATTTGGCGAAGAGGCAACTCAAGGATAATGCTCGGAACTGGTGGGATGCGGAAGAAAAGATGTTGGTGGAGCCGATAGCTTGGGCTACCTTCAAGGCCAGGTTTGATAGTGAGTTCTTCCCGAAAGCTGCCAGGGAAGAGATGCTGCAGCGTTTTATCGATTTGAAGCAAGGGAGCTCGTCGGTGGACCTATATCACCAAGAGTTCATGAGGCTGAGTCGGTTTGCACCAAAGATGGTGCAGGACGCTGAGGAGAGAGCTCAGAGGTTCCTACAGGGACTTGCTTCGGAGCTCCAGAGTTTTGTGACCTCTTCTGACCGGGAGTCTTATCAGAAGGTTCTAGTAGCAGCCAAGAGGCAGGAGCTGCTCGTGAACCAGAGGAGGGGGTCTGTTGTTGGTGCTGGGAAGAGGCCTGTGGAACAGGCGAGAGCTGTGGTTAGACCTGGATTCAGGCCTAATCAGTCTGCTCAGTTTAAGAGGCCAGGAGGGCCTATTCTGAAGACTTGCCATTTCTGCGGCAAGCCTGGCCATATCAAGGATCAGTGTCTGGTATGTGGTGATGCTTCCCATGTCGCGAAGGATTGTCGGCATGCGGGTCCGCTGCGGAGGGCACCTGTTGCAGCTCAGCCGTTGCAGCAGCGAGCGTCTGTTCCTGCTGGACGTGGAGCAGCTCTTGTTCCGCAGAGGCATGCTTTTCAGCAGGCTGTTCCGCCGAGGAGGCAGGCTTTTCTGATGACCGCTGCGGAGAGCGAGGCTGTGGATGAGGTTATCGCAGGTAATCCTCGATCTAGCTGTTACTTTCCTAGCTGGTTTTGATTGTTAGATTATGTTGTTGCTTGAACATGGTTGTTTGCTAGACTAGGGTTTGATTGTTAATTGATTGTTAGGTGTGGTTTTGGTTTGCACATTTCCTGCACGGGTCCTCTTTGACTCCGGTGCATCGATGTGCATTATTTCTCGGAGCTTCGTGGAGAGGCATTCCTTGTCGACGTCCCCTCTTTCCAAGAGTTGGAATATCGTTACAGGGAATGGCGTGGTCTCGGTGCATCGTGGTTGCAATTCTTGCCCGTTGGTGGTCTGTGGACATGAGCTTTTCGCTGATTTCATTGTCCACGACATCATCAACTATGATGCAGTTCTTGGGATGGACTGGCTTGCGAGCTTCTATGCTACGATCGACTGTCGGAGAAAGAAGGTGGTGTTCGAGATTCCCGGACATCCAGTATTTGAGTTCAGTCGTGGTAGCAGTTCGCTTGGTCCTGTCAGATTTCGGGCCAGGCCGGAGGAGGCTGTGGCTATGCGGATGGAGCTGGAGTGGCCAGCTATGGTGCGAGATTTTGGCGACGTCTTCCCCGAGGAGATGTCTGGTTTGCCGCCTGATCGAGCTTTAGAATTTTCTATCGATCTCGTTCCAGGTGCGCAGCCGATTTCGAAGGCACCGTATCGTATGGCACCTGCAGAATTGGAAGAGTTGCGGAAGCAGTTGGATGAGCTTTTGCAGAAGGGTTATATTAATCCTAGCGTGTCTCCGTGGGGAGCACCGGTGTTGCTGGTAAAGAAGAAGGATGGTTCACGTCGCATGTGCGTGGACTATCGGGAGTTGAATGCGGTGACCATTAAGAATAAATACCTGTTGCCTCGCATCGATGATATTTTTGATCAGCTTGGAGGTTCGAGGGTGTTTTCTAAATTGGATTTGAGGAGTGGTTACCATCAGTAGAAGGTGAAGAAGGATGATGTTCCGAAGACAGCGTTCAGGACGAAGTATGGACACTATGAGTTCGTGGTTATGCCTTTCGGCGTAACTAACGCGCCCGCAGTTTTCATGAATCTGATGAACCTGATTTTCTACGACTTTTTGGATAAGTTTGTCGTTATCTTCATTGACGACATTCTGATCTATTCGAAGTCGGAGGAAGAGCATTGTCACGCCCCGCTTCCCAAAAGATTTGGGAAGCGAGACATGGCCAGCCCGCATGGACTCGAGCCGTTGAGGCTCGGGGTCCAATAAGCGTCTAGGCAAGTTATGATGCAGAGGAGAAGGTCCGACCGAATGGTTTAGCATGAAACAATAGTCAAACAGTAATATAAGATACTATTCAAAGCGGAAGGTAACCAACAAAGAGTTTAACATAGAAACTAAAACTGCACGTACCAGGGGCAACTAAAGAGTGAAGAGTCTGCTGGGATCCTCAGGTGATGCCAGCTCAGTCAAGTCTGTGACATGTGCAAAACACATGTCAGCAACGAACTAATGAGACCATAATTAAAGCAGTTATACAATTCTAGCAGTTCTATATGGAATTTAAATGACAACCTACACAGGAGTTCTAGAAAACAGGAAATAAGTAAGGGTTGTTCTAATCGATCTGCTAGGGGTGTCCATCTAGTCAGATCGTCTAAGAGTTGTTCATGTAGTTCTATCAATCTGCCAGGGGTGTCCATCTGGTCAGATTGTCCAAGTCTAGAAAAGGTCAAACGACCGGAATGCATCCATGCGAAGCAAACAGGAGTGCACCAACTGCGACACGAAGATAAAGCCTAAGGACTCACGCTGCGTAGGCGGAGGGGAGCTACCCCCCAGGCCCAGCTAGACTCTTTGGTCCTACCCCACCCGCGAGTCGTTTGTGTTATGGACACGAGCCAACAAACGCTCCATCTAGACACGAGACAAGACAAGGATCACGAATGATACGGCGTATCATACCGGAGCGCACCAGTCACGGGTGAGCCAAAGCTGGGGAGCACCAGTTCTCAATGGTCACCCCCGTCATCGATCCGAAACAAATCATTAATCATGAATGATACTACGTATCATACCGGAGTGCACCAGTCACGGGTGAGCCAAAGCTGGGGAGCACCAGTTCTCAATGGTCACCCCCGTCATCGATTAATTATCCGTAAGCGAGCCGTCTCTGGGCTAGCCAGCAGACGCTCCACAAGAGTAGTGCCAACCTCCGTATAGGAGAGGCCCACGCCTGTGATCTTCTACCAAGATCCACACAATTATAATGTCTGGCTTATTAATTAGCATGTGAGGTTCAAGTTGCATCTTAAAAGTGGGTTCGAGCAGAAAGTAACATGTGATCATTTTCAAGTATTTTGCGGAAGTAAATCTAGCAGTTCTAACATCAATTCTAGAAAAGTATTAAAAGCAGTAACTAAAGTCTCATTCCTTGCCTGAAAGATTCCGGCAAGGATGTAGTCCAGCAGGGTGTGGGTCAACCAACGGATCTACGGAACCTCAACACGGCGCGAAAGCTACACTGGCGTCGGGTAGCGACGCCAGGGGTCGGGTTCCGGTTGCTCAGCGGTACGAAACGACGGGTACTCTGCCAATAAAATGCGAGCACGATAAGTTCGTATCGTCGGACTAAGATTATTAGGCAACCTTAAAACGTCTAATGATCCCATTTTAATTAAGTTTGCTATCCTAAGATGGGTGACACATCATTCATAACGTTAGAGACCCGCTAATAGTGTTAGGATGCTAGTACAAGAATATACCACATGTAACACCAGGTTAAACATCCACCGATTTCATTAATAACTTATAACAGGGCTTAACAATATAAGTTCTGACAGATAATTCTATCTTAAATAAGCTTTATAAGACTAACTTTTGAAGGTGGGTTATGAATGATATAGGTTAATAATATAAGCTACTGCCAAGGGGTAAACTAATCTATACACTTTCTGAAACCTAAAAACAAGATTACTGACCCATAATCTAACTGAATATATAATACCCTACACACTGTTACATCACCATCCTACAGGTATTAAAGGCATGTGAGTGAAAATGATGAACAATGAGAACTTACCCTCTCTAATACCTCTAAGTCCCCTTCCTCTACAACATCAGTTCCATCTTCAAATAGCAGGGAGGTGATGCAAGGAGGAGGGCCCACGAGCCGCTGGCGTCTGCGTGGAAGAGAGCGTCGTCGGGGGTTGCGCTTGGCCTGTAGGGCACGGCCTGCGAAACGGAGGTGGCCGAACGGGACAGCCAGGCACCGGTGGTCGAGCTTGGCGGTCTGCGCGGCGTCGCTCGGGGTTGGTCGGAGTTCAGGTCGCACGGAGAGGAGATGTCGGTGCCGCTGCAGTGCTTGGCAGCGAACTCCGACGAGAGGGTCCGATCGCCGGCGCTGGCAAGGAGGTGGGAAGTCGGGACACTCCGGGGGAGGGCCGGAGAGACGTTCAGGTGGCCGGAGGAGGGTGTTTGCTCAGCGGAGGAGGCCGCAGCAAGTGCTGCCGTGGGCTTGCAGAGGGAAGAGATGTTCACGGCGGCCATGGATCGCCGGAGCAAGGTAGGGGAGATGAGGGGCGCTGCTGGAGATTTCCGGCGGTGCTACAGGCGGGGATCGGGCAGCCACGGCAGCGAGGGGAACTCCGGCGAAGGGCCAGGGTGGAGGTGGATGCGATGAGGAGGCTGCCGTGCGAGCACAGGTGGGAGGAGCAAGAAGAGATCGGCGCTCGGGGTTTAGTTGCTTGCGAGATATGAAGGCGGCCGCGTTCAATTCTGGGAAAGAGTTAACCTAGTTTGCTTTATAATAGAGGAGGGGGGTGTTGCTCACGTGGGGAGTAGCAAACACGTGGGGACGTGGGGGTTTGGGCTGAACGTGGGCTATACCTTTTAATAGACATGCTACTCGAGTTGGACCTGAGAAACTTGTTTCAGGATGGTTCATGGAGGTAAATAATATCTAGGTTTGTGTTCGAAAGATAAATGGGCATGCGAAAGGAATCAAACTCACAGCTTATCAAATATTAGCACCTAATGTCCAACCATTTGACTACTATGCCACATGTTGACTTCAGTTGAAGGCTCCTGAGATTATATACAATGACCAGTGTAGATCAAGTCGGATTAAATGGGTCAAGACTGAAGAATTGGACCCGTTAATAAACAGGTCATCTGGGTAAACCCTATCTGTAAACTGTACGTAATTATGCTTAAGTTGCTAAGTTTGAGTCAAGTTCATGATGTTATTATAATATAGGGTTGGGTTTTAGGATTTATAATATAGGAATTGTTATTATAAAGCTATAATTATCATAAGAAGAGGTTCCACTCTCTACCTCTCTCTCCAACTCTCCCATGTGATGCGGCCAAGTGGGGAAAAAGACTAATTCAAAGTTAGGCACACGTCGGGGTTGGCTTGCTAAGGATGCAACCAAAGTGCTACGGCCCTATCGACTCAACGACACGACTCACATACCAAGCACAAAACCAATCAGGTACTCGAAATTGCTATACGCACAGCCGTATGACAAATAGCGAGTACCGGACGTTACATCCTACCCACCTTAGAATAAAGTCCGTCCTCGGACTTTCTTAATTTCAGGCATGGTTAGACTCCTCTAGTTAACTATATTAACTACCACGATCATTCCTAGCACAGTACTTCAACCAACATATAACCTAATACATCTATCTATATACATGCTCAGTAATAATATACATCAATTATTTCCCAACCATTATATCTTGTACTTATAGCTAGGTTAATATTATTCACGCATACATTTCTAACTCATGGAAGTGCCTCCGCACATCCATACCTACGCACAATCATATTCCAACATTCAATAATCACCCCATCATATACAACCATTGTGTTATACATATAGTACACATATACTAACTAGGGTATTTAAATTCATCACGAATTTAAAACCGAAAAATACATATATCTACTCAATATAACCTACAAAAGGTATAACCCCTAGTATACATTCAACTCACCAATCATAACAATAATACTTAGCTATATTATAACTATTCGCCACAATACCAAATGACAAACAATTTTTTTTATTACAAGCAATACATAATCACACTATCATATTAATCTATTCCTACAAACACAATGCATCCAGCCTAATAACTATACATATAACACCTTTCACACATACTCATTCAAACATGTAAACCCTTCAGTCATAAATATAGAATAAACCTGTATCTATATATGGCGTAGCCACGCACGTCCAGGTGCGTAGCGTAACCCGGCACAAACACCTATATAACTACATTCATCGAATCCTATCATGCAAGGATATATATAACACTATACTCACATCCGCAAATCACAACCACATTATAAAATACTTACTGAGCATACTCACTCGCTCTCGAGTGAGACTCCAAGATACATACCAAACAATACACAATCTATGTACGTCACACTCCTATATATCTATATGACACGACTCATCATATGTAGCCTTAGTAAATAGCTAGACATCACTATACAATCATTCACACATCAGAACAAGTAATTCATACTTATCCTATATATACGTATATACAATCACGCAACACATTCTTATCCTAGTATCTATAAGCATGTCCACTCGTACTCGAGTGAACACTAAGACTTATATGTATTCACAGGAATTATATATTCACACCTATTATTTTACATAAGTATCTATACTTATTCATGTACTATATACACATAATCATTATATTCATCGCAATACACATATTCCATTATTCATCCATAATCTCACATATACTTAAGTAATAATTACTAAGCATGCCTGACAATGATATATATATATATACACGAGCCGGGTAAACCTCCTCATAGATCTACGGTGAAGGCAGAACAAACACAAGGCTCTAATGTGCAAACACTTCCAATATTCGACATCTATGGTGGTTAAACAATCTCCAACTAACCAGCCCTAATTGGCTGGTCCCAATCATTATAACACCAATAAAATTTCCAACTCCAAGAGCCCGTTCACGAGAGCCTGTTATAATGATACTGTTGTTCTCCGCTTCAATTGGTTCTTGGATCAGCTGCCTCTAGGAATCTCTAAAGTGAAACTACCAACCAATTCTAGATTTTCGGATGTCAGATTTACTTACGATTTCCTTTTCAATCCAAACAACCAAGGCAATCTACTAACTCTTTTCCCATATTTCCTGATCATTGAGCACTCGTAAAACCAAACTTGCTCACTTGACTTGATCTAGAATTTTCATTGACACTTAAACTACTAGTCACTGTTGACTATAGTTCATCCACATGATCTGGAGAAGTCATCGCCTTTCACCATTTCGTAAGCTGTAACTGGAATCCAGTGATCAGTACGCACTCGATGCGTATTCGAACGGTCGACCCTGAAACTCCCATGACATTCCCAAGATCCTTAATTCCTTTAAATTACCGTGTCCAAAACAGATCATGTTGTCAATCTTATACAATCCATCATAAGATCAATCTCGTCATCACATTATCACTCTGAATTTCTTTTGTTCAACTCTAATGATCATATTATTTACTTCCACCACGTTGCTATCCTCGAGCTAGGTTTTTTTTTAAACCCAGGTTATACTGTTGCTACTCGGCTTATATAAATATGCTCATAATATCCGAGGCATTACATTTCACTTGATCGATGTAGGTCCACGCCTTTGGTCGTTAAGACAAGACTTCTAATCACCACACTTCTATCACGAGCAGTACACTAAGAGTCGATCTCATCCCCTCGATTCAATGTTCTCACTCCATGGTTCCTTGTCAAGTCGAGAATCCAACCTTATAACCATCCAATGTGTTAGAAATACCTCACTTTAAACTTCATCTTATTCATGTATTCTCACTCAAATCTAAACTAGAAGGGGCCAAGGAACTAGTCCAAACCTAACTAACTTATGTTAGACTCAATTATTGTTGGTCGTTTGAATAGTTACTGTAGCACTATTGTTTCGATAAATCATTCGATCAAGACCTGCATGGGCCACCACAAAAACTGTCACGCCCCGCTTCCCAAAAGATTTGGGAAGCGAGACATGGCCAGCCCGCATGGACTCGAGCCGTTGAGGCTCGGGGTCCAATAAGCGTCTAGGCAAGTTATGATGCGGAGGAGAAGGTCCGACCGAATGGTTTAGCATGAAACAATAGTCAAACAGTAATATAAGATACTATTCAAAGCGGAAGGTAACCAACAAAGAGTTTAACATAGAAACTAAAACTGCACGTACCAGGGGCAACTAAAGAGTGAAGAGTCTGCTGGGATCCTCAGGTGATGCCAGCTCAGTCAAGTCTGTGACATGTGCAAAACACATGTCAGCAACGAACTAATGAGACCATAATTAAAGCAGTTATACAATTCTAGCAGTTCTATATGGAATTTAAATGACAACCTACACAGGAGTTCTAGAAAACAGGAAATAAGTAAGGGTTGTTCTAATCGATCTGCTAGGGGTGTCCATCTAGTCAGATCGTCTAAGAGTTGTTCATGTAGTTCTATCAATCTGCCAGGGGTGTCCATCTGGTCAGATTGTCCAAGTCTAGAAAAGGTCAAACGACCGGAATGCATCCCTGCGAAGCAAACAGGAGTGCACCAACTGCGACACGAAGATAAAGCCTAAGGACTCACGCTGCGTAGGCGGAGGGGAGCTACCCCCCAGGCCCAGCTAGACTCTTTTGTCCTACCCCACCCGCGAGTCGTTTGTGTTATGGACACGAGCCAACAAACGCTCCATCTAGACATGAGACAAGACAAGGATCACGAATGATACGGCGTATCATACCGGAGCGCACCAGTCACGGGTGAGCCAAAGCTGGGGAGCACCAGTTCTCAATGGTCACCCCCGTCGTCGATCCGAAACAAATCATTAATCATGAATGATACTACGTATCATACCGGAGTGCACCAGTCACGAGTGAGCCAAAGCTGGGGAGCACCAGTTCTCAATGGTCACCCCCGTCATCGATTAATTATCCGTAAGCGAGCCGTCTCTGGGCTAGCCAGCAGACGCTCCACAAGAGTAGTGCCAACCTCCGTATAGGAGAGGCCCACGCCTGTGATCTTCTACCAAGATCCACACAATTATAATGTCTGGCTTATTAATTAGCATGTGAGGTTCAAGTTGCATCTTAAAAGTGGGTTCGAGCAGAAAGTAACATGTGATCATTTTCAAGTATTTTGCGGAAGTAAATCTAGCAGTTCTAACATCAATTCTAGAAAAGTATTAAAAGCAGTAACTAAAGTCTCATTCCTTGCCTGAAAGATTCCGGCAAGGATGTAGTCCAGCAGGGTGTGGGTCAACCAACGGATCTACGGAACCTCAACACGGCGCGAAAGCTACACTGGCGTCGGGTAGCGACGCCAGGGGTCGGGTTCCGGTTGCTCAGCGGTACGAAACGACGGGTACTCTGCCAATAAAATGCGAGCACGATAAGTTCGTATCGTCGGACTAAGATTATTAGGCAACCTTAAAACGTCTAATGATCCCATTTTAATTAAGTTTGCTATCCTAAGATGGGTGACACATCATTCATAACGTTAGAGACCCGCTAATAGTGTTAGGATGCTAGTACAAGAATATACCACATGTAACACCAGGTTAAACATCCACCGATTTCATTAATAACTTATAACAGGGCTTAACAATATAAGTTCTGACAGATAATTCTATCTTAAATAAGCTTTATAAGACTAACTTTTGAAGGTGGGTTATGAATGATATAGGTTAATAATATAAGCTACTGCCAAGGGGTAAACTAATCTATACACTTTCTGAAACCTAAAAACAAGATTACTGACCCATAATCTAACTGAATATATAATACCCTACACACTGTTACATCACCATCCTACAGGTATTAAAGGCATGTGAGTGAAAATGATGAACAATGAGAACTTACCCTCTCTAATACCTCTAAGTCCCCTTCCTCTACAACATCAGTTCCATCTTCAAATAGCAGGGAGGTGATGCAAGGAGGAGGGCCCACGAGGCGCTGGCGTCTGCGTGGAAGAGAGCGTCGTCGGGGGTTGCGCTTGGCCTGTAGGGCACGGCCTGCGACACGGAGGTGGCCGAACGGGACAGCCAGGCACCGGTGGTCGAGCTTGGCGGTCTGCGCGGCGTCGCTCGGGGTTGGTCGGAGTTCAGGTCGCACGGAGAGGAGATGTCGGTGCCGCTGCAGTGCTTGGCAGCGAACTCCGACGAGAGGGTCCGATCGCCGGCGCTGGCAAGGAGGTGGGAAGTCGGGACACTCCGGGGGAGGGCTGGAGAGACGTTCAGGTGGCCGGAGGAGGGTGTTTGCTCAGCGGAGGAGGCCGCAGCAAGTGCTGCCGTGGGCTTGCAGAGGGAAGAGATGTTCACGGCGGCCATGGATCGCCGGAGCAAGGCAGGGGAGATGAGGGGCGCTGCTGGAGATTTCCGGCGGTGTTCAAGGGGGGGATCGGGCAGCCACGGCGGCGAGGGGAACTCCGGCGAAGGGCCAGGGCGGAGGTGGATGCGATGAGGAGGCTGCCGTGCGAGCACATGTGGGAGGAGCAAGAAGAGATCGGCGCTCGGGGTTTAGTTGCTTGCGAGATATGAAGGCGGCCGCGTTCAATTCTGGGAAAGAGTTAACCTAGTTTGCTTTATAATAGAGGAGGGGGGTGTTGCTCACGTGGGGAGTAGAAAACACGTGGGGATGTGGGGGTTTGGGCTGAACGTGGGCTATACCTTTTAATAGACATGCTACTCGAGTTGGACCTGAGAAACTTGTTTCAGGATGGTTCATGGAGGTAAATAATATCTAGGTTTGTGTTCGAAAGATAAATGGGCATGCGAAAGGAATCAAACTCACAGCTTATCAAATATTAGCACCTAATGTCCAACCATTTGACTACTATGCCACATGTTGACTTCAGTTGAAGGCTCCTGAGATTATATACAATGACCAGTGTAGATCAAGTCGGATTAAATGGGTCAAGACTGAAGAATTGGACCCGTTAATAAACAGGTCATCTGGGTAAACCCTATCTGTAAACTGTACGTAATTATGCTTAAGTTGCTAAGTTTGAGTCAAGTTCATGATGTTATTATAATATAGGGTTGGGTTTTAGGATTTATAATATAGGAATTGTTATTATAAAGCTATAATTATCATAAGAAGAGGTTCCACTCTCTACCTCTCTCTCCAACTCTCCCATGTGATGCGGCCAAGTGGGGAAAAAGACTAATTCAAAGTTAGGCACACGTCGGGGTTGGCTTGCTAAGGATGCAACCAAAGTGCTACGGCCCTATCGACTCAATGACACGACTCACATACCAAGCACAAAACCAATCAGGTACTCGAAATTGCTATACGCACAGCCGTATGACAAATAGCGAGTACCGGACGTTACAAGCATGCCTCGCATTTAAGGACGGTGTTGGAGATTTTAAGGAAGCATCTGTTGTATGCTAAGTTTTCGAAGTGCGAGTTTTGGCTGGATAGAGTTGCTTTTCTCGGGCATGTGGTGACTGGAGATGGTATTTCAGTGGATCCCGAGAAGATTAGGGCCATCAGGGAGTGGCCTGTTCCGTCGTCTGCGTCTGAGATTCGGAGTTTCCTTGCACTTGCCGGTTATTATCGGTGATTCATTAAGGACTTTTCTCGTATTGCTGAGCCGATGACCAGGTTGACGCGGAAGGATGTTGCTTTTGTTTGGTCGGGTGATTGTGAGGGTGCTTTTGGTATTCTGAAGGAGAGGTTGACGACTGCCCCTATTCTTGTCGTGCCTGATCGCAGCGGTGGATTTGAGATCTTTTGCGATGCTTCTGGCAAGGGTCTCGGTTGTGTGTTGCATCAGCACGGGCATGTTGTGGCGTATGCGTCTCGTCAGCTTAAGGTTCATGAGAAGAATTACCTGACGCCTGATTTGGAGTTGGCTGCCGTTGTGTTTGCTCTTAAGATTTGGAGGCACTTCCTGCTGAGTGAGAAAGTGAAGATTTTCACCGATCACAAAAGTTTGAAGTACATTTTCACTCAGAAGGAGCTCAACATGTGACAGCGTCGATGGTTGGAGCTTATGGCGGATTATGATATCGATTTGCAGTTTCACCCTGGCAAGGTGAATGTGGTTCCGGATGCTTTGAGTAGGCTTCCAGCGGTGATGATTTTGACTTCGCAGTGGAGATTGCAGCAGGATTTTTGTGAGTCTGGCGTGGAGATTGTTCTTCCTGGGGAGGCTTCTTCGTTGATGTACATGCAGGTACAGTCGACGATCATGGATCGGATTAAGGCTGGCCAGGCTGAGGATCCGAAGCTGGTGAAGATTCGGGAGCAGGTGGAAGCCAGTCTGCGGACTGACTTTTTGATTCATGAGGATGGCTCGCTAAGGTTTGGAGCCAGGTTGTGTGTGCTGGCTGGGGATATTAGTGAGGAGTTGATGGTGGAGGCGCACAGTTCACCGTATTCTGTGCATCCTGGTGGCACCAAGATGTACCAGGATCTTCGTCTGAATTATTGGTGGCATGGTATGAAGCGGAGTGTGGCTCGGAGTGTAGCCAAGTGCTTGGTTTGCCAGCAAGTGAAGGCGTAGCATCAGCGTACGGCCGGGTTGCTACAACCGCTTCCGATTCCGGAGTGGAAGTGGCAACACATCACTATGGATTTTGTGACTGGACTACCTCGGAGTCCGAAGCAGAATGACGCGATTTGGGTGATCGTAGATCGATTGACCAAATCTGCGCACTTTATTCCGTTTCGAGTGGGACAGTCCACTGAGGCGCTAGCAAGGAGATATATGGAGGTAAAATTCTTTTACTCTCCGTTTTATTTCCTTTTCCTAGTTTGGATAGTGATGTAACGTGAATCGTGCAGGAGGTCGTGCGACTTCACGGAGTCCCCGTGAGTATCGTGTCGGACAGAGACACGAGGTTCACATCTCAGTTCTGGCAGAGTTTGCAGAAGAGCTTGGGTACGCGTCTGAGTTTCAGCACGGCGTACCATCCGCAGACGGATGGCCAGTCCGAGAGGACGATTCAGATTTTGGAAGACATGCTGAGGGCGTGCATGTTGGATTTCAAGGGTTCGTGGGAGGACCATCTGCATCTGGTAGAGTTTTCTTACAACAACAGCTTCCAGGCGAGTATTGGCATGGCGCCTTTCGCCGCTCTTTATGGGAGGAAATGTCGATCGCCATTGAGTTGGGATGACGTTGGCGATCGGGAGTTGTTGGGACCTGAGATGATCATGGAGGCCGTGGATATCGTCAGGAATATTCGGGAGAGGTTGAGGATTGCTCAGGACCGTTTTAAGCATTGGGCGGATGCTAAACGTCGTCCTTTGGAATTTCAGCCGGGCGACCATGTGTTCTTGAAGATTTCCCCGAATCGCGGTGTGATTCGTTTCGGGAAGCGAGGGAAGTTGAGCCCGCGATACATTGGACCGTTTGACATTTTGGAGAGGGTTGGCGAGGTAGCTTATCGCTTGGCCTTGCCGCCATCTTTGGAAGGAGTTCACAATGTTTTCCATGTGTCGCATCTTCGTCGATACATTATCGATCCCTCTCATGCTGTGGATTTTTCGGAGATTACCGTTCGCCCCGATATGACGTATGACCAGCATCCAGTGCAGATTCTGGACAGGCGTCAGAAATCGCTTCGGAACAAGATTGTCAATCTTGTGAGGGTGATGTGGCGACACGGCTCACCTGGAGAGTCTACTTGGGAGAATGAGGATGAGATGCGAGAGCGTTTCCCACTTTTGTTTCCGGACTCGTGAGTGTTTGGAAATTCCGAGGACGGAATTTTTCTTAAGTTGGGGAGGATGTAACGACTGCTTTTCATGTATCTGGATTTATTATAATATAATATATGTTTTGGTGGATTTTCTCCTCATGTGTGGTTTTCGTCTCCGTAGCTTTCATTTTCGATCGATTCGTCGTATTTTCTCGTTTCTTCCTTAGGATTGTCGATTTCGAAGTATGTCATTCGTGACGGGCTTCATAACGGTCGTATCTTACTATTAGATCAAGCCTAGGAGTCTTAGGAATTGATCCCGGGGCCCCGCGCTCCGTATCGGAACTTTTTGTGCTCATTAGCCGGTATAAGAAGGGGCACCGACCGACTAGATGACGATCCAGTCGGTCGGCAATCCTTCTTGGACCGACTAGTTGGCTTTCTAAATTTCTCAGGAGTTACTGTTTATCGTTAGTCGGTCTAAGAACGTTGGTTGACCGACTAGGTTGCAAACTAGTCGGTCGGCAATGCTTCTTTAACCGACTAACACATCATCTTAATTTTAGTCGAGTTACTGTTTACTCTTAGTCGGTCTAAGAACGTTCATCGACCGACTAGATGCTAAACTAGTCGGTCAGTATTTGTTCATGGACCGACTAACTCTAAATCATATTTTCATTCAGAAGTTACTGTTTGCACTTAGTCGGTCTGCGTTGGTCGACCGACCGACTAGTTGCCAAACTAGTCGGTCAGAGGTTGCTCTTTGACCGACTAATCTGTGTTAAAACCCTAATTTCTGGGCAGCCGCCAGCCCATCCTATTTATACCCCTCCCAAACGTTTTCTTCTTCCTCCACTCGACCCAAAACCCTAAAATCTCCCACATTGAGCCCCCATCTTCCTCCAAGCCCTATTCCTTCTTCCCAAGCCCTAGATTCATCATCTAAACCCTCCATCAACTCTATCTACCTCTCATCTTCCCCAAAATCTCACCAAATCCCCTAAATCCCCCAAAAACCCAAACTCTCCAAACTTCTCCATTTGTTTCCAGATCTGGTCCTAGGGTTCTCCGGAGTGTTTCTTCCGCCTCCTCTCGGTAAGAAATCGATCTCTTGACGTTTTTATAGCCTATTTGTATTTTTATGAAACCCTAATAAATTTCATGTTGTTTGATGATTGTTCCCCATAACAGCGATTTCCCCCGTAGAATAGCATCCGCGAGACGAACCTTCGTGATCGTCATCCCCGGTGCTAGGCAAGTGAAACTTGCCACTTAGGGTTTAGGCCATGTTTTAGGCCATCTTGCTTGTTGTAGGCGTAAAAGAGGCTAGGCGACGAAATGATACTCGCCTAGGCGCAAATTGGGGAACTAGCTTGACAACGAAGCTAGTTCCGACTTTTAGCATGTTGCACAATTACCATGTCATGTTTACTTTCCATTAACGGTACGCAAATTAAATGTCATGTCATTGCATTCTTTAAAGTAATCCGTGATTGCGTAGCATCGCTACAATACTTGTGTTCCTGGCTCGTGACCAGAAGCGAGCATAATGAGTTGCTAACCCCAACGCTCGATATTGAATTGTGAACTAAGAAACAAGCTCCCGTGCGGGGCAACCTTGGCTCACTTGCTGGGCTCATGTTCAGGGACCCTGGCTTGTTTACGTGTGGGATGGGGTAAGGGTTAAGCGGCCATTCAACTGGGAGTCTGCCCGATCAGCAACTGCAGTTGTAAGGCGTAAACTCTGGGGTGGGGTAGTGTTTAGTGCCGATCGGTGTGAATGATGTACCATTCAGCTGAAGGGCATAAACATCTACAAACAACAGTGAAACGTGATTAGTGTTTAGTGCCGATCGGTGTGAATGATGTACCATTCAGCTGAAGGGCGTAAACATCTACAAAACAACGTGAAACGTGAATAGTGAATTGATTGAGATTGATAGTAGCTTGGCTACTCTTGTCTTGTCCCGATAAATGTTCTCTTGTACTTGTTGTTCACCATGTCTTATTTGTGCACTCATGTTATAACTGCCATGTCATGCATACTAAACTGCTAGGTTGCTAGTTGCCTTACTTTCAGTTTCCTTGCCCAAGTCTTTTAGACTTGCTGACATGTGCCCCTTTACTCTTTTGGGTGACACATGTTAGATCCCGAGCCTGAGTACCTTGTCGAGGACGAGGTGTTTGCTGATGCCGAGCCCGAGCTTGTGTTTGACGGGGAGTACGTGGACACTGGGGACCAGTCCTAGTGTCTTCGTTGTGTTTTACTTTTGTTTTGACAGTTTTTTTGTTATCGGTGCGTAGCACCTATACTTTGTCGTTGTTGCTTTTGGTTGGCCTTGTTCTGGGCCTTTAGACTCTTTCTTTTAGCCTGGTGGCTTTTCTGGATGTTGGACTTATTTTCATGTTGGACAATTTATGAGATGTGAGATTTTATTTCAGTCTCTCCTTGTGTTATTATTGTTGTTCCGTTGTGGTTACAGGGACCTGCTTACGTTTTATTGACGCTTATCGGGTTTGGGGCTTCGCAGCTCCACTCTCGTGCGGACCTTTTCACGTCTCGCCTCCATTTTAGGGAAGCGGGTCGTGACATGGACTTTCCCACCTGATCCCGAGTTTCTTGGGGGGTTGCGCCTTCCATTCATCCCCGGCGCACCTAGACCACCTTCCCCTGTCGCCCACTTAGGCGAGCAGGACATTCCTACGTCACGGGGAGACTCCGGGGCTAGTCCTAGTCATGTCATCCAAGCTTCTGCTCCGATCACCACTGTCGCCACCTCTCCGGTCCGCACTACCACCTCCTTCTCCTTTCGTCGAGCCACTTCCGCTCGTCTCGCTCTCGAGACTGAGTTGGCTTCGCTTCGCGCTGTCGTTGTATCCTCCACCCCCTCGGGCCTACCCCCTTCGATTTTCTCTCACCCACGCTTCCTCGCACTTGAGAGGAACGTGGCCGCCATCCTCCGCCTTCTCACTCACGTCCACGGACCACCCCCCTCCCACACCACACCCCTCACCCCCACCTTCACCGCATCGACAATTTTCACCCCCATCACATTCTTCACCTCCACTGTCACGCCCCGCTTCCCTAAAATGGAAGGCGAGACGTGAGGAGGTCCGCTCAGACGTGGAGCTGTGAAGCTGCAGTCTGATAAGCGTATAAGATATCAAATTTAAAACTGCAGGTCCTTGCAATCGCGACACGGAACAACAATAATAACAAGGAAAGAGAGAGGTAAAATATTCAATCTCAGAATGTCCACAATAAATTTCAACATCACAGAAAAGCCACCAGGCTAAAAGAAGAAACGAAAAGAAAAGTACAAGAGACTGAAAAGAGGCCTAAGGCATGGCCGACATAATACATAACATCAACAAGAAAAGAGAGGTGCTACGCACCGACAGCCTAACAACGACTAAGCAGAAAACAACAACAGCTAGAAGGAGCTCTAGGACTGGTCTCCTATATCCTCGAACTCAACACCTGCAACCTGCTCGTCCTCAACGACCAACTCTGGCTCACAATCTAACATGTGACACCCAAAAGAGAAAAGGGGCACATGTCAGCAAGTCTAAAAGACTTGGGCAAGGAAACTGAAAGAAGGGTAAACTAGCAACCTAGCAGTTATAGTATGATGCATGGCATGGCAAGTATAGTATGGAAGTGACAAGTAAGGTACAAGTAGCAAGTAACAAGTATGTCATGGATAACAAGTTTTACAAGTAAAACGCGGACAAGTACAAGTGGTAAGTGTGACAAGTATTGTCAAGTAACAAGTACAAGGGATCACCCACACATGGATGCCCTATTGCCCGCAGGCCGTATTCAAGTATCAAGTACAAGGGATCACTCAACGAGTGCCCTATTGCCCGCAGGCTGTGTTGAGCTCGTCTTCTGGAACACGAGCCAGAAAGTGCAAATGGCATAGGATTGTGCCCACGCAAGGTGGGTGCCTAGCCGGAACAATAGTACAAGTATGTAGCAAAGCTACGCAATCACGATGAGTATTCAAGCATGCAATGACATGAGCAGTTAATACGCGTACCGTTAATTGTATTTAAACGTGACAGGCAAAATGCAATGACATGAACAGATATTCGCGTACCGTTTATTGAAATTAGACATGACAGGCAAAAGGCAATGGCATGAACAATATTCGCGTACCGTTTATTTAAATTAAACATGGCAGTTAGAGATGCATGGATGACATGAGCAGTTAATTCGCGTACCGTTAAGGGAAAGTAAACGTGACATACAAGCATGATGAGGGTGACGGACCAAGCTTCGTTGTCAAGCTAGGTCAATGGCGTCTAAACGGATATCCTTTCACCGTCTAGTCTCTTTTACGCTAAAGCAAGGTAAATGGCCTAAGACATGGCCCAAATCGAGAGATGCAAGTTTCACTTGCCTGATATACATGCTGGTACCACAATCTCAAAGTCCAATCTCATTTTCATAACGTCCAGAGCTCCCACGCTCAGTCCTACACCAGCCTACAGTCCCGTATTATTAATCTTGATTAGTGAGTTACAAAGCAGTAAAAACACAGTTTTTATCTTTTTAACATGCGGGTGTGAGTTCCTACGGTTAGCAATATACCTTAACACGACGCGAGGGCTACTCTGGCGTCGGGTAGCGACGCCAGGGGTTGGATTCCGGTATCGTGTACGGTAACGGCGTCAGCTTAGAAACGGTAACGTGTCACGAAGAGCATATTATATCTGCGACATGGGTTATAATATAAGTTAAAAGTCTCTTACTCCCTACTAACATTAGATATATCCAATGTTAAGGTTATAAACATTCAGATAATATATAAAAATAGCACTAGTCATATATTGTTGCCATAAATATATAAATTTACCTAACAGAGGGTTAATACTTACAAGGTAGTATATGGTTATAATTTCAAACTAACATATAATAATATATATATAATTTATAGGAGTATTGGTGCCAAGGCTTACAGTTGAAGGGTCTGGCTGTGGGTAGAAACGATGGCACGTTAAGGGCGATGCGGCTTGGATGAGACCACAGCGTGTGGCCATGCGAAGGAGGAGTTTGGCCGGAGCAAGCCGCCGGCAACTCGTGAGATAGGGCACCGGACAGGGGGTCGAAGCGTTTGGATGCGGATAACGGCGGGGCACCGGCCATGCTCAGGCAGGATATGACGGGAGCGAGGTCCGGCGACACCGGAGGTTGTCGAGCGGCGCTGAGGGCGAGTCGAGCGGTGCTGAGGGCGGCGACGATCGCTCTGCGGAGAGATGGCCGGAGAGCGGTCCGACGATGGTAATAAGCCGCCGAGCGAGGGTTTAGGTCGGAGTGGTTTGTGTGGAGGAGCTAGGGTTTGGTCTGTGCGGCAAGGGTGGATCTGGCCGGCGGGTTGTTAAGGTTGGCCGTGGGTTCTCTTTGTGGAGATGCGCCGGCGGGTACGCAGGCAAGGGGATGCCGGAGGAGGTGTATGCGCGGCTCATAGAGAAGGAGGAAGGGGGTCTTTCCGGTGGAGAGGAGACCGGAGAACCCCCGGAGGGAGAGAAGGACGTCGATGACCGCAAGAGGCGTGCGTGGGTTCAAAAGATGATGGTGGCGGCCGCAGATCGAGTTGGCTGTGAGAAAACATATGGGAGGCGGCGGATTCATTAGGTTAGGCTTGGGAGAAGAAAATATAAAAACCCTAAGTTAATATATGTATATTGGTAGGCTCACGTGGGGGGATATGTTAGGTCTAGGTTGCTGTGAGACATAGAATAGGGCTTTTTAAAAATATAATAATCCCTAAAGGCTAATGAACAGGAGAAGCTGAAACGTGGGGTTAGGGCTCCTGGGCTTGGGCTAACAGGTTGGAGTTGTTTGGTAAAAGAGTTTGTTATTAAAAAAATTAATAAAAGCCCAAACTTTCATTCCCTCTCTCTCACCTGAGTTTGCATGCGGCTAAGGCATAGGAGTAGGTTAAAATAATATTGGGTGTATAATATAATAAAGGTTATCAGGGAAATAGATGTCATGTGCAACTTAGGTTTAAATCAATATTACATTGGGGAGGGAAGTGAAAGTAGGTCAAACGGAGTCCAAAAATTGTGAAATAAATGCTGGGGTGACCGGGGCGACGAGAGAAAAGAGACAGTGAAGGCGGATCACAATTTCAACGACGAGAAACGAAATTAAAAATATAAAGGTCTAGCGACAAAAGTGAAAATCGTGACGTCTCTTCAAATAGGATCAAATCGTGGGAGAACGACCCGGAAATAACGTTCCCAATTAACACCACAATTTTAATGCTCTCAGGGAGGGTCACAACGGCATATCACACTATAGGGTTCGGTTACGGACAAGGTCTAAAATAAATACGTGCACGAACAAGGCTACGTGCACGTAACGCGTATAAGGGTACGGGGTCCAAATATGATCGTAATCAAAGTTGGCACATGTCGGGGGGTGGCTTGCTGAGGATGCAACCAAGGTGCTACGGCCCTATCAACTCAACGACACGACTCACATACCAAGCACAAAATCATTCGGGTACTCGAAATTGCTATACGCAAAGCCGTATGACGAATAGCGAGTACCGGCCGTTACATCCTACCCACCTTAGGATAAAGTCCGTCATCGGACTTTCTAACACATCTAGTCGATCAGTAACTACCCCCAACCAATATCACATCATCATTCAACCACGTATAGTCATTTCAAACGCTTATACATATGCACTAGGTAGTCACTCATTTATTCTACAATCATGTATTTATTCACGCACATTATACTCCTATACCTATCATAGCCAGACAATTTCATACACGTATTTCAATCATTCATATAGTCACAACATCCTTATAGAACTATTAAATACTTATCACCTACCATGGTGCACATACTCACAAACAACCAAATAGTTCACGCCACATTTAGCTAACTACCTATGAACCAAATAATAAGGATACACTACTCCCTATATCTCCTAGTGCACATCCAATACCAAACAACCAATATGTGTGATCACACCATACCATTATTAAAACAAGTTCACTACATCTAATATACACTCACCATCATTATAATTTCACAATTTATAGTCATTCAAATGCATGCACACATTTCACCATATTATCACTTCATATATTGTCCTATAGCTATAATCACGACACACCACACATACCATAGTCACCAATTCCTATAACTATCATATACTTACCCGTGCATGGTGCACATCCACGCACGCTAATGTAACATTCATATATACCACTATACACTCAGCACATATACACGCTTAGCTTTAGCTAGCACACATATATTCACGCAACCAAGTCCTTAGTGAATAACTATACCACAAGACCAACTCATATAACTATATATTGGTATAGCCACCCACAATCGTGTGCGTAACACAACCAGGCACAAACAATCCAAAACATTATACATACATCATCCATCACTATACACCAACCACATACAATACACCAATATACATAGAGTATACCCACTCAAGCTTGAGTGAGACTCAAATCATAGCAGAGTATTCTATATCCATAACATAACATCCATACATATATCAATACCAACACACATACAACTTCATAAGCACCATGAAATTAAATACACTATGACGACATATCAAATTACACTAATGGGGCCCACCAAACTATATTAAGGTTGACACGGCAACGACAAGCTCTATTGGGTAGACA
Source organism: Scilla litardierei (assembly GCA_030789695.1). Taxonomy (NCBI): domain Eukaryota; kingdom Viridiplantae; phylum Streptophyta; class Magnoliopsida; order Asparagales; family Asparagaceae; genus Scilla; species Scilla litardierei. The sequence goes on from CM061133.1 coordinate 156,533,456, forward strand.
AAAGGAAAGAAACCGAAATCAAAAGCGTGACAAATGGAAAGATCGAAAAGCACGAGTTCATCTAGGACGAAGGTAAGGAGCCAGATTGGTTAGATGAACTAGGGTAAAACTGAGATTGCTTAGGTGGGGAGAGTAAGAGGTAAGGATACCCTTATGGAATAGAGAAAAATAGTATGTAAAAGTTTTAAGTTAAAATACGAAAAGTTTGAAAACTGTTGTACTTCAAAAGTTGATGTCCCTTTTCGTATAAAAAAAATATTTAGAGGTCGATAAAACAAATTGTTCGAAATAAGCTTGAGTCGAATGTACATGATAGGAGAAAACGGCTTATTGGTTTATATAAAATCATTATAAAGGAAGTAAATCATTTACACGAATATTAAGGTCGTAGTTTAGGAAAATATTACACGGTAGTAATTTAATAACGTTTGCAAAGTTTGAAATGAAATTAAATTAACTGAAGAATTTTAAACTCAGGTTAAACGCTTTCAAAATCCTTAAACCAGGGAAAATTTAAAGTAATCAATATTGAAACTACTTTTCAGATGCACCGGAATTTGCCAAAAAGAAACTGATTTATACAAGGTTCTTACCATACGAGCACAACGAGCATGGTATGGATATGAAAATAATTGAAATTCTATTTAGTTTAGAATTTACTCCAAGGCACATTTGGAGAATGGAAAGATAATAATATTTTGGTAATAAAATTATCAAAATTTGCAATAAAACCTTAAAACCAAATTATGGAAAGTCTAGATCGGGAAGTGGTTACGAAAACGTAATTTTCCAAAAATCTGTAGTCGGAAAAATGTTTGAACATAACTTTGATTTGTTGAAAGCTGACATCATCTGTGACTTGAAAAAGTATATTAAGGAAGCGCGACGAGTCATTTGAATAACATAAATAAGAAAGGAAAATTCATAAATCGAATTTGGAAAACAGAATTGCGGCTCAGAATTAAATTGATTTATGAAAAGGGACAAGATATTTAAATAGGTATGAAAAGTAAGGGCTGGAAAAACATTATAAATCAATGATCAAAATCTCGTCAAAACCTTCGAAATTTAAAAATAAATTTAAGTCAACGAGATAGTATGAGGTATAAGTATACATATAATAATTGAATTTCTATTTAGCTTGGAAAAGATTTCTAAAGTACGTATGCTATGCGATTAAAATGGAACTCATAGTTAGAAAATGGTATATCGAATTTTCAAAATAATAGTAGAGTTTTAAAATCAAATGCGAAATGTATCAGTTAGAAAATAGTTACAAGATAGAAATTTAAAATTACGACTAAATACTCTTCAAAATCTAAGAACGACTTTTAACTAAATCGAAAGTAAGGGAAATATACTAAAAGGGGTTTTTAAAACAAAATTTAAATTGAGTGAAAGCTTTTAATAAGGAAAAATTCGAAAATGACTTCGAAAGAATCAGATTTGCAACGGAGAAGATTTGAAAGATCAACGATAATCGTAATGAGGTGGTCATGTGAATCGAGTGCAAGGAATGTGGTTGTGTGATGAATACACCTAAATTACGATTCAAGAAACTATGAGAGAAATCTACGACAGACAACATCGAAGTGTAATGATCAGGAAAAGATTGAATCAGTGGGTTCTGATTATCGGGTTGACTAAAGGTCGAGGGAAACTTAACACTAAATCTTTCCAATGAGTTAGAATATATATTAGAGACCTCAGGGACGGTCCTAAGAGAATCAAGATCATGTTCTGGTGGGCCCGAAATTGATGAACCTAAGCGAACGGCTAAAGAAATCCTAGACGTCTAATATGGTCAGGGCTGGGCAAGAACCACTGAGGTAGTTCCAAAGACGGTTAAATCAATTTCTAGCATTGAGTCTAACTAACAATCAGGGACCTCTAACTAGCAAGCACAGATGTCTAACTAAGTCTTCTTACCACCTAGTGACAAAAGATACGACTTGACTTCAAGGCTTATGACTCAGATGTTGCAATTTATTTAATGGACATTCCGTTATTATCGTTGTTCTGTTAATTTGCAATTGCAAGAGGACCTGCATGGGCCACCAATAAAACCTGTCACGCCCCGCTTCCCTAAAATGGAAGGCGAGACGTGAGGAGGTCCGCTCAGACGTGGAGCTGTGAAGCTGCAGTCTGATAAGCGTATAAGATATCAAATTTAAAACTGCAGGTCCTTGCAATCGCGACACGGAACAACAATAATAACAAGGAAAGAGAGAGGTAAAATATTCAATCTCAGAATGTCCACAATAAATTTCAACATCACAGAAAAGCCACCAGGCTAAAAGAAGAAACGAAAAGAAAAGTACAAGAGACTGAAAAGAGGCCTAAGGCATGGCCGACATAATACATAACATCAACAAGAAAAGAGAGGTGCTACGCACCGACAGCCTAACAACGACTAAGCAGAAAACAACAACAGCTAGAAGGAGCTCTAGGACTGGTCTCCTATATCCTCGAACTCAACACCTGCAACCTGCTCGTCCTCAACGACCAACTCTGGCTCACAATCTAACATGTGACACCCAAAAGAGAAAAGGGGCACATGTCAGCAAGTCTAAAAGACTTGGGCAAGGAAACTGAAAGAAGGGTAAACTAGCAACCTAGCAGTTATAGTATGATGCATGGCATGGCAAGTATAGTATGGAAGTGACAAGTAAGGTACAAGTAGCAAGTAACAAGTATGTCATGGATAACAAGTTTTACAAGTAAAACGCGGACAAGTACAAGTGGTAAGTGTGACAAGTATTGTCAAGTAACAAGTACAAGGGATCACCCACACATGGATGCCCTATTGCCCGCAGGCCGTATTCAAGTATCAAGTACAAGGGATCACTCAACGAGTGCCCTATTGCCCGCAGGCTGTGTTGAGCTCGTCTTCTGGAACACGAGCCAGAAAGTGCAAATGGCATAGGATTGTGCCCACGCAAGGTGGGTGCCTAGCCGGAACAATAGTACAAGTATGTAGCAAAGCTACGTAATCACGATGAGTATTCAAGCATGCAATGACATGAGCAGTTAATACGCGTACCGTTAATTGTATTTAAACGTGACAGGCAAAATGCAATGACATGAACAGATATTCGCGTACCGTTTATTGAAATTAGACATGACAGGCAAAAGGCAATGGCATGAACAATATTCGCGTACCGTTTATTTAAATTAAACATGGCAGTTAGAGATGCATGGATGACATGAGCAGTTAATTCGCGTACCGTTAAGGGAAAGTAAACGTGACATACAAGCATGATGAGGGTGACGGACCAAGCTTCGTTGTCAAGCTAGGTCAATGGCGTCTAAACGGATATCCTTTCACCGTCTAGTCTCTTTTACGCTAAAGCAAGGTAAATGGCCTAAGACATGGCCCAAATCGAGAGATGCAAGTTTCACTTGCCTGATATACATGCTGGTACCACAATCTCAAAGTCCAATCTCATTTTCATAACGTCCAGAGCTCCCACGCTCAGTCCTACACCAGCCTACAGTCCCGTATTATTAATCTTGATTAGTGAGTTACAAAGCAGTAAAAACACAGTTTTTATCTTTTTAACATGCGGGTGTGGGTTCCTACGGTTAGCAATATACCTTAACACGACGCGAGAGCTACTCTGGCGTCGGGTAGCGACGCCAGGGGTTGGATTCCGGTATCGTGTACGGTAACGGCGTCAGCTTAGAAACGGTAACGTGTCACGAAGAGCATATTATATCTGCGACATGGGTTATAATATAAGTTAAAAGTCTCTTACTCCCTACTAACATTAGATATATCCAATGTTAAGGTTATAAACATTCAGATAATATATAAAAATAGCACTAGTCATATATTGTTGCCATAAATATATAAATTTACCTAACAGAGGGTTAATACTTACAAGGTAGTATATGGTTATAATTTCAAACTAACATATAATAATATATATATAATTTATAGGAGTATTGGTGCCAAGGCTTACAGTTGAAGGGTCTGGCTGCGGGTAGAAACGATGGCACGTTAAGGGCGATGCGGCTTGGATGAGACCACAGCGTGTGGCCATGCGAAGGAGGAGTTTGGCCGGAGCAAGCCGCCGGCAACTCGTGAGATAGGGCACCGGACAGGGGGAGGCCGGCCTACCGTGGTCGGAGGGAGCTATGGTGAGGAGAAGGGCCGCCGGTCGAAGCGTTTGGATGCAGATAACGGCGGGGCACCGGCCATGCTCAGGCAGGATATGACGGGAGCGAGGTCCGGTGGCACCGGAGGTTGTCGAGCGGCGCTGAGGGCGGGTCGAGCGGTGCTGAGGGCGGCGACGATCGCTCTGCGGAGAGATGGCCAGAGAGCGGTCCGACGATGGTAATAAGCCGCCGAGCGAGGGTTTAGGTCGGAGTGGTTTGTGTGGAGGAGCTAGGGTTTGGTCTGTGCGGCAAGGGTGGATCTGGCCGGCGGGTTGTTAAGGTTGGCCGTGGGTTCTCTTTGTGGAGATGCGCCGGCGGGTACGCAGGCAAGGGGATGCCGGAGGAGGTGTATGCGCGGCTCATAGAGAAGGAGGAAGGGGGTCTTTCCGGTGGAGAGGAGACCGGAGAACCCCCGGAGGGAGAGAAGGACGTCGATGACCGCAAGAGGCGTGCGTGGGTTCAAAAGATGATGGTGGCGGCCGCAGATCGAGTTGGCTGTGAGAAAACATATGGGAGGCGGCGGATTCATTATGTTAGGCTTGGGAGAAGAAAATATAAAAACCCTAAGTTAATATATGTATATTGGTAGGCTCACGTGGGGGGATATGTTAGGTCTAGGTTGCTGTGAGACATAGAATAGGGCTTTTTAAAAATATAATAATCCCTAAAGGCTAATGAACAGGAGAAGCTGAAACGTGGGGTTAGGGCTCCTGGGCTTGGGCTAACAGGTTGGAGTTGTTTGGTAAAAGAGTTTGTTATTAAAAAAATTAATAAAAGCCCAAACTTTCATTCCCTCTCTCTCACCTGAGTTTGCATGCGGCTAAGGCATAGGAGTAGGTTAAAATAATATTGGGTGTATAATATAATAAAGGTTATCAGGGAAATAGATGTCATGTGCAACTTAGGTTTAAATCAATATTACATTGGGGAGGGAAGTGAAAGTAGGTCAAACGGAGTCCAAAAATTGTGAAATAAATGCTGGGGTGACCGGGGCGACGAGAGAAAAGAGACAGTGAAGGCGGATCACAATTTCAACGACGAGAAACGAAATTAAAAATATAAAGGTCTAGCGACAAAAGTGAAAATCGTGACGTCTCTTCAAATAGGATCAAATCATGGGAGAACGACCCGGAAATGACGTTCCCAATTAACACCACAATTTTAATGCTCTCAGGGAGGGTCACAACGGCATATCACACTATAGGGTTCGGTTACGGACAAGGTCTAAAATAAATACGTGCACGAACAAGGCTACGTGCACGTAACGCGTATAAGGGTACGTGGTCCAAATATGATCGTAATCAAAGTTGGCACACGTCGGGGGGTGGCTTGCTAAGGATGCAACCAAGGTGCTACGGCCCTATCCACTCAACGACACGACTCACATACCAAGCACAAAATCATTCGGGTACTCGAAATTTCTATACGTAAAGCCGTATGACGAATAGCGAGTACCGGCCGTTACATCCACCATCACCCCCTAGGTGACCATCCCCTCCTATCACTACTTCCATCCCCACTACCTCATCTACTCCCACCGTTTCCATTCCCTCCACTGTCGCCCCCACAGCTCCACTATCCTCCACTTCCGTCACTCCATAAGTGCGCCGCAAGAAACTGCAGGTGCGTTCTCGATCACTTCCCCCACCATCCTCACCTACCCCCATCCCCCTTCATCCTCACCTACCCCCGTACCTCCACCACCCACCACCACATTGGTCGCCATTTCACTCCCACTCACCGTCATCACCTCCACACCACCCATCGTCCACACTTCCTCCACACCCACCGATCCATCACCTCGACCACTTTCTCCACTTCTCCGCACACCAGTCACCTCACCCACCCACACCGCATCTCCCACTTCTTCCGCCGAGGAGGACGAGGATGATTCCTCTCCTGCTTTTTGATTTCATGTTGTTTTCTGACCCCCCTTGCATATCTCTGCATATTCATGATCACATCATTTCGCTAGCTTTGTCACGTCTAGCTTGGGGGATGTCAAATTTATATGTGTGCTGTCATGTGATGTTTTCTTGGTTTGTTTGCTATATATGTTGTGTCGTGCGATTTTCTAATTTTATTTTTTGTTTACATGTCGTGTGGTCTAATCTTTATTTTTGTTCTTATTTTCAATTTCGTTTGTGTGTTTTTCTTGTTTTTCATGTCTTTTTGTGTCGGTGCATACCCCCCCCCCCCATTTTCATTGCCCTCTCGTATTCACTTTTATTGCATTGAGGGCAACACAAGTTTCAGCTTGGGGGAGTCGCACTTCATGCGTCATTTGTGTCCTTTTCTTCGTTTTTGAGTCGTTTTTCTCCGTGTTTTTCTTTTTCTTTTTCTTTTCTTCTTTTTATCTCTTCCTCCTAGAGATGAACCCTATGATGAATTGCCACAAAAATCACACACACACCTAGCACAGCTTCGATAATCACATTCACTAACCCTAGGAAGCCGAGTCCTCTTGCATTTCATGCATCGTGGGTCCACTTAGCTTTCTTGTGAGTCGTGTGTCGTGACTAGCTGTTTGGTGTGCTTCTACTTTGTGATTATGTTTTATATACCGGTCCAGGAATGATCCCTAGATTATCATGCTTCGATTTGAATATGCGGTATTTGCTTCTCCTATCTGCTTCTGTATGCATGAATATATATATGTCGTATGCTTCATTTCGCATGTGTCGGGATTCCACAGTTAGGACTAAGATAACCCATTTTAGCCTATGATCTGATTAGCAAAATATCTCCCTTACCTAAGTGTTTAGAATCCGACTTCTTTTTTATTTTTACTTAGTGCAAATCCCCTCGTCGTGTACCGTTCTTCCACTTGGGAGAGTACACACGTGTATATACCCAAAAATCCAATAAAATCCAAAAAAGGAGAGAAAAGAGAAACCAAAGAGAATAGAAAGAAAAAATATATACATATGTATAGCCAAAAACCCAAAAAAAATACATATATCCAAAACCCAAAAAAATGTGTGTGTGAATATTTCCCTACCTATCGAGAATAAAGGGAAGGCGAGAATTTGCACCGAGTGTTCTACTCCACATCATCTCAACCCCCATCGCTTTCAAAAACACTTGGAATAGGGAATTTCTAGCTATTACCTAGGCGATAGTGTGGTGATGCCCGAGTCCCTAGCTATGGAGTCCCTGACACATGATGCGTTTCTATTCTCATACTCTTCTCATACATGCTTGAGCTATATATTCACCGCTTATTTCGAATCGAATCGATATTTGGGCCATTCCTTGGATTTGTGTATATGGGGCTTATTACACGATGTAGATAGTGGCACCGATTGCTAGCACACGACCACACTCACTCGCGCTTTACGGCGTGGGTCCACGGCACTTATCTGGACTCGTATTCCTCGGTTTAGTGATGTGATTTGGTGTTTTCTTGCTTGGTGTGTCATTTTTGGTTTTGTTGGCCCTGACGGGCGATTTAGGATTTAGAGTTCTCTTCCTTCTCTCTTTCTCTCTATTTTCTCCCTCCGAGCTCCTACTCTCACTCATCTTCCTCGAGGACGAGGAAGGGTTCAGCTTAGGGGATTTAGACGTGCGTTTATATTTCATATATTCACACACGTCTTCTTTTGTGTTTTTCCGCTATTTTTCACCGTCTCGTATTTGTTTTCTCGTATTTTCTTGTTTTCTTTCACTTCTCCGTGTTTTTACATGTTTGCAAGAGTTTGCTGGCGTAGGGGACATAAAACGACGATATCATGAGTCCATGGAGCAACGGGAGGAGTCACGCGTGATCCAGGGGGTCAAACGACAAAGATCGCCATCTTTCAGCCCCCACCCGATCGGTTGGATAGGCCAACCGATCGGGTGATGCACGCGTGCACGACCCGGTCAGCCGCTGAAGCAACGAAAGTGTCAACCGACCGGGTCACCGACCGGTTCAACCCGACTGTTCTCTCTGGAAATTGGAGCTGAAACTCAACCGATTGGGTGATCTTCACCCGATCGGTTCACCTGTAGCTGTTTCCCCGAAGAAGATGACCCGGAGAGCTCACCTGACGGCTGGCTGACCGTGCCAAAATGTCACAAGTCTCTATCTTTTTGGGCAACAATTCCAACCGATCAGTTGATTTATCAACCGATCGGTTCACCTGATGAGCTCAAGATCCAAACGACGAGCAGCTTCCATCAACCGACCGTGCCGCCTGACCGGGTGAAATGCTGAAGATTGCTGTCGAAGTTCGCAGCAGGTCACCCGATCGAGTGATGTCGTTTTCTATAAATAGAGACCCTAGGTTTCCAGAAAACGGAAGTTGTTATTTTTTTACTGTTTTTCTCTCTTGTGACGGCTGTAATTTTCTAGTTATTTGTAAGTCATCTGATCTTTACCAAACTTTGATATTATCTTAATTGCATTACTACTATCGCATTTCTATTGCCCGATTATGTTTTTAACGGTCGATTTTGATTTAGATTGCTTTTTATTAAATATGTGTGAGTAGTTCCCAAATCTGGGATTTTGGTGGAAACCCCTTCGTGGGTTCTCCCCGATGCGTCCATAGGACTAGGAAATCGATAGGGAGTAGGAATCTATCGATTACGCGGGGTGTTTCATTGTCATCGGCGGGAAAAAGACCGCCTTTGACCGTTGGGCCAAGGGGGAATAAACTTGGCGGTTGACTCCCTAGCCATAGCTCACGCCCTTAGTGTAGACGTCGAATCCTAGCGCGCGGGAGCGGCATGATGGGATGTTGGGAGTTATCGTTGCGAGCGTAGTGCTCCCGGAGTCGGTTAGTGTTAATGGACATGGGAATGCCCACTGACCAAACCCGAGTAGTCCGGCGTATCATCCTGGGCACCGACCGGAATATCGGGCCCATGGGACGCCGGTATCACTCTTAGAGGCAACGTCTTACCATTATACCCTAATTCCGATCGTTATCCTACCCGTAGGCGGTATTGGCGAGAATCGCACGATAGGGTGGAAACCGAAGTCTGGGTTTCCCTTTATATTGTTTATCCCTCGCATTCTATTTTCTGTGAAAAACCATCATCCGGTTCGGGCTAGCTCACCCATGGGGTGAATCCGGTCCTTTCTGACACGAGCACAACCACGTCTCCCTGAGTTCGACCCCCAAGCCACACTACAACACCGTGTGCTTGCGGTTATAAATATTTAAATCTCACGCCCTCAATCATATATTGCACACATCTGCACGCGGAAACGCGGGGGACGTCAGGGGGTACATTTAAAACTAAAATGCGCTAAGCAGGGAAGATATGTGTGGGCGAGTCACTCGCCCGGAGCTGCGGGAAGAGATCGATCGGCTGACTCTTTGTACAATTATGTGCATGGGGTGTGAACGATGTTCACCTTCTTCCCCTTATCCGCTTTTCTCGAAGTGCCTTCCCCGAAGCCTGCCTTCAAAGCGTCAATGAAGTTCTTCAAATATTCTCGGCTAATCAGCTGGTCGATGTCCTTCTTTAGGTACGAGCAGTCGTCGGTGTCATGGCCATTATCCTTGTGATATTTGCAGTATTTTTCTTCGTCTATTCGCCCCTCCTCCATTCTTGGGGGAGTTTATTGATGTGGCCCTCTTTTTTGGCCTATGTCAGGATGACGTCCTGAGTTGCGTTCAGCATGGCGAGTGCTGCTTCCCCTCTGCGCGGCTTCCCCCTAGGCCTCCTCTCCTGCTTGCAGTCTTTCGACTCGCGACGCTTGTCTTTGCTACCTTTCAAACTCCTCCTGGGCCCTGCGGGGAAGCTCTGCATTCAGCCTGGCGGGCCCTGCTTCCCATCTGCGCTGCTTCCCCCTGGACCTCCTCTCCTGTTTACAGTCTTTCGGCTCGCGACACTCGTCTTTGCCACCTTTCAAACTCCTCCTGGGCCCCACAGGGAAGCTCCTTCCTCTGCGGCCAAAGCTTCCTATGTCAGCATGAATCGCTCTGCCCAAGCCATGACCTAGACAAGGCCCTTAGGGGGGTCTTGATGGAGCGATTTCTTCAGGCCTCTGTGTCGGAGCCCTTTATTCAGGGCGGTCATGGTGACCAGTTCGGGGAAGCTTTCGACGTTTAGTCTTTGAGCATTGAAGTACTTCATGTAACCCCTCAGAGTCTCGCCTGGCCTTTGGATTATGTTGAACAGGAGGTCCGAGCCTGGCTTCCTCTGTCGCCCGGCCATGAACTGTTGGTAGAACTTCTGGGACAGTCCCAGAAGTGGCCGATGGATTGCTCAGGGAGGCTGTTATTCCACTCCCTGGCAGATTTCTTGAGGGTGGTATAGAAGCCTCGACAAAGCAGAGCGTTATTGGCCCCTTGGAACCTCATGACTCCCTGGTAGTCTTGCACGTGCTCCTGGGGATCCCACGTGGCGTCGTACTTCTCCAAGGTTGGTACCTTGAACCTAGAAGGCACCCGTGCATCGGTGATGTCCCTCATCATCGGGCATTGGTTGTCCCATGGGGTTTCTAGGTCGATCTGACCTGGCGGTGCCTCCTCTCGTTATTCGAACGTCTTTGACGGATTAGTGTAGACGTGCGAGGGGCCTCCTCTGCAGTCCTCTCGGCTAGGGATCGATGTTGTTCACCGGGTACGTTCCCTTTAGTGGCGATCTTTGCGGCTCATGGGCCTCTTTCGACACGGACTTCTGCTTCGCCCCGGTGCTTCTCAGTGGTCGTGTGGCTGGACGATTGCTGTTCGTCCGAACGGGGTCGTTTGGATGAGGCCGCAGTTGACTTGTCCCTGGTCCATTCGGTCCTCCCTCCTCCCTCACCTTGAAGAGAGGTGGGGGTAAACAATCGCTCCCGGTTCAGGCCCTAACCATCACGGTCCATGACTATGGTCGAGCGCAACTGGGGGCGTGCCCCCAAGTGGTCGGGAAATCCTGCCTGGTTTCCCCCCAAGGGGTATTGCGGGTCCGCTAGGTGTTGAATGGCTTTCGCCAGGGCTCGAAAGTTGGCGTTCATCTCCTGGGTGAGATGGTCGATTTGTTCGTGGGTCACCGAGCGTAAGTCGTCGGTTTCCCCTACAGAGCGGCTGTGCTCAGTTTCGTGCTGGACGTAGCTGCATCCTCCGGGATGATCTGCATTCGGGCCACTCCGTCATTGTGATGTTCCATATTAGTTAATGGGGATGATGTGGGAAACGATCTTGTTTCCACAGATGGTGCCAGGTGTTTCGGGGTGTTTTCTCATCGTTGATTGATATGTTGGAGGTCCGGGGGTCGTCACAGTCACGTGGGATGCATGCAGCCTCTGGGGTCTATTATCCGAGCATTCACTGGGGCAAAAACGTGTGGGTCCATGCGTCGGTTTGGCGAAGGGTAGCTTCAGGACAACGACTTTCTGGGGCGATCGGTTGGTCGGGCCTTGGGCCTGAGAGCGTTCGGACCCGAGCGATGGAGCACCGAAGGGTGGCTTCGGCTGGTTAGCGGCTCCTTAGATCTGCACATCAGAGAGAGCTCGTCATGGGGGTCGGACCTTGGTTCCGACCAAGTCCCCTCTGATGTCTAAGTCAGCACTTGCATGAAGGATGCTCGGTGGGATCGAGTATGGTTCGTGGAGAGACCAATACACGAATACTCAGGCCGAGCTATGGAGGAGAAATATAAGGTGGAAGAAAAAGGTCTCGAGAGGTGGAGTACCTGAGATCTGAGTATTCAGGATTTGATCCCTTGGTATTTCGTATTTTCAGCCTCTTATAGGAGTTTGCATGTCAACGCCTTTATGGCACCCCGTCATCCCGCCCCTCCTGCCTGCCCGCTTTGATGGTCTTTTCAAGTGGCTTGAAGGCGGCCACAATGGCGTATTGACTGGTGTTCAAGGCGAGCACAATCTGGGGAGAAGTTTCCTTAATCGTGGGGGTCAGCGGTTTCCCTGACGCGGGCTTTGGGCTGCCGTGATTCGATACACTTGTGGGGTCTTAAGGTTTGGGCCCAAACCTCACCTGGGCCGTGGGATTGGCCCACTCCGTTCCGGGGGGTTGTATCAAAAAGCATATCATGTATGGAAAGTTGGGATATTGGGGGGGGATCAAGAAAACCTTCATGGCATATAAAAAGCCAGCATAAAAGGACAAGAAAGTCCTAAGATTTAGAGAGAAAAACTATGAATAAAAGAAACTTTAATATGAAAAAAAGGAAGCAATCTCATCCAAGATGAGACAATATTTAGCTTTCTTTATTTTTCTCATTTTTCCCTTTTTTGAATGATTGGGGAATTCACCAAATTGCTCAATTAGATTAAAGAGATGTTCCACTTCTAATGCCATATTGATTGATGAATAATTTGATTTGCGGTTAATGATCAATCTGTATAATTACTAAGGTGTGACATAAATGTTAGACTTGATGCAAAATACAAATAAATATTTGTAAAAATATGTTGTTTACCTTTCATTCAAGAGATATAGATCGTATATCCATCAACTATCTACTAATATCAAAATAAAGTAGAAGCGATATGTAAAATATTGGATTAAGTGTATGTGGATCTTTTCTGTATGATACATTTCCTATTTCAATGGTAGATGGAGTCAAAGATTGGATATCAACTAGTTGTCCACATCATGATGGCTATAGAACTTCTGTCGAGGAAATGGAGGGGTCACTTTTTGAAGGGGTTTCTAGGTCCTTAGGGCAATAAAATCGACGTCTTGCCTAAGTCGGATAGACGACGAGATCAAACAAGCAGAGAAAAAAAAACAGATTTAAAGCTATTTTAAATCAAGCCCAAATGAAACAACTCTAGCCAAAATATCTATTATCTCGGGTTGGGTCCGACCAAACCCTAAGGATAGATCTATCAACCTATTAGCAATTATAAACGAATGAATATTAAACTACATACCTTTCACTTCATTTCCGTAGAATATGAAGCGTCGTTTTCAGCAACACTTCTTTGGCCCTGCACCGCTTCTCCCAAGCCGAACCGCGTCCAGAGCCGCACCTCATCCCAAGCCGAACCGCTTCCTGAACCGCACCGTGTCCCGAGGCGAGCAACACCATTGTCACTGAGCTAACGCGCACCTTGAGTGGATCCTCTGTCAAGACTTCGGATCCAATCCGAACTCCTTCGTAGCTTTGCTTTAGCCCGACTAGGAGCACGAAAGAATTTAGGGAGAAAGAGGGAATATTTACTTTAAGCTCAGATCCGGGCTTGCTCATGTTTAATGGATCTACTCATATCTGGAGCTTGGGATGAGTTTCAAGGAGGGGAGTAGGCCCATATTTATATATGCGGCTGACCCCTCCCCTTCACTCCATTTTCGATGTGGGACTAATGGTTTTGGAGGAAAAAATTAATTAAAGTTTGCCTTTCACAAAAGCCAATCTTTAGCGAATTTTTCCTTCCTCACCGTTGAGCTTCGTTAATGATGTCATACATCAAATCAAAGAGCACTGAATGGTGATCACATAGAAACAAACGGGGCTCCATTCCGACTTTGTTTGACCCCCTTAAACGTAGTCTCAAACTTAGGCCAAAAACCACAAAACGGCTTAAAATCGCAGCCACAAAATTGGGTTTCAAAAACCCTTGGCGCCCAAGAGGGCGCCATCCGCCAAAAAATTAACGGCCCGGCCCTTTGGGCCGCGCCAAAAATTGCACATGTGGTTTTTTCTTTAAAAAATATATTTTGGGCCTTGTTATTTTCTTTGGGCTTTCCCCCTATTTAAAACTCCTTTTATACAGGTTTACTGGACCCGTTTGAACTCCGATTTGAGCATGTTTTTCTCCCCGACTTTCGTGAAAAAAACCTCTTCATTCTATGCCTTTATGTTATAAATAGGCTCACAAAAAATTTGCGATATATTTAAATATTATTGCATCAAATACAATTAAACCCATATCCTTAATATTAAAATCCATTTGCATCAAATACAAATGAACTGAGGGCAAACATCCCTCAACATCTTCCACTTGCACTCAGGATCATTTTATCCCGAATTCAAAAGCTATCTGTAAACCCTTTGCAGTTTTCTGTCTCTTGCATCAAATGCATTTTCTTCCTAATTTCTACCTATTACTTGACGAAGGTCTCACTTTGTATGAGACCCTATAGCCTGACCCTACTACAGGTGGGGCTCGAAACCCCAGACGGCAGTGACCACAAGTAGCAGATGTCGTCCCTGTTTCGGTATCATACTTATGTGGTTAACTCATCGACATGAGTATTGTTGGGACCACCCTCACTGTGTCCTTGATGAATACCGCAATTTTAGTCTCTTTGTCAAAACTATGCCGCTTAGTCAAGCCTAGGGTATGGTCAACTGTCAACCTACTAGCTTGAACTTGGTTAGTCTCCATCGATCTTTAGTCAAATAATGTTAGACCTCTTCTAACATACTATGGCCAGAGTTTTCACTAAAGATCGAACTAACACTGCGACACTAACTCCCCATTGATGGGAGAGACGAATCCTCTCTTGGTCATTACTCTCCTCGCACGTTTCAAGTGTCATCCAACCAAAGGCCTTTCAACTGGGCTTTCCCGAGGTTAGATCAGTGATCTAAGTGACATCATTCATGCTCAGGTTCGTACAATGACCTCAAGTCAAAAGACCAACTTGTCTATCATCACTAAGAGTTATCATTGACAGATTAGTCAATATTAACCATATGATAACTCTTGTTGGGTCGTTCAGTGAACTCATTCTCCAATAAGCACATGTGTCTCGTCTCCGACTTTGCCAAGTCGAACGACTATGAGATCATCGTCACCACTCATGGTGAAGACTAAGACACAATGGTATATCCGATGTGTCGATATCCATTTCTCAAAACATCTACAACCACGAACGTTTTTATACTTTTGCTACAAACAAACAGTCAAACACTTCTCCATGATCGAGATCTCCATCTTGATACATGTTTGACCTCGCATCAAGTCTCCGGACTTTACCTAAGTTTTAATGAAGACTACATTATTATTAACTTAGGTAAATTCTTACCAAACAGCTTACTGTTATTTTGAACAAGACGTTTGTATTCATACACAAGGATGAATTAGCCTCAAAGGCATATCCATCTCTCAATATCTCCCACTTGCACTCCGGCCCATTTATCCCGGTATCTCATACCACAGTTACACACAAGTCTCTCTAGACTTTATGTGGTAGAGTCTTCATGAGTGGATCTGCTAAACCGTCTACCATATAACTTAAGGGGTTCTATGTTTCTATTTTATCACGAAATTTAATCTTATCCAAATTGTTCCTTAGTACTCTTGGAATCCATAAAATTTGTCTTCCCTAGATCTCTTCCAGATTCTCGTCCTCTACGAGCATAATCCAAAATAGTCACTGGTTATCAGGATGGTTCATAATTGTTTCTGATAAAGTGTCAAACTCTTTGATCACTTTGTCAAAACATATGTTCCAGATCCTTGATGCCTCGCATGCCTTTTATTTGCTCCCACTAACCTTGAAAACTCTTTGAGTTTGTTCTTCTAAATCATATTTAGAAAACAAACATATTCCAGTATTCATGGTCATCATGAGCATTGACATCGAGTCTGATCTAAACAGATCTATACACATCTGCTAGCGAGAAATTTTCATCATAATCAGTTTATAGGAGTTAGGATGATAACCGTTCACAACCAGCATAACTTGTACTTTACTATTTTCCATCTGCACCAATCTTTTGGTCTTGAAGATTCACTTGCAGCTAAAGGAAACACTTTTCTTGGGCACGTAAACTAAAGTCCATACTTTATTTACGTGCATAGACCTTTTTTGGATTGCATCAAGCCATTTCTTTAGAGTAACTCTCCGAATGGCATCTTGGAAGTTGTCTAGGCCATCATCAACTATGATGTCTTACTCGACTTTTCGTATTACGAGACTCGAGTAATCCTTTAACTTCCTAACCATTAATTTGAGGAATATTATATTGATAAGGTCCTCACAGAATCTTATCAAGAACCTATGCATTACTATCTGGTACTTAACCTAGAGGGAGGATTATAACCCAGAGTCACTTGCCATGCATCGCACCATGTCTAACAAAGTGTGATTCATGCTCACCAACACACCGATGTGTTAAGAGACTTGACCTGAGAGAAAATCACATTTTCTTTTAATAACACAAGAATTATATAGCTACTGATCGAAGCAGTTCAAATACTTCTGTTACTGTGTACTCTATTTTATCAGACTTGTGTTTCATCAAGAACACGTGTCATAATAAATTAAGTATAACATATCTAGGCTAATTTAGACTTGGGTCTGGATACATCAGTATGTATAAGACTGTGAGTTCTCCAACTCATTCTCCCACTGTCTTACAGAAGGAGTTTGGCCATCATACATTTGAGACAAGACTTACAAGTGTCTTTCGACTCATAAAACGAGAGATCAAAAACTCTCTTTATGTGACTTGTCAAGTCTATTCTCATCGGTACGAGCTAGTCTATTTTTCCATAGATAAGTTTTCTATAGCTTGCACATTCATGTATTACCACTTAATATAATATCGTTAGACAAATTACTCACACAAAAACATTGCTTTAGAAGCAAGGTGACGACATTCGCCAAAATGTGTTAGACGTCCTCTATGGTTCAAGAAACAACAATTGCTTCTTTTCCAACAAGTAGACAATCTATTCCTTTTGTATAACGATTATCCTGAAACCGTGACATCAAATATGTCACATTTTTAGTTCCTCCTATTTTTGCCTTTACTAATGATAGAAAAATATTTCCTTCTCAATTGTCTTTCCTTAATGCCTTCTTCCTTTCTAAATCTCATTTAGATATTATACGTCTCAACACAAATCATAGCCGTGCAAACCTCTCATGTATCCAAATGCTTGAGCTTTGCAACATTGAGTGTGCTCAACAAGTTACTCGTCTCAAGATCTGGTTGGGAGACATAGTCTTGTACCGCTAATGCACTCATCTTCGATTTAAACAATTTGATCGAAGTTTCGAACTTTGCGGATCGAAACCGTTTTCCATACAACCTTGAGTCGACCCAACAAATTGTATGAAGAAACATGTTTTGAACATCAGTATGTTCAAGTTACCCCTCATAGAGGCGAGCAACAGGTAGCGTGCATTTATTTTGTTGGACCCAGAGCTCAAGAAAATCATTGTCCTTAAGCCTGTGCTAAGAAGGACATTTTTAATGTCAGTGAGAACATAGTTTAGTCTATCGATTAGAATTTGAGCTGACATTCCTTTAACTAACCATTTCACCAATATAGCTATTCTCTTAGGATATTATGTTTTGGATTCCATCGGTAAACATAGAACTACCCTAGTTTAGCGTATATTCAATTTTAAGTATAGATAGAATGGCTTTTATCTAACTATATCCTCCCACTATTTTGGCGATCATTTTTAGCCATAATAATGAACGATTTAAATAAATTAAATTTAATGGGAAAGAGATCCAACCACCCTGAGCCTCACAACCTTGAGTGTGCTTAACAAATTGCTTGACTCTGCGATTGGTAGATGACTCTTCATCAATCATATCATATATGATTCCCTTACTGGTTTTTATCCCTAGCCACTTATGATCATGAGTGTGCTCATCCAAATCACAATGACTAGTTTAGTCGGACCCTTGTTATCGTGTCTAGCCTAACTTACACTGGCGCTCGGTGTATGGGCATGACATGACGGTTTGGGTTAAGTCTAGACTACATCTCATGTAATAAGAAGTTGGTTTCCATAAAGTAGCTATGACATAGCTTGAGTGTGCTCAAGAACTATAACATAGAGCCTATAGTTGCCATCCTCTAAAACAAGGAGGGTTACGGTTAATCTTGAAGAAGATTTTAAACATAATTGACTAGATGTAATCGATGGTTTCACATAATCATAACTCGCATCCTTGCGGTTCAGCGAAACACGGTCAGAGATTTGGCTAGGCCAGTATCACTATCCCCAGTCGAGCTTGGTTGATCCACAACACTAGTGAAAAACGCTAGACCGGATCATGATCCATTGAAGGAACCTAATTATTCATATGTGTGCCACCGACTAGAAATGGCTTCATTAAAACTAGTTAATCCTATCATTTAATTGAATCCTAAAATTCGAAATTATTAGGATTGGTTGATAACTTTTATTAATGTCCTTATCAACTATAAGGAATGAATTTTATGGTGCTATCCTAATCATGTATTAGGTATTTAAACAAGTTTAAATCATAGCATGCTTATAATTTTTAGAAAGCTTTTACTGGCAAACCTAATAGTTCTTCTTGTATTATCACATAATAAGCAAGAACAATTTAACAATTAAAAAAAATCAACTAAGTAATTTAGCATGTTAACAGATTAACTAAAAATTATCACATAAAATTTAGCTAAACATGCAACTTAAAATTTATCTATTAAGTTTAATTTACACAATATTAATTACCATCATATGATAATTAATATATAAAATATTAAAATTATCAACTGATTTTAAAATTAAATCTAATTTTTAAAAACAATTTTCGAAAATAAAAAAATTACTAGGAAACGACTATTTAATAGTTTAAATCACAGCCTCCATCTCATGGAGAAACATGATGTATCACATACATTTTATAAATGCAAATATAGATCAAGTAGACTGGCTCTGATACCACTGAAGGGTTTTCCAGGTCCTTATGGAAATAAAATCGACGTCCGGCCTAAGTTGAACGGACGACGAGATCAGACAAGCAGCGGAAAAAACAGATTTAGAACTATTTTAAATCAATCCCTAAAGAAACAACCCTAGCTAGAATATCTACTATCCTGGGGTTGGGTCCGACCAACCCCTAAGGATAGATCTATCAACCTATTTGCAATTATAAATACATGAATATTTAAACTACATATATTTCACTTCGTTTTCGTAGAATAGAAGCGTCGTTTTCAGTAACATTTCTTTGGACGTGTGCCGCTCATCCCGAGCCGAACCGTGTCCCGAGCCGCACCTCATCCCGAGCTGAACCTCTTCCTGAATGGCATCGCGTCCTGAGGCGAGCAACACCCTTATCGCTGAGCCAACCACGTGCCGAAGAAAGTTTCACCTTGAGTGGATCCTCCGTCAAGACTTTGAATCCGATCTGAACTCCTTTGTAGCTTTGCTAGAGCCTGATGAGGAGCAAGAAAGAATTTAGGGAGAAAGAGGAAATATTTACTTTAAGCTCAGATCCGGGCTTGCTCACGTTTAATGGAGCTATTCAGATTTGGAGCTTGGGATGAGTTTCAAGAAGGGGAGTAGGCCCCTATTTATATAGGCGGCTGACCCCTCCCTTTCACTCTATTTTCGATGTGGGACTAATGGTTTTGGAGGAAAAAATTTCTTAAAGTTTTCCTTTCACAAAGGCCAATCTTTAGCGAATTTCTCCCCTCGTCGTTGAGCTTCGCAAGTGATATCATACATCAAATCGAAGACACTGAACAGTGATTGCATAGAAACAAATGGGGCTCCATTCCAACTTCATTTGACCCCTAAAGCGTAGTCTCAAATATAGGCCAAAAACCACAAACCGGTTGAAAATCGCAGCCGCAAAATTGGGTTTCAAAAACCCTTGATCGTGGGGCCCAAGGTGGGCCCTATGCGCCCCTTAAATGGGCGCGTGCTGGCGCCCTAAAGAGGGCACCAGCCACCAAAAAATTAATGGCCCGGCTCAAAGATTGCACCTGTGGTTTTTTTCCTTAAAAAAATATTTTGGGACATGTTATTGTCTTTGGGCTTTTCCCACAATTTAAAACTCCTTTTATACAGGTTTACTGGACCCATTTGAACTCCAATTTGAGCACGGTTTTCTCCCTGACTTTCGTGAAAAAACCACTTCATTTCTATGCCTTTATATTATAAATAGGCTCGCAAACAATTTGCGACGTATTTAAATATTATTGCATCAAATCCAGTTAAACCCACATCCTTAATATTAAAATCCATTTGCATCAAATACAAATGAACTGAAGGCATACATCCCTAAACACTTTTAACATAGAGGCTAATTAAATTCTCAATCAGTTGACTCGAAAAAGATGGCCAATGCTTATATTATAGGTTTGGTTACTTAAAAACTAAGTATTTGAAGCACGGCAAGATTCCTAATTTAAAGCCAATAAGAGTGTTATTGCTTTACATGTGTAGTGCACACAATGAGATTTGTGGTGTGGGGACCCCATCCGATCGACTTATTAGAGTCAATGATTGAGCTACCATAGGTGTTTGTACAAACGAACAACATGTCATGAGAGGTTAGGCTGGCCCCTGACTAAAACCCTTAGACATCAAACTTAAAATATCAGATATTTTGAGTGTCTAGAGTAATTAGGGTAAATTGGCATATTTGAAAACAATAAAGGTCTACCTATTTATCGGCATTGCTTGGAGTTTAGGTCGGCCATCAATAATGTATCTTAGCTTGTTAAGGGTATTCTTGGTAAGTGGAATTCCAATACGAGTAGAATTCATGTTACCAAATACTCCCAAATACTTCTAGATGGATTTATCCCATAGTTGCTTGGACTATAGTGTTGGGATCCTGTGGATGGTCAAGTAGATACTAGAGGGGGATGATTAGTATCTCAATAAACTTAAAAATTCCCTCTAATAAATCTACATAGAAATACAAATGGAGTTACCCAAGTTAGTTCTAATCAACAAATAATCTTGCAATATAAAGATGCACAACGGAATAAATC
This sequence comes from Scilla litardierei, assembly GCA_030789695.1. Lineage (NCBI taxonomy): Eukaryota > Viridiplantae > Streptophyta > Magnoliopsida > Asparagales > Asparagaceae > Scilla > Scilla litardierei. Next base: position 156,554,238 of record CM061133.1, read on the forward strand.
AATTACGCAAGATAGAGAGAGCCAAAGGGATTAAGAGATAGAGAGAGCAAACCAAACGTAAAGACAAAATGTACACTGGTTCAGATACGCAAGTCCCACTTGCCTTTGTATCCTACTCCAGCAACACCCGAGATCCCACTCGGCTCAATCTACTATTTTGAAAATAGTACAACCACCGTAAGTCCCACTTAAGGATTTTCTTACACCCAACCTCTCCAATGAGCGCAACTTCACCTCTTCCTCTTCATAGCACTTCCTCTCTATTGAGGTAACAAATTGATGTTCTAATCGCACTTTCCTAAACTTTGGAAGATGATCACTTGAAGTGTGTGTGTGTGTCTCTAGGATGTTGGATCTTTCTTTTACGTTTTCTTTCTCCTTTTCATCGTCTTTTTCATCTATATTTTTTACAAAATATGGCCCAAAGAATTCTCTCTAAAACTTGGCATGAAACCTCAATATATATGCACATAGTCAGGTTCAGAGAATGACCAAAAACGTCCATGCCAACGGATATAAAAATGGCTATATGCAAGGGAAAAACTAGGCAGGACAATCGACTGTTGAAGGCATGGCAGTCGGTTGTTCCAACACTGGCAGGCGACTGCCAATCCTTCTTTAGTTGGCTATTTTACCAGGCAGAACACAGCACTAATATACACATTCAAATTAGTTGACTAAAAAGAAAAATTAGTCGGCTACCATTCTAAAACTTGGGTTTAGGCTATGTTACTCTAGGGTTATCACATATGAATGATATGGAAATTATGTGGATGATCCTAGGTGCGCGTGTGTGTGACATCTTCAAGGCTTTATAATCAATCTAAGGCAAGAAAATAAAATTAAAACAAATGTAAAAATAAAAAGTCTTCAATCATGATTTGTTGCATCCTTCAAGCTCCATGATCTTGCATAGACGTCCACTTTGCTCGATGCCTTGGATTCACACCTTCACTTGCCAGGATATGCTTTGAGATCTTCATTCTCTAAGCTTGAGTAATATTGAGAAATTTGTATGGTCTAAATATCCTATAATACTTAGATGAAATTGTTAGACCAATAATTAGTGTTTGATCATCATTGTAACGGTCGCTTTTCGACCTTATGGATTTTCTGCGTGCACGTGCTTTATCGTGCACGTATTTTATTTGGCTATTTCTGGATTCCAGTATATGCGATGTGATATGCCGTTGTGACCGTATGTGAGTGTAGAATTTTATAGTAATTTTTGTGAATGTCATTTCACGGCTCGTTTTCTTGCAAAACGACTTGGAATGGTAGGGGCGTTTTAGTCTTTTATCTCAAAACGCAGTTCCCGATTTTACGTAAATTCTTGATAGGCGTAACACACGATCAGACTCTGTAGCCCCGTGCGTCTCATCTCCACGATCGTCCCGGTATTTTCGGATTAATTTTTCGACGCCCGTAGCGAGAGATATCTCCCGAATAAATCTCAACCGTTGATTTAGCCCTAATCATTTCAAATTTCAAATTGTAACCATATCTAATTAAATCCCAAATGAAATCACACGTATCAAGGGTGATATTATTCTGTCACTACTTATACCCTTTCTCTTCCCTAAGTACACCCCTCCTATCTCTACCCCCTTCCGCACTTAACCCAAACCCTATAGGTGTATAGCAAAAGAAATCATTTTATAAAACCTAACCCTATAATCCTATTCACGTGAGCATCTAAACTCTAGGGCTGAGTTACTCAGCCGCCGCAACTCAAAGAAACCCCCCGGCGCGTAACTCCCTCTCGCAGCTCCCTCTTCCCCTCATTTCAACCCCACGCCGGCGTCTCCATGAACTCCGGTCGCCGACAGCCCTCCCCAGCGCCTGCCCCACCGCCGACAGAGGCCGCCGCCGGCGGTTTCATTGCGCAGCAGCGGCAGCGACTAGCAGCGGTCACGCTGCTGTGTTTTTCCGACCGCTGCCGCCACTTCCGATCGTCGCACCGCCGTTCGGTCGTCGCTGGAGCCCAACCAAGTCGTCGTCGACCTTCCCTAGGCCGCCCCCCTCGACTGTAGCCCCCTCGCGGGCTGTTTTCTAGTGCAAACCGTAACAACAGCAGCCGAGAGCTGATGTTCGTGCTTCCGGCGCCACCCCCGACGCTCTGACCCCCGCCACGCTCTCTCCCTTGCCGTTAACTGCCGTTAACGACAGCTCGAGGCTGTCTCCTCACACTTCGCAGCTGGCCAGCAACATCCAAACGCTCCGACAACGTTGTGTGGCCGTTGTGTTGCCCGTGCTCGCTGTTTTGCCGTTGATCTGACCGTGCTCGCTGTTCACACCCTTCGTTCGCTGTCCGGGCGAGTCTCATTACGTTCACCGTAGCCGAGACGCCGTAGACGACGAGGAGATCCCAACGTTCAGACCCTACTTCCGTTCTACGTCAAACACCGGAGAGGTTGGTTCCCCTAACTCGTAGCGAACCCACACCGTAGTTAAAATCAAAACCTAAACTAAAATTGGACAACTTGAACTAAATTTACTTTCAGCGTTCGTAAAATGATTACCCACTGTAGGAAGATCGACAATCGGACAACTTTTCTGTGCACATAGGGTAGAAGTCGATCTAGGTTGAACGAAACACCAAAATGTAACTTTTGACGAATAGGGTAGTCCCGCCAATCTAGAAACAAACTCTAATAAGACTTATTGAAAAACGCGACCTGATACCGTCGCTGTGACCCTATTTCAGACGGACTACCGCGGACGCGACGCCTGGACGAGACGCTCCGGACGGACGACACACTCGCCACCGCAGGCAAGTGTACTCACTTACACTTTTGGCCGTGCCTAGGCCTTAGACTGCTAGAACTATTAAACTGTGAACAAAGAGAACCGGACGTGAAATGATAGCGTCTGAGACACCCCTTGACGGCTTAGACTTGACGACGAAGTCTAAGCTCAACAACAATTTTTGACACCGTAGGGTTATCTTGTGTGTGCGTGCGTGTGGACCCTCTAGAAGAACCATCCCTGTCATGTCACGTCGTGTCTTGTTTTTCATAGCCTGCGGACAATAGGGTACTCACCAGTGAGTGGGTGATCCCTTGTACGGATACACAGCCTGCGGGCAATAGGGCACTCACCAGTGAGTGGGTGATCCCTTGTACGGATACACAGCCTGCGGGCAATAGGGCACTCTCCAAGCTAGAGAGAGTGATCCCTTATACGGATACATAGCCTGCGGGTAATAGGGCACTCACCAAGCTAGAGTGAGTGATCCCTTGTATGGACTTGTCTTGTGCACTTGGGTTGGGGTAGGGTTGAGCGTGCGCACGGAGAGAGTGTCTGATCCCCCTCGAACCATAAGGCATGAACCCTTCGAGTCACACATGTCATGTCTTGTCTTGTCCTGTCCTGTCTTGCTTGTCTTGTCACGTCTTGTCACGACCCGTTTAGGTTAGTCCCGTAGTCGGTAGCACACGCTACGACTACTGCTTGCTACGCTTTACTTTCCTGCTGCGTTTACTTCCTTTTGATACTCTGTTATAAACTCAGCATGCTAATCAACCAGTAAACTGTTATTTAATAGTTCGGTACACTTGTAGTAGAGTCTAACCCTTTTTGTAGACTTTACCTGACGTACAGTTCCTTTCTTTTGGGTGATGTACGTCAGGTGTGGAGCCAGAGTACGTTGACGAGGCGGAGCTACCAGAGGACGTAGAGCTGGAAGACGTCGATCCTGAGTACATGCCCGAGGAGGACCAGAGCTATAGGTCTTCGCGTTGCCGATCCAGAGGTCTCACTGCAATTTAGTTGGGTGCGTAGCACCGTTTACTTTCTGTCTAGGTTGGGTGCTTGCACCATTAGTTTACCTTTCAGTTGTTGTAGCCGTGTCAGGCTTTTGTTAGACTCTCAGTACTCTGAATGAATATTTTGGAATAAAATGAATGCTTCCTTTTTAGTACTTTTGTTGTTCCATACTAGCCTGCAGGGACCTGTTCCTTCGTCTTGGAGTACCACACAGACGCTTATTGGGTCCGAGCTTCACAGCTCCGGCCTAAGCGGGCCTTAGTCACGCTTCGCCTCCGTAGTTTTGGGAAGCGGGACGTGACAATCATTAAAACATAAGTTAGGAAATCCATTTCCCACCAATCTCCCCCTTTTTGATGATGACAAACATATCAATAAAATCAATGAAAATATCAAAAAATTTAAATTTTTATTACTCCCTTGACTTGTGCATATTCCCCTTGAATTGATGCACTCTTGATTTTGTTTATGCCTCAGTTCATTCATTGCCTTCTCCCCCTTGGCATATCAAAAGGTGGGAATTCAAGTAATAATGGCATCATTTTCCCTTTCAAACTTGAGAATGTCTCAAAACATTGTATGCTCCCCCTAAATTGTAGGTTACCTGAAAATAATAATTTAGAAGCTTGGTATCCTTTTCATTTAGGATCAATTGGGGTTAGTCAAGGAGTTCAATCATGAGTATCATCCAATAGGAACGCAAATCCGGGTAGGATTTTTTTCCTAACATGCACATACAAGCAATTTTGAGATACATGCATATTTCTCACATAGTTATCAATGTATGCATGTCTGCCATTAAAGTCCCAATGCTTTGGAAGCCATACCATGTCATGCACTCTATGCTTAGGCATAAAATTATCTCTAACATAAGAATGCATAGGTACATGCTTAGCACAATCCAAACTATGAATTGAACTATTAGGCGCAATGGATTAATATTCTTATTGGTGCATGCAATGTACATATAAGCATAATTCTTTCTAGCAGGCACATGCTTTCTAACAGGATCCTTTTTAACATTATGAGCATTAACAACATGTTTAGAAGTAGAATCATGCACACATGAGAAAATATTCAAACTATCACATTTATGCACTAATTCCTCATGCTTCAATTTACATAAAGATAATTAATTTGAAAGCACATCAATATAAGCCTTAAAATCATTCATGAGCAAAGCATTATCATTTCTAAACCTAGCAATAAAAATATTTGCATCATCTAATTTAGAAATGGAAATCTTATGCTCACTACATAACATAACATGATCATACACCAATGTATCATATTTCAGTTTCATGCATTCATGATCATGCAATAAGGAGCTATGCTCATTTTTCTACTTATCATGATCAATCAACAAGGAATCATGCTCATTCTTTAAATTTATAAGATCATGCCTCAACGATTCAAAGTTCTTCTTTAAATATTTATATGCTCGAGTCAAACTTTTGTGCAAGAATAAAACATCATCAATATTCTCAAGGTCAAAAAAGTTTACCCAATCATCATCAAGGGCCCTTACCGTTGGTTACTTATTTCCTTTATGAGAAATGTTGCCTTTTGTTGGCGCCATCCAACAAACATGGCTCTGATATCATGTGTTGGGATCCTGTGGATGGTCAAATAGATACTAGAGAAGGGGGTGGGTTAGTATCTCAATAAAACATAAAAATTCCCTCTAATAAATCTACTTATAACTACAATTGCAGTTACCCAAGTTAGTTCTAATCAACAAATAATCTTGCAAAATAAACATGCACATCAGAATAAACCAATTATGCAAGATAGAGAGAGACAAAGAGATTGAGTGATAAAGAGAGCAAACCAAACGCAAAGACAGACTGTACCCTGGTTCAGATACACAAGTCCCACTTGCCTCTGTATCCTATTCCAGCAACAACCGAGATCCCACTCAACTCCATCTACTATTTCGAAAATAGTACAAACACCTTAGGTCCCACTTAATGATTTTCTTACACCCGATCTCTCCAATGAGGGCAACTTCACCTCTTCCGCTTGAGAGCACTTCCTCTCTATTGAGGTAACAAATTGAAGCTCAAATCTCACTTTCATAAGCATGGGAAGATGATCACTTGGAAGTGTGTGTGTGGCTAGGATGTTGGATATTTCTTTCACTTTTTCTTATTCTTATTTATTTATTTTTTTACAAAATATGGCTCAAAGAATTCTCTCTAAAACTGGTCATGAAACCCCAATATATAGGCACATAGTCGGGTTCAGAAAATGACCAAAAAAGCCCATGTAAACAGATATAAAATGGCTCTATGCAATGGTAAACCTGGGCAGGGTAGTCGATTATTGAAGGCTTGGCAGTCGGCTATTCCAACACTGGCAGTCGACTGCACTCCTTCTGCAGTCAGTATTTTTGCCAGGCAGAACACTACCCATTCAAATTAGTCGACTAAAAAGAAAAATTGGTCAGCTACTATTATGAAACTGGGGTTTAGGCTATGGTACTCTAGGGTTATCATCTATGAATGATATGAAATATTATGTGGGTGATCCTCTGTGTGTGTGTGTGTGTGTGTGTGTGTGTGTGTGACACCTTCAAGGCTTTACAATCAACCTAGGGTAAGAAAATAAAATTACAATAAATGTAAAAATATCATTCATGATTTGTTGCATCCTTCAAGCTCCATGCTCTTACCTAGACTTCCACTTTTGTTGATTCCTTGGATTCACACCTTCACTTGGCAAGATACGTTTTGAGATCTTCATTCTCTAAGCTTGAGCAATCTTGAGCAATTTGCATGGTCTAAATATCCTATAATACTTAGATGAAATTGTTAGACCAATAATTAGTGTTTGATCATCAACAAAACATAACTTAGGGAATCCATTTCCCAACATATAGGCTTCTCTTTTAGCTTTCTTTGTGTAGTGGGCCATTAGCTAAGCAAAATCCATAAACCACTTGTGGACTATTATTTGAGGCTTAACAATTGCCCATTGATCTTGAGTTTGGTAAACCAAGCTCGAGAGTGGAATTTTTTGAGCATCTGTATTAATATCGAGATGCTTCTTTTATTTAATGCAATTGATAAAAGAATTTGATGTGCCTTGTCTATTATATACAGGAAAGTCCGAATAGTCCTATGATATTCTCAAAGAATCATCATGTCCGGTATGATAGTAGACAAAACTGGCTTCTACTGACATGGTTGATCTTAATGATTATGAAGAAGAGATAGGCAATCTAGAGTGCATAAAGAGGGTGATTTATATGGTGACACTACAACAAGCTCAAATTTTTGATGAGGTTAGGTTGGAGTACCCAGTGAAGCACCTTCAAGAGCTTCTACATGAAGCTTGTCCCCTTTAAGCTAATCTTAATGATTATGAAGAAGAGATAAGTAATTTAGAGTGAATAAAGACGGTGATTTATATGGTGACACTATATCAAGCTCAAATTTTGGATGAGGCCATTAGGTTGGAGCGCCCAGTGAAGCACCTTCATGAGCTTCTACATGAAGCTTGTGCCCTTTATGCTACTTGTGATGATTTTGCTCTCTTGGCTGTTGAAATTTTTATAGTTATAATTATTACTTCATTTATAAGCAATCATTGTAGCGACTTTAGTAGGAAAATACCATAAAATGTTTGTTGTTGACTTTTGATTATGCTCCAATTATTGTGAGTTGAGGGAGGCCTTTGATCTCCCTCCCCTCATTATCTTCCATTACACCCCACTACTTAGTAGTGGGGGTCCATTTGGCTTCTTACTCCCCCATTGAGAAAGAATATATAGAGAGCCATTGCTTATGCCATGACGACTCAATACTTTGAGATTGGTATCATCTTATAAGTTTATAATACGTTATCAGCACGTGAGCTCTCGTTCTTGAGCTTCTCTTTTTATCCCCTCAAATCACCCTAACCGCGCTTAGGAATCTTGGTTGCTACGATCTGTTGCGGTGATTTCTGCGCGTTGAACCTCGATCCCATGGAATCTTTAGTTGCAGCGATCCGTTGCGGTGATTTCTACGGGGCATCGGAATCAGGGATTTTTATCTATGGATTATGTTTGTTCTTCCCTATATCATCGATCTAGAGGTAAATTTTAAGAAATCCCTAGATCATCTTTTTAGATACGCATGTTAATTCTGTGATAATTATTTTCTACAAGATCTATAGCATGATCTATTGATATAAAATCAAAATTTCAAAACACAGATCTACTATTAAAACACAGATTTCAATCCCTGTTTTTAATAGATTTTTTTTAAATTATAAAAAAACAAAAAAAACAACAACAAATTGTTGCTGTTGCTTCTCCTTGGTGAAAACATATGATATTGGGGAAGAACATTTGCATATGAATTTGCTGCTCCAAACTTTGAAGACAAAAAACCATATGAAATTAGGGCCTGAAGCTCTGATTGAAATTTTGAAACAAATTTTTTTTGCAAATTAGCAAGCGAGCCTCAGATCCTGTCGATTTGCGTCAGCGGAAACGAAAATTTTATTTGCACCGGAGCCCCCACCCCCTGTCGGGGTGGCCGTTTTTTGCCCCCAGATGATCGCCGGCCCCCCTGTCGGGGGGGGGGGGCGTCGGCCATCGGTGAGCGCTGCCCCGGCCTCCTGCCTACGTCGGGGTTTTCGCCGCCCCCCTGTCGGGGGGCGTCGCCATCGGTGAGCGCCGCCCCGGCCTCCTGCATGCGTCAGGGTTTTCGCCGCCCCCCTCCTATCGAGGGGGGCCTGCCAGGCCGGATCATCGCCCCCCTGTCGGGGGAGGGTGTCGACCGTCGGTGAGCGCCGCCCCGGCCTCCTGCATGCGTCGGGAATTTGCCGCCCCTCCCGTCGAGGGGGGCCTGTCAGGCCAGATCACCCCCCACCCCCCCCCCCCCCCCCGTCGGGGGCGATCAGTATTTGTGAAGGGGCTGTTTCACCCCACCGTTGTTTTCTAAAAAAGAACAAATAATAATAATAATAATAAATTTGGGGGTCTTTTCGTTTTCCTGACAGCAAACCTTCGCAAACCCCATTTCACCCCCTTAAAGCCCTAATTAGGTTAAGGGGTGAAGAAGAATGTGCCTCTTCTGATGGGCCAGACGCCCAGTTATTATCAAAATTGAGAATTAAAAAAGGGGGTGTATTTTTGGCTAATGGGCTTGCAGCATGCAGCCCTCCCGTGGGCCTCTGGCCCGCAGGCTAAATTTTATTTTATTTTTTAAAATTCAATTAATACCCTATTATACCCCGAAATTCCAGAAAATACTGGAAAAATCGGAAAAAAACCGAAACAATTCTGGAAAAATCCAGAAAAATCAGGAAAAATCAGGATGAGGTTATTGAGTTTAATTAACTCTGTTGGGGTATTTGGCTTAACTTAAAAATTTGTTAATGAATTTTATTTTAATTTATTTTTAATTCATTATTAATCGCTTTATTTTTTTAATTGGATAAAGATAAATATTAATTTACGTTTAAATAATTACATGGATTCTGAGACCGCTCTGTTGTTAGGTTAGTTACCTAACCTAACGGGTAATGACCTTTCCCCGTGGTCCAAGTAATTATTAAACTTAATTTTAATAAACTGTTTGCTATGCTGAATATACATCTTATGCATGTGTGTTTGCGTGGTTGATTTTTATATTGCCTATAGCATATATAAAACTGCGTGGATGTTGTAAATAATTCAGTCTTGTGGTTTAGGATCGGCCATTTTGAGATACACCTTTTTATAGTCATCGCTTTCTTTTTCTGTTTTGAGAGGAATTGTAGTGAGGTTTAATGTAAAATGCTAAAAGACCAGATCTCGGCCAAATTGAAGACGGAGATGAAATCTGCATTATGTTGCGGCCCAAAATGGGTTTCCAAGTTGTATTTTTTATTTCGTTTGTATTTCATTTTATGGACTGTATTCGGACATTTTTGGACATTTTGTTTCTAAGGGTATCTGGCCGATCCCCACATGACTGTTTATTTACTTTGCATGAATTTATTTTTCACAAATTTAATTCATGCGTATTTAATTGCATAGATAAATGGCAAAATTGGCTAGTGTCGATTTCGAGGTCCTTGACTCAGCAGGAAAAACTACCTTAGCTAGCGAGTGGACCTGAAGTTCCACTTTCTTTCAATGGCACTCATTCACTCAATTCTGGCCTCCGCAGCGGCCGAGACAACTGCTAGCAAGGATCCTACAGTGGCCCAGCCAGCTGGCAGTTCTACTACCGTTGTCTCTGACATGGATAAGGCGAAAGCCATTATCTATATATGGAGACACATAGATCGGACCTTAAAGGCCGAATACTTAACGGTAGAAGACCCTCTTGAGTTGTGGACATCGCTGGAGGCACGTTATAGGAATCAAATTGATGTCATACTACCACGTGCAAGTTATGAGTGGGAAAATCTCCGTCTTCAGGACTATAAGTCCGCTGCTGAGTACAACTCAGTACTTCATAATATCACCTCACACCTGAAGTTGTGTGGTGAAGAAGTCTCTAAGCATCGCATGTTGTAAAAGGCATTTACCTCGTTCCATGAGAAAGATGCAATCCTCATGCAACAGTACCGTGAACGCAACTTCACGAAGTTCTCTGATTTTCTCTCTTGCCTTCTTAGGGCAGAGCAGAATAGAAACCTACTACTTGCCACTCATAATCTGCGCCCTGCTGGTTCTGGCCCTCTCCTTGAAGCCCACAATGTTTCTCCCCAGAAGTGGAAAAACAAGAATAAGGCTAGAAAGAACAAAGGGAAAGCTGCAATGAATCCATCAAGAGCACCAACCCAGAACAACAACAACAAGGGGAAGAAAAACTTTACATGGAAGCGTAAGAACACTGCTCCAGTGCCAATTCCAAAGAAGAACTGGGAGGACAAATGCCTTAGATGTGGCATGACTGGACATTGGTCCAGAAACTGTCGCACTCCTCGCCACCTCCAGGACCTGTATCAGGCGAGCCTGAAGCCTCCCCCTGAAACAAACCTGGTAGAAATTCAAGCTCCGACCAAGTTCACTGCACAAGACTTCGAGAATGATGATCTGCTCGATTGAGCTTTATGTTAGTTTGCTTTTATCTTTGCATTTTAATTACTAGTTTCCTTCATCTGTATTTCCTTTTTGGAACTTTATGAATGCATATTTAGCTTTATTTTATAAAGTCTATTCATTCTGATATATAGATGAAGTGCGATATTTTGTAGACAGTGCCTCGATGCACTGGTGAAGCATTAAAATTGCTCCCACATACAACGAGACTAAAAGATGCATATTTCTCTCCTAAATCATAGAGGAATCTCCCAAGTTTCAAGGATATTTCGTTTAAACGAACATAACTTGGAAACTATGGATAATAATATTGAATATCTTTATGTAACTTGTCAAACGGATGTCCATAATGTAAGGATCGCCTTACCCTTGCAATACTAACAACAAACACTAGAGGGGGGGTGAATAGTGTAATGGCAATAAAATTGTACAATTAAAATTTAACTTGCAAATGCAGAATTATAAATGCAAGAGGAATTAAAAGGCATAATCAATCCAAACGCAAACACATAGTTTTACCTTGGTTCTCCAAATTTGGGTACATCCAGCCACACCAATATTCACTATATTCCCATATAGAGAAGTGAGTGCAAATCTCATAAGGAGATACCCCACAAAGAGGATTTATGCCCTACACAAGGACCCAACCAATCCTACACGAGGATCAAGACTCCCACACAGAGAATCACTAACTCCCACTCAGAGAATTAGGGTTAGCCCTACACTAGGACACTTAACTCCCACAAAGAGAGTTACTCCCACAAAGAGAGTTCCTAAGTCCCACAAAGAGACAACCTCTCACAAAGAGAGAACCTCCCACAAAGAGAGAAAGTTCTAATTCCCACAAAGAGAATTAGAGACACAAAATACACCAAGTAAAATAAATACTCTTACCTATGCCTTGAGATGCTTACTCATGAATGGATGCAAGGCATGGAAGAGGATCTCCAAGTGTTGGGATATGCTTGAGAGCACTGGGATGATTTCCCTTGAGCTGGACTTCAATGCATGAAGAAAGATGAATGCTCAATTGAGGGAAATGAGGGAGCTTGAGAGTTGCTTATTGATCTCTTGAGATTTTCTATAGAGTCAAGAGTTATCAAGTGTTGTCAAGAGTTCTCAAGTGATGGCCGCAAACTCAAATATATAGGAACCCCATATCAAGCCCCAAAACCCTAGGAAACAGCCAAAGAAAGAATTCAGCAACGGCTAGAAACTGGGCGAAAACGACAGGAACAGTCGACTGATGATCAAAAGACAGTCGACTGATCAACGGCTAGAAAATATCCAACGGCTATAATCTGAGCCATGACAGTCGACTGATGAAGTCAATACAGTCGACTGACAAACAGGACAGGCGCCTGTTAATCCTTCAGCAGGCGACTGCTGCAGGGGATGGATCGAAACAGAGAGCTGCACTCTTTCTCCAATTCTTCGCACAGATGACTGATGTTAATACTACAGTCGACTGTCAAGAAATCAGGCGACTGTATATTCTTCATCAGTCATCTGTTGTAAGAGATGGAGAAACAACAAAGAGATGCAGAGAATGCACTTACGCTATACAGGCGACTGATGACCAATCTCTAGATGACTGTAAAAATACAGGCGACTGTAAACTGATCGACATACGACTATCCGTAAAGCTCAATTTTGAGTCAATTGAAATGTTTACTTGAGCTGTGCATGTCAGACGACTGTAGGAGGATCTACAGACGACTGGAAATCACCCTGTCGACTGTGTTTCCTTCATCTGGCGACTGACGGAAAGCCAGAGACTCCAAATGAGTCTTTGGATAGAGTGAACCTATTGGGTTGGATTCTATGATAATCCTAAGGCTCACTAAGATGGTTATATGCATATGCACGAATGAGTAAACCATCTAACAAGGCATTACATTTACCTTAGACTCAAAAGAGAGAGAAAGCAATAAAGTAAAATACATGAATTACAATGCTTTCCTTAGAGTCTAAGTCTTCAATCTTGATGCCTTGATTGCTCTCCATCATCTCCAAGCTTTGGCACTCCTTGAGTCCAAGCTTTGGCTCTTCTCCACTTGATGTCCATCCTTACACCAAGTGATTAGTCTCCAAGAAAGATATTCTTGAGATAAAACTGAGAGACTTAAAACATGTGAGTCATTAGCAACAACATAATGTTGTGATCATCATCAAATTAATATTGGTATAAAACACCAATACTCAACAATCTCCCCCTTTTTGATGATGACACACATTATGTAAAATACAAAGTATTAAAGCACAATGCTAATGAGCTCCCCCTACTTATATGCACCAAATAAACAATGAGCTACACAAAGGTAAATACTTATAATACCAACTGAAATCAAGGTGACATATAATAGGCATGGATTACATAAACCAATTGTAAATCAAATGTAAAATACAATATCATGCAAACATGCAAGGTTTATCTAATCGCATATATCTCTCCCCATAGATATATCTCTCCCCATATGCATATGAATATATCTCCCCATATATATTTACATAATGCATATATCTCTCCCACTTGACATCGTCAAAAAGGTGGACATCAAAAATATCCCACTTTGTCATCTTAACCAAGATGTGACAATATGCAAGAAAAGAAAGATATGTATGATACCAAATTTAAAAATTTAGTGGGTATCAATTTACTATCCCATGCTCCCCTTAGATCATAGAAATGGTCAACTTTTGACTTCTAGGATCTAATACCAATTATAATTAATGGAGACATTGGCCTAAAGTGTATCAAAGCAATAGATATAGAAAAATCAAGCTTCAAAGATACACAAAGAATATTGCCAAAAACAAATATATCACGAAACATGTTGGCAATATACAAGAGGTTTGGTTTGAGATCAAAAACAACCAAATGTGAATAAAGATATCAAATAACCTCCGAAATGAGAGTTAAAATATGTCTTAAAATACTTTAAACATATAACATATTAACTCCCCATTGACATACACATGAATCAAAAATGTATGCATGTCAACAAACCCCAAGGTCCCCATTTTCATGAAAAATAAGTTTGAAAATATTTTCAAAATCATGAAACACACACAAACAATGGGTATGCTAAAAATAAACATTCAAGCACAATACCCATGCAATATGCATATGTGTGAGGAACCTAAACATTAGGCAACCAAACCCAAGAGGAGTTTGATTTCCTAATGTAATCACATGAGGTGATCACATCCCTAACTAGAGAGTTGATGTAACTATCCCTCTCTTGCACACTAACCTTAGTGGGAATCCATAATCTCGAGGATTTCCTAGGCAAGGGTTTTGCCTTTGCAAGAGGGGTGGATGTGGCATGCTTAGGTGTAGAAACGAATTTCTTGGCATGCAAAGAATGAGGATTTTGCTTCTTAGCAAAAAATGAAGATTTTTCATTCTTCCTCATTACCTCGTGATCTACATGTTTCTTGTTGATATTATTGTTGTACAAGAAAGCATGATGATTCTTCTTAGGTGCTTTAGCAATATTTCTTATATTTGCACCAAAAGAGGAATTAGAGGTGGGTTTGGGAACCACATTTTGAATATAACCCAAACCTCCTCTATGATTTGCCGGATGTTGTTTTTCCAACAAATCGTGGAGTAAATCCCTAGAATACACAAAGCTTATGAGCTTACGGGATTTCTCTTCACATTTCAACGTAAGTTGTTGAATATGAGCATCTAAGCTAAGGTTTTGAGCAACAAGTTTTTCATTTGTAAGGCTCAATTCCTTAACTTGAGAGAGAAGTGTGTCTCTCTCACTAGTGTCATAAGCATGCATTTCATCATGAATATTTACACTAGATGATTCTAAATCATGCACCCTACTCATAGCATTATCAAGTTTAGCTTTCATTTTATCATATGAATCGATGCACTTACTTGCTAATTTGGAGGTCACATTAAGGCGATATTCAAGCTCCTCATAGGATGGCTTTTCCTTCTCAGCTTCCTCATCGCTTTCCTCCTCGCTTGAGTTTGACGAAAACTCTTCCCCATTAGCCATGAAGCAACATTCTTCTTCATCATTTGATGTGTCCACATCAGAATCATCAAATGTGCCAATAAGTCCATTCTTTTGGTTCTTGACCTCGGACTTGGCTTTCCAATGTTTCTTCCCTTTACCCTTATAAGTATCTTTGGTGGGTTTGGAAGGGCATTCGATAACAACATGACCTCTTCCACTACAGTTGAAACAAATCAACTTGTTAGAATGAGAGGCAAACTTTGACGAAGATATACCTTGTTTGTCCTTGAGGAATGCCTTGAAATTCTTGAATTGTTTGGCAAGCTCGATGTAATCATCATCGCTAATATCATCTTCTTCTTCACTTGGAGTTTTTTGATGGAACTTCTTTCTCCACTTGAATGACTCCTTCTCAACTTTGAGTGCAACCCCCTTTTCCTTCTCGGTCTTGGTTGGTTAAACTTCCTCCTTATGCTGAAGAAGCAATTCATGAGAAATCTCCAAAGTATGCCAAATACTGTTGGTCGATTTGCACATGGAGATGCGATCAAACTCATCCAGAGTGAGGGCGTAGTGGAGTACACACCTAGCCCTGGCATTGACTCTGATCGAATCCTTCTCCGCTTTAGTTCTCGAGGCCGCGAGTGAAGTAGGCTCCTCAAAAGGCGACTCTATAATGTCCCAAAGGTCGTGACCCTTCAAGTAGACCATCATCTTGATCTTCCAACTAGGGTAGTTGGTTCCGTTGAAGAGCGGGGGTCGAACGGTAGAGTGACCTTCTTCATGGCACTCGGATGTAGCGTTGAATGCCATAGTTGTAGTATGCTTTAACCTCGCTCTGATACCAATTGTAAGGATCGTCTTACCCTTGCAATACTAACAACACACACTAGAGGAGGGGGGTGAATAGTGTAATGACAATAAAATTGTCCAATTAAAATTTAACTAGCAAATGCAGAATTATAAATGCAAGAGGAATTAAAAGGCACAATCAATCCAAACGCAAACACACAATTTTACCCTGGTTTCCCAAACTTGGGTACATCCAGCCACACCAATATTCACTATATTCCCACACAGGGAAGTGAATACAAATCTCACAAGGAGATACCCCACAAAGAGAATTTATGCCCTACACAAGGACCCAACCAATCCTACACGAGGATCAAGACTCCCACACAGAGAATCACTAACTCCCACTCAGAGAATTAGGGTTAGCCCTACACTAGGACACTTAACTCCCATAAAGAGAGTTACTCCCACAAAGAGAGTTCCTAA
Source organism: Scilla litardierei (assembly GCA_030789695.1). Classification (NCBI taxonomy): domain Eukaryota; kingdom Viridiplantae; phylum Streptophyta; class Magnoliopsida; order Asparagales; family Asparagaceae; genus Scilla; species Scilla litardierei. The sequence goes on from CM061133.1 coordinate 156,570,294, forward strand.
GTCCCACAAAGAGACAACCTCCCACAAAGAGAGAACCTCCCACAAAGAGAGAAAGTTCTAATTCCCACAAAGAGAATTAGAGACACAAAATACACCAAGTAAAATAAATACTCTTACCTATGCCTTGAGATGCTTACTCATGAATGGATGCAAGGCATGGAAGAGGATCTCCAAGTGTTGGGATATGCTTGAGAGCACTGGGATGATTTCCCTTGAGCTGGACTTCAATGCATGAAGAAAGATGAATGCTCAATTGAGGGAAATGAGGGAGCTTGAGAGTTGCTTATTGATCTCTTGAGATTTTCTATAGAGTCAAGAGTTATCAAGTGTTGTCAAGAGTTCTCAAGTGATGGCAACAAACTCAAATATATAGGAACCCCATATCAAGCCCCAAAACCCAAGGAAACAGCCAAAGAAAGAATTCAGCAACTGCTAGAAACTGGGCGAAAACGACAGGAACAGTCGACTGATGATCAAAAGACAGTCGACTGATCAACGGCTAGAAAATATCCAACGGCTATAATCTGAGCCAGGACAGTCGACTGATAAAGTCAATACAGTCGACTGACAAACAGGACATCCACCTATTAATCCTTCAGCAGGTGAATGCTGCAGGGGATGAATCGAAACAGAGAGCTGCACTATTTCTCCAATTCTTCACACAGGCGACTGATGTTAATACTACAGTCGACGGTCAAGAAATCAGGCGACTGTATATTCTTGATCAGTCATCTGCTGTAAGAGATGGAGAAACAATAGAGAGATGCAGAGAATGCACTTACGCTATACAGGTGACTGATGACCAATCTCCAGGTGACTGTAAAAATATAGGCGATTGTAAACTGATCGACAGACGACTGTGCGTAAAGATCAAGTTTGAGTCAATTGAAATGTTGACTTGAGCTGTGCATGTCAGATGACTGTAGAAGGATCTACAGGCGACTGGAAATCACCCAGTCGACTGTGTTTCCTTCAGCAGGCGACTGATGGAAAGCCAGAGACTCCAAATGAGTCTTTGGACAGAGTGAACCTATTGGGTTGGATTCTATGATAATCCTAAGGCTCATTAAGATGGTTATATGCATATGCATGAATGATTAAACCATCTAACAAGGCATTACATTAACCCTAGACTCAAAAGAGAGAGAAAGCAATAAAGTAAAATACATGGATTACAATGCTTTCCTTAGAGTCTAAGTCTTCAATCTTGATGCCTTGATTGCTCTCCATCATCTCCAAGATTTGGCACTCCTTGAGTTCAAGCTTTAGCTCGTCTCCACTTGATGTCCATCCTTGCACCAAGTGATTAGTCTCCAAGAAAGATATTCTTGAGATAAAACTGAGAGACTTAAAACATGAGAGTCATTAGCAACAACATAATGTTGTGATCATCATCAAAATAAGATTGGTATAAAACACCAATACTCAACACATAAGACCATCTACGCACGATTCGTTGGACTCCCCGTCGGGTCCCTATCATTACAGATATTAATCCTATAGAAATCCAACTTGACTGAGCACCAGAAGTGCCTTTCATTGCTAGAGTTTTCAACTCTGACACAATAGACTTGGTCATCCTGGATCAGCGATGATGGACGTAGCATCAAATGAATCCCTTGGAGAACCTGAAGATTCTTCAAAAGGTTGAGCTTCCTTGTCCCCCTTTGTCATAAGGGAAAACTTATAGAGAGACCTTCCCTCCTGACAGTGGGATTAGAGTCTCTTGGCTTCATTGAGAGAATACATGGTGACCTTTGCGGGCCTATTCACCCCGCAAGTGTCCCATTTTGGTACTTCATTGTACTGATAGATGCATCTACTAGATGATCTTATGTGTGCCTTTTTGTCCACCAGCAACCTAGCTTTCTCAAAAACTGATAATGTGGGTGAATTCACTACACATGTCTTTCAAGACAACTGCCAAACAACTGGCATTGAAAGTGAACATCCTGTAGCATGTTCATACTCATAATGGGTTATCAGAGTCTCTGATAAAGAGACTCCAATAGATTTCACGTCCATTGTTAAATCCCAGTTGCCTGTGGATGTTTAGGGATACGCCATACTGCATTCCACATCGCTTATCACGATACGTCCCTCGTATGGCCATATCTTATTGCTGATGTCGCTTCCTTATGGTTCACCACCAAACATATCTCATTTAAGAGTGTTTGGATGTGCTATCATATGTCCCAATAGCACCACCTCAGAGGACTAAAATGGGTCCTCTTCAAAACTAGTTATCTTTATATGGTTTGATCCACCATGTATTATTTTATACCTAGAACCCCTGACAAGCGATGCATTAAAGGCACGTCTTGATAACTGTGAATTTGATGAGCAAAGTCTCATTAAAATAGGCACGTAGTCTAATGAAGCCTGAAGCTTCTGAGACCATATCATGGGACACAACGTCCTAATCTCGTTATGATCCGCATACTATTTCTGTGTGAAGATGAGATCCAGAAGATCCTTCCCAATCAAACTAAAGTACATCAATTGCCGGATAAATTCACGGACAACCATAAGATTGTTTGTTCACACGTTCCTGCTGCCAACACGCTAGCTAGGATTGACATCCCCAACGATGGATGCAATCCACCGACAGTAGAATTGGCTATACCTCAATTAAAAAGAGGACGCCCTCCATGTTCAAAAGATAAAGTTCCTCGAAAGAGGAAGATTCCTGTAGTATTAAAATGATCCCTCCACAGGATGCTGAGCTCAGACCAGTGACCTCTCCCCTCCAGATTTCCCCTGCAGAGGAAACAATAGGAGAAATATCATTATATTATGTACGTACTGGGAGGTACTGGACAGATATAGCACAGTCGACAATGACGATTTTGCTTTCGCTATTGCCGTTCATGTCGCTGAATACGACGATGACGTCAACCCACTTTTCTATAGCATAAATACATAGATTGGCCAAAGTGGGACTATGCAATAAGAGTAGAGCTGGACTCACTCTTGAAATGCAAAGTCTTTTGATCCAGTAGTCCAAATACCTGAATGTGTAAAACCTGTGGAATATAAGTTGGTTTTCATAAGAAAAAGAAATGAAGGAATTTTGATCATTTTCCTATTTCATACTATGCATAAACGTCTCTGGAAAAGCCAAGAAATGTAGCTCATGGACGTTGTGACTGCATATCTATACAACAATATAGATTTAGAGATCTATATGAAACTTCCAGAAGTGTATACTCTACCCCCAGAGATGAAAGAGAGACGTAAGAACGTCTTCTCTATAAAGGCTTCAAATATCATTATATGATCTTAAGCAATCAAGAAAAATGTGGTATAACAAATTTAGCGAATTCCTTGCTGAACAAGGATTCACTAAATAATGAAGTCTACCCGTGTATCTTTATCAAAAGAACGGGGACATGATTTGTAATAGTCATCGTATATATGGACAACTTAAATCTAATAGGATCTCCTGCAGAGACCATTGCGATATCTGATAGCCTTAAGCATACCTTCGAAATGAAATACTTAGGCAAAACAAGGTATTGCCTCTGCTTACAGATTAAACACTTTCGTGGTGGAATTCTTTTATATTCTTCATACAACATGAGTTTATGAAGAAATATGTCCATTTGCAATCCATTAAAAATGGTTGTTTTTAATGACGCCTTCCAGTCGCTGGAAGAGGGGGAGGACATCCTAGGTCCCGAAGAGCCTAGCTCTAGTGTACTGGTTACACTCCTTTATCTGGCCAACTGCACATGTCTCTATTAGAACGTCTGCAATAAAGCTGTCAGCCAGGTACAGTGCTGCCCTGGAGAGCACCACTGGACCAAGGATAAGCTGCTTTTGCGCAACTTCCAAGGGTCAAGGATCAGCATCCAAGGAATATATATCACATATGAAGGTTTACAGATCATCGCGATGACTAAGCACAAATGGCCGGCCACCTCCTAAAGATCTAAACATCATCCTCCAAAGTCTACATCTTCTGAGAAGCTCATCATCCAAGAAGCAAGTCTAGAATACGCTCAGCCAGGTCAAGCAGTACCTTGCAGACACAGTGAAGACTGAGTAAAAGAATACATACGTTGAGTCATCTACCAATTTCGAAGAGCGTACCACTCCAGAGCACCACTGTTTCCAGTAGCCGCTAGATATGAGTGAAACTTGTATAGATGAGTGATGATTGTATTTTGCTTTTAGAACATGATGGATGAATAGACGAATAGGAAATAATTGTATAGATACATAGGAGATCTGCAAGCCTGAAGCTTGTACAGATCAGGGGGAGTTGATAGTGGAGTTGTACTCTTTTCCCTTAGCTATGTGTTTTCCCACTGGGTTTTTCCACCGGGTTTTCCATAGCCAAAGGTTTTAATGAGGCAACCTCATTTAACTCAGGACCCTGAAATGTCCACCCGTAATGAAAGCTGAAAGACCTACACACATAAGACTTGTGTGTATCAGGGGGAGTCACCAGTTGGTTGTACTCTTTTCCCTTAAGCTGCTAGTTTTTTCCACTAGGTTTTCCACAGTTAAGGTTTTAACGAGACAACCACAGTGGCTCTGGATCCAAAAGTATCTACCTCATCAGCATATTGAATCCTGAAGTATTCATATGCTTAACCCAAGGTAATAGAGAGATAAGGGGGAGTGTTGTGAGGTAAGGGATGCCTTTGACCTCCCTCCCCTTATTATCTTCCATTACACCCCACTAATTAGTAGTGGGGGTCCCTTGGGCTTCTTACTCCCCCATTGAGGAAGAATATATAGAGAGCCATGGCTTATGCCATGACGACTCAATACTTTGAGATTGGTATCATCTTATGAGTTTATAACACCAATATGTTCTACAAATAATTCCATTTTGCTCGCATTCTTTTTATGAAATCTCCATTCACTATTGAGAATAGGACTTTGCCTTGTGTATAGCAAGCCATTATCTCGTGGTGGGCACTTATTGTTCATAAAAAGGCATGCCTGATTGATACGACATGTACAATGCGGATCTGATTGGTTCCCTTCCTAATCTTTCAGTTTGTGTTGTGGAATTTTATGGCTGAGATGGCTTCAAGACATATGCTAGTCATTTCTAGCAAAGTGGTCATCTGGCTTCTAGAGAAAACCACTTGTGTTATTCTTTATCTATGTTTCTCTTATGTACTTATCAAAGATGATCTGTGGAGAACTCTTGACCTTTGATCAGCATGATATATAGCATGCTTTCCTTCTTCATTAAGATTTGTAATACAAGAGGGTAAGTTAATTGATCTTATCCTTTGTTCTACGTTTAAAGGTTGATTTTCGTGGCAAAGGGTAGATCATCTAGTTAGAGAGCGATTTTACCGTTCAATTTTAGTATGAAGGGGAATCCTCAAAGCATATAGTGTTTGATTAATTATTATCTTCAAGTGACGTGGTACGATCAAAGGTGAATTGTGCTGAAGTTTCCATTGCCCAAGTCATATGGCATGTCAAGGCAAGAGACCAGGTGGGGGCAAATCCCTTCCTTTTTTCTTAATACAAAAGAAATAGATGGTATTTCCAGTAAATAATGTAACAATGATAATAGGGGCCACCAAAGTTTCCAATAGTCCTAACGCATTTTTCTTTATGTCGTACAGTTAGTACGATAGTGAGATTTTGAAGGAAATAACTTTCTCACTCTGAGATTCAGATCCCAACAGATTATGAGACTATCTTGAGTGCAATAGAGGGGAGATGGTAGTATATATATCCATAGCTAGAGTGTGGTTTATATTTTTCTCTTTACCCATTTAGATGGCATTGCTAAATGAGGTGGGAATAATCATTTCATATCTTATCCTAAATGCAGTAGGGTTCATTATCAGTTTGATTGCTTAATGCCATCCATGAGTGTTGAAAATTGTTGTTGCAGAAATCGAAAGGAGACAGGAACGAGTTTACCAAAATGAAGAGGGCTGATTCGCGGACTAGGTCGCTCTCTTTAAGATGTTTCGCGGCTCTGTCCAATGTTGTTTAAGCAGTGTACAGCCCCGCCGTCCCCAGGATAAAGCAACCAAGAAGAACCTCTGTGATCGATCAACACTGCACGGGAAGATGATCGAAAAAGAACAACACCGAAGCAACTGTATCTGTTACTGCTCGGGATAAAAAAACGATTTGTTAAGAGGAAGAATTTCCGCAGAATAGAGGAAGAGGAAGACAGAATTTTTCGCACCCTGAAAAATGTAAATCTCGCACCTTTTTATAATGAAAATCATAAGGGAAAAAATAAAACCGATTTAATTCGAGATCTGAAATTAACGTGTGTTAATGCTAGATCTGGGATTAGTGGTGGTTATAAATTCTGAATCTGAAAATGTTTAGATCTAAAAAAGTTTGGATTTGAAACGTTTAAAAACGTTTGAAATTTGAAATTCGGTTTATCAAAATAATTATATATAATAATTATTTTATCCAAAAATATAATCAACGCACGCACGCACGACACGTCACGGCGGGCGGACGGGCAGCGCACGCGTGTGTTGAACCCAAGTTCATGTAATTCCTCTCCCATTCACAAAAGAGTCATACCCCAAGGGGCACACCCATAAGGCTCAACAAACTATATATATTCCTCCAAGCCTTTTTGCCCAAGCAATGTGGGGCTAAAGCTTTTGGAGGGAAAACCAAAGAGAGTCCAAATTTTTTTTTGAAAAATTCAAAAGCTCCAACAATCCCCCACTTGAACTTTTTAAAAAACATAAAACTAAAATTCGTTTTTCATCGAGCAGTATATTTTAATATAAGACTTGTGCATAAATAAAGGTGTCTACCGACTTGAACATTTATATAGTGTTGATGATTTAAATTTAACTAGAGTAACTCGTAGTTTTGAACTCTATCTCTAACATCATCACACACACAACCTTATCAAGGTGTTGTTCATAAGCCCGTGTTTTTCGGCCATTCACGTGTATCCCAGTATAATGAATGCTCTAGAGAATTTTGACCAAAATTCCATAGGGAGCGGCCACACTTTCACGTTCGCACAGGTGATTCTATCAAAGGTACTCCTGTAGCTAGGTACCCCACTCCACATAGAGTATAGAAATCATTAAGAGTTAATATTAACTCATCCTTTTATTGCTTCAGGATATCATGCTTAATATGATTCTACTGGAATAAGACTAATAATTATACTAGCATGATTCTTCACATATCACTTCATGATTTGTTGTTACCCTTTGAACCTATTTCTCGGGATCTTCGGTCTATAGGTTGGGGTTCCCTTACAAGTGACTCATCATTCTAAAGGGATGAGTCTCATAATTATACTAGCAACCTTTTTCATTGTTAAACGTTTCAAATTCTACACTTAAACGTTTCAAATGCCCTTAGAATTATGGAAAACCCAAACCGATTTGCCCCGTGCCCCAGGCTCTACCTATCTTGACATCGATGTCCTGCGGCACACTCATATGATCAAGCCGCTAGGCGACGGTCGGTTTGCTTTCCACTATGGCCATCCCCCTGCACCTTATACCATTCAACCGAACCCTAACCGCGTCACCATTGAGCTTCCGACAGATTGGTCATTTCCACCCGATCCTGGATTTGTGTGTGTGGGGGGGGGGTTACACCTTTAGTTTGTTCTTCCTGACGCTCCTAGATCACTTTCCCCTGCCGTCCACTTGGGCGAGCAGGATATTCCAGAGTTCAGAGAAGACCCTGGGACTGGACCTAGTGTCATCCCCCGGCTGTTGTAGCCGTTTCTTCCGAGGCTCTGATTATGGCCCTCCTTGAGCTAGCCTCTGGTGCCGGTACGACCACTACTGCCGGAACCCCTTCTGCTGTGTACCGTACCACCTCTGCTCACCTCGCTCTCGAGGCCGAGATGGCTGCTTTGCACGCTGGTGCATCCTCCTCCACCTCCTCAGATCCATCTACTTCTTTCCTATCCCATCCTCGTTTCCTCGCTCTCAAGCGAAACGTCGCCGCCATTCTCTGTCTTCTTACCCATATCCACGGTACTCCACCACCATCTCCACCCCCATCACCTCCTCCGTCGCCCCTAGGCGATCATGCCCTCTCACCACCACTGTTTTCCTTCCCACGACTTCCTTCCTTCCCACCACCACCATTGACCCTCCGCTTTCACCACCTTTCACCACTATCACCACCGCCTACTTGCGTCGCAGGAAACATGTCGATTTGCGAGCGAGATCATTACCCCCACCCTCTACATCTGTTGCCGTATCCCTACCACCATCCGTTACCACCGACACCCCACCCATCATTCACATCCCCCCGAGCCCATCCGTCCACCATCTCCATCCCTTTCTCCAGTTCTTTGCACACCCATCACCTCTCCCGACCACACCCCTCCGCTCCCTTCCGAGGAAGATGAGGAGCTTTTCGCTCCTGCACCTTAATTTTTTTTGATTTTCCCCTAACCAGTTTTTCTGATTTACCATGATCATATCTTTTTTTAGGCATTGTTGAGATCAGTGTGGTGGAGATCAATATTTTGTGATTGTCGTCATGTCATTTGTTTGCTGCGTGCTTGTTTTGTGTGTTTGTGTGTATGTTTTTTGTATAGTTAGTTTCGGTATTTGTTTTCTTTATTTTTCTATGTCTCGTTTTGTGTGTTTTTCATGTTTTTTTCCATTTCTTTGTAGGTGCGTACTTCCCTCTCATCTTTCGTTGCCCTCCCGCATTTAATCCGATTGCATTGAGGGCAATGCAACGTTCAGCTTAGGGGAGTCGTACTATGTGCGTAAGTCGTGTCTTTTTCACCGTTTGAGTCGTTTTCGTCATGTTTTTCTTTTTTCCATTCTTTTATCCTCTCTTTCCTAGAGATGACCATGCATGATGAAACTGCCACTAAACCACACACATGCATTTAGCTGAGCTACGACACCTATCTTCACTAACCATATGAACCTGAGTTCTGTTGCATTTTATGCTCCCTGTGTTCACTTTGCCTTTTGTGTTGAGTTGTGTGTTGTGACTTGCTAGTTGGTGTGCTTCTAGGTCGTGATTTTGTTTTATATACATATCCTTGGATGACCCCTAGACTATCATGCTTTAATTTCGAATATACGGTATATTGCTTCTACTTTCTGCTTCATTATGCAGAATCATCTATACATTTACGCTTCTAATCGCATGTCTCGGGACTATACCAATAGGGCCGGGATAACCCATGTTGCTTACACTCTAATCCGCGAAAAATTTCCTTTTGCCAAAATGTTTAGAATTCGAGTTCTTTTTTGTTATACTTGGTTCAAATCCCATCGTCGTGTACTTTACTTCCACTTGGGAGAGTACACAATGTTGCCACTTACCTGCGCATCGTTCTTCTGCTTTTGAGGAATGCGCATTATCCCACTTACAAAAAAGGGGGGGAGAGAAGGAAAAAGAAAATTTAAAAAGAAAGAAAAAAGAAAAGAAAGAATATGTATAGCAAAAAAAATCCTAATATCTAAAACCCCAAAAAATTCTTCTGTTGTGAATATTACTCCTACCACCGTGAATAAAGGGAAGGCGAGAATTTGCACCAAGTGCTGTCCTTCAAACCTACTCAACCCCTTTCGTTTTCGAACACACTTGGCATAGGAGCTTTCTAGCAATCATCTTGGCAATCGTGCGGCGATTTCGTAGTTTCTAGCAGTAGAGTCTCTGATATATGACATGTTTCTATTCTTACTCTATTCTCATACTTGCTTGAACTATTATTCACTGCTAACTCGAATTGATTCGATATTTGGGTCATTCCATGGATATGTGTATATGGAGCTTGATTGCACGATTTAGATAGTTACACCGTTGGCTAGCTCACAACCACACTCACTTGCGCTTCACCGCGTGGAAACCCACGACACTAGTAGGGACTCGTATTCCTGGGCTTAGTGCTATGCTTCTCGCATGCTTGCTTAGTGTGCCGTGTTAGTTTCCATTGGCTCTGATGGGTAATCTAGGATTTCCTTTTTTCCTGTTTCTTTCTTTCTATATTCTCCTCCGAGCTTCTATTCTCACTCGTCTTCCTTGAGGACGAGAAAGGGTTCAGCTTGGGGGATTTTGATGTGTGTTTATATTTTATATATTCACGCACATCTTCTCCGTAATTTTCCGTCGTTTTTCGTTGTTTCGAATTTGTTCCTTTGTGTTTTTTTAGTTCCTTTTTACTTTCGTTGTGTTTGTGTGCTTTTGCAAGATATTGCTAGCACAGGGGACATACAAGGCCAACATCATGAGTCTCTGGAGCAACGGGAGCTGTCGCACGAGACCCTGAGATCCAATCGTCAAGATAAACCATGTATCAACTCTCAACCGATCGGGTAGACATATCCACCGATCGGTTCATGCGGCCGTATCAGTCCTGAGGAAGAGGCAACTCCACCCGGTCGGTTTAGTGATCGGGTGGATGTGACACAGAACGCTGTTTTGAGAGCCAAATGTCATCTGATCGGTTGACTTGTCAACCGATCGGGTCACCTGTAGCTGCTGCTTCCCATGCTCGAGAATTCGAAGACTCACACGATCGGTTCAGCGATCGGGTGATATCTATCAGAGCCGAAGACCAATTTTTCCATCGTCTCACCCGATCGGTTGATGTTTCAACCGATCGGGTGAATGTCTATTTTTGTCTTTTTGTGGGAATATTCCCTGGCATCTTGCCAAATTGTATAAATAGGGTTTCCAGAAACGTAATCCCCATTTTAAAAGCTTTTTAAAGGGATTTTTGGCTGCTCTGAATTTAAATCTATTTGTAAGTTCTTTGATCATTCCTATATTTTGATATTGCGTTTATACTTCTATTTGCTAGGGTAATCTATTGCATGATTTCAATTCTTATGGCTTTAACCTGTTTTATTGCATCTCATGCCATGATTAGTGAGTAGTTCTTCAATCTGGGACATTGGTGGAAGCCCCTTCGTGGGTTCTCCCTCGAACGACAATAGGATTTGGGATCCGATAGGATATAGGGATTTTGTTTGTTACACGGGGGCGTTTCATTGTCATGGGCGGGAGAAAGACCTGTTGAGTATTGGACTCCCCGGATTTGGTTTTGGATGATGAGCAAACATAAATAAATCGTGAACTAACAATTTGTGAGCGCAGTTATGGAGATCGTCGCCAAAATACCACGTACAACAAAAGCGACGTCTCAAAACTTCTCAATATGCGTGATCGTGTGCCTGGAGCTTCGTTGAAGCTCAAGGAGCAATATTGAAGTCAAGAGGAATGAAGATTGAAGCTTTGAAGACGGCTCGTAAGGTTTATTTTATAGTCTTCTAGCTTCATAGATTAGAATGTTAAGCCTTGAGTATGACTTACCTTATAACCTTCATTTCGCTCATATCTTAGAGCTAGGATTATCATAAAAGCCATTAGAAACTTTCCCGAAGCCTATCGCTCTTTCCCTCGGCTTCGAGTGCATGTTAGTTGGTTCATGAAGGGTCACCAACCGACTAGATGACGATCTAGTCGGTCGGCAACTCTACTTAAACCGACTAGTTTGCCTTCTCTAATTCAGCTCTTTTCTATGACTACATTTAGTCGGTCAAAGAAGAGTCACCGACCGACTAGATGACGATCTAGTCGGTCCGTAATCCTTCTTAGACCGACTAGTTGTGTTCACTCATTTTCAGCCTGAGCTACTGTTTCGTGTTAGTCGGTCAAAGAACGTTTACCGACCGACTAGTTGAGAAACTAGTCGGTCAGCATTTGTTCTTAAACCGACTAAGTCATCTTGAAGTCAACCTATCCTATTTCGACGTTAGTCGGTCAAAGAACATTCACCGACCGACTAGTTGGGAAACTAGTCGGTCGGCAAGTCTTCTTAGACCGACTAGTTGTCTTTGCCTGGAACTTCACCTTTTGGCTGTTCCTCACTTAGTCGGTCCATGTTGTCTCTCCGACCGACTAGTTGATGAACTAGTCGGTCAGTGATCCTTCTTTGACCGGCTAGTCTGGTTCAAAATAGAGCCGTTGGGATCTTTTTGAACTCGTTTTTCCTTGCCCCTATAAATAGAATCCTAATTCATTTCTTGAAGGGGTTAAGCAACATATTGGAGATATTTTCAGATCAAAAGAGAAGAGCAATCAACTCTATTCCCAAGCTCTCTCTTCTCACAAGAATCTCTCCCTCAAGTTCTTGAGTCCTATATCCTCAAGAGAGATTCTCTCCATTGTGAGCCATTCAAGTTAGAAGCTTGATTCTAGGTCACCATCTCCACCCTAGGCTTCCATTGCTGGTCATCTTCTTGAAGCTAGGGTTTGGTGACTCTTCCTCCATCAAAATCCTCTTTGCCCTAATTTGGTAAGAAATCTCAAGGCATAGGTATTTTGTTGGTAAGCATTTCATTTCAGTTATATTTGAATTGTATACTCTCGGTTGTGAGAGGTTTTGCGTGATCCCGGGTTGTGGGAGTCACGGTCATCGATTGTAGGTCGATTGCGCTTGTGAGGTTTTCGCAAGTGTTCATATTGGAAATCTTGAGTTAGGGTTTCTAACTCAAGTATCCGGAAGGGATCCGGGTGGTTGGGACGTAGGATCACCGGGAACAAGTCGGGGAGACTTGGGTGGATCCGAACCCATTAAACCATTTGTTTGCGTTTGCATTTATTCTTGTTGATCGTTGTTATTCCGCATTGTTGTTTGTTAATTGCATGATAATTAGGAATAACTCTCCCTATTATTTAAAAGTACTATTCACCCCCCCTCTAGTACATGTGCAGTAGCTTCCCAGGGCACTACAATTGGTATCAGAGCCAAGGTTCAAAGCTACACATAGCCTAAGTTCAAAGCTATGACGAACAACGACTACAACGTCTTCAGGAACCGCGATGGAGCTTCTTCAGTTATGGAAGGACAATCCTCAGTCAGGCCTCCACACTTCAACGGTACCAACTATGGGTACTGGAAATGCCGGATGCAAATTTTCCTCCGGAGCGCTTCACTATGGAGAGCCACCATGACGGAGTATGTCGAACCTTCCGAAGAAGATTTCGCGAAGTGGACTCCCGCGGAGGTCGCCGCGGAAGTAGCCAATGCCAAGGCAATGAATGCCTTGAATTGTGCGTTGGAGCCCGAGGACTTCAACAAGATATGCACATGTAAGAGTGCATATCAAATATGGAACCAACTCCTCATATTGCACGAAGGATCGAGTACGGTAAAAGATTCTAAACTCGTCGTTGCTAATAAAGAATTTGAGTTGTTTCATATGGAGCAGGGCGAAACCATGAAGGAATATTACGCTCGCTTCGTGGATATATCAAACGACTTGGAAGCTCTTGGGAAGGTCTATACCCAAAAGGAGAAAGTCGCGAAGATTATCGACGGTCTTCCATCATGTTGGGAAAAGCATACCTTCGCCATCGAGGAAGGTAATGACATGAATAAATATACCGTCGTACAACTAATGGGTACATTGTTGTCTTACGAGGTACGCAAGGATAGTAAGATCCGAATGAAGGAAAAGATGAAAGCGTACTTGAAGCAAGATGAGCCAAAGAAAAAGACGATTGCTTTCAAGGCCGCTCCATCTACCGATGATGAAGAATCGGAAGACGAATTGGACATGGAATCCATTGCCCGTATGGCAAGGAAGTTCGATCGATTCCTCCGAGTGGGTATATCTTTGAATAAATCTAAAGTTAGTTCGACTAATGCTTCTACTCCCGTGTGTTATAAATGCAACAAGCCAGGACACATCAAACCGGATTGTCCTCTCTACAAACACAAGGAGAAGGGGAAAGCATCAAAGTACGACAAGTCGAGAAAGTACAAGAAAGGACTTGTTGGAACATTCACCGACTCCGAAGAGGATTCCTCAAGTGGAGAGTCGGATGATGGAAGAGTGGAGAAAGCAAAACTTTGCTTCATGGCGAATGACGCAAAAGATCGAAAGTCCTCCTTCGATGAAAGCGAGGATGAAAGCGAGGATGGTAGCGAGGAGGAAAGCGGAGAACCTACTATTGATGAAATGAGGTTAGCAAACCAAGAAATTTGGTCTAAATTTACTAAATTAGTAGATCGATATAATAAGACCAAAGATGAACTTGTCAACCTCCAAACCTCTCCTAAGTCTACCATCACCAACAAAGACACCATTGTTGAGACTCTCGCCAATGAGAAAGCAAGTTTGCTTACTCATAATGGCTTGTTGAGAAATGAGGTGAAGTCCCTCAAATCTCAACTTGAGCATGTTCGTGTTGAGGATTCGGATGAACATGTGATAGCGGATTTGACGTCTCAAAACTCAACTTTGAGTATTGAGAATAAGAATCTCAAATCACGTGTTTATGCACTCACATCGCAAGTATCCACTTTGGATGCTACTTTGCATTCTCTCAAAGAGAAGTATGAGTGCACGTTAGGCCGTATCAATGATTTCAATAAAGGTAAGGGCCATTTGGATAATATCCTAAATGACTTACTTCCGGCCAAACACCACATTGGCTTGGGGTATAAGATGTGAGACTCATCCAAATCGCCTACCACCTTTGTTAGGCCGACATCCGATGCCTCGACGAGTGGGAGCAAACACCCCATTGGTGGTTCTCCTACCAATAGTGCTTCCACTTCGTACACACCCCCGATTGGAAAGAAACCCACTTTGGGTAGACCTCCAAAGAGGGGTCATGCATTTTTGTACTCACATGCTATGCCACGTAGGAACACACATCCTACTCCACCGGTGCATGCAAATGTTAATGATGATTTTTATACTCCGCACCCACGAGCACGTGCAAACACTCATATGAGACACCCACGTGCACGTAATAATGCTTATGCACATCCTAATGCTTATGTTCAAACATCTCATCAACATGTGCATGCCTACTCTCATAATCATCCTCATGCATACACACCTCATGCTTATCCACGTATGTATGCTACACCACATCATGGATCTCATGCTCATCATAATGCTATTGCTAGATCTCATGCTCCTAGGCCACATGCACCACATAGAAATCAACTTTTTGTGCATGCAACCACTAGGAAGAGGATTCCCAAAATGTACACTATTTGGGGTCCCAAGAACATTAGCGATGATGCTATGAATGTTTATGTGAAATCATATATTAATGATGTTATTTTGAATGATGATTATGTTGGGAAGTCAAGTTCCTCTTGGACTTGGTTTCCGAAGGGTTAGTTCCTTTAACCTTTCAATGCTTGGTACCATGAGCTTATGATCATGTTATGGGTACCAAGGCATTTGTTTATAAATTTGATTTTGATTACATTAACTCATGGGTTACAATTATTTTAATTTCGTATTTCAAATTTGTTGTCTAACCCATTGATCCAAAAGGGTTTTTGGATACCAAAATGAAGTTTTCTAGGTTCAATCCACCGTGGGATACCAACCCTACCAACTCCTCGATTTGCGAAGACTTTCATTCAAACGGAGTTGATGGTGCTTAGGTAATGCACCAATGTAGGGGGAGCTTAATGTTGTAAGTATAATATTACATTTGGTATCCATGAGGGTTGAATGCATGCTTGGTTAGAATCTATTTCTTTACAGTGGTATCATTTTGTGTCTCCTAGCATGATAGAATTGTGAATGCCATAAATGCTTTGAAATTCTTATCTATTTTTGGCATGACATGTTTTAAAAGTTATTATGATGATTTTCATATTATTTTTATCACCTTGTCACTTCTCATCGCACACTTCACTTATTTTTGATGTGCTTTTACTTAATGTTCTTTTTTGATCGATATTGTGACATTTGATATTCTATGATGTGCACCACTCTTCTGATGGTTCATTCCTTTGTGCACATTTTATGTGTGTCTCTGATATTGATTTCGTCGCTCGACGATTTATTTTGATTCAATAGCTTTAGTTGTATGAAAACATAGAATTGTTTTCTATGCACTAAAATAGCTATAAATGTTGATATTGGAGAGTAAATTCATTTCTTCAATAGGTGACTTTACATTTGATATTTTGATGATTTTAGTTTTTCGATTTTCGACTATGGTCTCATTGACACGCTTTGATTTTATTCGAATTTTATTTTGGTGTCATATGAAACGTGGTCGTATTCTTAGACTCCCATGCTTAATGAATTATTTGGACATGATTTATTGTCGTTGGCTTCCTCCCGCTCTTTTTGGATTATGCCAAAGGGGGAGAGATATAATAATGCATAATAATGGCATGTGCTAAATGATAATCTACCATGAATCTAATTTGATATGTTAGATTCAGGGGGAGTTAAGATATAAAAATGGATTACAAATCCTAAATCTCAAATAATGGATTTGAATTTTTACTTTCCTCGTCTGCTTGATGTATGTGCTTATTATTTCATATGGAACTAATGTGTCATCAATGCAGGGGGAGTAAGTATATTTCATTTAGTTCATTATTTTTGATTATTATTTATGTTGGTTTGTCATCACCAAAAAGGGGGAGAATGTTGAGTATTGGACTCCCCGGATTTGGTTTTGGATGATGAGCAAACATAAATAAATCGTGAACTAACAATTTGTGAGCGCAGTTATGGAGATCGTCGCCAAAATACCACGTACAACAAAAGCGACGTCTCAAAACTTCTCAATATGCGTGATCGTGTGCCTGGAGCTTCGTTGAAGCTCAAGGAGCAATATTGAAGTCAAGAGGAATGAAGATTGAAGCTTTGAAGACGGCTCGTAAGGTTTATTTTATAGTCTTCTAGCTTCATAGATTAGAATGTTAAGCCTTGAGTATGACTTACCTTATAACCTTCATTTCGCTCATATCTTAGAGCTAGGATTATCATAAAAGCCATTAGAAACTTTCCCGAAGCCTATCGCTCTTTCCCTCGGCTTCGAGTGCATGTTAGTTGGTTCATGAAGGGTCACCAACCGACTAGATGACGATCTAGTCGGTCGGCAACTCTACTTAAACCGACTAGTTTGCCTTCTCTAATTCAGCTCTTTTCTATGACTACATTTAGTCGGTCAAAGAAGAGTCACCGACCGACTAGATGACGATCTAGTCGGTCCGTAATCCTTCTTAGACCGACTAGTTGTGTTCACTCATTTTCAGCCTGAGCTACTGTTTCGTGTTAGTCGGTCAAAGAACGTTTACCGACCGACTAGTTGAGAAACTAGTCGGTCAGCATTTGTTCTTAAACCGACTAAGTCATCTTGAAGTCAACCTATCCTATTTCGACGTTAGTCGGTCAAAGAACATTCACCGACCGACTAGTTGGGAAACTAGTCGGTCGGCAAGTCTTCTTAGACCGACTAGTTGTCTTTGCCTGGAACTTCACCTTTTGGCTGTTCCTCACTTAGTCGGTCCATGTTGTCTCTCCGACCGACTAGTTGATGAACTAGTCGGTCAGTGATCCTTCTTTGACCGGCTAGTCTGGTTCAAAATAGAGCCGTTGGGATCTTTTTGAACTCGTTTTTCCTTGCCCCTATAAATAGAATCCTAATTCATTTCTTGAAGGGGTTAAGCAACATATTGGAGATATTTTCAGATCAAAAGAGAAGAGCAATCAACTCTATTTCCAAGCTCTCTCTTCTCACAAGAATCTCTCCCTCAAGTTCTTGAGTCCTATATCCTCAAGAGAGATTCTCTCCATTGTGAGCCATTCAAGTTAGAAGCTTGATTCTAGGTCACCATCTCCACCCTAGGCTTCCATTGCTGGTCATCTTCTTGAAGCTAGGGTTTGGTGACTCTTCCTCCATCAAAATCCTCTTTGCCCTAATTTGGTAAGAAATCTCAAGGCATAGGTATCTTGTTGGTAAGCATTTCATTTCAGTTATATTTGAATTGTATACTCTCGGTTGTGAGAGGTTTTGCGTGATCCCGGGTTGTGGGAGTCACGGTCATCGATTGTAGGTCGATTGCGCTTGTGAGGTTTTTGCAAGTGTTCATATTGGAAATCTTGAGTTAGGGTTTCTAACTCAAGTATCCGGAAGGGATCCGGGTAGTTGGGACGTAGGATCACCGGGAACAAATCGGGGAGACTTGGGTGGATCCGAACCCATTAAACCATTTGTTTGCGTTTGCATTTATTCTTGTTGATCGTTGTTATTCCGCATTGTTGTTTGTTAATTGCACGATAATTAGGAATAACTCTCCCTATTATTTAAAAGTACTATTCACCCCCCCTCTAGTACATGTGCAGTAGCTTCCCAGGGCACTACAAGACCGCCTTTGACCATCGGGCCAATGGGAAATAAAACGGGAGTTTGATTATCTAGCTACAGCTCACCCTCCCTATCGTAGACATTGATTCCTTGCGCGTGGGAACGGCTTGGATGAAATGTCGGGAGCAATCATTGCGAGCTTAGTGCTCCCGGAGTCGGGCAGTGTTGGACATGGGAATGCCCACCGTCAGAACCCGAATAGACCTAACGTGTCATCCTGAGCATCGACTGGAATATCGGGCCCATGGGACGCTAGGTACCACTATTAGAGGCACCGTCTCACCGCTAAACCCTAGAATCCGATCACATTCCTATCCCTCGACAGTAATAGTGAGAACTCATGATAGGGCGGAAGCAAAAGTCCTAGGTTATCTTTTTTACCTCTTACATCTTTTCTATTAGTCTACTATCGTGACAACCACCCGGAGAATAGGCTAGCTCACCCACTGGGTGATCCGGTTCCCGAATGTTTCCAAGCACAACACACGCCTCCCCGTGATCGACCTCCAAGCCACACTTTGACACTGTGCGTTTGCGGTTTACAAATTCTAATCATAGTATTTCCGTCCCGATTTGAGTGCCAAACGGACGGGCGGTCACCGACGAAGGACGGACACAGATCATAGCCCTAAGGGTCTGCCAAAACCATTTAGTCCACATCTCAAGTGGATCTTCGCCCTTAGGTATTAAACCTTTCGGGTCTTGTCTACATGCCGACGAATATAGATAATGGCTTGCACCTTTTCTATATCATTTGCATTACCATCTTTTGTCACAACAGAAATAAGGGACTTAGATCGTAGGTGAAATTTGACATCGAGCTGCCAGCACAAATAATTTCTCCCTGATGCATCCAGTACTTCGAAATCGACGCTTGCGATTTTTGCCATTTTATATAGTAAAGCACAAATTTATATAAATTAATAATGCATCAAACATTTTCATGCGGATGCAATTTTTAAATGAAAAACTAATTGCGTGGATCGGCCAGTCCTACATAAATAAAAGAGTCTAAAGTCCATATTACAGTTCATATTACACAAATGAAAGAGGAAAACGAAATTACAACTTTGGAAACCCCGTGGGTCCCATTTATAAAATCTTCAGCTTCTAAAGTGGCCTCCGTCTCCATGGATAGTAGTCATCGGTCTTGGACATTACATAATTTCATCACTACAATTTCTCTCAAAAAGAAAAGAAAAATGCAGAAAAAGTAAAATGTAGGACTTAAACAGCCGATTCAAAACCACAATTAGCCATCAATGCAAAAATATGTGCTCATCAAACATTTTCATCACATGCATTACATTTTCACAGATCGAAGGATAAACATAATAATTTAAATACCTAATAATTCTTGACCCATGTGGCAACGTCATACACTGTTAGGTTATGTGACTAACAGTAGAATGGTCGCAAGATCTTCTTAATTATTAAGTTAATGCCGCACAACCAATCATAAGTTTATCCAGAGAATGAGCCTTAAAAAGTGATGCAATGCATATAATTATCATCCTAGAATGGTATCCTAGAATGCAAAAATGTAGTGCATGATGGGCTTATTCAAAAGAATTTGAAAAATGCCCAAAATTAATTGTTCTACGTGAAAAAGGAAAAGTTTTTCTAAGGAAAAGATAAGTAGGCCTATATATCCAAACCATAGAGATTTTGGGTCAATCAGAGCTTTTGAGATAGATCCAAGGAAACTTATTAACATACATTTTGAAAGGGGACATTCAATGGGTTAGAACTAGGGCTGGGACGGCCGAAGCGCATGGCATGAAATCCTTTACCATAACCCTAAACTCGCATAGAATTAACCATGCCTAACCATCCAATTGTTGCCTGTATCATTACCGCCATCCAATCTCTGATAAGGACAAGGCAAGCCCTAAACTTACGCAAAAATATTACTTCCTTGTATGAAAACCAGTTACAGTAAAGAAGTGACTTTTCTAGGGTTTGCAGAAGAAATTTTCCAAATAGTATAACAAGAATTGGGCCGATAATAGATAAAGAAACTATAAGATAGCAAGGGATCAGAGTGTATGGCAAAGAAATACGTGAGATTGACAGTTAACAGAATAAACTAAGAATAAGAATATATTAAAACTCAATACATAACTAGTTTCCGATAAAAAGGGGAAGGGAAAAGAAATTAGACTACCACTCAAATCTCAAGACCTACGACCAACCATTATCTCTATTAAAAAATAAAAATAAAAATACAAAGATACTAGAAAAAGTAATCAACCTCCTAATCAACGATGAAGACTGTGGCAGGCGGAGGAAGTAACTCTGGAGCCTTGGGTCAATTTATCCACGCGAACATCACAGGACACGTAGAAATCTTCCTCGTGGATGTTGATGCTGAAGACCGACAGTTTGGCTTCGACCATCATCTCTACGTTGAATGCCGCTTCATGATTCCTTCCTTTCACCAGCTTCCGATATTGGGCGGAGCTGTTGTCGATGGTGTACAAGAACCCGTTGGCCGTCACTGTGCTGGTGCTGCGGGGGCGGAGATGGACGGGGGGCAATGTGCCGAAACCCAAGGTGTGGTTGTAAGAGGACAAGTAAAATTGCCCCTCGGCACGGAAGGAGGTGGCTTTGTTAGGGTTTATGACTTTGACGGTGACGGGAAAGATGGCGGATGCTGAGGAGGTCGAATTGCTCGCGACGATGGGGAGGGATTGGATGTAGAAGCTTGGGAGGGATGATCTGGCCAACAAGATGACCATGGCTGCCGCAAGCGACGCGACGACAAGCAGGACGATGCAAAAGACAATGGAGAGCACGTAGCAGAATACACGCAGGAGCCTGGAGGCGGATTGGCGGCGGGATGCTGATGCAGATTCGATGTCGTCTGGAGCTGCAGCTGAATCTGCTCGAGGTCCGGCCATGGCTTTAGTTTGAAGAAAAGAGAGAAACTATGCAGAACGCAACAATGAATTATGAATGCAATATTGTGGGGGGTAATGCAATGCATCCCCTTTTATAGAGTTGGATAAGAAAGAAATCGCAAGCCCATCCAAATCCAAATCCGATAACTAAATTTGAATAAACGTTGGTTAATGGAATTCTAGAGGAAGTTGGATTTTCGGTCTTGAGGATTAGTACAAAACCAAAGCAGCATAGCTTGAATTTTTAAGAATTTTATTCCAAAATTTAAAATTTTGATACTGTATTGAGGTATTATACATTTAATTTGATTTGGTTAACCATACTAGATTTTACTCCTCTAAACCCTTTTTCTTTTTTTAATTTAAAATTTTACAGGCGTTTGGCCACATACGATGCACACGTGAAATTTTATTGGTTTTGATCCAATTCTTAACCTACGAATTTAAAATTTATTACTTGATCCAAATTGAGCAAGAGATTTACATGCAGAAGAAATCTAAACTACATAAACCTATTTTGAATTCACTTATTAGGTTAATGAAATTCTAGAGGAAGTTGGATTTTCGATCCTGTGGATTAATATAAAGCTAAAGCATTCGTAAGAGGCATAAACTTGTATTTTTATAAAAAAATTTCCTAAAATTAATAATTGTATTAAGTATATGTTCTATTTAATATATCTTTAGTAGATTCGTTACCCGATTTCATATCTTTTGGTGGACTAATTTTATTGTTTATCATTTTTCAATAATATTTTTAAATTTCTAATTAGTGAATATTTATGTCATCTTGATCTATAATGAGGATTATTTGATGCATTTGAAATTATCCCATTCGTCCTCTTCTAAAGCTGGAAGTTTTCATTCTGCAATCATTATCATATATTATCATGCCACCTTACCCTGTGATAAGATTGCTTTTATGTTCATTTTTGTTGTTCATATCTCCCAATGGTTGTTATGTTTTCTCAAGAAACTCGATCTGTTCTGGCATTATTTTGTTATTAAGCGCCGCACTTGTGTATCTTCTCTGGATTGCCTATAAAAATAGAGCTGATATGTGTAGCTTCACATAGCTGTGGCAAAAAAATGTGACAATCATTCCCTTGCCAGGACATCTGACATATAAGCATAACCGATAAAAAGCCCGGATATATACAGAAATGGTGTAATCCTATTCCCTTCCTTGCCAGGACATCTGACCTATAAGCATAACCGATAGAAAGCCCTGATATATACAGAAATGGTGTAATCCGATTCCCTTGCCAGGACATCTTACCTATAAGCATAACCGATAGAGAGTAATGCATATTGTGCTGAAAGTAATATATATTGTGTTAATCAATTCTCTACAAAGTAAGAAGAAAGCGAAGAGAAAAACAAGGAGAGAAGAGATTCTCATAAATAACGGAAAGGTCAGTACCAAGAATTCAATTGCATAAAACATGAAAATACAAATGGAAAGTACAAGGAACAAACAACAATTGGTAACGCAGTTCGATGCTCACACCTACATCTGTAGGACCACGCCCAGAAAAACTGTACTCCACTATTTCAAAATGATTACAATCACTAATGTTGCAATTCTATTAGGAGAACACACTCCCCCTCAATACAAACCGTACGGGTGATTCCAATAGATACAATGGAGTAATCTCAGCAAGACCCCCTTGCAAAAGCTGAATGGATCAAACTCCCTTTGATCCATATCTCTGTAGTCGTCAATCTCCTTCAATCCTAGCAATATCCCCTTGCAAAAACTGACTGAATCAAACTCCCTTTGATCCATACCTCCGTAGCCGTCAACCTCCTTCACATGATGATTAATAGATCTGTGAAAAATTAACCCTAGCCGATTCTGCTTGAGAGCCTTTTATATCACGTCCCCACAATCAAGGATCTATTTCGGGTAAATAGACCTAAATAATCTCAAGCAGTTATCTCCTCCCACCATTCAAGGATCTATTTCGGGTAATTAGACCTAAATAATCTCAATAGTTATTTTCGCCCAACAAATCAGTAACTAAAGAGATTCGCTCATTAAATCAGGAATCAACGAGATTCTGGGCCCATTAAATCAGGAACCAATGAGATCTGTACAACAGAAACAGAGATCCCCCAGTCAGCTCCCGCATGTCATGAATGATGTCATATAACATGACTCATAACATGACCTCCCAACCTGTTCAAAAATAGTTTTGACTCTACAACCAGAACACCCTAGAATTAGTGCCACTAATGCGAACATATAATAACAGAAAAACAATCCAACGAACTCCCCCTTTGGCATTATATGGCACAACCCAAGCACAGGCAAAAGAGCACCAACAAAAAAAACACAGAACCTTGTTTCCCCATTTGATCCACAATAAGCCAAAGGATACCTCAAGAAGTTGTAGCTGGAGCCGGAGCAATAGAAACAGCAATGGAGGAGGCTGGCTCTGAGGAAAGATCATCCACCTTAATAATAGTCAGAGTAGTGATATCGATCACCTCAGAAGAGACAGCCAATTCATTCGGTTTACGAACGACTTTCTGAGACAATAGCAGCTGAGAGATAAGCCATAGATGACGAGGATTTAGCATACACAACAATAGAGAAACTGATTTAGGCTACCAAAATTCGCAGCCTGAATCCGAAGATTCACTTCAAACTAACCAACAGAAAGATAGTGAATAGCTAAGGCACACAAATTATACAAGAGCAAGTAACATAACAGCTTCAAAAAATGAGGAATGAATGCATTTATATATTACTGTCAGAGATTCCAGTAAAGAATAATTACTTCATTTTTTTCAAACATAGCAATGTCCATAAATTATGAATCTCCGAACCATAACATTATCAACGATGAGCAAATCACATCGGCTTCATGTTACCTTCCATGACTTCAAATCTGCCTCCCTTTCCAAAGGAACGTGAAGATCCCCATGACCGAAATGCAAGAAGACCCCAGAGGCAAAGTTCGTGACAATTTCTGCCATTTCTGTATTTACATTTAACCATCGATAACAGCACGGCGGGGGTTTCTTCTAAATGCAAGAAGACCCCAGAGAGAGCCAATTTTATCTACTTTCAATAGAGAGATGTGCACAACAAAAATTTAAAACACTAATGCAAGTAAGGAAATTAGAGACAAAAGATCAGATCGCAAACACAAAGAATTTATCCTGGTTTACCCATCCATCGGCTACGTCCAGTCCCTAACCTCATTGGGATTTTCTTCACCAACCAACACCCTAACAAGAGAGCCAATTAAATGCCTAAAAATAGATGACTTCTTCAACCACCTAGTTGCACTTATTAGGAATTTCCCCTACACCAAAACTCAACATCACCAAGTGAGGACCTCAACACTTGAGGATTTTTCGTAGCCAACCAATGCAACCAAATAAACCTTACCACCACACCTTGTTTGGATTTTCAAACCTCTCTTTGAAGAAGAACTCTTACAACCTTCCTATAATAAATATGTTGAAGCATTGTGTATTGTGAATGGCTACGGAAAAACTCTTTGATCTCAAGAATAAAGAAGATTAAAACACATATAGATCAAAAGAAAAATTAATTGGAATCCCAGAATAACTTAGATGAAGCTTGAAGAGATTCACAATTAGTAAATGCCAAGATGCTTAAAAGCGTTGAGAGAAATTTTTAAACAAAGGCCTTGAAAACTTTTTGAGAGTTTGAGAGAGTTTAGAAAGCTTGAAAACTTAGATTATATGCTCATTAAAGTGTTGCAAAACTCCCATCACTCTCAGCATAAATAGGAAACAAAAATCGTTGAAAACATTTCTCAAAATTGCACTCCCAACAAAAATATCGACCGTTTTCCGTGAAATACGGAACTGTGTTTTTTCAATCCGTTGAGCCAAAGTAGTCGACTTCTATAAAGTTAGTAGTCGACTATCCATACAATAGTAGTCGACTCCCTAGACTACTACATTCAACTATTATTGGGGACAGAACTTTAACCATGTTTTTCAAAGAAAGGTAGTCGACTCGTACACAATAAGTAGTCGACTATTATTCTAATACATGGGAAAACATATAGAAATAGTTCCAAAAATCATTTTAATCATTTTAAAAAGTTTTATAAATAATTAAAGAAGTTTAAAACATCATTTAAGAGAGAGAGAGAGAGAGAGAGAGAGAGAGAGTACAAGTTTCAACTAATAGCTTTAACAATCTAAGACAAGTTTACCGAAATGACATGCTACTCACACTTTCTTTAGAGTCTTGGTGCTTTCTTTGACTTTGACCAACCAGTCTTGAAATCTTGCACCTTCACAAAACCCTAGATGAGCTTTAAATCTTCAATGTTGAGCTCTACTCCATAGGTTCACTCACATTCAAGCTTTTGATTACATATCATCATTATTTTTAAATTTTAGTTGACCATTGTTGATCTGGATTCTTACACTCACAAATTATCTTACAAAACATCATTAGCAACACTAGTTGGCTGCTTATCATCATAACTAACTTATGGGTGATGCAATAACCAACAAGACGTGCCCTACATGCACGGGTTATAACTATTATATGTATATATTGAAAGATAATACTTTGCTTCATTAAGTCAAGGATAAAATACAGAATAAAGAAAAAAGTGTTCTAGACTATTCTTAACAATAACAGGGAGAGAGGACGCGAGCATCATCATCCCCAAATTACCAATCAAAAATTAGAACAGATATATACTCTTAAAACATGACAAAATCACTGAAAATAGTAGGACCAGTATACTAAAGCAATGTGATTGGTCTGCCTCATTTCATTAGAAACACTTAGCACATGAATTTATACAGTCCAAACAAGGATAAACATATTAATGTTATTGGATACACCCTTCACCTGACACGAACTCCTCGAAGGGAGAGACAGAGGATAGACTATCTTCGTATAAGTACATTGGTTGGATCTGGCATTTGTAGTTCTCTTATTCAAAATGTTAGTGAGTATCATCTACCACTTCATTATGTCTACAACAATAGGAGCTTGGGGGTGTCAATATCAATGGTGGTAGGGGGAACAGGAACATAATCATGCTATATGCTAGGTGGGGCAGATGTAGGGGACCTATTTTGAAATGCGGATGCGTTAAAAGCACCTAGAAATTTGTCATGAGCAGATGTATCCATAGGTAGAGAGGTAAAAATCTCAGGGTTATTGGACTGTACATCCATATTCATATAGTCATCAGCAACATTACAAGTAGAAGGCTTAACAATAAGAGGAGGGGTGCCATCTTCACACATAACACTATCGTGGACACAATTATTAACATTACATGTCACCGAATGAGAGTCATTTGTAAGGGTACAAGTATTACCTAGAAGCATGTTAAACTTAGCAAGATCATCTGATATATAAGGAATTTGTTTGGCTTTCCACATAAGAACTGAAGGTTAGTGACCATCTATATGTCCAAAATAGCTGCACTAAGAACATCTAGGAGGAATCCATTCATATTCCACTGGAAATTCCATCTGTTGGCCACCTTCAATATCCAATCATAATTTTTGAGACTATGTATGGGCATCATTGATTTCGACCAAACATCTTACATATGCCAAGTGTTCACCCATCGCTGTAGCTCGGTCGATATACAATGGCTTATCAGTCATGCATGCCACTTTACTAATGATTTCTTTATGCCAAAACTTTAGGTGTAGATCCAAAAAAAACGAACCCAAAGAGGGACTAATAAAAGTAGATCACGGCACAAACCAATATCAGCACTCCATATTTGCAGAACTATAAGAAGGCCGTTGAATATCCTAGGGCCATCTTGTAGGATTCTAGTACAATCATCTGCCAAGGAGAACTTAAAGAAAAAGAAAACATTTTATTAATAGAAAACTTCAAAACTCCCAACAGGCTTCCACAACCGACAGACACAGGCTTTAAGATGAGAAAAGAAAGGCATATTTGTTAATTCCACCATCCTTTTCAAAGAAACAAGCACAACAATATCCAAGGGAAAAGAGAAAGAACAAGCTAAAGATTAAGAACAAGATGTGGAAGAGGAATACCAAGCTTTATTAATAGTTCTTATATCACCTTACAAGAATTTAAGACATAAATCCTCATCTTTGCTTCTCCTTCTCCAAAGCCCTCTTTCTTCCCTAGCCTCCTTTCTCTTTAGGTTATTTTTCTCTTTTTGATGAAAACCCCTAAAGCTAAGAGACTATTTATATGGTCTTCTTAGGGATACAAGTAAAGTACAAATATATCTCCACTAAGACACATATTTACAACAAGGAATTTTAGAGCCAACTCCAATAATCTCCACCTTGGCGAGAAAACTCCTCCACACCCCATGAAGATCAACAAGGTGTCACATACACCTCAACTATGGCGAGTCCAACCACCCACCACAAATCGCAACTCCATCCTCAAGAGGAGAGGCACTCCTCCACATCTCTAGCACAATGAGATGTTGAGCAAGTCTAGGCAATGCCTAAACTTCTCCCTTGTCACCGGCTTGGTAAATACATCCACCGTATTCTCGTCAGTGTGCACCTCTCGATAGAGATCTCACCATCACCGTACTCTATGATACATCATCGGAATGTGTTTTGTCCTTGCGTGATAGACATGATTCTTGGTCAAGCAAATTTCACTTTGACTATCCGAGAATATTTGGATGTTCTCTTGATCCTACCAAAGTTCATTCACCAAACCCCGCAACCAAATGGCTTCCTTGGAAGCCTCCGCGATTGCCATATACTCGACCTCCGTAGTAGATAATGCCGTCGTAAATTGTAGCACCGACCTCCAAGAAATAGGGCCACTAGAAAGTTTGAAGACATACCCGGTAGTAGACCTCCTCTTGTCAAGATCTCCCACATAATCCTCATCTACATATCCCACTACAATATTTGAGTCAACTTTCTTCTCAAATATGATACCCAACTTCTTGATGCCCTTCAAATACCTCAAAATCCACTTCACCGCATTCCAATGCTTTTTCCCCGGATTTGACATGTATTTGCAAACTACACCAACCGCTTGGGCTATGTCCGACCGTGTGCATATCATGGAATACATCAACCATCCTACCGAATTTGCAAACAGTACAGCTTTCATCTTCTCAATTTCCTCTACCGTCTTTGGACATTGCTCTTTGCTTAAAGAAAAATGAGAAGCAAGTGGTGTGACAACCGGTTTCGCATACATCATGTCATACTTCTCCACTACTTTAGAGACATACCTATTTTGTGACAACCATAACTTTTCGGTATCTCCATCTTTCTTTATCTCCATGCACAAAATCTTAGTAGCCGCCACAAGGTCTTTCATGTCAAACTCATCGCTCAACTTAGATTTGAGCTAATCCACCATTGACATGTGCTTACATGCAATTAGCATGTAATCCACATAGAGAAGAAGCATGATGGGGGACCCATCATCAAGAATCTTGTAGTACACACAACAATCAGACTCACTCCTTGAGTATCCAATGTGCAACATGAAGGAGTCGAAGCGTTAGTACCATTGTTTTGGCAATTGCTTGAGTCCATAGAGAGACTTCTTCAATCGGCATATAATGTCCTCTTTGACCACTTCTACAAAACCCTTCTGATTGTGACATGTAAATAGTTTCCTCCAACTCACCATGATGAAAGGCCGTCTATACATCAAGTTGTTAGGCTCTATGTTGAACTCAGTCACCATAGCCAAGAGTATCATAATAGAAGTGTGATTCACAACCGGGGAGAAAATCTCATCATGGTCCACCCCCCCTCCTTTTGTGAATACTCCTTCGCCACCAACCTTGCTTTGAAAATTGGTTTCTCCTTTTCATGCAAAGGCTCCTTCAACCTATAGATCAACTTGCAAGCCACCGATTTACGATCCTTTGGTTTTGGCACCAACTCCCACACAGAATTCTTGTGGAGAGATTTCATCTCCTCCACCATTGCCTCCAACCATTCGTCACTTTCATGTGAATCCATAGCCGCTTGAAATGAACCGCGCTCACCACTGCTAATGGCAAGAGCATAGTGCACCTCTTCCGCTTGCTTTCATCGAAGCCTATTAGGTGACTTTGTGGTCCTTCTCACCCTCCCTTGAGCAATGCTATATGGCTCTTCTTGAGGGCTCTCGTGCTCCAGACCACGGCTTGAACTCCCCTTTTCCCATTGTGAAGTTTGAGTTCTTCCCAAGTCATCCAATTCGAATGAGACTTCTTCGGTCACTTTATTTCATGTGCCATCACTATCTAGTTGATCTTCAAGATCTATTGATAGCATATAATCTTCATCAAAGACCACATCTCTACTAGTCAATTCCTTTCGATTTACCGAATCCCAAAGCTTGTACCCCTTCCCTCCCTTTTGAAAACAGAGAAAAATGCATTTATGTGACTTGGAATTAAGCTTTGCCTTTCATCATGTGGAACATGTGCATGTTGGGTTTTTGGCGGACCCTCAGAGCTCGGATCTGTGTCCGTCCTAAGTTGGACGGACCACAGGGGATTATAACGCATCGGAAAAAGAAACAAAAACTTTTAAGCTAGCTAAACTATTTAGCTAGGCTCTACGGGAGCCAGAACCTAGCCCGATCTTGCTAACTTGGGGTGGATCTGATCACCACAAGAAAGATCTATACTAAAGCGACAAAATTAAATCTACACTAAAATTACTTAACCACATACCTGTAATCTTGGCCCTGGAGCAGGCAAGATGTACCGCACCGTCTTCCGATGCTCCTCATAGTCGAGCCGCTTTGACTCGATCCGCCTGAACCGCCTCGCACCCTCGAACCGATCCGCCCAAGCCGACTTTCGCCTCCGAGCCGATCACATGCGGTAGAAAGTTTCACTTGAGTAGAACCCGCGTCTTAGACGTCTGGATCCAAATCCAAACCCCCTTTGTAGTCTTGCTAGGACTACTCCGGAGAATAGGAAGAGAGAGAGAGAGAGAGAGAATAGTTTAGTCGCCGATCGAGCTTGCTCTAAAAGTCGGGAGCTACTCGATCGAGGACTTGGTGTGTTTTTCAACGAAGAGAGTGCACCCCTATTTATATAGGGAGTCGGCACTCACTCTTTCGTTGCGAGCAATGTGGGACTTTTGCAAATGAGAGGAAAAATCAATTAAGCCAATTTAGCTTAATTTGTAGTTTAAGTGAGCTTCTCATAAATGCAAACTTTAACTAATAAATTCTCTTCGCTCATTAAACTTTAGACACCAAACAAGCTATCAATCCGAAGGGCTTTGAATGGTGAACGCGTAGGAACCGACGACGACGAATTTCGACTTCGTTTGATCCCTCAAACAATTGCCCAAAGTCAGACAAAAATCAACTTTTCGTAGCCGTCATTTGGGGTTTCAAAACCCCTAAAATTAACTTAAGTTGCGGGCGCGCCCGCTAAGCTTAGCGGGCGCGCCCGCCCAAGGCAACAGAGGCGGGTAGCGGGCGCCCGCCCGCTGGGTAGCGGGCGCCCGCCCGCTGCATGTAGCGGGATGTGCTTGCTGTAGACAGCGGGCGCTGCCCGCTGCGCAGTAGGCATGAGCCTGTTACGGCCAGCGGGCCGTGCCCGTTTTGCCTCTGGGTATGGGCTTGTTAGCCCAGTGGGTCTAACCCACCTTGCCTTGAACTGTTTTTGCGTTTCTGGGCTCGTTTGAGCTCCGATTTGGACGTGGTTTGAACCTGTGTTTAGACCCGGACGATCCCGTCATCCAGGTAACCCTTTCCAATATATTTGTTTCTACTAAATTTGTCGTAACCAATTTACGACATGTTTAATCATAGTTTGCATCAAATGCAACATTTGTCCATATTGCTATTACGACTAATTTTCACAATAAGCTTTGTGAATATCAACTATTCGATATCATCAAATGAATCTCTCTCAATTAATCTTCATATTACTAAGACACGAACACTACTCGGTGTGAGACCCTACAGCCTGACCTTACTACAGGTTGGGGCTCGAAACCCCTAGACGACGATCACTACGAGCAGTAGCTGTCGTCCCTGTTTCAGAATCATTATAACATGATCGACCCTTTGACAAAGGCATCATTGGGTTTACATTGGCTGTGTCAGTGATGACTGTCGTTAGCTATAGTCCATTCGTTAAGACTGTGTTCCTGTTGACCTCGGGTATGGTTTACTGTCAACCCTATTAGACAACATTGATCAGTATATGACGGTCTTTGTTGTATACATGTTTTACTTCTTACAACATACCCCGGCCGAGGATTAACATAAAGACCGTACTGAGCCTGTAACACTAACTTCCCTTTAACGGAAGTGACGAATCCCGTCTTAGTCATCTACTCACCTCGAGAGCTTCAGGTACAACTCAACCTAAGATCTTTTAGCAGGCCTAGCCTCGAAACTAGATCATAGGTCTAAGCTACACGGTTCACTCACGGGTTCGTACAAATGACTTCTGGTCATAAAGACCAGTTAACCTATCATCACCCTAGAGTTATTAAGGACAGTTCAAAAAAGTTAACCATTTAATAACTCTAATTTGGTCGTTCAGTGAACTTATTCTCCAATGAGCACCTGTGTCTCGTCTCTGACTTCACCAAGTCGAATGACTTTGAGATCATCATTACCCTAAGGTAAGACTAAGACACAGGGGTCTATCCGATGTGTCGATATCCAGTTCTCGACACATCTATAACCACGAACCGTTTAAGACTTACGTTTCTATTCGGTCACTTACTAACTCATAATCGAGATCTTATCTAGATATGTAAGGACTTAACTATAAGTCTATGGATGTTATCTACGTATATTAATACGAACGTTTTTATACTTAGGATAATAGGTACCATATACAGTATGAACAAGACGTATACTTAGGATAAATTGCCTTATGGGCATATATCCTCCTACATCTCCCACTTGCACTTAGGCTATTTATCTCGGTATCTCATACCGTAATAGCATATCAGTCACTTTGACATTTATATGACAAACCTAAGAGTGGATTTACTAACGAGTATCTACAACGAATTTTAATGGATTAATTAATACATCTCTTGATCACACCGGGTTGATCCTTTGGAAAAATGATCTGGATCAATTTTTCCTATCTTTGTATAGCTAATAGTTAGCTTATACAATCTAGATGTAGGGTCTAACATTTCTATAAGTCAGTCTCAGCTCATTCCACTTATCTTGTGTCAATATGTCGAGTAAATACGTGACACCCTAAGTCTCTATATATACGATTAAATCAAAACAATTTTGATTCAATGTTTTATATAGATGATTTATAAGTTGGAAATCCTTTTTACTTAGTCCGAAAGATCGGAACTAAGTATACGAGCTAGCTCCCACTGACTTTAAGAATTCCTTGGTTAAGAGCTTCAATATCATATCTAAATCATATTTAGATTTATATATAAAGCCATAACCATTTGGTAAGTGCTTTAGATGGAATGTACTAGTGTTAGGTTCGGTTTGACGAATGAGTCTAGTCAAGTTCGGTTTAAGGAATCTTGACATTGACTCGCTCAATCAAAACGTCCTACACTGTACCTTTCCCTTAACCACATTTAATATTAACTCTTTAATAACTAAATGCAGTTTATTAAGAATTAATCTTAATATGCGTATAATTATGATCGCACACAATTTATACGCCCCTGGAACCTATTGACTATAACATTAAGTCAGCTCCAAAAACAACATTTTCCGAAGCTTCGCATCATAATTCGAGAATTTTCGCAACCATCTCAGAAAGCCACAATCACAGAAAATTTAAGCCAATCAAATTTCAACTCAACAGAAAACGCAATTTTCGAGACATTCATTAAAACAACGGATTCACAAAGATGAACCGTAATCTGTTTATCCAATAAACTTTGAGTGTAGAACATTCAATCATTGTTTTCAACCTTTAAGAAATGATACATTTTATTTAAATAAAATTTAGTATCATCTCCTTCTCGATCATGTCTCTTGAAGTCTTTGAACGGCCCTAGTAGCAACGATTGCTCAGATTGCCGACCGTCCTCCGCACTTCTCCAAATATTCGCTTCATTTCAGCCACCTGTGTACATTATACATATGTCTTTAGTATCTCATACTATTTGATTGGAAATAGTTACGTTTTATTGGATTTAATTTGTACCTGAGGTAGATGCATCAGTATGCCCCTTCTTCTTCTCTGCAAGATAGATCTTTCAGTTCCTCTTCCAGTGGCCAATCTTATGGCAATGGAAGCACTCAGATTTTGACGGGGCCCCTTTAGGCTTTTTCTTCCCTTTCTTCGCCTTTGCATGTTGTGGGACCTGCCTCTTCTTACCCTTGCCTTTCGGCTGGTCGGAAGAAGCAGAGCCAACAACCAATGCAGTCGGCTTCTTCTCAATCTCCTCAAATTGCCTAAGCATATTGAGGAGACCAGGAAGATCCGTTTCAAGACTGTTCATTATAAAACCAGTGATGAAAGGCTTAAACTCAGGAGTTAAAGACTTCAGGATAATGTCCACGGACATCTCATTGTCTAGGACAAATCCTAACTGGGTGGCATCCTCTACGTACCCGATCATCGTGATAACATGATCCTGTATGGGCCATGCCTCCATATTTGTGCCCTAGAGGTTGCTGGTGGCTTCGAACTTGGCAGCTCTAGACCGCTTACCGTATAACTCTTGTGCATTTAGAAGCATACTTTGAACATCCATATGTTCATGCTTCTTCTGCAGCTGGTTACTCATCGAAGCCAAATTAAGGCACCTGGCCTTCTCTGCATCCCTCTGGTATAGCTTATAGGCTTCCTTTTCCTCGAAGGTCGAATCGTCATCGGGCTTCTCCGGAGCGTCCTCGAACACTACGTATCCAATCCAGACTAGGGAAAGGACCAACTTAATGTTCCTAAGCCAGTCTTTGTAGTTCGTTCCATCGAGCACGTTCTTCTCAACCATATATCTAAGACCCGAATCCATTCTGCATTTTATAGATACTTTTGTCAGTATATGTTCGTAGTATAGTTTTAATGGTTTTAATAAAACTATATTCTCCCACTAAATTTATTAAAGCCATAATAATAAACAATTTATTATATAATAACGTTTGTGAGGGAGGGATCCGATTACCCTGAGTCTGACAACCTTGAGTGTGTCGCAACAAGTTGTCCGACTCTGCAGTCGGTAGACGAACTCGTCGTCAATCATATCTATTATGATTCCCTATCGATTTTACCCCTAGTCATTTGTGATCATGAGTGTGCTCATCCGGATCACAATGGCTAGCCTAGTCGGACCCTTGTTTTCGTGTCTAGCCTGACTTGCCCTGCCGCTCGGTGTATGCACGACACGTTGGTTTGGATCAGGACTTAGACTACATTCTTGGTTAGACTTACGCCGATGCTCAGGGATGAGACAACGGTTTTAGTCAGGTCAAGATGTTAATCAAGAAATCGGTTTCTATAAGATTGACATGTCACGGCTTGAGTGTAGCTCAACAACCATAACACGTTTCTTACAGTTGCCAACTCCTAAAACAAGGAGGGCTACGATTTATCTTGAACAAGATTATTATCGTATTTGACTTAGGTATAGTCGATGGACTTACACAGTCATGAATCGACTCCTTGCGGTCCAGCGGACGCGGCCAGGGAATTGACTAAGCCAGGACCACTTAGTACCTAGTCTAGCTAGGTTGGTCCATCAAACTTAGCCAAGCACATTGACCGACATCATGATCCATTGAAGGATTTTTCATCAATTTTATGTTTGTCCAAACAACTAAATGGCTTTTAATTAAAAGAACTAGTTAATCCTTATCAACTAGTGGATCCTAAAATTCGAAATTTTATGGATTGGTTGAACAATTTTTATTAAGTCCTTATCAACTATAAGGTTCAATCGTTCAACGTACTACCCCAATCTAATTAGGATTTTATAAAACATTTACAACATGTTTCAACAAAAGTCTTTTATGAAAATCATCAATTAAACGATTTAATGAAATGATTGATAATCAAAGGGACTACCCTAATCTGGTATTAGGTTTTGATGTTGTTTTTGTTTATAAAACGTAACATGTCACTAGTTTATTTAAAATTTCATCTCATAAAATTTTAATCATTTAATGGCAAACCTAATAAGGTTCATGAATACATTATTCAACATGTCCATTAAAAGAAAATGAAACAACTAATTTATCCGCATAAATAAAAGTTTCATTTAGTGACATATAATGAGTATTTGCAAGTTTAAAATTATCTGCATAATAGAAACACGCAAATTTAAATCTTAAAAATTAAATTTAAAGATCAAAATTTAAAGCTTCAAAACATTTTATCACATAGAACTAGGTATCATAAAATTATCAAATAATTTTAATACCTAGGCTTTAAAATTTTAATCAATCATTTCTAGGATTAAAATATCGCATAAATAATCTAGAAACTTATATGTAATTTAAAAGAAACTAATTTATCTTTTCATCTCATGAAAATAAAATATTTCTATAATTTACATATCCATGAAGCAATTTTAAAACACGTTTAAAATCATTAGAAATTGATTTAAAAGCTTTCAAATAAAGTTTTTTAAAATTTCTAACCTATATGTAACTTAAGAGAATTAAATTTCAAAAATAAAATATTTGTTTAAAGTTACATAAACATTAAATGCTCGAAAAATTATTATATCTTATAGAAAAATTTTAAAAGGCTTTTAAATACAAGAGACCTATTTAAATTTATCACATAAAATTAAATCGTCCCATAAAAAAATTCGTGTTGCAAAAACAATTTTGAAACACAAAACAATTTTTAAACTAATTTTAACATAAAGCTAAAATAGTTCGTATGTTTAAAATTAAGCAATTTTAAAGATTTAAAACGTCGCTAAAATAGATCTCTAGCATAACCGTGGCTCTGATACCACTGTTGGGGTTTTGGCGGACCCTCAGAGCTTGGATCTGTGTCCGTCCTAAGTCGGACAGACCACAGGGGCTTAAAACGCAGCGGAAAAAGAAACAAAAACTTTTAAGCTAGCTAAACTATTTAGCTAGGCTCTAAGGGAGCCAGAACCTAGCCCGATCTTGCTAACTTGGGGTGGATCTGACCACCACAAGAAAGATCTATACTAAAGCGACAAAATTAAATCTACACTAAAATTACTTAACCACATACCCGGAATCTTGGCCCTGGAGTATGCATGATGTACCGCACTGTCTTCTGATGCTTCTCATAGTCGAGCCGCTTTGACTCGATCCGCCTGAGCCGCCTCGCACCCTCAAATCGATCCGCCCGAGCCGACTTTCGCCTCCGAGCTGATCACATGCGGTAGAAAGTTTCACTTGAGCAGAACCCGCGTCTTACACGTCTGGATCCATATCCAAACCCCCGTTGTAGTCTTTCTTGGACTACTCCAGAGAATAGGAAGAGAGAATAGGAAGAGAGAGAGAGAGAGAGAGAGAGAGAGAGAGAGAGAGAATAGTTTAGTCGCCGATCGAGCTTGCTCTAAAAGTCGGGAGCTACTCGATCGAGGAATTGGTGTGTTTTTCAACGAAGAGAGTGCACCCCTATTTATATAGGGAGTCGGCACTCACTCTTTCGTTGCGAGCAATGTGGGACTTTTGCAAATGAGAGAAAAAATCAATAAGCCAATTTAGCTTAATTTGTAGTTCAAGTGAGTTTTCATAAAAGCAAACTTTAACTAATTAATTCTCTTCGCTCATTAAACTTTAAACACCAAATAAGCTATCAATCTTAAGGGCTTCGAATGGTGAACGCGCAGGAACCGACGGCGACGAATTTCGACTTCGTTTGACCCCTCAAACAATTGCCCAAAGTCAGGCAAAAATCAACTTTTCGTAACCGTCATTTGGGGTTTCAAAAACCCTAAAATTAACATAAGTTACGGGCGCACCCGCCCAAGGCAACAGAGGCGGCCCGCCCACCCGCTGGGCAGCGGGCCTGCCCGCTGCTTGCAGCAGGCGCTGGCCCGCTGCAAGTAGCGGGCTGCGCCCGCTGTGCAGCAGGCGTGATCCCGCTGCGGCCAGCGGGCTGTGCTCGTTTTGCCTCTGGGTATGGGCTTGTTAGCCCAGTGGGTCTAACCCACCTTGCCTTGCACTGTTTTCACGTTTCTGGGCTCGCTTGAGCTCCGATTTGGACGCGGTTTGAACCTGTGTTTAGACTAGGACGATCCCGTCATCAAGTATATTTGTTCCTACTAAATTTGTCGTAACCAATTTACGACATGTTTAATCATAGTTTGCATCAAATGCAACATTTGTCCCTATTGCTATTACGACTAATTTTCACAACAAGCTTTGTGAATATCAACTATTCGATATCATCAAATGAATCTCTCTCAATTAATCTTCCTATTACTAAGACACAAACACTACTCGGTGTGAGACCCTACAGCCTGACCTTACTACAGGTTGGGGCTCGAAACCCCTAGACGACGATCACCACGAGCAGTAGCTGTCGTCCCTGTTTCAGAATCATCATAACGTGATCGACCCTTTGACAAAGGCATTATTGGGTTTACATTGGCTGTGTCAGTGATGAATGCCGTTAGCTATAGTCCCTTCGTCAAGACTGTGTTCCTGTTGGCCTAGGGTATGGTTTATTGTCAACCCTATTAGACAACATTGGTCAGTATATGTAACGACCGCTTTTCGTTGTACGTTGTTCGTGCACGTGCTTTGGCCGTGCACGTGTTTGTTTTAGACGTTGTTCGTCTGTGAACACTTTAGTGTGATATGTCGTTGTGAACGTCTCTGAGGGTATTAAATGGTGGCACTAATTTGGAACGACGTTTCTCGAGTCGTTTTCCCACAATTTAAACTTACTCGATGAGACGTGACGATTCTCACTCTTGACGAGAGACGTTTCTATTTTTAGTTTCGTCGTCCGACGTCAAATTTGAGATCCGTCTTCTTAGTTAGCTCACATTCGTCGCCACGAACACCACGATATTTATTTTATAATTTTTGGAGGTTATTTGACCACTTTTAGATTTTTAACAAGGTTTATAATATTTTTAATAATTTATTTTTAAATTAATTTCGGCCAAATAAAATTTATTTGAGTTTTAAACATTTTAAAGAATTTTTGAGCCAATTTCCAGCTCATTTGAACCAGGTCAAAGCCTTGGGTGAGATGGAGTTGGTTAGATTTGAATTTTAAATCTTTTTAAACTTCTAATCCTATTAGATTTAGCCCTAGACCAAGTCAACCCATCTATACTATATAAGCAACCCCTAGGAAGACCTATTTTCGCAAGAAATTAGCCCTAGCCTCTTCCAAACTTGAAATTGGACGTTGCGACGATTCGTCGCAACGTTGCGGCAAGCTGCTGCCGCACGACCGAAGAAACGAGGCCGTTTTCCCCGCTCAGACCGAGAGCCCCCCCCCCCCGCTCATCCGCTTCGCCCGCTTGCACAGCCGCCACTCCGCTTTGCCCCGTGCCCGACCGAGAGAAACTCTCGGTCAGACCGGTCATCCGCTCCGCATCGACCCCGCCTTGTTGCCCGCATCCGCTCGTGTCTGACCGAGCGGGCGGCCCGCACAGATCGATGTTGCAACGTTGCAACGTTGCAACGTTACAACCCCCGCATCCACAGCGCCCGACCGACCCCTCCCTCCACACCGACCGAGAGCCCCGACCCCGCACTGACCCGCTGCGCTGCACAAGCCCGTTTCCCCGCAGCGACCGACGGAGCCCCCCGCATTTGGCTGAGTACGACCGAGAGCAAACGTCGCAACCCCGCATCCGTCGCACCACTTGCCACTGTGGGCCCCCCAAGTTCTCCAGAGTTATTGTGGGTCCCCCAAAGGCCCCTAGGACTACTGTGGGCCCCACCTAGGTGTGTTCTCTTCGACGACTTGCCGCGTACGACGTCGTCGCACGTCGTAGGCCGTCATCGCACATGCGAGCATTGGAATCTGGAATCGTCGCCCGGGTTGATGCTCTGAACTTTCCAGCGAGGAAACTATATTGGAATCAGGACTTGGAGCGCGTTCTCTTATTCTAACCACCGGCGTCGCTACCCGACGCCGGTGTAGCTTTCGCGTCGTGTTGAGGTAACGTTTTGCACCCCTAGGACCCCCAACCCAATTGCATGCTAATCAAGACTAAAATCGGTATTTTCAAAGTATTTTAAATGTTTTAAATTCACTAATCAAGATTAATAATATGGACTTTAGGCCGGTGGACTTGTGCACGTAGAATAATTGTGATTTTTGGACTCATTGGACGGTGTGCTCAGACGTCGATCTTGCAGGCAAGTGAAACTTGCCAAATCTTGTGTAGGGCCATGTTTTTAGGCCACTTCCTTGTTCCTAGCGTAAAAGAGACTAGTCAGTGAAATGATAGCTGGCTAGACGCCTACTTGATCTAGTTTGACAACGAAACTAGATCCGTCACCTAATTGATCTAGCTTGACAACGAAGCTAGATCCAACCCTTTAAACTTGTTGTTCATGCATACTAAACTGTCACGTTTACTTTTCTTATCTGTACGCACTTTTAACTGCCATGCATTGCATTCTACATGTCATCCAAGTTGATTGTTGCATTCGTAGCACACGCTACAATACTTGTACTCGTACTACTTGTTTCTGGCTAGGTGCACCCCTAGGCCATACTTGTTTAAAACACTTCCTGGCTCGTGGTCCAGAAGCGGGCCTCATGTGTTGGCTAGAAACCAATGCCCGATACACGTGGAGGGGTAGGGATAAACGGTTACTTGAGCTTAGGAGTGGCCTGATCCGCCCTCTAGCCAAAAGACGGAATCTCTGTGCACGAGGTGCTTACTTTTCTTGTCTTGTACTTGTCTTGTGAATGATTCATGTAATACTTGTCATCCATGCCATGCCATGCTCGTACTTTACTTTACTTTACTTTACCTGCTGCACCCATACTTTAACTGCCATGTCATCGCATCATGCTAGAACTGCTAGGTTTCTTTACTTGTACTTTCAGTTTCACTTGCACAAGTCTTCCAGACTTGCTGACATGTGCCCCTTTCTCTTTGGGTGTCACATGTTAGACCCTGAGCCAGAGATAGTTGTAGCGGACGAGGTAGTTGCTGACGCTGAGACTGAGTCCATGATTGCACAGGAGGATTTTGTGGACACCGGTGACCATTCTTTGAGTCTTGTTGAGCTTTATTTTGTTTTAGGCCTTTTGTTAGTTATTGGTGCGTAGCACCGTCGTTTGTACTTTGTACTTTTGTTGGCCATGTTTGGGCCTTTAGTCTCTTTTCTTTTAGCCTGGTGGCTTTTCTGCGATGTTGGAATTTATATTTATGGATATTCTGAGATTATTCTTTTGTCTCATTTCATTATTATTATCTTGTTTCGCTCGCGTTGCAAGGACCTGCAGTTTTAAATTTGATTGACGCTTATCGGACTTGCAGCTTTGTAGCTTCAAGTCTGAGCGGACCTTCTCACGCTTCGCCTCCACGTTTTTGGGAAGCGGGGCGTGACAGTATACGTCGGTCTTTGTTGTATACACGTTGTACTTCTTACAACATACCCCGGCCGAGGATTAACATAAAGACCGTACTGAGCCTGTAACACTAACTTCCCTTTAACGGAAGTGACGAATCCCGTCTTAGTCATCTACTCACCTTGAGAGCTTCGGGTGCAACTCAACCTAAGATCTTTCACCAGGCCTATCCTCGAAGCTAGATCATAGGTCTAAGCTACACGGTTCACTCACGGGTTCGTACAAATGACTTCCGGTCATAAGGACCAGTTAACCTATCATCACCCTAGAGTTATTAAGGACAGTCAGATAAAGTTAACCATTTAATAACTCTAATTTGGTCGTTCAGTGAACTCATTCTCCAATGAGCACCTGTGTCTCGTCTCCGACTTCACCAAGTCGAATGACTATGAGATCATCATTACCCTAAGGTAAGACTAAGACACAGTGGTCTATCCGAT
The DNA here is from genome assembly GCA_030789695.1 of Scilla litardierei. Classification (NCBI taxonomy): domain Eukaryota; kingdom Viridiplantae; phylum Streptophyta; class Magnoliopsida; order Asparagales; family Asparagaceae; genus Scilla; species Scilla litardierei. The sequence continues at coordinate 156,611,205 of CM061133.1, forward strand.
GTGTCGATATCCGGTTCGCGACACATCTATGACCACGAACCATTTAAGACTTACGTTTCTATTCGGTCGCTTACTAACTCATAATCGAGATCTTATCTAGATATGTAAGGACCTAACTATAAGACTATGGATATTATCTAAGTATATTAATACGAACGTTTTATACGTAGGATAATAGGTACCATATACAGTATGACCAAGACGTATACTTAGGATAAATTGCCTTATAGGCATATATCCTCCTATAGTGCATACGCCGGGCACCCAAACACCTTTAGAAGAGTGTAGTCCACTTCCTTGCCACTCCATACCTCTTTGGCCACCTTGAGTTTAAGATCATTTGAAGGTGATCAATTAACCATATAGCATGCAAGGTAACTGACGTCCCCCGGGTTTTACACACGCTATGGATGGCGTGCGCGATGTGTTTGATTGGGGGCGTGAGATTTAAATATTTATAACCGCAAGCGCACGGTGTTGTAGTGTGGCTTGGGGGTCAAACTCAGGGAGGCATGGTTGTGCTAGTGTCAAGAAGGATCAGATTCACCCCGTGGACGAGCTAGCCTGAATCGGATGATGGGTTGTCACGGAAAATGGAATGCGAGTGATAGACAATATAAAGGGAAAACCCGGGACTTCGGTTTCCACCCTATTATGCGATTCTCGCCGATACGGCCTACGTGTATGGTAGCGATCGGAATTAGGGTTTAACGGTGAGACGTTGCCTCTAAGAGTGGTACCAGCATCCCATGGGCCAGATATTCCGGTCGGTGCCCAGGATGATACGCCGGACTTCCCGGGTTCGGTCAGTGGGCATTCCCATGTCCATTAACACTGACCGGCTCCAGGAGCACTAAGCTCGCAACGATAACTCCCAACATCTCGTCCTGCCGCTCCCGCGCGCTAGGATTCGACGTCTACGCTAAGGGCGTGAGCTATGGCTAGGGGGTCAATCGCCAAGTTTATTTCCCCTTGGCCCAACGGTCAAAGGCGGTCTTTTTCCCGCCGATGACAATAAAACACCCCATGTAACCGGTAGATTCCTAATCCCTATCGATTTCCTAATCCTATGGACGCATCGGGGAGAACCCACAAAGGGGTTTCCACCAAAATCCTAGATTTGGGAACTACTCACACATATTTACTAAAAAGCAATCTAAACCAAAATCGACCGTTTAAAAAATAATTAAGAGATTGAAAAGCAGTAAGAGCAATGCTAATAACACTATATTAAAGTTTGGTAAAGATCGGAAAACTTACAAATATCTGAAAAATTACAGCCGTCAAGAGAGAGAAAAAACAGTAAAAAATAACAACTCCCGTTTCTGGAAAACCTAGTGGTCTTATATATAGAATACGATATCACCCGATCGGTTGAAAAGTCAACCGATCGGGTGACTTGCTTCGTTTCTTCGGCAGCTCAGCACGTGACTTCACCCGGTCACATGACACGGTCGGTTGAGAGTTGAAGCTGATCGGTTAGATCTTCGTGCAGTCGGGTGAACCGGTCGGTTGAGCTCTCCGTGTCTCGGCTTCGGAGAATCGGCTACAGATGAACCGATCGGGTGAAGGTCACCCGATCGGTTGGCATTCAGCATCAAATTCCAGAGAGTTGGGGAGCTTGAACCGGTCTCTGAACCGACCGGTTGACTTTCCGCCCGCTTCAGCTTGTGTCCGGGTGGTGCACGCGTGCATCACCCGATTGGTTGGAAGTGACCAACCGATCGGGTGAGGGGCTGAAAGATGCTATCTTCGTCGTTTGACCCCCTGAATCATGCGTGACTCCTCCTGTTGCTCCGGAGACTCATGATATCATCGTTATATGTTTCCTACGCCGGTAAACTCCTGCACAATACAAAAAACACGGAAAAGTGAAAGAAAACAAGAAAACACAAGAAAACGAATACAAGACGGCGGAAAACAACGGAAAACACAAAAGGAGACGTGCGTGAATATATGAAATATAAACGCCCGTCAAAATCTCCCAAGCTGAACACTTCCTCGTCCTCGAGGAAGACGAGTGAGAGTAGGATCTTGGAGGGAGAAAATAGAGAGGAAGAGAGGAAAGGAGAAAACAAAAAAAAACCTAAATCGCCCGTTAGAGCCAGCAAAATCAAAAACACACACTAAGCTAACAAACGCCAAATCACACCACTAAACTGAGGAATACGAGTCCAGACAAGTGCCATGGGCCTACGTCGTGAAGCGCGAGTGAGTGTGGTCGTGTGCTAGCAAACGGTGTCACTATCTACATTGTGCAGTAAGCTCCATATACACAAATCCAAAAAATGACCCAAATATCGATTCGATTTAGAAATAGCGGTGAATATATGGCTCAAGCATGCAAGAGAAGAGTATGAGAATAGAAATGCATCATGCGTCACGGACTCCACAGCTAAGTGCTCGGACATCACCACACTATCACCTAGATAATAGCAAGAAATTCCCTATTCCAAATGTTTTCGAAAGTGATGGGGGTTGAGATGATGTGGAGTAGAACACTCGGTGTAAATTCTCGCCTTCCCTTTATTCTCGGTAAGTAGGAAGATATTCACACTTATATTTTTTTTTGGGTTTTGGATATATGTATTTTTTTGGCTTTTTTGGCTATACAATTTTCTCTTTTCTTTTCTTTTTGGGTTTTTCTCTTTTTTTGAACTTTTTTGGATTTTTGGCTATACACATGTGTACTCTCCCAAGTGGGAGAACGGTACACGACAAGGGGATTTGCACCAAGTAAAACAAAAAAAGAGATCTGCTTCTAGACACTTGGGCAAGGGAGATATTTCACTAATCAGAGCGTAGGCTAAATGGGTTATCTTGGTCCTAACTGTGGAATCCCGACACATGCGAAATGAAGCATACGATATATATATTCATGCATACAGAAGCAGATAGGAGAAGTGAATACCGCATATCCAAATCGAAACATGATAATCTAGGGGTCACTCCTGGACAGGTATATAAAATAAAATCACAAAGTAGAAGCACACCAAACAGCTAGGCACGACACACGACTCACAAAATAGCTAAGTGGACCCACGATGCATGAAATGCAAGAGGACTCGATATCCTAGGGTTAGTGAATGTAATTATCGATGCCATGCTGAGTGTGTGTGTGTTTCAGTGGCAATTCATCATATGGGGTCATCTTTAGGAGAGAGAGAACAAAAGATGAGAAGAAAAAAAGAAAAACACGATGGAAAACGACTCAAAAACGAAAAAAAATAACACAAATGACGCACGAAGTGCGACTACCCCAAGCTGAAGTTTGCATTGCCCTCAATGCAATTAAAGTGAATACGGGAGGGCAAAGAAAATGGGGGGGAACGCACCGACACAAAAAGATAAGAAAGATAAGAAAAACACACAATCAGAACTGAAAATAAAGAAAAATCACACCACACGACAGAGAAACAGAAAATAAATGAAGGAAAAAGGGAAAATCACACGACACGACGAATAAACAAACACACAAAGAAAACAGTACACGACGACACACAGAAAAAATTGACGTCCCCCAATCTAGACATGCCAATACTAGCAAGATGATATGATCGTGAAAATGTAGAGATATGCAAAGGGGTGGTCAGAAAACAAAAAGGAAATCAAAAAGCAGCAAAAGGGGAGTCCTCGCCCTCCTCGGAAGAGGGTGTGGATGGGTGGTCGGGGGAGGCTAGGGGTGTGCAGAGAAGTGGGGAAAGAGGTGGAGGAATAGGTGCAGTGGGGGTGTGAATGATGGGCGGAGTGTCGGTGGAGGTGGGTGGTGGTGGAAGTACGACGATCAAGGCGGTGGTAGAAGGGATAGAAATGGGGGGGAGAAGATGTGATGGTGACGGTAGTGGGTGGCGGTGGGAGAGATCTGGAGCGCACCTGCAATTTCTTGCGACGCACATATGCAGTGATGGTGGAGGAGGTAGGAGGTGGTGGAGGGGCGACAGAAGTGGTTGTGAGAGGAGAAATGGATACGGGGATGGGAATAGATGTGGGAGGGGGAGATGATCGCTTAGGTGGGGGTGAAGGAGGTGGGGATGGGTGGGATGGTGGAGGGGAAGAATGTGATGGGGGAGGTGACGATCGTCGAGGTGGTGAAGGTGGTGGTGGTCCGTGGATGTGAGTAAGAAGGCGGAGGATGGCGGTCACGTTCCTCTCAAGTGCGAGGAAACGAGGGTGAGTGAGAAAGGAGGACGGTGATGGGTCTGAGGGGACAGAGGACATGGCTAGAGCACGGAGTATAGCGATCTCGGCCTCGAGACCAAGACGAGCTGAGGCCTGGCGGTGACCAAATGAAGTGGACGGACGTGAAGCGGAAGTGGTGTCGGGAAGTGATGTGGAAGTAGTGCCGGCGGCAGTGATCATGCCGGCACTGGACACAAGGCCTACGATGGCCTCAGAAAGATCCTCAGCAGTGATGGGTCCAGGAGCACGGGTGGTGTGACTAGGGCCAGCCCCGGTGTCTGCCCGGGACGCAGGGATATCCTGCTCGCCTAAGCAGGTGGCAGGGGAAGGTGGTCTGCGTGCGTCCTGGGGAAGGAAAGGAAGGCGCAACCCCGCTAGGAACTCGGGATCGGGCGGAAAAGTCCAATCTCCCCGTAAAGCTATAGTCATGCGAGCGGGGTTGGGGAGAATGGTGTAGGGGGCTGGGGGTGGCCGTAGTTGAAATCGAAACGACGATCAGGGCGGGGCATAATCATATGAATATGCCGCAGGACATCAAGATCTAGACGTGAGGGTCCTGCGGCAGTGGGAAGACCTCGGGGATGTGGATATTAAATTGGGTAAAAGAAACAATGATAGTGATTATTCCCCCACAACAAATCTTGCCCTTGCCAGCCCGACTAATCTCTAGGATCTTGTAAATAAGCCAGTCGCCGGCATGGACAGGGACAGTGGGGGCCCTAAAGCTAATCCCATCATCGTCTCGAACGAAAGGGAAAGTCATGGCCCATAGAATGAAAAGATCAGGGATGGTCACGGTGCCTGACTCATCCCTGGGGAAAATTGCGGAGGATATGATCCGATGGGCCAGACGGTATATAGGATGGATGATTGATGAGGCCTTGGCCTTACCTCGGGGATAGCGATCGAGTAGGGTGAGGCAGAACCAAAACTTATCGACGTCAAATTCGGTTCGATACCCGTAGTGTCGGATAGCGTCGTCCCCAAGAATGGGGAAACCAAATATATTATTAATCGTGTTCAGGTTGGTGCGGATGGTTTTGTTACGCACCCGAAAAATGACGGTCGACCCCGACTCACAAACGAGTGAGGAAAGAAATTCTAGTGTGAGGGACGGGTAAGACGTAGCGGTGGCATTCAGGAAGGCTAACCAACCTAAGTTCGTGAAAAGAGTCTCGACCTCGGTGAAGACACCGAGATTGATAAGTGATTGGTCATGGGCGAATTTGGTCGACAGATGCCCCCGAGCATCCATCCTAAAGTAGAAGTCCTTATGCTCTTGGTTCCGAAATTGATACTCATGCGGGCCCATCATTGGGTCCTCAGGGGGGATAACAGGTGGGGGAGGGGCTAGTGATAGTGCACATGGTGTATTGGGAGGAGGACGTGTTTGTTTGCGTCTCTTTCGAGACGGTTCCTCCTCCCGCAGGATACCCTTCCCCTTATCTCGTTCCCGGGCCATAGTGGGTGCGTGAGTGTGATGCAAATGAGTGTAGAGTATGATAAACGCACGCACACACAAACAATCAAGCAAGCAGAAATTCTAGGGTAAAAAGTAATATTTGAGGAGTGGAGTGAAGTTACCCAGCGGAGATTTGAGTTCCTTGCTTGAAATTGACCCCAACACCGTGCAATCGGAAGAAGTGTGGAGCCGCAACACTTCTCTTCAGTGAAAAACCGAAAATGGGGGATTAGGGTTTGAGAAAGCGAAATGGGGGGGGGGAGAGAGAGAGAGAGAGAGAGAGAGAGAGAGAGAGAGAGAGAGAGAGAGAACGATGGAGAGATGGAAGGGATAGGTGGAGAGAGAGGCTAGAGGGGAGTGGAGGTCATGGGAGGAGTTTTCCGGCCGTTGGGAGAGCGGGGAAGACGAAACGACGGCGGGCTGTGCGAGATCGGGCGAGGAAATGAACGGTCGGGGCAGGGGTTTATTTATAGGGTTTAAGTCAAACCGATCGGGTGAGTTGTCACCTGATCGGTTGACTATTAGGTCGAGATTTTCAGCTGAAGAGATGCTACAGGCGAACCGGTCGGTTGATAACTCACCCGATCGGTTGGCTGCTCCACAAAGTTTCCCGAGAGTTTGGTACAGCTCACCCGGTCTGCCAACCGGTCTCACATGCCTTCATCCGATCGGTTCGTTGAGTGACTGATACGGCCAGCAGCTGATATATCCCAACCGATCGGTTGAGTTATCAACCGATCGGTTGGGGCCTTGTTTTCTGTAAAAGTCCACAAATGGCCTAAGTCCCTCAACGGAAGTTCTTGTGGCTGGATTTATTTATTAAAATAGATGAAATAAAGTTAAAAATAGTCCTAAAAATTGGAAACAAAGGTTTAGAGCATGGGTTGCCTCCCATGAAGCGCTTTTGTTTAACGTCGTTAGCTCGACGCCCGTTGATGATGTTTAAGGTGGGCGATACGGGTGATGCCCAAAGTCTGACATCGCTTCAGCTTCAGAGCGGGAGCTTTTGGTGTAGTCAGTGTCGACAAGAAAATTTGTTCGACAACTCTCCCTTTGTCGACAGAGTCCGGGGGCTTCTCCCTCATATTGGCATCCACCGCCACTCGTTTAAGGATCCGGACCTCATCCCCGGTGAGCCCCATGGGCTCTTTCTCTTTTTTCCTCGTAGGAGGAGCCTTTGGGAATCCGGGAGGGATCGTGTACGCCGCATCAGTTATCCCAGCAACATCATTCTTTTTCGGGTCTACTGGTTCTTCTGAGTCCCCCAAGCTATCGGGGGATTTCTTGAAAGGATTTCCCAGGAGCTTTCCTCCATAGCTCTCTCTGTTTCTAACTCCAGCACGTTGCATCTTGGATCATCCGGGGGATCGGGGTGCTTCATTGACAACCCCAAGTCAAACTCGACTTTCTCATTGCCGACGTTAAGGGAAAGCTTCCCATTCTTCACATCGATTAATACGCCGGCAGTGGCCATGAAAGGCCGTCCAAGGATAATAGGGGTGTGCTTATCTTCCGGTATGTCCATTACAATGAAGTCCACAGGTACATGCATCCCTCTAACATTGACAGGAAGGTCATCTACAACCCCCACCGGGTATTTGACCGAACAGTCTGCAAGCTGTAGGGTCATTCCGGTGGGCTCCAAGTCGCCCATTCCTATCCTCTTATACAGCGACAAGGGCATCAAACTGACGCTCGCCCCAAGATCGACGAGCGCATGATGTATCTTTACCTCCCCGATCACGCAAGGGATAGAGAAGCTCCCCGGGTCTTTAAGCTTAGGCGGATTTGCTCTCTGAATGAGAGCGCTGCATTCTGCCGTCAATACGACCTTCTCCTTTCTAGAACCCTTTGTCACCAAATCCTTGAGGAATTTCGTGTAGGAGGGTATCGTCTCTATAGCTTCAAGGAAGGGGATTTGTAAGCTTAGATCTTTGACCATGGCAAAGAATTTGCCATACTTCTCACCAATTTTGGCTTGGGCTAACCGTTGCGGAAAAGGCACAATGGGCTTGAATACCCTAAGGTTCCCTTCCTCATCCTTTTTCTTCTCCTCTTCATGGATTTCCTCCGGAGTAGTTGGTTTCGACGACGAAGCACCGACGTTATTCAATTTTTCAATCGGTCGCTCCACGACCAATGGTGCTTCCGGTTCCTTTGGGGGCACTCTAGTGGGGATTTGTGTTCCGCTCCTCAAGACGATAGCGGACACGTTCGCATGCTCGTGCGTGAGTGCCAAGGTCTGATTTGCTCCCCTCGGGTTCACCTCCGGTTGTGGCGGCAATAAGTTTTGTGACCTTGAAAGGTTTGCCACTTGTAACCCCAGCTGGGTTACTTGGTCCGTAAGAGCCCGGTGTCCCATTTCCAGCTTCAAATTTATCTTCTCCTGGTTGGATATATATTGAGTCAAAAGGGACTCAACCGGATAGACGGCCCTCTGTTGGCCATATTGCTGCTGCTGCTGAACGGGTTGCTGATTTCTGGGAGCATATTGCTGATATTGTTGTGGAGGCTGCTGCTGCTGAAACTGCTGCTGCTGAAACTGCTGCTGCTGAAACTGCTTCTGCTGAGGCCTTGCCGGCTGATATATCTGTTGTTGCTGCTACTGAGGTGGCGGCTACTGATACGGTGCCCGGTAACTAAGGTTGGGATGATTCCGGTTGTTTGGAGAGTAGGCCGGGTTGGAGCTAGTTCGTGGTGGAAAAGGCGCATTCCCCGTAGGATTGTAAAATAAAGCGCTCGCTTGGTCCAATGGTGGTGAGATGTCACCACCATCAGTCCCCCATGACTTCTGTTTCCACCGCGACAATATGTTACGTATCGACACCACCCGCTCCTACCATCAATGCGGAGATCTAGGTCGACAGCAAGTCAAACTTGCTGGATAATTTGTCGATGTCCTCGACCCTGTGGATACCCCCAGATCTAGGTGTGGCTCTCTCGTCACACCACCGCTCATTGTTTGATGCCATATTTTCTAGAATCTGTCCGGCATCTTCTTCGCTTCGAGACATAAAGGACCCTCCAGCCGCCGCATCCATCGAGGATTTTAAATCGTCCCTCAACCTATTACAGAACAGATTTATGATCTGCCACTTGAGGAGCTCATGGTGGGGACATCTCCGCTGCATTTCCTTGTATCTGGTCCAGGCTTCATGCAGAGACTCATGGCTGGCCTGGAAGAAGGAGGAGATCTCACTCCTCAGCTTCATGGTCTTCCCCGGAGGAAAGAAATTCGTTAGAAAAAGCATTAGAAAGCTTCTCCCAGGTGTTGAATGTATTCGGGTCCTTCCTCCTAAGCCACAGCTTGGCCTTATCTCGCAGAGAGAAGGGGAATAGTTTCAGGCGGATCGCCTCAGTTGTGACACCATTTATCCGGAAGGTGTCACATTTCTCCAAGAAGGAGTCCAAATGTTCAATGGGGCTCTCCATGGGTGCCCCCGAGAATTGATCCTGCTGGATCCACGTCACCAAAGATGGCTTAAGCTCGAAGCTTTGAGCCGTAATAGCAGGAGGACGGATGGCGGAGGTGGACTCGAGGGATGGCATCGAGTAGTCCAGCAGGGACTTGTGAGGTGGGGGTGTTCTCCCCCATGGTTTCCGGCTCTTCTCTTCTTCGCTTCTCTGCGGCAAGACGCCTTAAGGTGGCATTTATCTCCGGATCAACGAGAATCAAGTCGTCGAGACTTCTTGAACTCCTGCGCATTAAAAACAACAAACACCCGTGAAGCGAAAAGTGGGAAAGAAACAGATAATAATATAAAAATATAAAAAAATAAAAATAAGAAAATAAAATAGAAATGGAAAAAGAAGAATGCGAAAATTATCGCGAGATAAGGATGTGAGCTAGACTCAAGGGTTCATGAAATTCTAAGATAACAAGCACGTTGCCTACGCGGCAACGTCGCCATAAAGCTTGACGTCCCCCGGGTTTTACACATGCTATGGATGGCGTGCACGATGTGTTTGATTGGGGGCATGAGATTTAAATATTTATAACCGCAAGCGCACGGTGTTGTAGTGTGGCTTGGGGTCGAACTCAGGGAGGCGTGGTTGTGCTTGTGTCAAGAAGGATCGGATTCACCCCGTGGGCGAGCTAGCCCGAATCGGATGATGGGTTGTCACAGAAAATGGAATGCGAGGGAAAGACAATTGATCACTCCTTATTTTACACTTTTTTACAGCATGTTTGCATGCCATTTAGATCGCCCAAATCATGTTTTTCACGATATATCGACGATATTGCGATGCTTTTCACGATTTGTTGTTTTTGTCGCATTTCAGGTAATTTGGCGCGATTTGGAGTGATCTCGAGATGCGCTTACTCCAGAGGGTCACCGACGACCTCTCCGAGGGGTATTTTGCTGTTGGAGAGGAGCGGAAGAAGAACGGACGTCGCAGGAGCGACGAGGAGGCCAAAACAAGCAATCTGGGCATTTTTAGTGTCCCACTCGACCGAGTGAAGGAGTCACTCGGCTGACCAGCGAGACACCGCTCGGCCGACCAGATCAGACACGGTTCATATGTGCACTCGGCCGAGCGACGGAGACCACATCGGCCGAGTGACGAGACCCCGTCCGCCCGAGTGGCGCCCAGACGAAGCCCTTCAAAAATCGCCATGTTACTGTTTTTCGGCTGCCTGAGCTTCAGAAGACCCACTCGGCCGAGTGGATAATCCCGACCGCCCGAGTACCATGAAGCCATCGGCCGAGTGACGACAACTCACTCGGCCGAGCCGCCCCCGAAGTGAAGACCCCTGAAGATCAAGACTTACTGGAAAATTACAGGGTTTCTCACTCGGCCGAGCGACTTTTGTCACTCGGCCGAGTGCGACGCGCTGCCTGTAGCGAAAATTGCAGAAAACAGGCTGCGCAGGGGTATTTTGGTCACAGTTTTTGGACGATTTTGGGGGGTATTTAACCCCTGTTTTTACCCTAGTTTAGAGAGCTTTTCTCTTAGATTTTTTGTAGCTTTTAGATTAGCTTTTTAGCTTTATTCTTGAGATTGGAGAGGAGACAAAAGTTGATTTTTGTAGAATTATTTGAAGAACTTCATTGGTTTGTGTTTTCTCTTCTCTAAAAATTCTATTTTTATTGCATATATCAATATTGTGATGAATTCTATTGCTTATTTCATTGATTATTTTCGTGATCTTGCTATGAATTGTGAGTAGTCGCCACGTCTTGGGGCGTGGGGATGAACCCTACAAGCCCTATTTCATGATTGTGATGAATTGGTAGGAATTTTGCTAGAATTGCTATTAGGGATTAGATTGGGATCAATTTACTACGGATGGCTAGGAATTCACATCGATTGGGATTTGCAAGAGATTGGATCCCAATTCGATAGGAAACCCTAGAAATCCGAATTGGGTTGGAATCGAATTTCCGTAGTATCGGTTTGCAAGAGATTGGACCGATACTAGGGTTTCCGGTTCCAATTCCGTGCCAATACCCGTTTGCAAGAGATTGGACGGGCAGGAACTATCCCAAACTAGGTCGCGGGCCGAGTTTACAAGAGATTGGGCTCGGTGCGCGATTGAACGATGATGTTGATCCTAATGCTAGCTTCCCCAGGCTAGGGTTTGCAAGAGATTGGGCCCGAACCTAGGATAGCTATAGGCCGGCAACAGCGCGAGAGCGTGAGCTTGGTTCTACATTCAGTTGCAACTAGTTCATCCAAAATCTTATTCTAGTAATTTTGATACCGATGAACCACATTTACGAAAGGCGGTGAGTAGTGGGAATTCCCCATTCCCTAGACGTTCTTTATTTGATTTGATATTTCTGTACTTTGTTTGACGATTGTGACAGGATCGCCAAAGGCAAATTTCTCTCTTCTTAAATAGCCAGGTTGATCGAAACAAGCACGGTCATTCGTCCTCCATGTGTTCGATAACCCGCTCGCTGCTACACCGTGCACTTGCGGTAAAACTACAACCGTTCTTTAGGGTTACATCCCGGAGCGATCAAATTTTTGGCGCCGTTGCCGGGGAGGCGATTGCGTTTGATCTTACCACCCTAGCTATTTCTTTATTATTATTATTATTATTATTATTTCCATTTCTTTATTTTTACCTAACCCTTCCACGGTACTAATCATTTCTTTGAAACTCTGTTTTCCCTGTGCATGTACACGAGATCTACGGCGGACCCTGAAGCTATATTATTTGATCCCGAGATCGAACGTACCGCGCGGAGACTTAGAGCGGAAAGGAGACAAAATCCGGAAGGGAGGTTTATGACCAACCCGGAAACTGCGGACCAATTAGCGGCAAGGATGGCGAGGATAATTTCTATTCGAGATAGGCTTCGGCCTAAGACCTCCTCTACGACTTCATCCATTGCTATGCCGGAGTTGGCGGCTGACAAGAACTTCGAGCTAAAGACTGGACTAGTGGTTCTGATGCAGCAGGATCCATTTCATGGGAATGCCCATGAAAATCCCCACTACCACATCCAATTATTCTTGTCGAAGTGCGCCACATTCCAAATGCCGGGGGTCTCCATCGATGCCATCAGACTGCGTCTCTTCCCCTTCACGCTAAAGGACAAGGCACTCTATTGGTTGAGGACGCAGGCTGAGGGAGTCTTCACCTCTTGGGACGAGTTGGCGAGTGCATTCATTGACAAGTTCTATCCGCCCTCCAAGACGGTGAAGATCCGGAGCGCTCTCATGTCCTTCAAGCAAGGACCCCAAGAGACGCTCTATGAGGCTTGGGAGCGTTTTAAGGATCTGCAGCACCAATGCCCGCACCATAGCATAGAAGATTGGGAGCTAGTTCATAGCTTCTACAACGGTCTCCAACCGGGGACCAAACAAATTATTGATGCCGCGGCGAATGGTGCTATCTTGTCAAAGACTCCCGAGGAAGCTACGGCCCTAATTGAGGAGATGGCCTCAAACAACCAACAATGGGGCGATGAGCGAGGACACTCCACGTCCTCCTTGAAGCCAACTAGTATCTATGAGGCGAAGGCCGTAGCGGAGCTTACAAGCAAGTTTGATTCTCTCCACAAGGTAGTGGAGAGACTGGAGAAGTTTATCACGGAGCCCCAAGGAACCCCTTCCACCTCCGCTCCAACGAACCAAATGTGTGATTGGCAAGACCAATCTCAAGCCATGTATGTGGGAGGAGAGCAAGGAGAAGGATCCTTGGAGCAAGTACAATATGTCGCGGGGAACCAAGGATATTGGGCCAATCCGGCCACAAGAAATCATCCCGGATTCTCTTACGCCAACAATGAAGGAGCTTTGAACCCGCCACAACAACCACCTCAACAAGCTCGACCACCACCACCCCAACAACAACACTATCCGCCGAGGGGGCCTCCACAACAAAATTTCCAACCGAAGCAACAAGTTCCACCATATAGGCCGCCCGGATACAATCAAGGGTGGAGGAATCAAAATCAAAACCCTCCACAAGCTCAACAACGATCCGACTTCGAAGCTAGAGTGGAGGCGTTTATGGTCGAGCAAAATAAGGTCAATGCTACCTTGAAGGCGGGGCAAGACTCCCTTAATACCGTTGTGGCTCAAATATCGGAGCAATTGGCGTTGCTCAATCGGAACACTCAACGATTGCCGGCGCAACCCGAGCAAAACCCACGGGGCAACACCGGCCACATCAATGCCGTAGTTGCCGTTACTACTAGAGGCGGGAAGGATACCACCCCCGCCATGATTCCTACCGAGGAGCCCGTGGAGGAAAGTTTGGAGCCAATTGAGCCGGTAGTTGAAGTTGATAAGGAGAAAGAGCCACAAGAAAAGGAGAAATCTAGAGCGGAGCAATTGATTGAGGAAAGGCGCTTCATGCCAACGGTCCCATTTCCCCAAAGGCTTGCTAGAGCGAAAATGGAGAAAAGGCTAGCGAAGTTTCTCGAGTATCTGAGAGGAGTTAGCCTCAACATTCCCTTCCTCGACGCCATCGTGGAGATCCCCACATATGCTAAATTATTAAAGGACTTGATTTCGGGGAGAAAGAGGAAGGAGAAGATTATGCTAGCAGAGGAGGGCTCTTGGTTCACCAAGAGAGAGAAGGAGCCGGCCAAATTTAAAGACCCGGGGAGTTTTCGGATTCCTTGCACCTTGGGCGGCGTCCCTCTTCAAAAGGCGTTGGTAGATCTAGGGGCTAGTGTGAGCCTCATGCCTCTCTCCATGTTCTTAAGGCTAAACACCGGGACGAAGTTGAAACCTACCGACATGCGGATACAATTGGCCGATGGGCGAATAACAAGGCCGGTAGGGATCGCCGAAGACATCCCGCTACAAGTCCCGGGGGGAATATGCTTGCCATGTGACTTCATGATCATGGACGTTAAGGAGGAGGGAGATACTTCATTGATACTTGGACGTCCGTTCCTCGCCACCGCCGGAGTCATTGTCGACGTGCGCGAAGGTACCCTAACTTTAAATGTCGGCAACATCGAGGTGGAACTTCACATTCCTAAGGCTATGAAACACATGCCTTACCACGAGGAACTTGACTACATGGACCTCCTTGATGAGGTAATTGAGGAGGCGACCCCCCACTCGATTGGTGCTCTTTTCGATGAGGATTTCGAGGAAGGCCCGGATTTAGGCCAAGATGAGAAGATAGATGATTCCCCCGACCTCTCCGCTGAAAATGATGAAGGCGACGCTGATGTCGCAAGGATTCGAGAGCTCTGCAAGCTCTCGAAATTGAAGTCTCCGAAGAAAGCTCCGCCGATACGGAAATCGGCGTCACCGGTGAAGCCGTTGACCGGAGCAAACGCTAGCTTGGGGGAGCCTCCCCCCAACACTATTCGAGACGGGAGACCACCGCGGGAGAACACGCCGCCGCAACTTCCGAATCCAAGCGTTCTCCCCGGAAAGTTTGATGGGTGCATCTCATATGCACCAAACATCCCGCATTAATTGAAAATCATAGGGGGTCGAGCTCACGACCTTAAACGAGCGCTTGTCGGGAGGCAACCCGTTGGTTATTGCATTATTTTCATTTCTTCTTTTATTTTTGTTTTTAGAAATTTTTAGTGTTTTGAGTCGTTCGCCCAAAATTTTTGTGATAATGGGTCCTATTTTTCTTGACAGGAGAGGAGATAGGTAAATCCATCATGAGGAGGATGAACGAGACGACGAGGAGCATCCCAGGAAGACGCACGATGCTTAGGAGTAAGATGAAATCGACTGGAGGAAGAAAGACGGAGTTTAGAGCCCAAACGAAGACAAACAGCAGAACACAAGGCTCACTCGGCCGAGTATACTAGTCACTCGGCCGAGTACACAAGTTCGTCCGGCCGAGCCGCTCACGAACGAGGGAAGTCTGCTGTACCCAACTCTCTGTTTATTTTCCTGATTTCAGTATAACTGCTACTCGGCCGAGTATATATTTTCACTCGGCCGAGTAAAACGGATACGCTCCTAGGGCGAGTCTTGCCGAGTAGCTTGAGCCACTCGGCCGAATGGACTTACTCCACTCGGCCGAGGCTGGCAAAGCCACTCGGCCGAAGCGTAAGCGGGGAGGATATTTCCATTGATCTCACTCGGCCGAGTGACCTAGTCACTCGGCCGAGTCGTAACTTTTATTATAATATGGGCTGATGGGAGGCACGTTTTTCAAAACGCAAAAATCCCAATCGCTCGCCCGACCCTTCAGCTCCTCTCGCCCGTTCCCCTCGCTCGCGCCCCCCACTCGCCCGACCGGCCACCTCGCACCGCCGCTCAGCCAGCCACCGCCGGCCGAGCAACCGCCGCGCCTCGCCCGAGTCGCCGGCGGCGGCCGCCGCTCCGACCTCCTCCGGTATCGCCTATTTCGCCTTTTTCTCCTCTTTTTGTGTATTTTTCGAGGATCCATGTGTTAAACGACCCCCAAACCCTAATCAATTTCTATATCTATCTATTATACCCCTAATGCTCCATACGTTTTGAATATTACCCGCTGATATCTCCATTTCATGCGCAGGTTGTTTTTGGGAGCTTAGGGGAGCCCAGGGGAGCTTCTACGGACTGATTTGGGCTTCGCGGAGGCGCTGTCTTCGCACGCTTCCATTGCTTAGCACTCGCGGCGTGTCGGGGTATACTCTTTCCTTTATTTTGCACACGCCGCACTTTTCACGTTTTTCGGCGCGCGCTCGGGGCCGATATGCCGCCCCGGACACGGCCGCGGTCGAAGAGAGCTTCTGCCAAGCGGAAGCGGTCGGATGACGCCGGCCCCTCCCACGAGTTGGAGGACTCTCCTCCGCCTTCTCCCACACACCCCATCCACCCAGCACAGCCTGCAGGCCCCGCACACCCCTGCACAGCCTGCAGCGCCCACACAGCCCGCACAGCCCGCACAGCCACTCCCTGCCGCTCCACAGCCACCACCTCCGGCTCCACTGGTCGGGCCGCTCAGGATTACATTCCGAGACGACGCACACCGCGCCGTCTTCGAGCGTATCTCCCAGCGCTCGATCGTACCCTCCAGGTTTGCACACCTTGCCGACCTAGGACGCCTGGGGGTACTAGAGGGGATGCTCACGTTGTACGACAACGTGGGCTGGCGAGATTTCTTTCAGGTGTCGGCGGACACGTTTATCCGTCCGACACTTGAGGTACTTAGTTCGATCGCCCGGACCGACGAGGGATGCTCGTTTCGGTTCATGGACCGGGAGTGCCAGGTCACTCTCGGTATGATGAGAGCATTTTTCTCGTGGCCCGATGTCCCCGGAGCCGATCGCGGTTACGGCCCCACCCATATCCCCCCACCTTCCTTCGACGCCGGTGCCTTCTGGGCCCGTATTACGGGTCTTCACGCTGCCTTTGACCCTAGTAGGGCCAAGGCCTCGGCCATTGTCCATCCCTGCCTCCGTATTGCTCAGCGCCTTATGGCGACGACCTTTTTGGCCAGATATGAGCCGGGCACGATGTCTACGCCAGAGCTCTACATGCTCTACGTGATGACACGTCCCAGAGCTCTATCTAGGGATGGCGATGAGCTTGTCCCCGCCGTCGTGATTGATGTCGCGGCTTGGTTTTTGGACCGCATCATTGTATCGGTGGGCGCTCGCTCACCGATATGCTGCGGCGGCCTGATCACCTTGCTTGCCCTTATGACCGGCGAGGACTTCCCTGACGACCTGCGACGAGTACCGGGCCCCACTTCTTTGTCGATCGATGTTATGGCCCGGATGAAGATGCTTCGTCCGCACGGTGAGCGTCACTGGGTCTGGTTGCACGGCCCTTACGGTGCCGATTACATGATTCTTCCGAGCCCAGCTCGGACTCAGATTGCACCAGCCCACGTGGACTGGCTCCCTGCGATGGATGTTCTCATCCCCGCTGCTTACGTGCTCGAGGCCGAGGAGGCCGAGCAGGCCCACGCTGCCCACGCTGCCCCCGCAGACCCTGTCGCCCCTGCCGAGCCTGCTGCCCCTGTTGACCCCGTGGCCCCTCAGCCTATACCTGATGTTTCCGCTGCTCCTGACACCTCTGTCCCCACCTCTGTCGGTGTCGGGAGTACCTTAGCTGAGCCCACCTCCACTGCTTCCGCGGCTGTCACCACCACCACTGGCCCTCTGTCTGCTGAGCCTGTTTCTTCTGCACCACCCGAGCGCCCGCCGACCGTAGTTGAGTGCGGAGAGCCCTCTGTTTCCACTGCTGCTGTATTTTCCGAGAGTGTCGTGGCGTCTGTCCACACTTCTGTGCCACTGACCTCTCTGGCCGCCTCGCTGCCACTTTTGCACTCTTCTTTCGCTGCTGCTGCCTCCACTTCTCACCAGCCGGTGCCCCGGCCTCACACTGAGGCCAGGCCCACATTTGCGAGCGCAGCGCCTTTCGTTCCCTTCCCCGCTGAGCCCGTCACATACGCGACCCGAGTACGCCAGCCCCGCCCTGCACAGCCCCGACCGGTGCGTCCCTCTGCACCACCTCCCCCCGACACTGTACTTCAGAGCATTCGTGCTCTAGAGGGGGCGGTGAGTGGCCTCAGAGGCGACCTTAGGACCCTGTCCTCCACCGTCTCTGCGATGGCCGGCCGCTTTGACCTGCTCCCGCAGATTCACTACTGTCTTACCCAGGTCCTGGAGCGTCTCCCCCGCGTACCCCCACCCACCCAGCAGGTTCCCACCCACACTTCCACACACACTCAGCCTGCTACCACTTCCACACCCACACCCGCTCAGCGGCCTGTCCAGCCACCGCCACCACTTCCGCCTCAGGACGGAGACGGCGCAGCACCACCTTCTTAGGCACCCTTGATGCCATCGATTATTCCTGCCGTTGTGCTGCCCGTTTCTGCTGGGTCCTGTTGCCTTTTGTCCACCACCCCTCCCCTCACTTACTTTTGGGATTCTCATTTCGACCATATCTTTATATATCTTTTCTGGGAGAGAGGGAGAGTTTTTGGTGACACGTCTATATATCTGTATCACTCCTATCTGTGCATGCATCATGTCCGCATCATATTTTCATTTCTTCATTTTTCTTTTTATTTTCATTTTTTTTCATCATGCATGCACCCTCACTTTCCCCTCCCTTTACTTGTCTCTCGGTGTGCCCCACTTTGCACATTGAGGACACTGTGCCATTTAGCTTGGGGGAGTGAGTTCTCACGATCTTTTTCGATTTGCCACCTTTATTTTTAGTTTTTCACACCATTCTTCGCTTTTGCACTTATTTTTCATCATTTTTCTTTTATTTTGCCATGCATCACGTTTTTCTTATTTTCTGCGTGCCGCATTGTAAATAGTTCTATTTTCCCTTTATCTTTATTTCTTTCTTTTTCATCTCATGCTAGAGATGACTTTTCTGTGATGATGATGACGTGGAGTTAGCTTACTCTATTTGCATGCTATATTTGTCATGTCTTAGATTTTATTTCTGATATCATATGCTATGACTTGCCTTGCATCTAGAGATAGTAACCCACACTTTTTCCACATGAAAATGGATGAAATTTTATTATTAGCTGAGTCTGAATATTCATATGTATGCTATCACAGAAAACACACCAAGATTCACGCATTGAATGCCTATATCTGGAGTACTGATTTCTTTTCCTATATCACTTCTATATGCATGAATTGTACATTTCACTTCAGGATGATTGAATGATGTTAGCTATGATAAATCTGGATTAGTTAGCTTTTTTGTGATCGAAACTGAGTAGATTAGATTACCCTGCTGAAGTTGTCGTGCATGTCTTATAGAGTGAACCGAGAGATATATTCATTTCTTTCTCCACAAATCTTGAACATCATTTCTCTACTTTTAAAATCATTGGTGAATCTCCCCTTAGCGGTTCTATTATATGGCATTTCCCCCGCTATTAATTCCTAGCTCCAAATTTCTTATTCAAAAAAAAGAGAGAGAGAAAAGAGAAAATATTCTTGTATATCATTATCTCTCTTTGAGTTGGGATCGTTGTGCATATATGCTATTGCATCAAAAAAAAGGGGAAAAAAAAAGAGAAAAAGAAAAAGAAAAGAGGAAAAATCCTCAATAAAAGATCCCATCTCACTTTCTTTCTTTCTTCTCTCTTTTCGTGTTCGTTTTTATTACTTTTGGAGCTTTATAAAAATGGGGATGTAAATATTTTTTTATGCCACCACGCTTATGGATAAGCTTGGGGGAGGGGATCCATTGATGTGTGAGAGAGTGACTACTTGACGTTGCACGACAACCTAGGCTAAGTAATATTCTATACTCGGTGAGATTATTTTTAGCTTTACGACATCCAGAAATCTAAGCCTAGCATTCATATCATGAAATCCATACTTTTCTATTCTCTCTATTCTATAGTGTGGTACTCTTATACTCCTGATAGAAAGCGTTCAATTGAAAAGTGTGTGATCTGTGATTTGTATACCGCTTTAAATGATTCAGACGATGTTAATTCTAAAATTATTCCGTTTTTCATGATTATATTGTTGTTCGTGGGTTTTCTATTTCTATTTGCACTATTATACTATGATATCAAAATAAAACTCTTTGACATGTGTTTTTCATTCAGTGCATGCTATATGAGTAAGCGGAACCCACGTCCTGAGGAAATGATCTAGCAGCTTACCTCTTCGCTTCTTTCTTTCTTCTTTATTTTTATTTCGTTTTTCATTCTTCTCCGTTTTTCATTTTTCATTTTTTTCGCCGTTTTCGTTTTCCGAATCCACCGGGTTCGCCTTTTACTTATCTTCCTCGAGGACGAGTAAGAGGTAAGCTTGGGGGATTTTGATCACTCCTTATTTTACACTTTTTTACCGCATGTTTGCATGCCATTTAGATCGCCCAAATCATGTTTTTCACGATATATCGACGATATTGCGATGCTTTTCACGATTTGTTGTTTTTGTCGCATTTCAGGTGATTTGGCGCGATTTGGAGTGATCTCGAGATGCGCTTACTCCAGAGGGTCACCGACGACCTCCCCGAGGGGTATTTTGCTGTTGGAGAGGAGCGGAAGAAGAACGGACGTCGCAGGAGCGACGAGGAGGCCAAAACAAGCAATCTGGGCATTTTTAGTGTCCCACTCGGCCGAGTGAAGGAGTCACTCGGCCGACCAGCGAGACACCGCTCGGCCGACCAGATCAGACACAATTCATATGTGCACTCGGCCGAGCGACGGAGACCACATCGGCCGAGTGACGAGACCCCGTCCGCCCGAGTGGCGCCCAGACGAAGCCCTTCAAAAATCGCCATGTTACTGTTTTTCGGCTGCCTGAGCTTCAGAAGACCCACTCGGCCGAGTGGATAATCCCGACCGCCCGAGTACCATGAAGCCATCGGCCGAGTGACGACAACTCACTCGGCCGAGCCGCCCCCGAAGTGAAGACCCCTGAAGATCAAGACTTACTGGAAAATTACAGGGTTTCTCACTCGGCCGAGCGACTTTTGTCACTCGGCCGAGTGCGACGCGCTGCCTGTAGCGAAAATTGCGGAAAACAGGCTGCGCAGGGGTATTTTGGTCACAGTTTTTGGACGATTTTGGGGGGTATTTAACCCCTGTTTTTACCCTAGTTTAGAGAGCTTTTCTCTTAGATTTTTTGTAGCCTTTTAGATTAACTTTTTAGTTTTATTCTTGTGATTGGAGAGGAGACAAAATTGGATTTTTGTTGGATTAATTGAAGAACTCCATTGGTTTGTGTTTTCTCTTCTCTAAAAATTCTATTTTTATTGCATATCTCAATATTGTGATGAATTCTATTGCTTATTTCATTGATTATTTTTGTGATCTTGCTATGAATTGTGAGTAGTCGCCACGTCTTGGGGCGTGAGGATGAACCCTACAAGCCCTATTTCATGATTGTGATGAATTGGTAGGAATTTTGCTAGAATTGCTATTAGGGATTAGATTGGGATCAATTTACTACGGATGGCTAGGAATTCACATCGATTGGGATTTGCAAGAGATTGGATCCCAATTCGATAGGAAACCCTAGAAATCCGAATTGGGTTGGAATCGAATTTCCGTAGTATCGGTTTGCAAGAGATTGGACCGATACTAGGGTTTCCGGTTCCAATTCCGCGCCAATACCCGTTTGCAAGAGATTGGACGGGTAGGAACTATCCCAAACTAGGTCGCGGGCCGAGTTTGCAAGAGATTGGGCTCGGTGCGTGATTGAACGATGATGTTGATCCTAATGCTAGCTTCCCCAGGCTAGGGTTTGCAAGAGATTGGGCCCGAACCTAGGATAGCTATAGGCCGGCAACAGCGCGAGAGCGTGAGCTTGGTTCTACATTCAGTTGCAACTAGTTCATCCAAAATCTTATTCTAGTAATTTTGATACCGATGAACCACATTTACGAAAGGCGATGAGTAGCGGGAATTCCCCATTCCCTAGACGTTCTTTATTTGATTTGATATTTCCGTACTTTGTCTGACGATTGTGACAGGATCGCCAAAGGCAAATTTCTCTCTTCTTAAATAGCCAGGTTGATCGGAACAAGCACGGTCATTCGTCCTCCCTGTGTTCGATAACCCGCTCGCTGCTACACCGTGCACTTGCGGTAAAACTATAACCGTTCTTTAGGGTTACATCCCAGAGCGATCAACAATATAAATGGAAAACCCGGGACTTTGGTTTCCACCCATCGTGCGATTCTCGCCGATACTGCCTACGGGTAGGGTAGCGATCGGAATTAGGGTCTAACGGTGAGACGTTGCCTCTAAGAGTGGTACCAGCGTCCCATGATCCCGATATTCCGGTCGGTGCCCAGGATGATACGCCAGACTTCCCGGGTTCGGTCAGTGGGCATTCCCATGTCCATTAAAACTGACCGACTCCGGGAGCACTAATCTCGCAACGATAACTCCCAACATCTCGTCCTGCCGCTCCCGTGCGCTAGGATTCGACGTCTACGCTAAGGGCGTGAGCTATGGCTAGGGGGTCAACCGCGAAGTTTATTCCCCCTTGGCCCAACGGTCAAAGGCGGTCTTTTTCCTGCCGATGACAATAAAACACCCCACGTAACCGGTAGATTCCTAATCCCTATCGATTTTCTAGTTCTATGGACGCATCGGGGAGAACCCACAAAGGGGTTTCCACCAAAATCCCAGATTTGGGAACTACTCACGCATATTTACTAAAAAGCGATCTAAACCAAAATCGACCGTTAAAAACATAATTAAGAGATTGAAAAGTAGTAAGAGCAATGCTAATAACACTATATTAAAGTTTGGTAAAGATCAGAAAACTTACAAATATCTGAAAAATTACAGCCGTCAAGAGAGAGAAAAAACAGCAAAAAATAACAACTCCCGTTTCTGGAAAACCTAGGGGTCATATATATAGAATACGATATCACCCGATCGGTTGAAAAGTCAACCGATCGGGTGACCTGCTTCGTTTCTTCGACAGCTCAGCACGTGACTTCACCCGGTCACATGACACGGTCGGTTGAGAGTTGAAGCTGATCGGTTGGATCTTCGTGCCGTCGGGTGAACCGGTCGGTTGAGCTCTCCGTGTCTCGGCTTCGGAGAATCGGCTACAGATGAACCGATCAGGTGAAGGTCACCCGATCGGTTGGCATTCAGCATCAAATTCCAGAGAGTTGGGGCGCTTGAACCGGTCTCTGAACCGACCGGTTGACTTTTCGCCCGCTTCAGCTTGTGTCCGGGTGGTGCACGCGTGCATCACCCGATCGGTTGGAAGTGACCAACCGGTCGGGTGAGGGGCTGAAAGATGCTATTGATCGCTTCCAAAATGTAACCCAAGAGCACAACCTAGTATGACGCAAATGCACGGAGATAAATCCCCGGCAACGGCGCCAAAACCTTGATCGCTTCCAAAATGTAACCCAAGAGCACAACCTAGTATGACGCAAATGCACGGAGATAAATCCCCGGCAACGGCGCCAAAAACTTGATCGTGCCCCGGATACACGTCCCGGAGCGACGGTTGTAGTTTTACCGCAAGCGCACGGTGTAGTGGCGAGCGGGTTATCGAACACAGGGAGGACGAATGAAAGTGCTTGCTCCGAACAACCTGGCTATTAAGAACGGAAAAGAGAGAATTTGCCTTTGGCGATCCTGTCACAATCGTCAGACAAAATATGGGGATATAAAATCAAATAAAGGACGCCTAGGGAATGGGAAATCCCCTCTACTCACCGTATCTCATCAATGTGATTCATTGGTATCAACATTGCTAGGGTAGAATTTCGGATGAACTAGTTGCAACTGAATGTAAAACCTAGCTCACGCTCTCGCACTGTTGCCGGTCTATAGCTGTCCTAGGTTTTGGGTCCAATCTCTTGCAAACCTTAGCCTAGGCAAGCTAGCATTAGGATCAACATCATCATTCAATTGCGCCCCGAGCCCACTCTCGTGCAAACTCGGGCCGTGACCTAGGTTGGGATAGTTCTTACCCGTCCAATCTCTTGCAAACGGGTATCGGTATGGAATTGCAACCGAGAACCCTAGTATCGGTCCAATCTCTTGCAAACCGATACTACGGAAACTCAATTTCAACCCAATTCGGATTTCTAGGGTTTCCTATCGAATTGGGATCCAATCTCTTGCAAATCCCAATCGATATGAACACCTAGCTATCCGTAGTAAATCGATCCCAAATTAATCATAATAGCAATTCTAGCAATATTTCTACCAAATCATCCCAAATCGAAAATTGGGCTCGTAGGGTTCATCCCCATGCCCCAAAACGTATAGACTACTCACAATTCATATCACGAATGCAAGAATAAACAATTGAAATCACAAGAGAATTCATCAAAATATTCAAATAAGCAATAAAAATGAGATTTTTAATGGAGAGGGAGACAAACCAATAGAGTTCTCCAAGAATCCAACAAAAATAAACTTTCCTCTCCTCTCCAATCACAAGAATCAAAAGCTAAAAAGTTTAATCTAAAAAGCTGCAAAAAGTAAAGGAAAAAGCTCTCCCTAACCTAGGTTAAAAACTGGGGTTAAATACCCCCAAAATCATCCAAAAAACTGTGACCAAAATGCCCCTGCGCAGCCGGAAAATCGCAATTTACGCTACAGGCAGCGCGTCGCACTCGGCCGAGTGACAAAAGTCGCTCGGCCGAGTAAGAAACCCTGAAAATTTCTAGTAAGTCTTGGTCTTCGGGGGTCTTCACTTTGGGGGTGGCTCAGCCGAGTGAGTTGTCGTCACTCGGCCGATGGCTTCTATGTACTCATGCGGTCGGCATTTTCCACTCGGCCGAGTGGGTCTTCTGAAGCTCAGGCAGACGAAAAACAGTAAGTTGGCACTTTTTGATGGGCGTCGTCTGAGTGCCACTCGGGCAGACGGGGTCTCGTCACTCGGCCGATGTGGCTTCCGACGCTCGGCCGAATTCACACATGAAACGTGTCCGATCTGGTCGGCCGAGCGTTGTCTCGCTGGTCGGCCGAGTGACTCCTTCACTCGGCCGAGTGAGACACCAAAAATGCCCAAACAGCTTGTTTTTGCCTCCTCGTCGCTCCTGCGACGTTCTTTCTTCTTCCGCTCCTCTCCAATAGCAAAATACCCCTCGGGCAAGTCATCGGTGACACTCTGGAGTGGGCGTATCAGGGGATCACTCCAAATCGCTCCAAATCTCCTGAAAAACGACAAAAACAACAAATCGTGAATAGTATCGCAATATTGTCGATAAATCGTGAAAAGCGTGATTTGGGCGATCTAAATGACATGCAATCATGCGGAAAAAAGGTGTAAAATAAGGAGTGATCAAAATCCCCCAAGCTTACCTCTTACTTGTCCTCGAGGAAGATAAGTAAAAGGCGAGCCCGGTGGATTCAGAAAACGAAAACGATGAAAAACGAAAAACGAAGAACGAAGAAAAACGAAAAACGAAATAAAAACGAAGAAGAAAGAAGGAAGCGAAGAGGGAAGCTGCTAGATCATTTTCTCAGGACGTGGGTTTTGCTTACTCATATAGCATGCACCGAATGTAAAACACATGTCAAAGAATTTTATTTCGATATCATAGTATTATGGTGCAAATAGAAATAGAAAACCCAAGAATAATGATATAACATGAAAAACGGAATAATTTTAGAATTAACACCGTCTGAATCATTTAAAGCGGTATACAATATCACAGATCACACACTTTTCAATTGAACGCTTTCTAAGAGGAGTATAAGAATATCACGCAATAGAATAGAAAGAATAGAAAAGTGTGGATTTCATGAAATGAGTGCTAGGCATAGATTTCTGGATTTCGTAAAGCTAAAACAATCTTACCGAGTATAGAATATTACTTAGCCTAGGTTGTCGTGCAACGTCAAGTAGTCACTCTCTCACACATCATTGGATTCTCTCCCCCAAGCTTATCTATAAGCGTGGTGGCACAAAAACAATATTTACATGCCCATTTTTTTTATGAAGCTCCAAAAGTAATGAAAATAAAAACAAAAAGAGAGAAGAAAGAGAGAACATGAGATGGGATCGTTTATTGAGATTCTTTTCTCTTTTCTTTTCTTTTTCTTTTCTTTTTTTTTCAAATAGCATATATACACAATGATCCCAACTCAAAGAGAAATAAGGATATACAAGAATTTTTCTTTTTCTTTCTTTGGTTTTGGGAAATTTGGAGCTAGGAATTAATAGCGGGGGAAATGCCATATATTAGAATCGCTAAGGGGAGATTCACCAATGATTTTAAAATAGAGAATTGATGTTCGAGATATGTGGAGAAAGAAAGAAATATGTCTCTCAGTTCACTCTATAAGACATGCACGACAACTTCAGCAGGGTAATCTAATCTACTCAGTTTCAATCACAAAAAAACTAAACTAATCCAGATTTATCATAGCTAACATCATTCAATCATCCTGAAGTGAAATGTACAAATCATGCATATAGAAGTGATATAAGAAAAGAAAACGGTACTCCAGATATAAGCATTCAATGCGAGAATCTTGGTGTGTTTTCTGCGATAGCATACATATGAATATTCAGACTCAGCTAATACTAAAATTTCATCCATTTTCATGCGGGAAAAAGTGTGGGTTACTATCTCTAAATGCAAGGCAAATCATAGCATATGATATCAGAAATAAAATCTAGGACATGACAAATATAGCATGCATATTGAGAAAGCTAACTCCACGTCATCATCATCACAGAAAAGTCATCTCTAGCATGAGATGAAAAAGAAATAAAGATAAAGAGGGAAAATGAAACTATTTACAATGCAGCACACAAAGAAAATAAGAAAAACGTGATGCATGGTAAAGTACAAGAAAAAGTGATGAAAATAAGTGCAAAAGCGGAAAATGGCGTGAAAAAAAAACTAAAAACAAAGGTGGTAAATCGAAAAGAACGTGAGAACTCACTCCCCCAAGCTAAAGTGCACAGTGTCCTCAATGTGCGAAGTGTGGCACACCGAGAGACGTGTAATGTGAGGGGTAGGTGAGGATGCATGCATGAGAAAAAAAGAAAATAAAAATAAGGAAATGAAAAATATGATGCGGACATGATGCATGCAGATACAGGAGTGATACAGATATAAAAGTGTGACACCAAAAACTCTCCCTCTCTCCCAAAAAGATATATAAAGATATATAAAGATATGAACAAAATGTGTACCCAAAAACAGTGAGGGGAGGGGGTGGCCAAAAATCAACAGGACCCAGCAGAGACGGGCAGCACAACGGCAAAAAGAATCAATGGCATCAAGGGTGCCTAAGAGGGTGGGGCTGCGCCGTCTCCGTCCTGAGGCGGAGGAGGAGGAGGTGGTGGCTGTGGAACAGGCTGCTGAGCGGGTGTGGGTGTGGGTGTGGGTGTGGAAGTAGGCTGGGTGTGTGTAGGAGTGGGGGTGGATACCTGCTGGGTGGGTGTGGATATGCGAGGGAGCCGCTCTAGAACCTGGGTGAGGCAGTAGTGAATGTGCGGGAGTAGGTCGAAGCGGCGAGCCATATCGGTGACGGTGGCGGACAGGGTCCTAAGGTCACCTCTGAGGCCACTCACCGCCCCCTCGAGAGCACGAATGCTCTGAAGTACAGTGTCGGGGGGAGGTGGTGCAGAGGGACGCACCGGTCTGTGCTGTGCAGGACGAGGCTGGCGTACTCGGGTGGCGTAGGTGATGGGCTCAGCAGGTAAGTGGACAAAAGGTGCTGTGCTCGCAAGTGTGGGCCTAGCCTCAGTGTGAGGCCGGGGCGCAGGCTGGTAAGAAGTGGAGGCAGCAGCTGTTGGGGTTTTGGCGGACCCCCAGAGCTCGGATCCGTATCCGTCCTAAGTTGGACGGACCACTGAGGCACAAAATCGCAGCGGAAAAACAGAAATCAAAATTTCTAGACTAGCTAAACTATTTAGCTAGGCTCTGGGGCCAGAACCCAGCCTGATCTATGCCGACTTGGAGTGGGTCTGACCACTCCAAGAAGGATCTACACTAAGCGACTAATTAAAATTACGCTAAAAAATGCTTAACCACATACCCGGAATCTTGGCCCTGGAGCAGGCAAGATGTACCGCACCGTCTTGAGAAGCTCCTCGTAGCCGAGCCGCGTTGACCCGATCTCCCTGAGCCGCCTCGCACCCTCGCACCGATCCGCCCGAGCCGCTTTCGCCTCCGAGCCGATCACACGCGGTAGAAAGTTTCACTTGAGAAGAACCCGCGTCTTAGACGTCCGGATCAGATCCAAACCCCCTTCGTAGTCGTGCTAGGACTACTCCGGAGAATAGGAAAGTAGAGAGAGAGATTTAGTCGCGGACCGAGCTTGCTCAGTAATTTGGAGCTACCCGATCGTTGACTGGTGTGTTGTTCAACGAGGAGAGTGCACCCCTATTTATATAGGGAGTGAGCACTCAACATCTCGTTGCGGGCAATGTGGGACAATTCCCATGAAGAGAAAAAAAATTAAGCCATTTGGCTTAATTTCAATTTTAAAGTTAGCCTTTCACAAAGTCAAACTTTAACGAATTAATTCTCCTCACATACTAAACTTCAGACACCAAACAAGCTATCAATCAGAAGAGCTTGGAATGGTGAACGCGTAGGAACTGACGGCGACGAATTTCGACTTCGTTTGACCCCTCAAACAATTGCTCAAAGTTTAGCAATTTCTCAAAATTCGTAGCCGTCATTAGGGTTTCAAAAAAAAACCCTAATTGACTTAAGTTGCGGGCGCGCCCGCTAGACTTAGCGGGCGTGCCCGCCCAAGGGGGGAAGGGCGGGCCACCCGCCCGCTGCAAGCAGCGGGCCGTGCCCGCTGCACAAGCGGGCACGGGTCCGCTGTGCAGCGGGCGCTAGCCCGCTGCGTGCAGCGGGCCGTGCCCGCTGCATCAGCGGGCGCTGGCCCGCTGTGCAGCGGGCCACGCCCGCTGCACGCAGCGGGCGCCCGCCTGCTGCGCACAGCGGGCCATGCCCGCTGCTGCAGCGGGCCGCGCCCGTTTTGCCCTTGCACATGGGCCTCTTGGCCCGGTGGGTCTAACCCACTTCCCCTTGAACTCTTTCTGTGTTTCTGGGCTCGTTTGAGCTCCGATTTGGACACGGTTTGAACCTGTGTTTAGACCGGGACGATCCCGTCATTCAGGTAACCCTTTCCAACAAGTTTGTTCCTACTAAATTCGTCGTAACTAATTTACAACACGTTTAGTTAAAGTTAGCATCTAATGCAATGTTATGTCCCTATTGCTATTGCGACTAACTTTCACAACTTAACTTGTGAATATCATCAAATGACATTTCTCTCTATTCTATATTCCTATTACTAAGACACGAGTACTACTCGGTGTGAGACCCTACAGCCTGACCTTACTACAGGTTGGGGCTCGAAACCCCTAGACGACGGTCACTACGAGCAGTAGCTGTCGTCCCTGTTTCAGAGTCATCATAACGTGATCGACCCTTTGACAAAAGTATCATAGGGTTTGCATTGGCTGTGTCAGTGATGAATTCCGTTAGCTAAAATCCCTTCGTCAAGACTGTGTTTGATGTTGGCCTAGGGTGTGGTTTTCTGTCAACCCTATTAGACAACATTGGTCAGTATACGGCGGTCTTTATTGTATACACGCTGTACAACTTGCAACGTACCCCGGCCGAGGATTAACATAGAGACCGTACTGAGCCTATAACACTAACTTCCCTTTAATGGAAGTGACGAATCCCATCTTAGTCACTTACTCACCTAGAGAGCTTCTGGTGCAACCCAACCTAAGATCTTTCATCAGGACTGGTCCTCGAAGCTAGATCATGGGTCTAAGCTATACCGTCCGCTCACAGGTTTGTACAGATGACTTCAGGTCTTAAGGATCAACTAACCTATCATCACCCTAGAGTTATTAAAGACAGATCATTAAAGTTAACCATTTAATAACTCTAACTTGGTCGTTCAGTGAACTCATTCTCTAATGAGCACATGTGTCTCGTCTCCGACTTCAGCAAGTCGAATGACTATGAGATCATCATTACCCGAAGGTAAGACGAAGACACAGTGATCTATCCGATGTGTCGATATCCAGTTCTCGACATATCTACGATCACGAACCGTTTTAGACTTACGTTTCTATTCGGTCTCTTACTTACTCATAATCGAGATCTCATCTAGATATGTAAGGACCTAACTCTAAGTCTATGGATATTATCTAAGTATATTAATACAAGTGTTTTATACTTAGAATAATACGTACCATATACGGTATGAACAAGACGTATAATCAAGATAAATTGCCTTATGGGCACATATCTTCCTACATCTCCCACTTGCACTTAGGCTATTTATCTCGGTATCTCATGCCGTTATAGCATATCAGTCACTTTGACATTTGATATGGCAAAACCTAAGAGTGGTTCTACTAATAAGTATCTACAACGAATTTTAATGGATTGAAATTACATCTCTTGATCACACAGGGTTGATCCTTTGGAAAAATGATCTGGATCAATTTTCCTAACTTTGTATAGCTAACAGTTGGCTTATACGATTTAGATGTGGGGTCTAACATTTCCGTAAGTCAGTTCTAGCTCACTTCACTTTATTGTGTCAATATGTCAATTACATATTTGACACCCTAAGTCTCTATATATATACTATTAAATCAAAACAATTTTGACTTAATGATTTATATAGAAGATTCATTAAAGTGAAAAATCCTTTTTACTTAGTCCGAAAAACGGAACTAAGTATATTAATACGCTCCCACTGACTTTAAGAATTACCTGGTCAAATTTCTTCAACATAATATCTAAATCATATTTAGATTTATGAGCAAAAATAACCATTTGGTAAGTGCCTCAGATGGAATGTACAAGTGTCAGATTCGGTTTGACGAATGAGTCAAGTCAAGATCGTTTTAAGGAATCTTGACATTGACTCGTTCAATCAAAACGTACTACACTGTACTTATTCCTTTAACCACATTTACTATTAACTCTTTTAATAACTAAATGCAGGTAATCAAGAATTAATCTTGATGTGCGTATTCTTGTGATCGCACACAATTTATACGTCCCCTGGAACTTACACTTAACTACTGATTGACTTCTAGCATTTAGTCAGCTCCAAAATCAATATTATCGAAGCAATACACCATTATTCGAAAATATACGCAACCATCACAGAAAAGCCACATCCACAGAATTTGAGCCAATTCAATTTCAATTGCAACAAACGAGACATCCATTCCAAAACAACGGGTTCATAAAAGGAACCTTAATTTGTTTATCAAAAATAAACCTTGAGTGCAAAGCACTCATTCATTGTTTTCGATCCTTAAAGATGATACATTTTATTCAAATAAGAAAAATATCATCTCCATCACGATCAGCGTCTCCAGAAGTCTTTGAGCGGTCCCAGCAGCAACTGTTGCTTTAATTGCCGACCGATCTCCGTACTTCTCCAATCTCCAGTTCTTATCAGCCACCTGTATACAGTACACAGATGTCTATAAGTTTCTCATACTATATGACTGGAAATCATTGCATTTAATTGAATTTTAATTTGTACCTGAGGTAGAGGCATCAGTATGCCCCTTCTTCTTCTCTGCAAGATAGATCTTGCAGTTCCTCTTCCAGTGGCCAATCTTGTGGCAATGGAAGCACTCAGATTTCGACGGGGCCCCTTTGTTCTTCTTCTTCCCATTCTTAGCCTTCGCAGGTTGTGGGACCTGCCTCTTCTTTCCTTTGCCTTTCGGCTGGTCGGAAGTAGCAGAGCCAACAACCAGTGCAGCCGGCTTCTTATGAATCTCCTTAAACTGCCGGAGCATATTGAGGAGACCCGGAAGATCCGTCTCAAGGCTGTTCATTATAAAGCCAGTTATAAAAGGCTTAAAATCGGGAGTCAAAGACTTTAGGATAATGTCCGTGGACATCTCATTGTCCAGGACAAATCCTAACTGGGCGGCGTCCTCCACGTACCCGATCATCTTGATAACATGATCTTGTACGGGTTCCGTCCCCATCTTGGTGCCCCAGAGGTTGCTAGTGGCCTCGAACTTGGCAGCTCTTGATCGCTTGCCATACAACTCTTGTGCGTTGAGGAGCATGCTTTGAACATCCATATGTTCATGCTTCCTCTGCAACTCGTTGGTCATCGAAGCCAGAGTAAGGCACCTGGCCTTCTCTGCATCCCTCTGGTACAATTTGTAGGCTTCCTTTTCCTCGTGGGTCGAATCTTCATCCGGCTTATCTGGAGCGTTCTCGAACAGTACGTATCCTATTCCGGCTAGGGAAAGGACCAACTTGATGTTCCTAAGCCAGTCTTTGTAGTTCGTTCCATCCAGCACGTTCTTCTCAACCATGTATCTAAGTCCCGAATCCATTCTGTATTTTATAGATACTATAGTTAGTAAATGTTCGTAGTATAGTTTTAATGGTTTTAATAAAACTATATTCTCCCACTAAATTTATTTAAAGCCATAATAAATAATATTTGTGAGAGAGAGATCCGACTACCCTGAGTCTGACAACCTTGAGTGTATCTCAACAAGTTGTCCGACTCTGCAGTCGGTAGACGAACTCGTCGTCAATCATATTTACTATGATTCCCTATCGATTTTTACCCCTAGTCATTTGTGATCATGAGTGTGCTCAACCGGATCACAATGGCTAGCCTAGTCGGACCCTTGTTTTCGTGTCTAGCCTGACTTGCCCTTTTGCTCGGTGTATGCACGACGCGCCGGTTTGGGTCAGGTCTTGGACTACATTCTTGGTTAGACTTACGCCGAAGCTCGAGGGATGAGACAACGGTTTTAGTCAGGTTAAGATGTCAATCAAGAAATCGGTTTCTATAAGATTGACATGTCACGGCTTGAGTGTAGCTCAACAACCGGAACATGTTTCTTACAGTTGCCAACTCCTAAAACAAGGAGGGCTAGGATTTATCTTGAACAAGATTATTATCGTATTGACTTAGGTATAGTCGATGGACTTACATAGTCATGAATCGACTCCTTGCGGTCCAGCGGACGCGGCCAGGGAATTGACTAAGCCAGGACCACTTGTTACCCAGTCTAGCTAGGTTGGTCCAAAAACTTTAGCCAAGCACATTGACCGACATCATGATCCATTGAAGGAGTTGTCATCAATCTTATGTTTTCCAAACAACTAAATGGCTTTTAATAAAAACAACTAGTTAATCCTTATCAACTAGTGGATCCTAAAATTCAAAAATTTTCAGATTGGTTGAACATCTTTTATTAAGTCCTTATCAACTATAAGGTTCTACATTCAACTTACTACCCCAATCTAATTAGGATTTATAAAACAATTCAACATTTTGTCTTTTATGAAAATCATTAATTAAACGATTTAATGAAATGATTTACAAACAAGGGGACTACCCTAATCTGGTATTAGGTTCGATGTTGTTTTGTTTTATCAAACGTAGCATGTCACTATCATGTTTTAATGGCTAACCTAACAAGGTTTGTGTATACATTATACAAATACAACATGAAATGAAAACTAACTTTATCCGCATAAAAGAAAGTTTCATTTTAAGTGACATATAAAAGGTATTTGCAAGTTTAAAAAATTATCTATATAATACAAACATGCAAATCTAAATTTTAACACTTAAAATTAAAGATTAAAATTTTAAAGCCTTTCACAAAAATTTTATCTCATAAAACTAAGTCGTACAAAATTATCTAATAATTTTAAACCTAGGCCTTTAAAAAATTTTAACCTTATTTCTAAAATTAAAATATCACATAAAAAATTTTAGAAACAACTATGTAATAAAAGAAATTAATTTATGTTTCATTTCATGAAAATAAAACATTTCTATTATTAAAATGATTTTAAAAACTCTTTTAAAACTTTTAGAAATCCTTTTTATAAGCTTTCAAATAAAGTTTAAAGATTTCTAACTTTTATGTAACTAAAGAAAAAATTCTTAAATTTCAAAAATAAAACTTTTCTAAAGTTTACATAAACTTTAAACACCCTTAAAAAAATTTTATGTCTCATAAAAATTTAATAAAGTATTTAAAATATAGTAGACTACTTTTAGATTTATCGCATAAAAATAATTGTGTCCCAAAAATAATTTTCCGTGTTGCAACAAATTAATTTTTGAAACACAAAATTATTTTCAAAACTAATTTAACATAAAGCTAAAAGGTTTTGAACATGCAGGCTAAGCATTTTTAATAATTTAAAAAAGTCGCTATAGTAGATCTATAGCATAACCTGGCTCCAATACCACTGTTGGGGTTTTGGCGGACCCCCAGAGCTCGGATCCGTATCCGTCCTAAGTTGGACGGACCACGGAGGCACAAAATCGCAGCGGAAAAACAGAAATCAAAATTTCTAGACTAGCTAAACTATTTAGCTAGGCTCTGGGGAACCAGAACCAAGCCTGATCTATGCCGACTTGGAGTGGGTCTGACCACTCCAAGAAGGATCTACACTAAGCGACTAATTAAAATTACGCTAAAAAACGCTTAACCACATACCCGGAATCTTGGCCCTGGAGCAGGCAAGATGTACCGCACCGTCTTGAGAAGCTCCTCGTAGCCGAGCCGCGTTGACCCGATCTCCCTGAGCCGCCTCGCACCCTCGCACCGATCCGCCCGAGCCGCTTTCGCCTCCGAGCCGATCACACGCGGTAGAAAGTTTCACTTGAGAAGAACCCGCGTCTTAGACGTCCGGATCAGATCCAAACCCCCTTCGTAGTCGTGCTAGGACTACTCCGGAGAATAGGAAAGTAGAGAGAGAGATTTAGTCGCGGACCGAGCTTGCTCAGTAATTTGGAGCTACCCGATCGTTGACTGGTGTGTTGTTCAACGAGGAGAGTGCACCCCTATTTATATAGGGAGTGAGCACTCAACATCTCGTTGCGGGCAATGTGGGACAATTCCCATGAAGAGAAAAACAATTAAGCCATTTGGCTTAATTTCAATTTTAAAGTTAGCCTTTCACAAAGTCAAACTTTAACGAATTAATTCTCCTCACATACTAAACTTCAGACACCAAACAAGCTATCAATCAGAAGAGCTTGGAATGGTGAACGCGTAGGAACTGACGGCGACGAATTTCGACTTCGTTTGACCCCTCAAACAATTGCTCAAAGTTTAGCAATTTCTCAAAATTCGTAGCCGTCATTAGGGTTTCAAAAAAAAAACCCTATTTGACTTAAGTTGCGGGCGCGCCCGCTAGACTTAGCGGGCGTGCCCGCCCAAGGGGGGAAGGGCGGGCCACCCGCCCGCTGCAAGCAGCGGGCAGGCGCCCGCTGCTGCAGCGGGCCGTGCCCGCTGCAGGCAGCGGGCGCTGGCCCGCTGCAAGCAGCGGGCTGCGCCCGCTGCACAAGCGGGCACGGGCCCGCTGTGCAGCGGGCTATGCCCGCTTGCAGCGGGCGCTAGCCCGCTGCGTGCAGCAGGCCGTGCCCGCTGCATCAGCGGGCGCTGGCCCGCTGGGCAGCGGGCCACGCCCGCTGCACGCAGCGGGCGCCCGCCTGCTGCACACAGCGGGCCATGCCCGCTGCTGCAGCGGGCCGCGCCCGTTTTGCCCTTGCACATGGGCCTCTTGGCCCGGTGGGTCTAACCCACTTCCCCTTGAACTCTTTCTGTGTTTCTGGGCTCGTTTGAGCTCCGATTTGGACACGGTTTGAACCTGTGTTTAGACCGGGACGATCCCGTCATTCAGGTAACCCTTTCCAACAAGTTTGTTCCTACTAAATTCGTCGTAACTAATTTACAACACGTTTAGTTAAAGTTAGCATCTAATGCAACGTTATGTCCCTATTGCTATTGCGACTAACTTTCACAACTTAACTTGTGAATATCATCAAATGACATTTCTCTCTATTCTATATTCCTATTACTAAGACACGAGTACTACTCGGTGTGAGACCCTACAGCCTGACCTTACTACAGGTTGGGGCTCGAAACCCCTAGACGACGGTCACTACGAGCAGTAGCTGTCGTCCCTGTTTCAGAGTCATCATAACGTGATCGACCCTTTGACAAAAGTATCATAGGGTTTGCATTGGCTGTGTCAGTGATGAATTCCGTTAGCTAAAATCCCTTCGTCAAGACTGTGTTTGATGTTGGCCTAGGGTGTGGTTTTCTGTCAACCCTATTAGACAACATTGGTCAGTATACGGCGGTCTTTATTGTATACACGTTGTACAACTTGCAACGTACCCCGGCCAAGGATTAACATAGAGACCGTACTGAGCCTATAACACTAACTTCCCTTTAATGGAAGTGACGAATCCCATCTTAGTCACTTACTCACCTAGAGAGCTTCTGGTGCAACCCAACCTAAGATCTTTCATCAGGACTGGTCCTCGAAGCTAGATCATGGGTCTAAGCTATACCGTCCGCTCACAGGTTTGTACAGATGACTTCAGGTCTTAAGGATCAACTAACCTATCATCACCCTAGAGTTATTAAAGACAGATCATTAAAGTTAACCATTTAATAACTCTAACTTGGTCGTTCAGTGAACTCATTCTCTAATGAGCACCTGTGTCTCGTCTCCGACTTCAGCAAGTCGAATGACTATGAGATCATCATTACCCGAAGGTAAGACGAAGACACAGTGATCTATCCGATGTGTCGATATCCAGTTCTCGACACATCTATGATCACGAACCGTTTTAGACTTACGTTTCTATTCGGTCTCTTACTTACTCATAATCGAGATCTCATCTAGATATGTAAGGACCTAACTCTAAGTCTATGGATATTATCTAAGTATATTAATACAAGTGTTTTATACTTAGAATAATACGTACCATATACGGTATGAACAAGACATATAATCAAGATAAATTGCCTTATGGGCACATATCTTCCTACAGCAGCAACGGAAGAGGAGTATAAAAGTGGCAACGAGGCGGCCAGAGAGGTCGGTGACACAGACGTGTGGACAGACGCCACGACACTCTCAGAAAACACAGCAGCGGTGGAGACAGAGGCGGAAACCACGGTCTCCACGGCGACAGCAAAAGAGGGCTCTCCGCACTCAACTATAGTCGGCGGGCGCTCTGGTAGGGCAGAGGAAACGGGCTCAACGGACAGAGGGCCAGCAGTGGTGGGAGTGGAGGTAGTGGGGGTGGCCGTAGGCGTGGAGGTAGTGGAGGTGGGCTCAGCGAGGGTACTCCCGACACCGGCAGAAGTGTGGACAGAGGTGTCGGGAGCAGCAGAAATATCGGGCTGCTGAGGGGCCACGGGGTCAGCAGGAGCAGCAGGGTCAGCGGGTGCAGCGTGGGCAGCGTGGGCCTGCTCAGCCTGCTCAGCCTCCTCGGCCTCAAGCACATAGGCGGCAGGGATCAGGAGATCCATCACCGGAAGCCAATCCACCTGTGTTGGTGCTATCTGAGTCCGAGCTGGGCTCGGAAGGATCATGTAATCCGCATCGAATGGACCGTGCAACCAAACCCAGTGCCGCTGACCATGCAGACGAAGCATCTTCATCCGGGCCATGACATCTATGGACACGGAAGTGGGGCCCGGGGCTCGTCGCAGGTCGGCAGGAAGGTCCTCACCGGTCATAAGAGTGAGCAGGGTGATCAGGCCGCCGCAGCATATCAGTGAGCGAGCGCCCACCGATACGATGATGCGATCCAAAAACCAGCTCGCGATATCGATCACGACGGCGGGGACCAACTCGTCACCCTCCGGAGATAGAGCTCTGGGGCGCGTCATCGCGTAGAGCATATAAAGCTCCGACGTGGACATCGTACCCGGCTCATATCTCGCCAAAAAGGTAGTCGCCATGAGGCGCTGAGCTATGCGGAGGCAAGGGTGGACGATGGCCCAGGCCTTGGCCCTACTAGGGTCGAAGGCAGCAGGTAGACCCGTGATCCGGTCCCAGAAGGCGCCGGCATCGAAGGTAGGTGGGGGAATGTGAGTGGGGGCGTAACCACGGTCGGCCCCGGGGACATCGGGCC